>CM057930.1:9229658-10429658 GCA_030141595.1 Chydorus sphaericus
AAAAATGGGAGACGAAAGTAAGTTGTCTGACCTCATAGTATCAGTCTAGCTCATCCGGTTTGCTAAAAATACTTTCAATCCGAGCGCCTTTTTAAAAAAGAACTCCCAATTTAACTTTTTCATTTAAGAATTATTTTTATATTTTTTAAAATTTAGCTCTTTTCTCTCGTCGGAGACAACTGGATTTACGACAAACCCATCGTGAAACGTCTGACAGCTAACTAATCACATCATTTTCCGTTTCAAGCCCTCAGTCTGGTTCAATAATCCATTAAAAATCTGTTATTTTCAATAATTTTCGAGCCTTGTTTATGTTTCTCTCATTATTATTAATACTATATCTATTATACGGCGGGCTCTGTAATAAGTATCACTCGGTGATTTATTGCTGATGAAAAGCGCGGTATCCTCAGCCATCTAAATTCTGAAGAAATGTGTACGAAATAGACGTTTTCTGCTATATACAGTGAGTGTTGACGTTTTACTTGTGTATTTGGGAATTGGGGAAAGGACGACATAAAAGTTATTAAAAGGAAACAGACGTTGTTTACATCTGGCCCACCTTCTTGACCATTTAGGGCGAAAGGTGCCAAGGTCCTGAGTACCGTTGAACAGACGTCGGATCCAAGATTCATCACATCTCCCAGGAGGATGTGTTTGGTGGATGGCTTGGTGGTGTTACAAGAAATATGGATCTCAGGAAAACACTTTTTAAAAGGATCTGTCAGTGCCAGTCAGCAGTCCGTATTAGCATTGAGAAAATATATGAGTTTATGTTCCGGAAAGTAGACGAAGGCCATCTTCGTGGACGTCCGTGGATATTTTTTTTATATACCCATGAGACAGGATGGACCTCATTTTCCGTGTAAAAATAGATGATTGGTCTACCAGAGAATTAATTAAAAAAAGAAAACTGAAAGAGAATAATTGGTTTCATAGAAATGTATACGATAGCGCGGATGGTGAACGTTGAAAATAGAAATTTTCAGATTCTGAAATTTTAACTACAATTGTCAAAACTTAAGTAGGATAAGAAACCCCTCTCGAACTTTCTTTTATCTTATTAATGCATACTGCAATACAAATCAATTAAATCAATAAGAAGTGTAAACATTTCATTCCTTTTTTCAAACGTAAAATTCTAATTTATTTGAAAATTTAATAATAAAATCTGTCTTGATGATGGAATATTCTCATTTGGCTTTAAAAAAAGCTACAGTCTCCATGAGTAAAATAAACGAGAAGTAATATTTCTCAAAAATGATTCAACTCTTTCCTGAAATGGTAAATGTACGTCACTGTAGACACGTGACTTGCGTCAGCCAATAGCGAAGCGTTCTAGAAAATTCCGGGGGGTTTCTCGAAAGCGCCCGAACCGTCGTCTGTGCTGTGGAAAATTCTCGAGCCTGCGCTGTTTTGGATATAACCGACGAATCTTCCTCTCCTGGCTTCAGTTAGAATTCCAAACTTGAGAGGTGAACAATCCTAATAAGGACGAGCAACTCTACCAATATTTATCTACTGTTCTAGCATATTCTGTGACAACTTTTACACATCTTTAGCAAAGGTGAGGTTCTCTACATACCATATCCGTTAAATAGTTTAATTCAGCGGCTCTCTTGCTGCTGTTTAATTACTGTGTTTTCTGTCTGCAACTTCTCATAACCTTATTTTTGTCTTAATTTCTACATAGATTAACAATGGCCAAGAAAGCCCCTTGCATTGGAATTGACTTGGGTACGACGTACTCTTGTGTGGGAGTCTTTCAACATGGAAAGGTTGAGATCATCGCCAATGACCAGGGTAACCGTACGACACCTTCTTACGTCGCCTTCACGGATACCGAACGTCTGATCGGCGATGCTGCCAAGAATCAAGTCGCTATGAATCCTGTCAACACCGTCTTTGGTAAATAATTTTTCTTTCCCTTTTGGTCTCGGCTCTTTAAGATCCTCAATTAATCCAATTTTTATAATTTTTAAACAGACGCTAAACGCTTGATCGGACGTCGTTTTGACGATGCTACTGTACAGAGCGACATGAAGCACTGGCCTTTCAAAGTCGTCAATGACGCAACGAAGCCCAAGATTCAAGTTGAGTACAAGGGAGAAACGAAAACCTTCTCCCCTGAAGAGATTTCATCTATGGTGCTGGTGAAGATGAAGGAGACAGCAGAGGCTTACCTCGGAGTCAAAGTCACGGACGCAGTCATCACCGTTCCTGCCTACTTCAACGACTCGCAGCGCCAAGCCACCAAAGATGCCGGAACCATCTCGGGCCTCAACGTACTGCGCATCATCAACGAGCCGACTGCTGCAGCTATCGCTTATGGTAAATCACATTATCTTAATTACCTTTTTTGGTAATAGTAAATTATAACTAATGATTTATTTTTATGGGCTTGACAAGAAAGTCAGCGGTGAGCGCAACGTCTTGATTTTCGATCTCGGTGGCGGTACTTTCGATGTTTCCATGCTCACGATCGAGGAAGGCATCTTCGAAGTCAAGTCGACGGCAGGCGATACTCACTTGGGTGGTGAAGATTTCGACAACAGGATGGTGAACCACTTCGTCCAGGAGTTCAACCGCAAGCACAAGAAGGATCTTTCGTCCAACCCACGAGCTCTTCGTCGTCTACGCACGGCTTGCGAACGCGCTAAGCGTACTCTGTCCTCTTCTAGCCAGGCTTCAATCGAAATTGACTCGCTCTACGAGGGCATCGATTTCTACACGTCCATTACCCGCGCCCGATTTGAAGAACTCTGCGCCGACCTTTTCCGTGGCACCTTGGAACCAGTCGAGAAAGCCTTGCGTGATGCCAAGATGGACAAAGCTCAGATTCACGAGATCGTCCTTGTCGGCGGAAGTACCCGTATCCCTAAGATCCAGAAAACTTCTTCAGGACTTTTTCAATGGAAAAGAGCTGAACAAGTCCTATCAATCCTGATGAAGCCGTTGCCTACGGTGCCTGCCGTCCAAGCTGCTATTCCTTCACGGTGACAAATCGGAAGCCGTCCAGGATCTTCTCCCTTCTCGACGTTGCTCCCACTTTCGTTGGGTATCGAAACGGCCGAGGAGTGATGACCTCTCTTATCAAACGGAACACCCACCATTCCTACCAAGCAGACCAAGTCTTCACTACTTACGCCGACTAACCAGCCCGGAGTGCTCATCCAGGTATACGAAGGAGAGCGCGCCATGACCAAGGACAACACTTGCTGGCAAGTTCGAGCTTACTGGCATTCCTCCTGCTCCCCGCGGTGTTCCTCAGATCGAAGTTACCTTCGACATTGATGCCAACGGTATCCTCAACCGTTACGGCTGCCGACAAGTCGACTGGACGCGAAAACAAGATCACCATCACCAACGGACAAAGGTCGTCCTGTCTAAAGAAGAGATCGAGCGGATGGTCAACGAAGCCGACAAGTTACCCGCGACGAGGATGAAAAACAACGTGAACGTGTTTTCAGCCAAGAATTCCGCTCGAGTCTTATTGCTTCAACATGAAGCCAGACCATCGAAGACGACAAAGTTAAGGACAAGATCCCGGAAGCCGACCGGACGACGGTGCTGGACAAATGCAGCGAAGCTATCAAGTGGCTGGATGCCAATCAACTTGCCGACAAGGAGGAGTTTCGAGCACAAATTGAAGAGATTGAAGCTGTTTGCAAACCGATCATCACCAAACTCTACGGGGCCGCTGGTGGAGCTCCAGGTGGCATGCCGGGAGGACCAGGTGGAGCTGCTAAAGGAGGAGCTGGCGGACCGACCATTGAAGAAGTTGATTAAACCTATTTAAAACTCAATTTTTTTTTCAAGTATTACTTGTTTAATTGTTGTGTCCTCACTCAGAATTTTTCGTTTGTCCATCTGATTTCGTACGCGTTTTAAGTGTATGCCTATTATGTAGATTGCCTAGTCCATAATATTGAGGGTTACTTAGCTGTCGCTTTAGAAACGCGTTAACGAGAAGTAATCAATACATTTTTCTAAAAATTAATTAAGTATTTTCTCTCTATCTTGCTTTTGTCAGGGATTAAGCAAAAATAAATGAGGTAAATGAGATATCTTAAAGTGGGTTAATAAAGGAAAGCGATATAAAGTTAGCGGAATAGCTAAAGAGTGGAAAAGAATCCGACAGTGGGCGCCGGTGGCAGATTGACAAAACGTTGAACAGAACGAAATTCGTCTGCTACACGTCATTATTTACAAAATCACAACTCCTCAGACGTCGGGACACGAACGCAAATTTCACGGCGCTTTAGGCTAGCTTACGACCCTGTGAATTCTCTTATGTGTTTGGCTGTTTGCGATAAACTTGAACTTGACTGCTGGATACAAACCCTACAAACATAATCTACCACTTTCATCTTTGCGTGATTTAAAAAATAGGAATACGGTGCCCTTCCGTTTTTCATCGTATAAGGACTAGTATCCTCCGTTGGTAACGAGTTTACATAATCGAACCATTTCTTCACACATTTTACTGATCGTCTGAGACTTTTAGTCGCACATCATCTCAAGTATAATGGAACCTGTACCAAACATGCTAGGTATTTTTAAAAGCTCCTTATATTTAATCACTACTTGCAGAAAAACAATAACTTTAAATTGTTTTGACTTACATCAGTGCCTCTTGTTGAGCGCCCTGAGCCTGAAGCTCTAGGTTTACAACTTGTTGACTCATGAGAGATCTGGAAGGAAAACCCAGACAGATCTAGTAGGAATTAGCCACTCAAATCCAGAAGGCAGATGAATTCACTCGGGCCAATGTCTGCAACAAACTTCAGGTAATTGCTGAACAAGTCAGATTCCTTCAGGAGCAGGCTAGGAAATATTGGAAGAGGCTAAGGAGGCTGATACTCTTCATCATCTTGCTTGGTATATATATATATTTATAATTTTTATAAAAGAAATCAATTTTCTAAAAGGGAATAATTATTTCTTATACAGCAATTTCAAAAAGATACCTGGTAAAATTTATACTTTGTATGAAAGACCATCTGGCCAAAAGTACTTTTCTATGCTAACTCCAGAGGTATAATAATTGGAATCAAATCAACCTATATCAATCTATAGTATTCATTAAATCTAATATTTCCTTTTTATTAGGAGTGGGGCCCAAGCTGCCCTCATACTTATTTAGGGCAGCTACCGTCTAGAGGCTGACATGTCCTGGACACCTGTCTCTAAATTGGATAAAAAGGACAGGGAGCTCACCATGATTAATCAAATCTTGACTGGAACCAAGACTCTTTCCGCCGCTATTGAGTTTTCCAGCTCTGCTGAACCGAAAGTTGAAAGCTTCCCAGCAAGCAATCATGAATCATGAATAGAATAATTGTAAAACAAAAAAAGAAAAAGAATCCGCTGTATCTTTGAAGCTGGTATCCAAAAGTTGCGATGATATACGCTCTAATCAAGACGACCTTCCTTTTAACACATTAATACGTTTCACACGGTTCAATCTAATGTAACATGTGTAATGGATTCATATGTCATTAAATGAAGACAACGATAATAATTCGAAAAAGGAAAAAAAAGAAACGTACTTTCTATTGACTATGCGTACGTATATTAATAGTAACTGAGGTTCTTCTTCGTCGTTATTTGAATTACAAGTACATCCCGTTGACTAGGTAGTCTGCATCCCGAGCGTGACCGTTGCGACCGCTACCTCGACGAAGACGGGATTTTAGAGATCGTAAACGGACAGCCGACCAACAGAACAAGAACGGCCGTTACAGACAACCCTATGTTATTAAAAGAAATTATGCCTGATATTGAAGAAAAGCTGAAGCAAAAATGTATACCGAGGGTCAAGGCCCAAACAGCTCCGACCGTTTGTCGGGATCGTTCAGCTCGCTCTTCTTGAAAGTCGACTTGGTTTACATGGAAATGGTTAATGTGAGCGTGTTGTGGTCCTACATCGTCCTTAGTGATCAGGGAAGGTGCTGCGTGATTCTTTATCATAGCTGGAGTCGCAACTGTTTCCACGACTTGAGGACGAGGTAGACTGGTAGTCGTCGCCACTGTGAGCGCCCCAATAAGTTAATATACAATTTATTAAAAATTTAATAAAGAAAATGGACCTTTGACTTCTGGAGCAGGTGACATGTTTTTTATTGAGTTGCTGTTGAGGTTCCATCAAATTGGGTGGAGGGATTCGCTGTGGAGGCTGGATAAAGGATGAGCGATCAACCTGCACAGGGTTGCGCTGTTGTATATCTGCTGAGTCTATAGGAAAATCAATATTTCAGTTCCCAGTGTAAATTGTTTAAAAATCAATAACATACTAGGACCCGGAGCACTGACAACTCCGATACTGTTTCGTTCCCAATCGTGTTCGTGCTGTTTATGAGAAGGATATATCGGTCCTCTCTCTTCATAAGAAGAAAACTGGTACCCTTACAACATCTTTGTCGTAAATACTGTTGTAACGATCACCATTGTAAAGCTCTCCCTCCTCCTCCGGATCTGTACTCAGTCCCTTGATCTTGTTCTCGACCATAAGCCGATCTATAAATATATTGAGAGTATTAAAAACGCTGAATTTCTCGAGAAGCCATCGTAAAATCTGAGAGAGATGTTGTGAACATGAAATAACGAACCCGTAGCGATGACTCCCAGTGTCGGGATTGTAATACGGATTGATGGATCGATCTGGCTCTGAGCCAGGATAGACGGCTGCCGATTCTTCAACGGCACTCGGCTGCTGCTGCTGCTGCTGATAGGGTGCTCGAACACGATCTGCGTATAGATAACGGTTGAGAGAATCAATAAGAAGCGCACCTAGCGGAGCACGCCAATTATATTTGCTCCCGAGAGGAAAGAGAGCCTTCTTTTTTTCCATACTCCTCCTCCGTGAAATCCGATTCCCACAGGAGCACTTATTACAATTGCAATCTTAAGATATACGTATATGTATAGCAGTACCTCTCTCGGGACTCGTTCTCCAATGATTCACGTCTGGGATGTTGGGTAGAGGATCGGGAGCAAATCGATCGCGATCCCCACGGTTCGCTCTCCAGTCGGTAGCTGAAGAAAAAGGACGTTGCTGTTGCTGTGGAATGATTGCCGGAATGCCCAACTCGACCGGAGATTTATTGTGATGAATGGGAACAATTGCTGGAGGCTGCTCTGTTGTTCGTTTTGTAGTAGTCGATTCAGTTGCTATAAATGTACATCATAAATCAATAAATTCTCTTTTTAATCAAAGGAGACTGTATTATTTATTACTTGTAGCAGGACATCCGAGTTCCGGAGCTTCGTCACTTCCATCCGAGCACTGGATGATCCCGTCGCAAGCGTTGTAGATGGCGATGCACTCACCGGTTGTATGACACTCGAATTTGTATCGACTGCACGTCCGACCTTTTACATTATCACGTCATTTTACTAATCTATTTGTAAAAAGTGTTTGTATATACAGAACAGCTGTCTTACTAGGTTTCATCGTGGTGGAAGAGGTGGTGACGGTCGTCGGTTGTGGAAAAGTTATCATCGATTTTGTGACGGGTGATGGCGTTGCGGTGCTGATTACGACTGACATTGGCGGGGAACCTAGTAATCAAATAGCATCAACGAAACGATGAGATTTCTATCCACCCGTAAGGAAATGAAAAAAAAATTGAGAAAGGCGTTCCCTTAGAAAAATAAAAATCTGTTTTCTTTTCCTGAAATCGATTACATTATTTAAAAAAATTGATGAGATTTCAGTTCCGTGGGAACGAGTTTCCTGTCCACTTTATATGATGACACAATGATAGATTGATTTAGAGATTTTTTATAAAAGCCTATTTACTTTTTGAGTTGAGTGAGTTCCTCTTCGTGAGCGTTGTCACGTCGACGGATCACCCCGCTTGTGTAGTGACTGTGCGACGTAAACTTGCAGCGGAAATCATCGGCTGAACCACAATCGAATAGATAACAATTCCCCCCATCCTAGTTTTAAAACTTAAAACGTTAATATATGAAAAATATTCAATGTCACCAGTATAAATTACCTTTTCTTCGTACACAGCCACATTGCAACCGTGAAATGCACAGCATAGATCCAAACATCGATCCCGCGAGTCAGGTCCTAGACTCGTTTCGTTGAGAAACCGAGCTCCAAGTGCTCTAGAATCTTTAGTCCGGATAATGGTGTTTTCGCTGATTTCGCTGGGTTCGCCACAATTGCTGCTCTGCCCCCCACCGACAATATTATTTTCGCTGCCAAATAGTAAAGAGCGCTCCAAGCGGTTCGACGGATCCGTCAGCAGGAGGGACTTGCTTATTCGACGGCCTCCGCTGTGTTTCAGGAGCGATCGATCGCCTACTCCAGCAGCAGGCCAAGAAGACGACAGCAGTCCCGGTTGAATCACGTCGGAAGCGGCCATCACTCGGCGGTCAAGCAGAACGATAAGGCAGCAGAGGAGGCAGAGGATGGCCGGCATCATTCCGCACTGGTAAACTCCGTCCACGACAAAATGGATGAAATTTAATTTGATGTAACAATAAAATAAATCCGGTTCTTTGCTGCTACGCCACTGTGGTGAGACAGTCTACTAGGGGATCATGTACTCGTCTGTCGTAGCACACAGCCGAAAAGCAATAGAGCATTGGGGAACTTTTAGTGATGGGGCATGCGCAGCTCGAGTAAGCCCACATATCAATTCAGAAAAAAGGTGCACGCAGTCGCACATATGACAACATTTATAGATCATAAATGTTTAAATAACAAGTAAAGTTTTAAATAATGGACAAACATTTTTCTAGGAATCTAGGTTTTTTTTGTTTGCAAATAGTAAAATAAAAATGCTTGGAATGTTTACGCTTGATTAGCTGTCAGCGAACCGAATAACTTGGGATAGGCCCATATGTACCCACGGTGCGCCAAACAATCTATTCAGGCACGAGCTTTACATAAGTAACTGTTGGGAAAAACATTTGTATCTATTAATAGAACTTTGCTCTATTTGTTAGTTTTCTAACGGAAATATATGGAAATTATTTTTCTTCATTTTCTGAACATTGAATAAAGTTTATGAATTATTCAATAGATGGTCATGTATTTTTATTTTTTTAATCATGCACGAGTAACGGTGTCTGAAGTCTCACACATGATGAAGGATATATCGGTCCTAGATTTCATCCACTTTCTAAAAAAAAAGTTGCATGAGGTTACGACATTCTATCTGATCGAGAATTGAAAAAAAAACCTTGATGTTTGATTGGAGTTTTCTTTTGACATCCCTAGGAAATCTTTTGATACAACATTGCAATAATCTCATTTGATCTCTTCTCACATGCTATCATATTGCAGCCATCATACCCTGAGGGAAAACAAACACCCGCCCTTTTTTACATGTCACGCACTCGTTCAAATATCAATACAGAAAGATATGATGATTGAGTAGTAGTTAGAGCTCATTCTTTCAAAACGAAACGCCACGAATGCGGCAGTATTATTTCTCTTATCGTGACGGGAAAAAGGTACGCTCGATTTCCCATTTTGAGAAACTTTTATACGGTTAGTCTCGAGCCCTCCTCAGTCACGCTATGCTGCTTTTTTGTGCTGCTGATGTTTTTATACGAAGCGTTGTCTGAAGCGAATCCGCGTCCAAGTTGGCGCTGACATCGTCCCTTTAAACGATCCCCAGCGCCACCAAGCGTTTGAAAACTTGGAGGCGCTCAAGTGAAGAGTTTTCTTTTTCATTCTCACATCATTACAACACAACGAGGGTAGTGCAGTAGGACTGACAGGAACACACTTGCTTCACTGTCGCCTTTATTTTGAAACTCTCTCACGAATTTGTTGACGGCTTCATTGTTTCGTCTTTTTGTTTGAGGTATTTTGGATTTGATTTAAAAGATTTCTCATCGCGTTGGCGAAATGTCCATTGTCTGACGTTTTAGCTTGTAGTCTTGTTGGTGGTTCATAGGCCGAGCACTGCGATAATGCCTTTACCGTTACTCTATTATTCACACTTGCAACATAATTCTGTGATTTTCTCTTTTCTTGTTAACTAGTTTTCTACTGAGTTATGGATTATGGAGTGTCTTCAAATGGGTTCTCTCCATCAGAACGGAGTAGAGTGGACAATCCCCTCAGCACAAGAGTTATCGCAGCTGCCTCAGAGATGAAATCAAGTCCTGGAAAGAACAGTAGCACAAACCTTCACGTGGGCTTCTCAGAAGAGAAGGTCGAAGTCAAGGAGAAGAGGGAACGATTCCTCACTGCAAAATATGGTGTAAGTCTATTTATAACTTTAGCCATCAACATTCTTGGCATCTCTAATTTGATTTTTACTTTTGTTTTGACAAACAGGCTCATCAGATGGCCCTCATTAGAAAGAGGTTAGCTGTTGAAATGTGGATATTTGAACAACTTCAAACCCTCTATGGATGCACAGTGAGTTCTTTACCTCCCACACAAAGAACCCCATAACTTTTTTTTTTTAACTGTACATGAGTCAAGCATTTGTTTATTCTCCACCCAAACATATTTTTATTATCCTTCTTTTTTTGAGGAAACTGTTGTTGACATAACTATTTTTTTTAAAAGGATGATTCTCAAAGCCACGATGTGGATCTAGACTTAGACGAGTTATTGGATTTGGAGGACGACAGTGAACGCCGGTCATTCTTACAGGTATGTTTATATTGTTCCGCCGGAAACGTGCGAGTCACATCAAACGGCAGCTGTATTAGTGGGCGTTCATGTTAGCTCATGTTTCGCTCTTTTTGTTGACACAGGAATTGTTAGCCAACGCAAAAAGCCCACCTGAAGCGGTTAACGTAAGTGGCTCTCTTTTTTTTTCTCTCATCTTCTTGTACCGTTTACACGCACGCTTGCCTGGGGGGAGGGATTCGTTTGGATGAAGTAAAGAAAAAAGAGGGGAAAATTATTACGCCAGCTGTCACGCAACCCCATCTCATCATTAATGCTGTTGTGCGTACTGCGCCGGATGAAAGGAAACACATGTTTAGTCAGTACATCATCCAGCTCTTTGAAAAGGGAAACGTTCGGGTTTCCGTGTGGTTATAAAGATCTCATGACGATCGCGCTAAACAATCTGCTGTGCTCCAGTCATTATCTTCATCATTATCTCTCTTTGTTTGCTGTGACAATGAGAGGACAACCCATTTAAAACAATTCTCTCATGTTTTTCTTATACTAATTTTTAAAAGATAACCACGACTAATGTGGCATTTTTTGTTTCATTTCAGACCTTTGTCAGTGAATTGCTGAACCGAACCAAAGTTCTCTAAAAACAGAAATCGACTCGGGTGGGGCCTGACGAAAGACTTAAACTTGAAGCGACCCTCGACTTGGAATCCCACCTTTACCCTCAAGATCCTCTTTTTCTTTCTTTCTCTTTTTTTTTAGGAAAACGAAATGAACACAAAAAAAACTACATTATTATGCAATCGAATGTTATTTTAGAATATTCATCAACCATCGTATTTTTTTTTTCTCCCACACCCACCCGTGCATTTAAAATACAATAATTTTTTTTCACTGGTTCTGTTCTTTTTTGGGTTAAAATAAAAATTCACTAATATAGGACCATGATGTCATCGAGGCCTTTGCGCTTCAGGTCAGGGATGGTCGACCCTTCTGCCGGATAGCCGACGGGCAAGAGCAGCAACAGTTTCTCATTATCCGGCCGATTGAGTAGAGGCCTTAGCACAGGGCCGCAATTTAGCGGCGTAGTCGTGACCGTCACTAATCCGGCCTCCTGATGAGTCAATCACGTTTTTTTTTTGCATTTTATATGTTAATCTTAAATAAAAATGGGATTAACCTGAATAGCCGCAAGGATAAATCCTGTTGAAATTGAAACGCTGATCTCATTGTAATAATGAACTTTTTTCCTTCCATCCGGAAGGTATCCGTGAACTTGTTTGTAGACCAATATTAACCAAGGTGCTTCAGTTAGGTACTCTTTAATCCAACTGGTTCCAGTAAATTTAATGTCGTTCACCCATTTATGGCCTTAAAAGAAGGTAATTTGCCGCTTTTCATGATTCATAAAATTAATGAATCAATTATACCCATGCGCTTCCTGTAGTTGACTTCTTCTTCCGCCTCTATGACCTCTCGAATCCTTTGTTTCATCTCGGGATCACCCACGACGACGAATGTCCATGGTTGAGTATGTGCTCCACTTGGAGCCGTCCCTATTTCATTAGAATAATTCCATAAAATTATCTCGTATAAAATATTTGTTTGGTATGCATACCTCCAGCTTTGATAATATTCTGGATGATTTCCAGTGGAACGGGGTCTGAACTTATGCTGCGCACAGAGCGACGTTGATTCATCCGTTGGTAAAACTCGGCAGATCTTCTTATAGAATCTGAGGTACTTGGGCGAGCGTATTCGTACGGGATTCTCGGTAAAACATCGTGATCAGTGGATGAATCTTGTTGATCCTCTTGGTCCTCTTCTTGGTCATCGTCAGCTGCTTCTTTCCGCACCGGAATCGATTTGGAACTTTGTTTACTCTTCCCGGGAGACGACGAAGTAGTGGCCGTAATTTTGAGTTTTTCGAGTATCACGCCCGTTGCGAGACTCAATCCTACGGCTGCCAAAGTCCGCCAGTGCCTGACCAAGAAGGGTAGATAAGCCTCCATTGAATCTTGTTTCCTAAAAAGAGGAAATTTATAGTTAGGATAATGGTTGAAACAGACGGGAACGGTTGGGGCTATTATGTACAAGTCTCTCTCACAGCGTGACAAGATGTTTAAACGCGACGAATCGATGCGTGATGCAGCAACAACCGAATCTGAATCTTGATGATGACGAGAGACCAGCGTTCTTTCTCACTTATATGATGTTTTAAGACTGGGAACCCTGCTTATGCTAACTCATGTTTGGCCGTCTCATGCTGGACGGCACGTTAGATAACAAGTTTTCTCTCTCTTTATTTCTATTCGTGTGCTTTTTGTTGTTAAGTAGCTCCACGGCGTACCTCGGTCATTGACACCCCCAACTCCCCAAGGTCACGTTTCAATGCCAAGGTTCCTTTCTCTGTTTTTACCCGGAGAATATATCGTGTTATTCTGTAAAGACGTTTCCGTCTTTTCGACGTCTGCACCCAGTGAACGCAAGGGGCGCAAACCAAGGGCTCGTTCGCATCGTTAAATATGGTCCCGCGCCCTCCACCTGCCCGCTTAATAAAATTGTAACTACCGTCATAACAACGTCATTCGACGGTCTCTTCCTTTTTGTTCTTGCGTGTAAAAAGGGGAAAAGCTTATTTTATTTTTTTGAAATGACGATGAAACGGAAATACTTTGTAAGAGCATGCAACTCAGCATATGCGTCATGTGCAGACGACAAAATTCGAACGTCAACTTTGTTTATGGCTATCAGCTCGGAATGCCCGTCACGCGTGTCACACGGTCATTCAATTGACGTCTCCTACTTGAGCCTAACTTGGATTGGATTTCTACTTGACGTGACGCCATGAATTTGGGGAAACCTAAAATCACTCTCGGGTTATTGACAGGTAATTTAATGTGTACCTAACGTGTTGGTTCTGTTCTAGCCTTTGTAATGTAACTTTACCAAATGGAATGGGTCATTTAGAAGATTTTGGGGTCATTCAAAGTCTTATTACATAGAAAACCTACATCACGATTTTACTTCTTTCAAAGACATTCTCACTATTGCTTCAAATTGCTAACATAAACTGATGTAGACCCCTATGCTTCCAACATTACACTTTTTACTGTAATAACTCTCACGAAAAGATTTACACCATCTTGTGGTTTTTGTGTTATAATAATTTTAACAAGTGTGAATCTCTATTTACACAGTTAGTGATCGGTGTTACCAGAAAGTTACCGACGACCTGAGCGGAGCTCGGCTGCAATCGTTAATCAACAGCGGCTCACTTTTCTCTGCTGAAATCATCCAGAAAGATTGCGTTCCGGACGAAGCTGATCAAATCAGCGCCAAGCTCGTAGAATGGGTTGATTGCCATGACATTAATCTGATTCTTACTACTGGAGGAACTGGATTCTCTCCTCGGGATGTTACTCCCGAAGCCACTAAAGCCGTCATCGAACGTGAAGCTCCAGGATTGAGTTTGGCTATGATTAAAGGATCGCTGGAAATCACTCCTTTAGCTATGCTTTCACGTCCAGTCTGCGGCATCCGTAAGAAAAGTTTGATCGTTAATTTACCCGGCAGTCCTAAGGCGGTCGAAGAATGTCTCCGTATGATTAGCCCTTCCCTTCAGCACGCCGTCGATTTGTTGAACGGAAATCGTGCCGTTGAAGACACCCATAAACGGATGCAAGCCGGAAGTCATCACCATCAATCAGTCGATAAAAAAGCAGAGTAATTTTTTCTTAACAATTTCCTTTATTTCATATATTTTTTATGGGATTTTCATTTGATTTTCAGGAACAATTTTCCAACGTCTCATAGTTGTCACCATCACCAACATCGAGATGTGGATGCAGTAGCTTTCCGTCCAAGGAACTCGACATATCCAATTATTTCGGTTCAAGAAGCTCAAAATACTGTCCTATCTCTTTGCAGCACACCTGCTCTTTCCGTTGAACAAATTGGCTACGTCGACGCAATCGGCCGGATCCTCGCTAAGGATGTGATGGCACAGGATCCCCTGCCACCTTTCCCAGCTTCAATGAAAGATGGTTATGCGGTCATAGCTGCCGACGGCCCGGGATTGAGGCGGGTTATGGGTGCTTCTATTGCCGGTTCCCAACTGGGAGATGTTTTAGTGCGTCCCGGATTCTGCGCTCGGATCAGCACTGGAGCTCCTCTTCCGCCCGGAGCTGACGCCGTGGTGATGGTTGAAGAGACCAAGTTGATCTCTGCCTCTGAAGATGGTCGAATTGAATTGGAAATTGAAATTATGTCTACAGTAAAAGCTGGCCAAGAAATCCGACCGATAGGATCGGACATAAGGCAAGGCCAAGTCGTTCTTAAGAAAGGATCACTCCTGACAGCATCTGATGTGGGCGTATTGGCCACTGTCGGTCAAGTGAAAGTGGACGTGTTCGCTCTGCCCACCCTGGCCGTTATGTCGACGGGCAACGAGCTCCAAGAGAGCCGACCGGAATTGGATCCAGGACGCATCCGTGACAGCAACCGGCCAACATTACTTAGCCTTCTAAAGAACCAGGGATTCTCAGTTATTGACGGAGGAATAGCTGAAGACGAACCGGAAGCCTTACATCGATCCATCCGGAAGGCTCTCGAGCGAGCGGATGTCCTTGTCACCACTGGAGGCGTTTCTATGGGAGAAAAGGATCTTCTCCGTCACGTTCTAGTTTCAAACTTCTCTGCTCAAGTTCACTTTGGCCGCGTTAATATGAAACCTGGAAAGCCGACTACATTTGCCACCTGCCAGCTGGATGGCCGTACTAAATTTGTATTTGGTTTGCCAGGCAATCCAGTTTCAGCTGTTGTCACTTGTCACCTCTACGTCCTTCCAGCTTGTAAAAAACTCGCTGGGCATCAGCGCGTGCTTTCCACCCAGATTAGAGCTGAAATGAAGGATTCGATTCCTTTGGATTTTCGCCCCGAATACCATCGAGTCTCTCTCGATTGGCAGCCTGATCGATCTTATCCTCTGGCTCTGTCTACTGGCGGGCAGCTGAGTAGCAACGTCCTGAGTCTCAGTCGAGCCAACGGACTTGCCATACTTCCGGCGAAAACTCCGGAGGTGCCAACACTTTCTAGCGGTACCATAGTTGACGTCATAGTTATCGATCAATTGTAAGAGATTGAAAATATATATTGAGTTGTTGCCAGATATCTTTTGTGTAATATGTACAATTAATCTTACTAGTTCATGTCATATTTTGAACTGTAAAATTTCATTCCGTTGGAGGTGGAAGATCGAGCATACTTGGTCAGCAGCGCCGCAACGTTCAGAGTGCCATCAGTAATAGGTCTAATAAAAAGATAAACATTATTTTTAAATTAATTAAGAAAGCGAAATTAAAAAGAAGACAGTGACTTACTGAATATAAGGGGTGATGGCCTGTAGAGTCCACTTCGGTTTGGTGCGGAATAGGATGTCAAGTCGTTCATTAACATCTTCTGGCAGCTCGAATTCGGGTAAGTACTTTACCAGTGTTGGAGTGACATCGTAATCGACTATGGCAACACCGTAAAGGTGCTCTTCAAGAGTTTTAATTCCGACTGGCATTGATTGCTGCCAGGCGCTGAAGAAGTCCTTGCTGTCAAAGGCCCTCATGTCTGGAAGCAAGTAGAGGGCAAAGAGCTGGCTCACTGCAACTTCGTTCCATTTGAGACTATCTCCATCCAGAACGTGCATGAACAAAGAAATGCACTTAGTATTCACTTCTCGATCATCGAATAAAGCCATCCAATCTTCAACCTCCTCCTTGGTGATATCTTCTAGAGTGATTTGCCTCTCTCGCAGAATTGAATCCAAGTGGGATATCCAGCCGAAGAGGAATCCGACGTCAAGTAGTCGCCATTTACCGCGGATCTTGACAGCCATTAATTCTTGTAGTTTGGTGAATATTTCTTCCTCACTAGCTTGAATAAATACTTTTAAATCAGAGTAAGAGTATCCTTCAGGTTCCTTACTCAGCTCAAAACTCTTTCCCTTGTATGGATACCTGTATAACACAAATTAAATCATTAGATAAAGATACCAGCTGATACCAATTTTAAATTCATACTTTGCAAGAGTATTTCTTAGTAACTGCAATTTAGGTTTGATGGGTTTCATCTCATAGTATGTATGGGTCACACCAAGGACCTAAATGAAATCAGGAATATTATTGTTATCAGGGCTTAATTTTTAATAATACCAAATTTAATTACTTCTTGCATCTTTAAAACTCTTCCTTCAGTTTCTTCCACAACTCGACTATCATGGATAGAGGGCATGAGAAGTAAACTATTTGATGTTTCAGCTTCCTTCAAATCAAAAGTGGCATTGTTGCTACACATTACAACATGGGAATTTTTGTCCCCTTTTATATACAGGCTGGAATCATAGGAAACAAAGTTAGTATATAGAAGTGGCATAAGTAAAATTTAAAAATAACGTGTAATTAATGCAAACCTTTCGCCACTTTTGAGGTACTCAAGTGTCTCTTTGCTTACTTCCAGCAATTTGACCTGTTTCTGGTCGATAATTTGAGGGATGAAGTGGAGAACATGGCTCTCTTTCTTGACATCGGATTCTGAGAGTTTGGCTAAATTTAAAATTGAGTTTACTTGTTCTAAATTACGAGAAACCTCCATTGTTTTCACACTTCACAAGTCACAACTCAAGAAGTCTCAAAATGACAGCTGACTTTCCCGCTTTCCACGATATTAAACAATTGTACTACGCCATCTAGGAACCGAAATAAAAACTTCTACCAAAAAGTGTAGCAGACGCAAACACGCAATTTCGGGCACAAGGTACAGCACCAATGCACCATGCTTGTGATGACCGATTTTCGTTCTTAGTTTTTGTTTTCTTTCACAAATATTTGATTGAGAGAAATCTGTGTACTAAATTTTTGTCGAAGAAAGAAAATTATTTTCTATTATGAGTTGCCCGAATAGGTATCAAATTTTGACCTTGTATCGCTCGTTACGTCGCTACGGCGAACAGCTGAAATTGACCGACAAGAAATACTATTTTCAACGAATAAGGCAAGAATTTAAAAAGGATATTTCTGGGCCGGAAAAAGTCAGCAAAGCTTATGAGGTATACCTATTTGTTCAGAAATAACTGTTGTGGCTTATCTTAATTTAATTTTGTCTATTATAGAAGGGATTGCACTTCCTGAAACAAAACCGTCTCGTATAGAAATATGTCGTTGTCGCAGCAGTTCAGATTAATTCGTTCCTTGTTGCTTCGTACGACACCTATTACACCTGTCAGTTCAAGAGGGAAGAAAACGATCGACGACTCACAAGTGCCTAAACTAAATGACGAAGATTTAGAAGAAGATTTTGTCCGTGGTTCAGGCCCCGGTGGGCAGGCTGTTAACAAAACATCTAATGCTGTGAACCTCAAACATAAACCAACTGGTTTGGTCGTCAAATGCCATCAATCCCGCTCTTTAGACATGAATAGAAAAACGGCTAGAGAAATCTTGATCCAAAAATTAGACAATCTCATCAATGGCGAAATGAGTGTAGAAGCACAAAAGAAGAGGATCCTGGATAAGAAAAGCAGAGACAGCAGCAGGAAATCTGAAAAGAACAAGGCACTGAAGCAACAATGGAAGGAAAGAGAAGGAATTGAATAGTCGATTAACGTTTGTTCCAAATAAACCATTTTTTTTTCATCTTATTCCTTCAGTTAATTTATTTAGAATATTATAAAATTGATTAAATGTCCGTTCTCAGTTCACTAATCAAGAAATTTGAGTAGCTTGATTTTTAAATCGAGTTCAAGTTGAACAATCTGTCCTACAATCAGCAATGAGCCACCATTATTCAGGGTTTCCCAGAGTGGGTCAACTGTCTGAGCTATTCCTTTGAGAATAAATTATCTATTTTTTTGCAATATTTGACAAGTAGAAATGCAATCGTCATCGGTTCGTCAATTTCTTAGAAAATTGTATCGCGCGAGGTACATAGGATTGATTCCCGTGGGAGGAGCAAACGTCGATGTCTCGTTATTTTGAAAAATGGCAACGCCGCGTGCGCTACTACAGCTGAGAGCTTCAGCAACTGCGACTTTGCTTTTATTGTTGACTATCCAGAACTGCCTGTCTCTGTGTCGAGTACAAAGCTTCGCTAGCTATAAACGTTTGTCGATTTTTTCGCTCTTTCTTATTCCGAATTTATTTCTTCCAATCGTTGTGAATGATGAAGTGGGTTTACAAAGAAGAGCATCCTTTCGAGAAAAGGAGGGCCGAAGGAGAGAAAATTCGTCGCAAATATCCTGATCGTGTCCCCGTAAGTTCGTCCTTGTGATGCATTTTTGTTATTGCGTCATAGAGTGTGTCAGTTCTCATTTGCCATTTTATTTTTCGCCTAGTCATATCAATTTGTTAATAAATATTGAATCAATTGAATCAATTTGGGCTTGTTTTTAGAAGCATTCGTTTCTTGTCATCTTTGGCTCTTCAGAGGTTCCTTTGTGTACTATTTTGGTGAAGATCCATTAAGGACCGCCCCCTTCCCCGTTATGGCCGCCCTTGTTTACTAAAATTGAAACTTTCACTTCAGTCGTCGTTTCCCAAGATGACGGAATAACATTATTCTAACATTTTTTTTTTTTGTTTCTCTATTTCCTCATGAATAGGTTATTGTGGAGAAAGCCCCCAAGGCTCGTATTGGAGATCTGGACAAGAAGAAGTATCTGGTGCCCTCAGATCTGACAGTGGGTCAGTTCTACTTTCTCATCCGGAAGCGAATCCATCTGAGGCCAGAGGATGCCCTATTCTTCTTTGTCAACAATGTCATTCCCCCGACATGTGCAACCATGGGAACCCTGTACCAAGAGCACCATGAGGAGGATTACTTTCTCTACATTGCCTACAGTGACGAGAGTGTCTATGGCAAGGAGTGATGAACATAGAAATGAAACAGATTTCCTGTCAGTGTATGAAGAAATCAATTTTTGACACACCCTATATGTTTCTCTGATTCTCTATTTTCCTCCCTTGTTCTCATCATCTTCCACACTCTTTTGCTCTACTTTCTTCAATTCTTTCGACCTAAATGGTTTATTCACTTTAAAATATTTTTCTTTTTTTTTTTGTTCGCTCCGTCAAACATTTCCCCCGCTTATTATTTCCAGAAAAATTCGCTGTACGATGTGTTTTTTGGGTGTTTGGTCTGTCGTTTTTTTCCGTTTCGTTTTCTTGTGTACAGTACACAGATAAAGAGTGATACAGTTGTAATACAGTTTACTCCTGAGAATAATTATATCTCGTCGCTTTCGTTTGAAAATAAGTAATATTTAATAAGATCGGTAGGTAATCTCGGCACGCTCCAGCATCAGTTTGACTCGAAGGTGATCTATCGTAATTGAAAATAAATTGTATATTAAGAACCATAATAACTTGTTTAAAACTATTGAAGTATGACTCACTGCATTCAGAAGCGAAGGTCGACGGGAGAGCTCCACTAAGTTTGGTCTTGTGACAAGGATTGGCTCCTTTCTTGAGCAAGTGATCCACCAACCAGGTTTCGCCCATCGCAGCTGCCCAATGGAGAGGAGTATATCCGGACTGGTTGGTAGCATCAACATCGCATCCTAAATTCCAGGATTAATAATTTAGAAAATGAAATATAAAATGAGGACAGCAGTAAATTACTAATGTACCACAGTGGACGAGGCTATCAATTATGAGGATGCCGAGCTGTACTTCACGACTACGAGCGAAATTCGTAGCGCCTTCCAAGCGTGAGATTATCCCATAGACAGCTACGTAGACAGCCCCATCGCCTTCTGCACTCTTCTGGAATTTGTCCGCTCCTATTTTATTGAATAATGAGTTAACTAAAAAATTAGACCACAAGTAATTAATTTTTAATTGTTGATACCATTGTCAAGCATAAGTTGAATCAATCTGAGGGATCCTCCGAAGCAAGCCGACTATGAAAAAAAATCGATTATGAATAGCTAATTATTTAATTATTTTTCAAGTTTACCAAAAACGGAGTCCATTTTTTATTCGGTTGACGAAGTGCATTCGGAGAAAAGATATTCTTTGACATGAGTTTCATACAGAGATCCTCGTTGTCTCCATCCTCCGGAAACTAATTTTTAAAAATGCATTACTACTTGATTGATTTTTACATAATAAAAAAGATGGTACTTTGGCAAGATGACAAACGAGAGCCAAATCCTTCTCTTGCCGGAGCTTGCGTCGTCGATACAACTCGTAGAGGATGATGGCCACGAAGAGCGCAAATGTAGTCCAGCATAACATCTTTAATGGAAACAATAACGGATCAATACAAAATGCAATTCTCTTATTGTGTTCTACATTCTTTCCCGCATGACGACAGCAGCTGCCGCATATATTTGCGTCGTTGGCTTCAGAAATAGGCAATGATGCCAGAAGCGAAATGCACCGAGTTGGTTACTTTATTTTTGCGCGAATCACGCCTCTTGGTAACAAACTAAGCATGTTTTGGAAACACTGCTGCATGAGACTTGTGATAGGCTTGCTTGTTTGTGGTTATTTTAAGTTGACAAAGCAGAGAAGGCTTGGGGAAAAGTTTAGCAAGTGGATCACGAGGTCGTCGAACGCGAAACAGCCGATAAACCGTCGAGAAAACATGAACTTGTATTAAATCAATAAATACCTCGAGTTGAATGGATTAGATTGTTTAGTTTGGATTGCGTAAATTGACTACGTGACTATGTCCTCGTTATAATTTGATAAAACCCTCTAAAATTCTAAACACGAAGTTCAAGGAGTGAAACAAAACAATATATTTGGGACACGAGGCGTCAGTAAAGCACAAGAGTGGACGTTCCACGAATCCGTAGAACACCCAGAGAACGAAACAAAAAATGAAGCAAAAAACTAAAAACTATGCTCAAATTAATTATTAACTACATTATATACTCACAAACAGACTCATTATCCTTAAAATTCACATTGGTGAATTAAAACGCGTAAAAATCACGCAGTTGCTGCCAAACATTTTGGACGCAACCCACGGATCGTTCTCATTCCCGCTGCGAGATGGCGCTGCGGCTTCTTGTACGTTTCCCCTATAAAAAGCTGTCAGTGTGTCAGCACCGAGCAATGGTCTAAGAACTGTGGAAAACAACAGCCCATTTAATTAGCTACTACTAGTAGCAGAAAGCAACTATTTTAATTTTCAAAGGTCAAGAAGAGAAGGAGGGACCTTTTTTTTTTGTTCGACTGAAGTGTGATTGTTTTATGGGTAAGTTGATATTGCTTCTCTTTTGTCATTCTGCTCGTATGTATATGCTGTCACGTATATCCGTCTCATGACTTTAAGAGAAGATACTAGGGGGCTGATGACGCAAGTAGGCTTCCCACTCGTATCGATTTTGGCATGCTTCATAATCCTTTCCCTGGAATTTCTCTGTGAGATTAAATACACCCATTAGTTTTTGAACAAGCGGAACAAATCTCCTGTTTACAATCTGTTTAGTTCCCTTTTAAATCATCAATTATGCAATATCACTTACTAATTTGCTGCCCAAAACCTGTTGTAAATTGATATGGCCTCTTACTCATTCAGATCACATAGTGAAGCTTGATGAAGCCTTGAGTGAGTTTCATGTCAACATGTTTTGCAATCACCTAAAAGAATGTGGAAGACCTTCAACACTTTATTGCACGCTATTTATATAATAAAATGCGACTGCGTCATACGTCCTTTCCTATTATCCTTTTTGCGTTTTTATGTGCAGATCTGGAAAACTACGAGAAAACTGGTGAAAAAGTATGCCAATGGACGGCCCAGGAATCGCTCCTTGATGATGTCTTCGGGAAAGCGGCTGCGGCCGAGCCTGAATCCCTCCGCACGTTCGGCTGGGGTTCAACATGGCCTAGCTGACTCGGCTGTTCTCCTCTCTCACCCCCTCCTGCGGCAAGGCCTCGTTCCCTTGTCGCAGATGATCATCCGGCCCAGCATCCAGCAGTTCCCGTAAGTAGACATTTCTATTCCTCAAACAATTTTGATGCTAAATAGTTGGCACTTGCTTTGATAACCCCATTTCAACAATTGGTATTTGTTTGCAAAGTGCGTCATGTTATGGTTTCCTTGGCTCCTTAACCTGGAATGAGGATTCCATTTTAAAAAACAGCTGTTTGTGTAACCCATAAAAATTCCTTTATTTTTTCAGGATGACGAAATTCCCTGCGGATTGACGGTGGCTGTTGACCGCGGTGGACATGACACCCGTGAACTCTTTCAAGTAACGGTGCGTCACTCAACCAAGGGTCACGTGACGCTCCGCCTGCTGGATGCTCTCTCCCAGTACCCTCCTCTTCACCACCACCTCCACTCCTATCATAATCGCCATCATAATGGTAGTAGCCAACTTTTACTGGAAGACATTCTATGGCCACCGGATCGCCCGCTCCCTTATCCAGCCTGGGGAGCCGTTCAGGCTCGTTTGTTCATCCCCAACATGGAGCAATTTCAGGGACTACTGGAGGCCGTCACTGCTCGCGTTCAGACCCAATTGGAGGAGCACTCTTACAACACGATCGGAAATTTTTTGACGTAATTTGTCATAACTTAGTATCAGCTCCTTTTTGCTCAATAAATTAATTTTATTTGTATTTTTTCATTAGGTTTTATGAAAGCTTTCAAGAGAAACGAGATATGGGACAATCTTTGGATGAATTCTATCGGGCGTACCAGCCGCCTATCACTGGGAAACACCACACATGTGTCGGGCTAAGCTTGGATCTGGCGGGCCGCATCTTGAGCCTTGAAGAGAACTATCCAGGGATCAAATTGGCTCTTTTTGCGGCTTCCTGCGAAGAGGTAATTTAGCATTATTTATCTCGTTCTAGTTCTACTTACTTAACAAAGAACCATTAAATTAAATTAGGATATCGGGAATGTCAATCGTTATGTATCGACCCCGACACCGGATACGAGGACCTCTGAGAAAGAGCATGTCGTCACCGCTCTCAACATCGATTTGGATGGTCGCATTGGTGTCCTCATTCTCGATCCTGGCTATCACGTTGCACATCCCGTTGTTGTCATGAAGGACGGCCTTTATCCACATACTGGTAAGATCGAATAAGGAAAAAATAAATTTAGTTTAATGATAACTCAATGATCTCTTTCATAGGCTGGTTCAAACCCGGTGGAACGATTCGTTCTCGTCGCTTTTATAATTATACTTTGCACCCAACTGGGCGCTATGTTTTATGGGACGTCAAGGAGATCCGCCACGGAGTGGAACAGTGCGAGTCCGCCTTGATTTACACCCATCAGGTTGGTTGAATACCCTCTCACTTATTTTAAACTTGGTACTCGAATTTAACATGATTTCTATTTTCTTTTTGCAGGCTTTCCTCTCGCCAATAGACTGCACAGAGAGGCGCAATTTGGTGTACAACTTCAAATCACTCCTGAAGCGTGACGCTCACGGCAACGTTATTGCCGGAGTTTACTTTGCTCTAAAGCCTTTCAGCAAGGGTCAGTTTTCCCTCTTTTATCAGGATGGATACGGACAGCAGGTCGACTTCAAGATGAGCTTTGTGGATGCGCTCAACCAGCGGTACCAACTTGCCGGATTAAGTGATGGGGACGACGGAGCGCTTCTGGAATCACTCCGAAAGTGCCAGGCCCAATTAGAGCTGTCATCGGATGGAGGTTTGGCTCGCCTCCTGTTTCACACGGCCAAGGCCTTGAACGACCAAGAGTTCATGCAGCAGTTGCTTGATATCAACCAGCGCATCGTCCTTCTCTCCGAGAACAATTGAAGCGATCAAGATCCATTCCGTTTTCTTTTCCTTTTCGTCGAATTCGTGTTTTACTTTCATTTTCGAAAACCATTAACTCTTAGTAAGTTGACGAGGAACTTTAATTTTTTTGGTTGATTTCGTAACTTGTGGACGTAGTGACAAAAATACAATTCACTGAAAACAAAACTTCTACCTTAAACATTTATTTTACAAACAGTTTAATATTTTAAGGTGGTCAATGGACCCGTACCAATTAGTGCAAGATTAATTCTAATACATTTTCATGATACCCAAAAATTACATGCTCGAGATTTGACCTACTACTATAGTCCAACGCCGACTCATCGTAATTACTGTGTGATGTAAACTGAAAACAGGCATTTTAAGCGTTACATTTTTAGTATTAAACATCTACCACCTGACGTACATAAACATATGAACCTAGTGTTTATATAAAACATTAAATTCAAAATTTGAAAGAGGAGCTGAGGAGTGGTGCATGTATGATCGTGGGATCGCGTAGAATTATAGGGTCCGTAGTCAAGTTAGTGAACTTTGTAGGCACATCTACCACCTGTACATATACATGAACATGACCTCTTTGCTCCTTACTTTCATTCTGATCAGTCTATTACAGGTTAATGAATTATTATACCTTTGAGAGTTGGTCAAAATTATTTTCAATGACGACTTCAGAGCGCTATTTCTTTGTGACGTTTTTAATATTTTAAATTGAATTCCACTATTATATTAATTTTAATAGTTGTATGTGTAAGCCGTGGTAACTTATGCAAGGATTTTTGCGAGTTGGTCAACATGATTTGCAACATGAATTGCGTCAACATGATTTGAAATGACGGTTTCTGAGCTGTAATATAATATCCTGTTTTTAAAACTTAACCGGATTGAATCATTTAACCCCAGTTTAACTTTTCCCACTTCCTCTTTATTTGGCAATGCTGCATTTTTTGTTCTTCTTGACTACTCCATGGTGGGTTTTTTGAATGACAATATTTTTTTTTATGGCAATAATAGGTTTTAAATTATTTTCATCGTCATCGTCGTTCCCATGATGCCCAAAAATAAAATGAAAAAAAATAATAAAAAGTCTATTTAAAAAAAAGAGACTGCATGTATGATTCAGGTGGAATTTCAATTACAGGCTTCAATAGTCAAATAAGTGAACTTCGTAGCACATCTACCACCTGTACATATACATATGTAATGTTATGGGAAAAAAAATTCGAAATTTGAAAAAGAAACTAAAGATGAGGGTGTATGAGGGTGGAATCGAGTGGAATTATAGGGCACACATGGCCGAGTTGGGGGGCACCAAGATCAACCACTTTACATTCCCATACATGTCTTTTACATATCTATATTTATTCCCACCTATATATACCCTTACATATCCTAGCAATCCATTAAAGATTGAAAATTTCTAAATATTACCAGGATACCCAAAAATTACAAGAAAAAATATCTAAAAAGTATAATTTCAAATTTAGATGGAAAGGATTGAACATTTATTACAGGTTGATGAATTTGTATAAGTGCTTTTTGAGTTGCGAATATGATTTGCGATGATGATTTCAGAGCTGTTTCTTAATTACATTTATTAGAGGACCACCAGGAAAAGTTTTTTACCTTTTTTAGAACTGGCAACTCTGGGATGGCCTTCCCGTTTTTTGAAGTCCCTCATAAGAGCTAATTCATTTTCTCTGTTTTTTGAGGAAGTGTATAACTTTTCAGTTTTTTAAAAGGGTGAACATAATTTGCAATGACGGTTTCAGATTTAAGAACTGTGTCTCCATCAAATTTAATATTTATTTTATTTCTTCCCTATCCCCTTATTCCCATGTGGCATGTACGGTCAATTCGAGGACTATTCTTAAAATGAAGATATAATATTTAATAAGACTAAAATGTTAGAAGTATAGCTAAATTCACATTTTGTTATTGCATGCCAAAATGCACATATCAGTACGTATTTTTGCCACGACTGGTTTTGTTAACGAGGGATGTTATCCCTCTAAGCCCGTTTAAATTTTTTGAGAACAATAAAAAAATGGCAACGTTTCATGGAGGGCGGCAAAGGCCGCAAAGCCATGTGCTAGCTCGAGATTCGACCAAGAGACTCCCAGTCCAACACCGAGCCATCGTAATGACTTTGTGGTAACGGTGTAATCTGTAAACAAGCATTTTTAGCGAAATACCGGACATTGTTGGATTGTTTTTCTACCAACCCATTACAATTGTATTTACTTTTAAACTAAAAAAGTCGGAGTTCCAAGATAAAAAGTTAAAAATAAGCCAAAAGAACCCGAGTTTGTTGAAATGATGGCAAAGACCTATCATTTGGATGGGTGTTCTAATCTACCATCTTTTGTATGTATATCTTACAACTTTGCATTTTTATTCTTGCACTCATCATATAATGAAAATCATGTGTCATAACAGAGTCCCTCCACTACAGCAGATCTTCTCTCAGTTGACAAGGACATTCTAAAACCACAGCTAAAATTCAGAGAAAAAGTCAACAATAATGGAGTTTTTATGCCCAAAATCAAGGAAAAACCCCATGCATTGGAACCACTAGCTGTCACTCTGTTGGCTAATAAGCTTGGAGAAAAAGAATTTAGCCATCCATATGCTTATGAACTGGGAAGGTTTACCCCAGATCCCAAGTTAAACAACGCAGGCACATTCCCATCGGTCGTTTCAGGGCATTACCTGCTTGATGCAAATCTCGACAGACGAGACCGACTATATTGTCGACACCTTGGAATTATGGGACAAGTTACAGGCTTTAAATCAAGTGTTTTGTAACCCTGGCATTGTCAAGGTATTTTAATAATCACTTTATTTAAAATTAACTACATAACTCAAGGCCCACTTAAATGTATTGCAAATCTTTAGGTCTTCCATGGTTCGGACAATGATATCTTATGGTTGCAAAGGGATTTCGGTCTCTATGTCGTCAACATGTTCGACACCCAACAGGCAGCAAAGAGTCTCGCCTTTTCTAAGCTCTCATTCGCCTTCCTCCTTCAACATTATTGCTCGGTGGACGCCGACAAGCAGTATCAACGTGCAGATTGGCGCATCCGACCCTTACCTCAAGAGATGTTAACCTACGCCAGAGAAGATACTCACTACCTCGAATACATCTTTGAAAGAATGAAACAAGATTTAAAGACCAAGGCGAACAACAGCGACGATCTTTTGACGGGTGTATGGAAAAACAGTCAGCTCACTTGTCTCAAGCGATACAGGATTCCTCAGTTTGCTCGAGATAGTCACTTGAAACTATACAACCGCAGTAAGAAGTCCTTCAATAAGCAGCAGCTGTACGCTTTAAAAGAGCTGGTGATTTGGCGAGACCGAGTGGCTAGAGAAGAAGATGATAGCCTACATTTCGTCTTGCCAGCTAAAATGATGCTGGAGATTGCTTCCCAACTGCCTCAAGAATCGCAAGGAATAATTGCGGCCTGCTCTCCCGTTCCTCCTCTCGTCCGCAAGCACGTTCTTCAACTGCTCGAAATAATCAGGAAAGCTACAGTTGCACCTCAATCATCGTTGAATCACCCCGTGACAGGAGCGAACGGTGTACAACATGTCAAGGATCTAGCTTCCTACTCAGAATACCCGCAATGATTTGCCGACTTTACTTACATCACCCAACCCTGAAGAACCATCGACTCCCGTAGAAAAAGTAGCGAAGACGCAGGATTTACAAGCTCAAACTGACGTATTTGAACCGTGCACTGAAGAACAACCATCGATTGCCGTTGAAAAAGTGAAGAAGGCGCAACCGTTACAATCTCAAGTTGGCGTAATTGTACCCGCTTTCAAGGCTGGTACTTCATCAGATACTACTCTCGAAGCTAGATTGACGGAAACCTTGCTTCTTCATACATCTTCCGAATCTGAAAGCATCAGCAAGAAAAGGAAGCGAGAAAATGAGGAAGAAGAACGAGAAGAAAGAAACACTAGCGCTCCAGGTTCACCGACGTAGAAGAAATGGGATAAAAAATTGACATTTTACATTTCGAATCTTTGATTTCCGTCTTTTTTCGTGTTTGTCCCTTAGTTTATCCCTTTATGTCGTTGCTTGTTCAACAAAAAAATTATCGAAGGACAGTAAAAAGCAGAAGAGTTGGATAATTTGTCAACTTTTAGTGTAATTTGGCTAATTTGTTCTAGTTTTGGTTTCAGTAGATTGCGAATCTTGTCGATGATGAGTCATTTCCGGCTAGTTGAGTTTTCTTCCGTGTGTTGATCAACAGAACTATACAATTTACTGCATAACAAATTATATACGTGCCTAATAAGGCGTACATTTCACTTGCCGATACAGAAGGATCCAAAGAGTATATCCAGCATTTCCTCCGTCCAATTCTACCGCTAGTTGTAATGTGACCAATCTGTCGGGCTGCTTTCCTAAGCTGCTCACCGGCCAGCGCAAGATCGCCGTTGTTATCAATCATTTCAATAAAGTTAGACAAATTATCAAATGCTTTTTGAAGATGATGTCTCTGTCTAGTGCTGGTGATGAGTGGTGATTCTTCGAGGGGGCTGGCGCAAAGCTGGGCAAGCTTGCTCTGAAGCAGCGCTAAGAAATCATCAAGGCCTTGCTCTGTCTTGCAAGACATGGCGGAAATCGATGGACTTTCTTGCCGCTCTTGACCGTCAACGAGATCTGACTTGTTGATTACTACTAAATAATCTGTGTCCTTTCCTAGAATTTAGAATTTGGTTTATAAATTTAGCCATTAGAAAAAAATAATTCAATTTAGTTTATACCAATTTGAAAATTGAGGCGCCGGCATTCGTCGTGAACAAACTGGTCAATATTGGTCTTGGCTAAAAAGGATATTGGGAGTGTTGAAGCGTCCACAACAATAACGATGAGATCAGCCACCTGATGCAGCTTGTTTAGCCCTGCGTACTTCCTTCATCTTCCACTGGATCTTGCGAATGTCGAAGACCAGCAGTGTCACATAGCACAATCGGATAGCCTCCGACATCTAGTGATATCTCCAAGATATCCCTGGTAGTTCCCGCATGAGGTGAAACGATAGCTACGTTTTTTCGACCTAAATAATATTCATAATAAGAAAATAAAGAGTTATAAATTCCATAATTACTAGGAACTTATGTCCATAACTTACTAAGAATGTTTAAGAGGGATGATTTGCCAACATTCGGCTCTCCGAATGATAGCGACTTGCACGCCACTTACGCAGTCTCTCTCCGCGCCTGTTGTCGTTCAAATGATTGGCAATCTTTCCCATCATTGTGCTAACCGATTTCTTAGGGTATCCATGATTTCGTTTCCGATATCTTGATCTTCTCCGAAATCGATGAATGCTTCTAGCTGCGCCATGCATTGTAGTATAGATGCTCTCCATTGGTTGTACAACATGGCCAACTCTCCACCGGCTTGCCTCAAAGCTTGACGCCGCTGAGTTTCTGTCTCCGCTCGGAGTAAATCGGCTAAACCTTCCACTTCTGTTGCATCCATCTTTCCAGCTAAGAAAGCCCTCTTGGTGAATTCTCCTTGAAAAATAAAAAATAAATCAGTATCAGAAATATTTGTTTAAGTTGTCTAAAACAATCAAGATTACCTGGTTCAGCCATTCGGAAATCAGGAAGTTTCTGGAGAGCACTGATGACAGAAGATATCACAGCTATGCCCCCATGAATGTGGAGCTCAACAGAATCCTCTCCGGTGAAGCTGTTGGGGCCTGGAAACCACAACACAAGTCCCCGATCCAAGGGCATCTCCACTAACAGGGTCAATCAAGTCACGCAATACAGCTTTCCGTGGCAGAAGACGTTCTTCTTTCACGCGTGCAATTTTATGCATAACGTCCCGGCTCTTCGGCCCGGATACCCGAACGACGGCCACAGCACTGCGACCCATACCTAAATAAGAAAATCAGATGAAAATCAGTTGAAAGAAAATACGAGGAAACAATTAACATTTACCCGATGAAAGGGCGAATATTGTAGGCCCTGTATTCGATCCTAAACATCTATTACACGTTTTATTTAACACGTTATTTGCAGCAATAAGAGATCGAAACATATTTATTATTTTGAACGAAATCCCGCAGACGACACAACATTGACCGAAAGTAGACCGCTGTTGCCATATCGAAACAAATGGTCGTGCCTTAAATAAAACTCGTAAAAATGTTCGGGAATTCTGGAAATGCTCAAATGCTTATTTAATGAAATACTTTCCTAATGGCACTAATCTAATAACTTGCTAATGGATTCGTTCTACTGCCTTTGTTATTTTATTATTTTACTATGACAGATGAAAAGGCAGAGCATAACAGTGATCTCTTACTATGTAAGGAAAAAGTCGTCGTAAATTTAGCGTGAATATATATTCAAAGTCTGATTATCTGACCTTCAAAAGGATTATGCCAAGAAGGGAATGTAAGTTAAACGAATGAACAAGCTAGTCTATGTCCTTGCTGCGCTTAGTAACAAGACGATCCAATTCTTTTTTCTCCACGCTGGTAATATAATATAAAGGTCCTTGCCTGATGTGAAATAGCCAGTAGCATCTTTGCTGCCATCCCCAACGGTCCGCAGCCTCTGACATCTTCACTGAATCCCGTACGATACAACAGCAGTACATTACAATCATGACTAAACCTAGTAGAATTGGAATGCTTTTGGGTTTTGCTCTTTGTAAGTTATTTTTATTCACCGTAACACATTCCAAATATTATGTTATCGACACGCTTTACCCAATTTATTTAGTTGTATGGCTACCTAACATCAGTCAACAGACTCCGGGAGATGTCAAATACTTTAACATCATTGAGAAACTTCATGTCGATCTATTAACGAGCTACAACAAACAAATTCGGCCGGTTTTGAAACACACCGAAACACTATCCGTGGATGTGTCTCCGAAACCCATCAACATTGATTACGTATGAAAATTCTATTCTCAAAATTTTGAACTATTGAAATTTATTACATTATATGACACTATAATTTATAGGATGACATTCACGGACGAATTTCTGTCAGAGCCTATACACAAATGGTACGTCCTCTATTTGACATTGAAACATCATTTGCGTCGTACTATTTTTTTATTTGTGGCTTTCAAGTTTTTAAATTTGAATAATGTTTACTTACCAACAGCTATGGAAAGATCCTCGTTTCAAATGGGCACCGGCAAGTTACGAAGGCCTTGAATCCATTCACGTTCCCAGCAATTTAGTTTGGACGGTAAATAAACGGCTCATTCATTTCAAAGAGAAGATGAATAGGTGTTTATTTTTTTACTGGCTTTCCTCCTTAGCCGGATTTGGAAGTCTACAACCTGGATGGGAAGCTATCAACAGATAGGACCTTCGCCTCCACTGAAGTGCTTATCAAATCCGACGGAACTGTCATCTACGTGCCATTAACTAATTTCGTTTCCCGCTGCGACCCCAATTTTGATAATTGGCCCTATGACAAGCAGACCTGCAATGTAACCTATCGGATCATGGACTCATGACGTTGAAAAAATACGTCTCAACCGTCCTAATAACGAGACTACGGTATCATCAATATAGGTTATATACGTTCTCGTTACATTTTGCAATAATATATTTGCAATAATTAGGTTGATTTAACGGACATGGTCGATTCTCAAAGTGCCCGTTGGGCTCTGTTGAACACGGCCATCGTTCGACAGTCAGTAAACAGTATGCATGCTGTAAGGAAACTTACCAATCCTTGACGTACACCTTCGTGATCCAGAGGCGCTCTGCAGCCGCCGTCTTCACGATTATCACTCCAACTTTGGGTAATAAACATAGCACGATCCTGCGATGTCGCGATATAATCAGTATAGACTTAACTTTGGGGATCAATCCTGACAGTGATTGTGGCTTTGACGTTGGTCACTTTCTTCATCCCTCCGATGGTCGGCTCAAAGTTGGTCGTCGGAGTGATTAACGTACTCCTCCTCTGCGCCTACTTGATCCACTTCAACTCGGTTTTGCCTTCGAGTCAAAGCATCCCGATGATCGGTATATATAACTTTACACTTCGTAATCTTCAAAGAGTTACTAATTTATGATGATTTTCAGTTGAGTTCCATGGAGCTACTCTGATCCTTACGGCCATCTCTATTATCTCGAGTATCGCCACTTTCAGCTGGACTCGGCTCCCTAAATCCCGACCGCCACCTGCGACCCTCCTCCGCTGCTTCACTTGCCTTTCTTTCAACCGACTTTTAGGAGTTAAGCTCCCAAAAGCTCAGGTAATTCTGCAAAGTTAGAGAGAGAATAATAGTTTTAATATTATTTGCATCGTCATCACAGATGGCCGAAGAGGAGAAGCTTGCTGAAAACAAGAATCTGAGCGATACTAACGCTCAGCAACAGTGGATCTATCTGTCCTTGGCTTTGCATCGCATCCTGTTCGGCGTCTATTGCATCGTATTCGCTGTCCTTATCAAGTGCTGCCTCTTCTAAATGAGCGCCATCATCTAAAAAGGAACTCGCAAATCTCCGCTTCAACGCGCTTCACAAAAATAATCAATGACGAAGCTGTTTTCCTTCTTCTACTAACACTTCCTTAATAATACGCGCTTTACCAGCCTCTTATGACTAACATATGACTATATACGCTTGATAAACTTGTTTGTGAACGCGATGTCACTTTTTATAAAACAAAACGCTTCAACTGCGAGTTCAATACACGCTCCATTATAGCAATTCCTTTCTGAATGATTTGAGCAGGATACGACTACTTGTAACAAATAGAAAACAAGGAAGATGTCAAAGGATGGTGTTAGTAAAAAGAGACTTGTAACGTTGTTATTTTATCAAACTATGATTGGCTGCTTCCAAGTAAGGACCATCCAATATTAGTCATGAATATATTTCTTGTATATTTCTCCACTCTCTTTGTGAAAACGATCAGCATTTATATAAAGTATACGTACGTCCTCGCGTGGTCTAATAAAACAGGTATCAACATTCATTTGGAAATGATTCTTTTTGTAGAAGAGAGAAAAGAAGGGAACACATTGTGTCGCAAACGTAGAAACGATATGAAAGTTTGGTTTCTTTTCTATCTGGACGATTATAAAGGATTTTCTTTTCGAATCCAGAAAAAATGATAGTAAACGAAACGAACAGACAGGTACACCATCGAGCCCATCACGAAAGACGGTGTCGAACACGGAGGAGCAGTGGACAGGTCATAGAAGGATCAGCTGAGAGAGAGAAAGACGGGTAACACTCATTCAATTCGGAAAAGTGGGAGATAGGGAAACATGGCATTATATAGAATATATTTATATATATATATTTTATAATAATAATATATCATGATATAATATGTATATGTATGTATATGTTGCTCGCATATGTGTCTGAAACATTTCTTTAGCAAAAATAGAAGATTATGTGTGTTGTCAACTGCGAAACAAAACAAAGCCGAATAGAGAAAAAGAGGCCAGAAAGGTTTGTCCCATCAGAGATGCTTTTTTGTGCGTGATGATGATAATTGTGAATAATAGAAAGAGCGACAATGAAAGAAAGAGAGAGAGACAATGAGAAGAAAAAAAGAGAGCAGCGACTCTTTTATCAAGCTCTTTTAGGTTCGAGGACGCTGAGAGAGGCCCGTGAGGATCCGCTGGTTATCGATCACCCTTAAATTGCGGATGTAGGTGCGCACTTCCTGCTCACTTCGCGGCGTTGGCGGTTGCATCACTAGATCCACATTTAGAGAGACTGGAGTTATACAAATAAACAGCTGTTTCATTTTTTGAAGAAGAAACAATCAAGCTTTCAAGGATTGATACTCACAAAGGTGGCGGCTGCGGCAGTAGCGAAGCGTCCTCATCGTCTGCGCCAGCATGTGCATCTTTTCAAAGTTGACGAGTCCAGCACTGTCCAGTAGTGTCCGGTTTCCCTCGTGAGTGAACGTCATGTCTAAATAGATAATAATGAATCAACCCACGCTATAGTTTCTGGATATTAATATATATATACCTTTGAGAAGGAGCGGCATAAAAGGTAGAATGGGAGGCTGAAGTTTGCCGACTGCGATCCTGTAAGCTCGGTGGTTCCGAGAGGGCTCGATTAAGACCGTCAAACTCGCTAAACATCTTCCTCAACTTGAATTATTAAAAAAAGAGGGAAAGAATATTATTATTATTATTAATTAACTGTCGAGTTTGGAGATGCAGCTGCAAGTTATTGCTCTTACTTTGGAAGGGAGGCGCTCCCAAGTTTGAGTGAGTCGGCTGACAGCCACGTTACTCAGACCCATTACGAGGGCAAAGAAGGCGTTCAAGTTCTGGAACTCTTTGCAGCTACGTTCAAGAAAAAAAATATTGAGAATAGTTATCACGTTAGAGCAGATTGAGTGGTAATTACTATGCAGCAAGTTTAATGAATTTGCGAAGGAGTTGGACCCGTTTTCCCAGCGTGTTGGCCAAGCAAATTTCCGTAACGACCCAGTACTGGATCTCATTGAAGCGTCGTAGGAAGAGATCCAAGTTGGATTTCACTTTCTTCAAGCACTGAGCTCCAGCGACGTGATAAAGTAGCTCGTACTAAAAAAGGATTTCAATTATAGATATTTCAAAGTAAAAGAAGACGAAGATAATACCTCATGGATGGAACAGAAGAGATCCCAGTCGATGAGTGTAATGTAATATGCCAGCTCTCGAGTGCTAAACATTTCAAGCTCATTACAAGTCCCTTCTGATGGTCCTTCTTGATCAGGTATCACCGTCTAATATGACACATTGCGATTACACACTTAACTCCAGTGTAAAAGATTGACAAATAATACCATAGCGTCGAGATGGTCCTTCGGAGAGACGAAAATGCGGCCGTTGATTGTCAAACAGGTGGCGATGCTCACCTCGGTATCGTTAATCACTGATTTCTCGCCTGTATCACGCGTTCACAAAAGACCACCATTAATCTTCCAGTGTACAACAAAAAGAGGATGATAGTATACGATATAACTTTTATGGTTTCTAATATCCTGCGGGGATCGTAACTCAAAATTAGGAGAATAACACATCAAGAGGTGTATCGATTCTCTATGCGTCGTCTTCGCCGTCATTAGAGCGCCCCCCACTAAGTACGAGAGCCGGGATTTCGGCAAGGATTATTCTTCAAATTTTGGGTTGGGAGTGGGAGACTTGGAATGGGAAGGATCCGATTACAAAAGAGGATCACCGAGGGCTTAATGAGAGAGAGAAGTTTTGCGCCCGCCGTACAGATTCAAGCAGTCCTATATATATATATATTATTACCATTGGATTTGATTTCGGCTAGGACGAGCTCTTCGTGCTTGAGCCCCAATTTATCGGCCGCGCTGAGCTTGATGGTCTCTGCAGTGGCGTTCACCGGCTGCCGCAGTGTACAATAGGTGTGATCCGCGCAATATACCCGGAAAATGACTGCGGCAGAAACCAAAGAAAAGGTTATATTTCATTATATATATTAACAGGAAATCAGTGTTTATTGCCAATATACGTACTGTCATCATCGGCCCGAATGGGCCGCCGCTTCTCCAAGCTGAAGGCACTGACGTGAGCCGCGTGGTTCGACTCCCCGCTATTCTTGCGGTGACTGCTGGCCATGGCGGCCGCGGCGGCGGCTAAGGCGTTGGCCGCTGTAAAGAGCACAACGGATTGTCCACCGGCCGGTAAGGTCCACGTCTGGCAGGCCAGGGCTCCTCCAGGCTGACGTGCCGATTTGTATTCCCCTATAATATGAAAACAACGTGCAAAATTGCGATAAAAAAGAATACATAAGTTGAATGAATGGCATCGTCGCCGTTTTAATACCTAAAAGCTCCTGGACGTGATCCAGCATGGCGGCCTCCTCTCTCAGCGTGTGATAGAGCCGGGCATCCGCGTGAACCTCGCTGTGCAATTGCTGTAGGAGGAGAGCATATAAATCGTCAGCATCCATTTCCCGAAAATGGACTACATAATTTAATTTTGACGAGATGTGAGGGCCTCGACAGGAGCCATCCCAACTTAATGAAATAAGGGCTCAAACGCCGTACATATAGAGCATGTAAATAAGGCCTAAATAGATCCAATATGTTTGAAAAAAAGTTCCCAGACTAATTCGAGTATAAGAGGAAAAGCTTATAAGGAAAATATGAACGAATCCTTTATATCGTGAGTAACGATACACACTACGATTTCCTTCCAGGCACACATTTATTGGCTATATAGACGATAAATTGATCAACTAAATCTTCATTTCACGTGGAAGAGCCGCATCAAATGATCCCGAGAGACTCGCAGGCGACGTCGTATAATGAAACTTTAATCAAATATCTGAATTCATCAAGGAAGAGTTCCGCCCCTTTTTTCTACTTTTTAAAACTTTTTAAATTAAGAGATTTCAAGAAGAAGAAAGAAAGGAACTTTTGAAATTGGTACCTCAAAGAAAGAATGGGTAATGGTCTCGTCGAAAACAGGATCTCGGATGGTGGTAACCCACTGGTACACAAAGTTCACCACTCGGGATTTGCTTGCCACGACGAACTCTTTATCCTGTGTTGGTGACTCGATCCGATAAGTAAAAAACGATTAACGTTAAGGAAATGCTTACTTTTTTTCATCATCAAACCAATTATTATCAACACAATCATCATCATTATAGTATAAAAAGGATATTTTCTCATTAATTCCGTAATGAGTTGATGGGTCGGCATGAACATGATGTGCGTGAGGAGGTAGTCGTCCAGAAACATGTCTGTTGCCGAGGAATACGGATTGAGCACGATGTCTTCCTCTCGAGCTGATAGATGTCTGGCGTCCAACCTCGTTTCTAGAAGGTGCTCGAGCATCTTTTGCGGCATGCCAGCCATAACAGTGTATCTGTCAATCGAATTGAAGAGAGTGGATTCAGAATTAGTCAGACGGAAAGGGAGGTTCTCAAGGGTCATTTGGTCTCTTAGTGCCAATCACACTGAAGGGGAGCGTACGTGACTTCCAAATCGTCTATTGTACTATTGACGGGCAAACGACCCATTTCATTTCGGTTCACAATGACTCTCAAAATCACCGATTCAATCAAAGAGGACGCTGACGCTGATTGTCAGTTTTGAGAGCAACTACTTTGGCTATCAGAAATGTGTCGCAAGCATCATCGAAATTTTCAAGGGGGGCGGATTCCATTTTGAATTGTAAATTGAGCTAGTACAATCAATTTCTAGCGTGACCCCACTACTATTTCTTCTTTTTTTCAAAAAAGTTTTGAAAACGATGCCCCCACTTTCTCGCGGGTGGGCAGGAAAGGCGGGGGAAAAGCCGGACGCCATCGTCGTCGAAACTTTTCAATTATTGTCTCGCATGTTTTGAACACGACGAGAGACACAACTCTAGTTTATATATGCTGCTGGATCAACGTACTTGTAGTGGGAGGAAGCGGAAGCGGCGGATGAGTGCTGGTGAGCTCGTGAGGAAGAAGAGCTAGCGCTGACCTTCTCGAGGACAAGCACGTCCCGTCCGTGCTCCTTAAGACGAACTGTGTTCGCTTCCACGTCGCGTAGGATCCTGTTGAAATCATCCTTGTCCACACGCAGGAACTGACAGCCGTCCTCTCTCGTCACGATAGTAGCAGCCCTTTAAAAAATACAAATAAAAATGGATATATAAGCAAATGGAATATATCAACATTCGCCAAAAGACAATCTTCTTTTTGTTCTACTGCTGCTGCTACGCCCTTTTATATTCATAAATATGTAATGATCTGAGCCCAGGACGTGAGTGGAATCACGAAAGGATGCCACCGGCCTTATATACCAGCAAGAAGATTCGCTGCCCCTTCGCCTTTTGTGTTATTTCCGTCACTCGTTCTTTCTCCGTTATTATTGATCCTCGCGGGTGTATATATTGTTGCAAAAAAAAAGATGATGGAGGATCGATCATCATAGTACAGTAGAGAGAGAGTGGATTTTTCATTACGTTGGATGCGTTCATCATTAATACGGAGCGTGCACAGCAATTAGAAGAGCAGTCCGAGCGATCATTATTGCGCTCACGCCTGAGCTATTATCACTGGTTACAATTCATCACTTTACACCCTAGAATAGAGTATAATGTTACATATTAATTGTTCTCTTACCTGGGAGCGTTGTTGATCAAGGCAAGCTGCCCAAAGTCGTCTCCTTCCTGCAAGGTGGTGACGGTCCCTTTCCCGTGAATCACCACGTTGACGGATCCTTTGAGGATGACGTACCACGAAACACCTTCGTCTCCTTGGTTGAAAACTTTAAACATAGGTAGAGAAAAGTTGGATTAAGAAGGGAATTCCATGCTTCTCATGGAAGAATTGATCGAAAGTTTCCCTTTTGAAGAGGCAATTAATTAGTGACAATGGTAGGGAGAGTACCGTAACAAAAGCTCTCTCTCTCTATTCTACTCAACTCGACGTGATGAGTATGAAGCTAGGATAGAACCTTCTGACATATTGACAAGGGAAAACTTGATGCACTGAACCAGCCATGGGGGGTTCCTAGATTGTACGGCCTTTGCGATCTCGTTAGCGTGTCAAGCTTGATGAAAAGCAAGTTTGATGAGAAATTCCCGCATCCTCCCAGCAGCTTCATTAGTTTTCCAGTAGGAACTATAAAGCCTCGCTGTTTTATTTACATCGAAATCAAACAGTATCCCTCTATTTATCTGTAATACGATCATAGTAATAAGAAATGTCCACAATTATTCTTAATACGAGGCATCATTAGCCGTTTCCTTGAGAAGAAGTCCTCTGCGGGCTCATTACGAAGGAAGAGAGCATCTCCAGTGCCCGACTATTTATGAGTCCGCCAGCTCCCTTCATTTGTCATCTGAGAATCATTAAATAGCTAATAGAAGCTGGGGGACTTACGGACAGTTTCGGCCCGCGGATGTGACTCGAAAACGATTATGTTGGCCAGCTCCCTCTTAACGGTCGTTGAGAGGTGAGAGAGTGCTCGGATGTGCACCAGCTCTTCGTAGATGATCTCTAAATCGTCTGGGGTCCGGTCGTGAGTCCTGTCATAATTCATGTATCAACAGAAGATCAAAATCAATCAAGCGGAATGAACACACGTCACTTACGGTTTGCGCAGAATGGCTTTAAGGACGGCGTCGGGGGCTAATTGAGTCAGCGTGGATATAACCTGTGTCACGCACCATGGATTACAGTTAATGAAACGTCTATTATACAAGTTTCCTTCTTTATTATTACCTCGTCCTTCTTTTGTTGAGCTTCGCGTGCAGCATCATTACTAGGCTTGCGACCTGCCGGACCTTCTCCTCTACCTTCGGCGTCGTCGTGAAACCGATAAAAGACGAACTTGTCTTTGAACTGATGCTCTTTCGAGACTGAAATAGACATAATATATAAAAGGAAGGGTAAATATAGGCATCAAAGAGCGTCTAGATCTAAGTACCGCACGAGTACCCCATCATCAAGAAATGGAATAACCCCCAAAATGGGTGCCCATGGATTGTCATCGTTATTTGTAAGGTTTTTGTACTACCTACACAATAAGTCGAGTGCCCTTTTTTCTACTTGAAACAAAAGATGAGAGTAGGGAAAGCTTTATCATCCAATCAGTGTCATATTAGATCAGGGACCATGAGAAATTGGGCTCTCTCTCTTATGGCTTAAAGCTTTATGAAAGAGAAACAAGAGCGTCCTCTGCTACTGTCATCCAGAAATAGTATTTACTTTAAAGTTTCTATCGACCTCGCATTCAGTCATGCAAGTAAATTATGTTAAGAGTACGAAAGTGGGTGGACGAGGGACTCGACTCAAGGAATCCCAAGAATTTCTTTTACATAACCCTCTCACAAATGGTAAGTATAAAAGGAAGTGCTCTAAATATATAAGTGATTTATACCGGCCAGGATGACTTGCTCGTCGAGAAGCACCTGAATGAAAATTGTACGACTAATTAAATATATATTACATTTATTTTCTTTGTTTGTTCAATTTTGCTCTATATGGAAAACCGAGTCCTGTACCTGCCACATTGCGGAAGCTTGTGCCCGGCTGTGCACTTCCGGACTGAGGCCCAGAAGCCAATCAACCATTTCCGTACCGACGAGGCAGTGACGAACCTGCCCACGTCCGGGAACTTTCCGGTCGCGTATCAAGGCGGAGGCGGGTGAGGCGGACGAGGCGGCCAGGATCAGCGTTTTGAGCACTTTGCCCATCATCATGGCCCTCTCACTAGGAGACTGTCAGACAGAAGATAGACAGACAGACACGTTAATGCAACTCTATATGTGGGGCAGGGCGACAAACCCATAAAAACAAATGGGTTTCATACCAGCATGAGAGGTGCGGGCGGATTGGTTCCAGGAGGGGGCGGATTGCTGGCCGTCGCCGCCGCCGGCTGAGATTGATTTGGAGGTGACGGATTATTGTTTGTGCTGGGAGGTGGTTGAGGTGCGGAGACACCGCTTGATGAAACTGTTGAGGTGTTGGTGGTTTCCGTCGGAGCTGCCGTCGTACTCCCCGCTCTTGATATCGGGAGGCTATCCGGCTTCCGGCTTCCATTAGGAGGAGATGATTGTTGAGATGGTGCTGGTGATCTACTGTGCTGATGATTCTCGGCAGGATTGACGTTGGACAATGACTCTTTACGGCCCATGGAAGCTCTCGATCCGCTCCTTGCAGTACTGCTTCCAGCAACTGGATGCGACGGACTATATCCTAAAAATATAAATTTTTAAAAGGACATCATTAATATATTTCTTTCAATTATGACAAAGTAAATTAGAGATGCAACCGGAAGCGATTCCAGTGGGAGTAAAGGTCGTGCACCTAGTTAGCAGGAGTCACGACCAGAAAAGAAGGCGCGTTTCACGATTCGCTGCGTTCCCCTTTCAATAGTTCGTCAATGATTTGCGTGGGCTTTCTTTGCGAAAAGGACTCGAGTGGTTGCGACGAGAGATTTTCTTTACACTCCAAGGATCGTTCTCAAAGAGCTCAAGGGATTGCCTCGTTATTTCGTTCGATATCCTTTCATCCAAGCACTCGATTGGGGGGCAAAGAGAAAAAATCTTCGATATTGACAAAATTGAGCGCCATGTTTCCTCATCAAATTTTCAATGCTCTAATGCTTTCTCTCTAGAAAGCCATTTGTAAAGGACAAAGTAAGGGCCCAATCTATATATTAAGAAGGTGAATAAGACATGTCAGATAGAAAGTACAGCTCATTACTTATTATGAAGGCTGGCGGAGAACAAGTAAGTCATAATAAACTTTGATTTAAAGAGAAGGACGAAATAAACTGCTTAATCTAATTGGGCCCCGTCCTGCCTTCTAAGTGAAAGTGTCTCTTTTTGAGAGGAATTCCGTTGATTGTATTAGGACTCAAGCAAAAAGGATTGACGCGCGGGTGGGCCATCGAGGAGAGAGCAGTATAAATCAGGATCCCTTGTCTCTTCTGGACCACATTTTGCGCTCAAGCAGAAAGTCCGAGCGATAAATCGCTTTTTCAATCCGTTCTAAAAGGTTTTTCCTTCTTTTTCTTGGTGATAGTTTAACGCCTGCTACAAAATCTTTTTCTTTTTCTTTACAATACGTCAATTTAGTGTTCATAATACATATCTCTGGTCAGCACACCGTGAAAGACAAAAGATAACGGATTGCAAATGTAACAGGATTTAGGCGTGACGGGATAGGGAAGACTATCATCATCGCATCCGTCGCTCGGGAGGGCAACTGGTTATATGTGAGCCAGGAGGATTGAAGGTGCCTGCCTTTTCCTTTTATATATAGATCAGTTTGACAAGTTTGTTTCACGACTGGCCAACTCCCGAGAGGAAAGAGATCGAGAGACGGGGGAAGAAAAGAAAAAAAAAAACTAGTACGCCAGCTTTCTCCAGAAAAAAAAAGAAAAAAAAAGCTACTCGATAGTATATAACGCACGGCACAAGAGGAGGGAGCACGCACACAAGCAAGGATCGATCCTGAAGGACGGCTGATCGATCCGCCAAGAGGCTGGTCTCCAAGAGGCAACAACGTCATAGTTGTCTCAAGACATATTGACAACCTAATGAGAGGATCTATGCGCTCTCTCAAAGGAGCAGACTGTCATCATCATGGTTCTAGAAGGGAAAATAATCAATCTTCCTTTATTTTTATTTTTTTTTCTCCTGGTCTCTGAAAAAAAGAAAAGAAACTCGACTTAAATCGTCGCCGTCTAGAGAGGAAGCATAGCGCGCCTCATTTTCCAGCTATAGGACCTCGGCGTGAACCCTCCCCCTCGCCTTTTTACTAAATGATTGTATTCGCTGTAGCGTCCCATCTCATCAGAGGCCGAATTCTATGCGGCGGAAACGTGCGGGGACACAAGATGGGATCTCTCTAGCGCGCTCCGATCCTCGCAATGCAATGCACAACAAATGTCAACGCAAATTGCTAACCGTTTTCTAAGGAAAAAGAAGAGCATCCTACTCTTTTATTCCAAGAGTTTCAAATTCCAAAAAGAAACCCATGGGGTTTTACTATAAACTTTTAGCATCCTTTACTTTTTTATTATTGCGCGTACCAACAACAAAATTAAAGATAAATAGAAATATTATTACATGAAGAAGCTCTTTTTTTTATCATGATCCCATATCGCCAAGATTCGATCCTGATTTTCTCCCTCTCTTTGTTTTTTATCACTTGACCGGTCTTGTGAGTGGCTATTAAGGAGCTTCATTAAACGACGAGGTCCCTCCAGAGTTGGAAGGAAAGTAAGAGATCTAGGTGATTCGATTACCTCTTCTTTTTTACTCTCCTCTTCGTCTATCTCTTTACGGGGAACCGGGCTATAATACCATCAAACCCATCACATTAGAAGGACTCTGACAAGGTATATAGTCCGTCCCTTTTCATGGATACTGACGTCACCCAATACGGATCTCACTAGAATCCTGTCATTTGAGATTGATTGCTACATAATCGTTCTCATTTCTCCGTTTTGATTTGAAGGACAAGCCATCATCTCTATAAGACCGGATTTACGGCAACCACGAGAAATATATCGTGTGGATGTAAAATGCAGTTCTAGCCGGAAGGACGGACAAATCGTGTTATATAAGTTGTGAGGTGCGCATATATTGATTCCGGCCAGACGGATCATTGCGGTGTATACCTAAATCTAGGTACACTCCGGTAGGTGCACACATCCTTTACACAACGAGCTCGCGGAAAGCTTATTATTTCCGCAGAGGCAGCGGAATCAAGAGCAGGGAAGGAAATCGATGAATGCCGTCCTGCATTCGGGATAAGGATTGATCCACCGAGGAAGGGACACACATGGTTTCATCCACGTATATACAAAAGTACTCGGTGCAACAGAAAGGAGAGAGAGACAAGGTAAAAAAGAAAACGGTGCAATAAATAAGGAGAGATACCTACAGCTAGGATCGATAAAGGGGACAGATAAAAGAAGGGCAAACTCACCGTTGTTCCGGCTGTTGACCATTGAAGAAGAGGAGGAAGAGGACGGCTGATGCTCCTCGTTGGAAGGCTGGCGAATGGGTACACTCGACGACGAAGTGCTCCCATGATGGTGTGATGATGCTGGACGGTTGCCGGAGGAAGATCCGTGCTGACCACTCACTTGGATCAATTCGTCCTGATGCTTCTGCAAAGAGAAAATGGAGATCCATCCATCAGGACCGGCGTCCATACGGTGACACAAGTGGCCTAGACAGATCTCGTAAAATTTGTCCTCTTTCGTCTTGTTAGATAATTCACTCGGTTTATTTATTGGGAGGGTCACGGGGGCGGTAGCGGCGGCGGCGGCGGAAGAGCGATAATGACGGCGCCGGCTGTGCAGCCTCGGTTGGGGCGCAGGAACGGTCACGTTCTGATAGTCGTGACGGAGATTGGGAGGATCCGGATGATCATCCGCATCTGATTTGTTACTCTCGACACCACTGTCGACCAGCTCCGTCGTCACATCGGAGCGGATGGAGGAGGCGGAACTGAGGCTATCCGGCACTTCATAGACGGAGGCAAAGGACAGGTCGAGCATCACGCGCTGCTGAACATCGTCATGACCGAGCAGGTCCAACGGAGATGTCATTGCATCCAGCGGAGGAGAAGAGCGCTCGATGACCTGGGGTCCGTCCCAACAGTTGATCCAAATGACCAATCACACTGTCCAGCGAAGCAGCTGGACAATCGGCACGCACTCGTCTCGTCTAGCAGCAGAGACATGATGGGTACGCAACTGCTCACTCTGTGGTCCAAAACTCCACTGACTTGAAATTCGTCCACATCCTCTTTGGAGGGAGAAATGCTGTTGGTCTTTTTGAGTGGAAAAGATCGGCTTACTCAACGGAAGAGAGAGAGAGAGGGGTGCCCCCTCCGTATGAATACGACACCCTTCAGTTAAGGGGAAACTCCCCATTTCCCCCCTCTCTATTTTCCTCCTTAACTATAGGAGGGATTATTTATTACTCAAAAACTGGACCATCTTCATCTGTTCAACTCTTGTGGACCACGTGCTGTGGCTTTTTCAGTGCATGAGCAAGTGAAAAATGATGGTCAGGTTCGAAGATTTTGAGGTGACGGTTTTATTTCTTGTATAAGAAAAGCTTTTACGGATCCATTCATCTTTGATAATGGATTTTATATAACCGTCAAATTCAAAAAAAAAGTCTATGCCAAGAAAATTTCATTTCACTTATGGACCCGTTCCAAACTTAACTTCTTTTTCTAAAGTGATGATGAAAGATGTGACCGCAAGAAACGGCCATATGCTCTGTGTCATTTCGGTCGGCACAAAGTGCAAACGGCTGTTTCTTCTTCTTCTTTCGACGTCGACGGGGGGCAATATAGCTTCCGGCTGGATGCGTACGCTATACTGCTAAAAAGGACATATAATATACATAGGGAGAAAACCAACCACGTGTTGTCAACCTGTCACCCCCAGTCGAAGCGTCGTTTGTTCTCTCAACTTTCCACTTTTTTTTTGTTTTGAAAGGTGCCGGACACCATCACCCTGCTCTCGTTTCAAGAGTCACACATGTCGATCCAGCTGTTGCTCTACAAGAGCCCTCCTTAAAAAAATGAAAACAAATGCCACTCTCGTCGTCCATGTCTCTGTCAGGTGTTTTACTTTTCAATATATATCGAGCAAACTTTTTACTCGTTAGAGCTGCTATATATAAAAGTTTGGTTATTTCAACGTCAATCAATCACTTCGATGAAGCTTTTTCCCCCTCCCACTTCAAATTGCTAGTTATCTTATTTACCCACTTGAATTATATCTGAAGAGTGGAACAACACGAGAAGAAAAGAAAAGGAGAGAAAAAAAACCAATTCCCCTGAATAAAAAAAAAACTTTTCGCACCCGGAGAGTGTGTCGTCGCTCTTCTCTCAAGTGGCGGTGCCGCTTTCTTGAGCCTCTTTTCTCCGGGGGTCGTCCACACCGGATGTTTCCTTTCAAACACATCACAGTGCTCACAAAAGAGAAGTGGAAGAAGAAGAAGAAAAAAAAAAACTTTCATCGGCTTTTATATGAGAAATTATCGATTTCCGTAGATAGGCTTTTTCACTCACTCTTCACCGTTTTTCATCAAGTCTCCGTCGGCATCAAATATATATTGTTTTACATTTACATTTAAAGCCCTTCATCTTTTCTTTTTTTTTTTTTACCTGCCATAAGGATCGAAAATCCCTGCGTTCAACGCGCAACAGCTTGCAATTGCCACGGGTTACGGCTGTCGCTTCCCTCGGAGAGTCGTCCAGGACGGAATCACCGAACCAGCTGCCCCGGTGCAAGTGACGAAGGCTGACTCCTCCACTTCCTCCTCCGTGATGCATCCCATTATTCTGATGCTAAAAAAGAAGAAAGGAAATCGTTTGATTAGCCGTTATCTTTGTCTAAGCAGGCGGATGCGGCGCCAACGCCAAAACGCCAACGCCGGATCTCACGCGGAAGACAGTTTGTTTTGCGTATACACCGCGCCCATCAAGGAAAGATCCAGTTACCATCACAGCTTTTATATATAAATATATATAAGGATGATGAATAGGATGCCTAACCGGCCGAGAGGAAAAAAGAAGAGGGGGGACGGGCTATTTGCGCAAGGTTCTCCTATTTCACGCAGTGGGAACAGAAATAAGAAAAAAAGACGAGCGCGACTGCTCAAGACCCAATTATGTATATGGTACTACACAGAACGGGTCCTCCCCATGTTTCATTCACATCAAACTGGCCCCTCGCTTCCTTTACCTCGTGAAGGATTTAATCCGAACCGAGTGGATGCGTTATTATGCTCGACAGAAGCAGCGCCGTAATAGAATATCTTCCAGCCTCGCCTCTCCATTCTATATATATATATATTTTTATATTCTCTCGGTCTGGATGTCAACACATAGGAGCGTAAACAGAGATTTAACAAACCGTTGAGAGACGTACGTAACTATTTTTCTCACGCTGCTTTTAAAGAAAAATGGGAAAGAAACAAAAAGAAAAGGGTTTATGTTTTGACGACTGGCTAAAGTGGGGCGGCAATAACAACATTTAAGACAGAGATGGAGCGGGGATTATTTGTAAGTCAATATTGACCAAAAAGAGGGAACAGCTGTTACTAAACGCTCTTCATAAATTTAGCTGGTCTGCAACAACCCCAACTTTAACATATTTAAATGGCAACGTTGCTTCACGTTGTATACTATTTCTTTGCCGGATATGAAATGTTTGTGACGTTCAGTTGACATTTGGAAATAATATGCGCGCACCCCGCTTTCTTTTTTAACAAATATACAAAGTTATCTCTTCCGCCCTTAAGGGAAATGGATCCCGAAGCATTTCGCTACGTTTCATTGCTCTTCCACGAGATTCCCCAGCTCCAACGAAGTTGCAATATCTTTTTTTTTAAAGATACACACAAAAGAATGTAGGCACGCGCGTAAAAAGAAAGACGGATGATGCACGACAGCCTGGCTCCAAGATTACAGGATCTCTTCCGCAATTCCGTCCTGGTGGGGAGTGTCGGACCGACGAAATTGACCCGCTTGATGGTCTGTAAGGATCAACAGAGCGGGAACAGCAAGATTCTCGAGCAAATCTCTATTTCTCCAACAAGACATTGTTTTCTCTTTCCTTTTGGTAAAACCTGTGGTGGTGGGGCATACCACTTGGTCTTCATCGTCGTGATTGAATCGATCTTGAAAGCGGAAGGAAGATGAGCACTGGTTAGCCCGGTCATTTCCTCTTTTACTTCGGGGAGGGGCCCGGAACTTGTCGCGCACCTTCGTCTCCCGTCTTCTTCCTGTCTCATTTCCGTCTGTCGCCAGGAGCCATTTCGTTTGTAAAATGGCGGCCAATCCATCATCTAGCGGGAGCTATAGGGAAGCCCAAGATAAGACGAAAACACAAGGAGGAAATCAAGCGGCTCCTCTTTTATATACCGACAGCCTAACCTAATCAAGACCTCATTCCCGAATCTTGTGGTAGCGCGCAACACGGGAGAGTTGATGATCCAATCACTACTCTCATTTATAGCTTCGATGATCTTATACTTTCGATTGACGACGATTTATACAAAATCTTCTCTGCTTCCCTTGAGACCCAAATATTTAGCTTCAATAGAAAAATCTTTACAAGCTTCTTTTCTAAGAATGGAGTTGAAGAAAGGAGACGATGCCGGCGGTGGGATGGAACCTGCTCTATCGATCTATCTGGGACGACGACGATTCCTCTCTGCTTCCAAAGGTGCAGAAGTTGAGAAAATCTATTTATTTGTATCCATCCTTCAGCCCTGGTGCACCAACAAACGGTTGACTTTTTTCTTCACACGATATTTCCTTTAGAAAGAAACACAATTTTTACAAGGAAAACAAGGCACTGAAGAAAGCAAAAACTAAATAAATAAATTGGAAAGTTTGAATATTTTCCCGTCATTAATCAAGGATGCCTTGGAGGGAAAAAAGTTAGTTGAGCTAGTCCGTCCCGACAACTTGTTTGCATGCCACTGCGCTCAATAATGGGGATGTGCACCGAACTTGACGACCCTGTCCCGGTTCTCATTAACGTTCGAGTGCGAAAACAGGATCACCGTTGGGAACCATTAAGCCCAGCTCTTATTGCATAAAAAAAAGTCAAGACGAACTCGTTTGTTATCATTTCAACTTGAGAACTAGAGTTTAATGGTGAAGCTGTATTAATTTATTTTAATACCGGTACACTTTTTGCAGAAAGTCTCAGGACCTAAGGGGCTACTACTTTAAACAAAAGAGCCAAAGTAACTTTTATGTTACTATTTATGGAGATTTCCTTTAATCTACTAGACGTCACCTGAACGACTCACTTTCCCTTATATTGAGGAAGAATAAATGGGAAAAATAGAAACGACATCAATAAAGTTGCAGTATGAACTAAGCGGAGATGAGAGTGATTACCCGACTCTTTTGTCAAGTAGTTACGGTTTAGAGGAAAAACAAAGTTGTTGTCAGTTACTGAAGCAAAGGGATTCCTTTCTTTCTTTTACGCATTGGACACAAACAATAGAGATACCAACTCTGGTGCTGATGAGGATAGAGAACGACACAAAACAACTCGTCTAGCTGCAGACGACGTAGAAAGAAAAGTATCTCTTTTGTTCTCAGGATACATAACGTACTGACTCTTTTGTGTTCCTCGGATCCTGCTGTACTTCTTCCTCTTTCTGGACCCGATAAATCCTGCTGTGTCGACGCCACGACCACATTTAAGGATAGACGACGAATCGGGATCGATCCGTTCCTCCCAATTAACGGCACTCACTATTATGGATCCAGCAGCAGGAGGTGTTCCTTTTCAATAATTCCAGCTGGACGGATTCGGGAGCTAGGCGAAAACTCTACTCTTAATTGCCTCCAGCTTTTCCTCTGCTGGGTGTATATCACGCCCACTACAAATGCGTATAGCGCACATCGATCCCTTTTTTGACTGTTCAGCGGAAAATGTGCTGTAATTCTGCTTCTCTCACAAACACCTACATCCTAGACAATGACCCCCGAGAAGTCGATTACACTGCGTTACACGCAAACTACACGAAAAAAAGGTGGATCAACACCTGACCCACAGGCTGTTCAAACATTGAGGGTCGGCTGAGTGATAAATATATAGAGCGCGTGAATAAGGCTACGACGATTTTTCCTCATAGAGGTTAGACCCATCGATCCTGCGTTGGCAGTGAGAATCCTGCGGGAGTCGTAATGTAATAAAGTGTGCGTCACCAGCAGACGCTTTTCTCGAGTCTTTTAATTAAGACACTCACCACAAGGCGGCCAGAAAAAGAGTTTTATCTCGTTATGGTCACCGTGATCTCTCAAGAGCCTCCCACTTTTTTTCAAAAGAAAAAGGGGAGATCCCTGGCCATCCACTTGATTGGTTATCTTGCGTGACACTAGAGCTCACACAAGAGGAATAAATGCTAAGCTTCATCCTTTATACCGTTGCGTGTATTATAGACATGAAAACTGCGTGTCCCTTACTACTTAAATTCTCTTTCCATACCGCTTATGTACATTTAAGCGAGAAAGGAAAAAAGCTGCTCTTGATGCAACTTCAATGGAGAGAAATGTGACCTTCCACCGCTATGTAAAAGAGAAATCAATAAATTCTGGTGCGAAATAGAGCATTTCTTTTTTCCAAGTAACGATTATGTATATTTATATCTTAAGCGTTCGCTGAACTTGTCAGTTGTGCACCCATCATCGGCAACATCATTATTGCTCCGGGTGGAGCCCTGCTATCTACATAATGATGCTGGCGGAAGCGTTAATCCGTGATTTGAATTGCAATTATTCCACCCATATCTATGTGTGTAGCTTCGTGGAATGAGTGCAGACATGCATTAATATCAATTTGTAAGCCGTCGGCACTTTTTAAAATGCAATCACCAACTCGTGCCTATAAAGGCTTCGAATAGGATCAATATGAAGATGAATAGAATCTTTTCCAGAATGCCAACATATATATATAACGAGGAAACTAATTGGTCTTCCCCGTATTTAAACTCTTGACATCTTCTCCCACGACACGAGAGGAAAAGTTGGGTGTGGATCTGAAGGTGGGAGGACACTCTGTCATCCATCAAAGAGCACGTACGGTTCCTTCTAAGAGTGGCACACAAAGTTGTCATATATAACTTGGCATCCCCTTGATCAAGTTTCGATAGTTGATGAAAATATTTTGTAAAAGTTTTCTTTCCTTCCAAGTGTTCTCGAAAGAAAGAGAGAAAAAAAATCCATTTCCACGCTTCTATCCTATAGCAGCTCTTAGTTTTTTTCTTTCTTCGTTGTGTATTCGACTCAGTGGGTAATATGGCCGAAAGAAGCTCGGAACCGCGGAGGGAGAACTCTTGGGATCAACGGCGGGCACTTATTCCAGTTATATGGCTGCAGCAGCACATATAACTGTTCTAATAAACCGGATGGTGGTCTATATCCCACAGTTTTCACACGAAATAAGAAAATCCAAGGCATAAAATGTTTGCGAATGGAAGAAATCCACCGCTCGTGCTGTACACACCACTTGTGTATAACAAAAACCCATGTTTAAAAAGTATGCCAGTGATGTGACGGGAATAATCATGGCAGAAGCTTTATATCTTTTTTTTTTTGTTCTTTTACGAGGGAATACGAGTTTCGCAATTGGCGAAAAACGCGAAAACCCCGTTTCTAAATTGCGCCTAATTATATGATTGTACTTACGTGATGCTGGTCCTTGTTGCTATGGTTCGTGATCATGGTCACTTCCCCACTAAGGATAAAGTACCAGTTGGTCCCCCGATCTCCTTGACGATAAACTGCATCGAAACACAAAAAAATATATATATTACAGAATTAATATACGAAACTTTCTTGTTTTTAATTAGCGTATTTTGAACTGGAAGAGCGCCAATTATTTTTCATCAGAGAAAACAAACTTTGCTTTACGTATGAACCCAAGTTCTTTTCATTTCCTAATTAGTAATGTATATAGCTTTGATGTTGACATGGAAAAATATACATACGGGTTACTCCATCATCAAGGTCTTCAAGGTAGGCAATGGAGGCGAGCCGCCTGAGCAATGAACTGCTGAAAGAGTCCATGCATCTCCATTTGTTCAGGTAGCGAGCGTTACCCTCCACTTCTCTTGGGCACCGTTCGGACGATCTTTATTTTAAAACAATCGAGTTTTAATATCATAGACTGAAATCGATCAAACTTTACAGAAGCTAGAACACAAAAAAAAAATTTTGTTCTTAAATTCAACTAAATCCCACAGTATATGTTGCCATTACTTTTATATATAAGAAATTGATTAAAACATAAATATGTTTTTATATCATAGATTTTTTTATGGTAGCATGTTGGCTATCAACTACGAGAACAAGAGTAACTATCGTATAGTAGCCCATGAAGTTGACTCTACTTGACTAAGCCATTTAAAGCTCCATGACCAATCAGTCAACCGACCTATTAAAATAAATGGGGCTAAACAGCAACTTCCACAATAAAAGATATCGAACACGCAAGGCAATTTATTTTCACGCATGATTGAATAAGAAAAGAATGATGATTCCTAATAGATTATTCCTAGGAAGAAAAAAAAGGGATCAGTCTCTCTGCTCTTTTTTTGCGTAGGTTCGACATGATCATCAAAAGCTGAATTGCTCTCTTTCTCATACAGGTTGCCGGGGCAACATGGATGACGTTTCCGTTCATATTTCTCCCCCTTCTATTGCCATCAGATCCAGGAGCTATCCCACTTTCCCAGGCGGTTATATGTACATAAGAGGGAGGAGTATTACATGTATATATGTGAACGTCTGCTCCGGAAAGATTAGTCGACCGAGAATGACATCCGTTCACTCGCCTGAGAAAGGTCAGACTGGTGCGCTTACGTCTAGCTCTTTACTGTTTGGAGAACGGATTGTATATTATATTCATAACTTCATCCATCAATGGATGGAATGCACGCAAAAAAGAAAAAGAAAAAAGGGAAAACAGGTATGTAGTAGCGGAAGGGTAGAAATGCATGCAATAACTTGCTCTCTCATCATCAAAGATGGAGGGATATATAGGATGCTCGAGTAATTTCATCAAAAGGATGTCTTTCCTATTCCACTCGGCTCATCATCGCCAATCATGATCCATCCATCCAATTACTTTGATATGAAATCTGCTGCCGTAGAAGGATTTTCCGGGAAATCCTATTTCAATAGAGATACAGGATCATCATCATCAACCAAATGCTTTTTATATGATAAAGGATAAGCTCCTCTCTTCTTTCTTTTTATAAAACTTTTGGGCAGTATTATAGAGTTCATATGCGTCTCACATCCTTCGGATGATGTGATGCGCAGAATTGAAATCCTTCCTATCTAGCAGAATTTGTCAATAGAGAGAGACGAAAGGAGGCTCATCAGGAAGGGTCTAAATCTGAAGCGTCAACAACGGCATCGATCCACCTCTGCATCCAGGATGCCGTCAGGTAAATTTGGGATACATTGTGCAGCTCTGGACTGCGTCAACCTGGAGCATTATGTAAGCAAACGAGGGTGATGCAGACTCCTTCTCTTGTTACTCGAAGACCATATCAGGCTTCTCATTAACTCTTCTATTTTCGGCTATAATATCACCACCAGCAGTAGAGATGCTAGTGTACATTTTTAATGAGATCTAATTGTATTATTTTTTTTTATAAAGCTAAATCTCAATTTCTGATTTATTAAATAGGGAAAGAAGCAGTTTTTTTTCTTCTTCTGCTAGTGGATCCCACTGCGTGCGAGTCCCTCTTTCCCTAGACTCATCATCATCCTTTGGCGGAAGAGATGAGGAAACTCGTCCAGCTGGAAACAACGCTCTAACGAGCTCAGCTGCAGGATTCAACTCTCTCTATACAAAGAGATGGACTTTTCCTCTATTTTTTTCCTGTGTGTGTCCGCTCTCTGGCTTTTATATTCTCTTCATCGCTTTGCTGCTTGTTTCCCCCCACTTGTCTCTCTTAGTCTCAAGTGGTGCGTGTTTTGATTAAACAACGAGCTGCACGATGCTCACTTGAAGGCGTCGCACACAATGATATGTGCTCTTTCTCCTATTTTTCAAATGTTTTCATTTATTGAGCCAAGGATTCCGAGCTTTAGAGGACGTATGATGGAATAACAACAAGAGCCATATGACTATGAGAAGAAGAAAAAAAATGACAAGTAATCTCTCTGAGACTGCCAGTAGAGGGGAAGGAAAATCCTTTTGAGGAATTGCTCTGATGTTTCTCAGATGAAAGTTGAATTGCAAAATTAAACTTGATCATAAACCTGATCAAAGGATGAAACTATATAACAACTTCTTTTTCATTCTTGTTTTTAATGCTGAGAAAATAACGGAATCGACTTGTATAGAAAAGGAACAAGTGGGTCGGCAAGCCGGTAATTGGTTTTCCTTTCTTTTATCATCAGGGGAAAAAAGAGTATATAAAGACTTGGCAAATGCAGACAATAACAGCAACAACAACAAAAGATGGCGTCCATCTTCTTTTTTATAAAAATCCATCTGTGTATGTCTAGGGCACAGACAGCTAGGGAGCTCGTCAAGGTACACAGCCAGTATTGATCCCTTTTTCCCGTCCTACCTTAAGGCCCTCCTTCCCGCAAGCCTTTTTTATATTTATGGATATATCGATAGATTCAAGTCCAGTTCAACATCCTTCTGAAAGGAATATGATTCTTTGCTCCCTACGGGACCCATGGTGAAAGCCGCTTCATCCACTTGTTGCTCTGAAAGAATTATTGTTTGGACAGACATGTAACAAAATATATTGCCAATCCGTCAGCATAAAAAAAGGATAGCGAACAAGGATCCTATATATATATATTTTCTTCCTTATTATTAGGAGTGAGGATCGGCTTACATTGACGAGATGTGTCAACGGATCCCTGTGTAAGCATGTCGTATATACGCCGGTATATCGGATCAGAAAGAACATGATATGCCTCTGTTATCAGTTTTGTTTTTTAATTTATTTTTTTTTTTTACTTTTAAAATAAAAGTTCAGCCTTAAACTCTTGGCTTATTAAAGTTTCAATAAAGGAGCATAAAAAATGAAATTATTAAAAAGTTTGTGATACGAAGAAAAAACAAGATGGATAGAACATGCACGCTTCATTTAACACGGTGTGCATGAGTAAATATTAGAAACAGGCGTGGGCACTACCTTTTAAAAAAAAAGTGAAAATCTTTGCAGTGCCAAGTGCAGCTGTAAAGTATTATAAGAAAAAAAAATAAGCAAAGCCAAAAAGGCGTAAAATTGAACGGTATAAAGAAATCGGATTACACGCTCGTCCGGAACTAGCTCGGCGTTCAAACGCTGCTGCGAGGAGAGTTCTCTCTCTCTCTCCACATCATTGAATTATTATTTTTTATATAAATAAAGATGAAGAAAACTTTCTACTCAGGTAAGAGAATAATATCGAGTTTCTAGAACTGAGATTGAAATGAAAACAAACATGAGGAAACGAAAGAGAGCGCAAACGGCTGCTGATGTTTGAATAGCTTCCAACCCATAGATGAATAATTCGGTGCCAGTTACTTTGTGAACATTGAAAAACACTTTGCAGCGTATGGCATTGACATATCGGGAATTGATAATAAATAAGAAAAAAACCTAGATGGTGGCTGGATTTTTGTATGGGAAATATAATGAGATGTTTATGAAATATTTCCTACAAAAACAACAAAAACACATTGACAATGCAACAACCGTGATCAATTTCAAGCCAGTTAGTGCATACAGTACGCAAGCGTTCAATATCAAATCAACCTTGGTTATTTAAGTAGATGCTGGATTCAATTATACGGCCCTCTGATTCTCCAATCGATAGTGCTGTATGTTTAATAATAATCACTTAGGAAGGCACTCGTCGCATACACAACATCAGACTTAAGTACACCACTCGCATTATGTGTTCCTGCGAAAATGTAATGCGTAACCTCGTCTTCTTGTCAACAAATCCGGCTTTTTTTCAAAATACAAATACAACCAATAATCAAGAAAACTAAAGTTATTCTATATACGCGTTTTCTAGCGAGTAATCTCAGCGATGCACCCTCAAAGGCAGAAAGTTGCTTATTCGATTTTTACAGCACGTCAACAAAAAAGTGAGGGAAAAATATAGCAATTGGGACGAATTCACGAAATGCGTGATCGATAAACAGCTCACGTCTTTTTCTGTTTCGTTCTAAAAGGCGTCGGCTTTTCACGATCAACAAGTAGTGGTATCGGTAACCAGCTGTGGGATGAACACAAGCAAACAAAAAACGACGACACGCCACCTTGTTTGTTTGTTTTTTTCTCTCGCCCCTCTTTTTTTGTCTGCTGGTCGGAAAGGTGTGCGTTATCGATTAACCCACAAGTCTGCTTTCGATGTGTGATGTAGAAAAGCAAGCCAATAAACGAGTCGGAAAGGGAAGAAAAAATAAAATCGATACAACAATCGTAATCGTTGGGTCCTACTCTACGGGAGTCGTGTCAAAATGAAAGAGGAATCTTTCAGCTTTTGAATTCCTTTTTTTTTCCTTTTAAAAAACTAACTCACGAAGGACTTCGTGACAAGATGAAACAGGAAAGAATCAAATGATGATAACACGTCCTCTCTTTGTTGGATCAAATATTTGAAAGCTGTCGGCGAGATTTCTTCTTTTTTCAGTTTCCTTTGGGGACGTGAAACTACCTTTTGGGATATCGACGCAAATAATGAAAGATGCAGCCGAATCTAACATCATAAATATCCACTAACGTTGAAAAAAAAACCGATGATGTATCACTTAAACATGTGACGGGAAAAAAGAAAACAGGTGGCCGACCACCGCCCCTATTTTAATCAGCGCTGCGTGACTCACATTATTATTACCCGAAATTGGAAGAGGGGGAGCGCGGGCACCCTGATGGATTCGTGTTTCCATCATCACCTCATCATAAGCTATAGCTAGACGTTAATAAAGGACTTGCTGTGAACACAATTTACCTGGTGTCGAAACCAGACGTCCAGTGCGATGAAGACGACGTCGAATCCATCACACACACGACTTGATTTTAAGAGTCTCTTGGCTCCGCTGCCTTTAAAAAATGATGTTCACGCCATGAGCGAGCAACTGGTGGGTGCCATATTATCGGTCATGTTGTACAGTTGCTGTCCGTCTGAGTGATCAAACAGCCGCCGAGGTCGAGAGTGAGCACACGTCCGGTCCGCCTTTAGCGGCCCGCCAGAGTCTACTGACTGACTCCTGGGGTGGCGAAAGATGCCCTCGAGAGGAGTAAGAGGGCCGGGCGTCGGAAGCAGCAGCAACCTGCTCTTCGCTCTTCGGCACGTGCGCGGCGCGCTCGGCGTCCTTCTTGGGTTGTAGCGCAAGCGCATCCTGCCCAGTGGAGCGTATATACGGCACCGTTCAGGAACAGATGTCGTATCTTCCCCTATTTCTCTTTCTTTCGGTCCCTTCTTCTTCTCCTTCCGGATCCTTGCTTCTGCTGCTGATTAGTTCAATCACAGGTGGCGTCGGTACGGATTTCACAAAAGGTTCTGAAGAAGCTCGCAAGAGAGTCACGCGCTTTCAGGAACGGGATCGTCGTAAGGATTTAATGGCTCTTCTCCATTATTGTGCCAACTTTGTACTTTGTCGACTGTACACGACGAGATCCTATAAAAAGAGAAGGAGGAGGATCAACTGATCCTTCCAATTTTCTTTCCATCGAGCGCACCAACAGAGAGTCTCTCAGCCCCAATTTGGGAGAGGAAGGAACATCAGCTCTTTTTTTTCTTATATATACATATTTAAAAGTCTATTGATCCCATTATAACAAGAATAGGACTCCATGGAGTAGAAGAGAGAACAGATTCTCTCCTAATCACTTATTTGGAAGAGTAGGATCATTAAGGAACTAGAAGAAACAATAGAAAGCCCGTCTCGACGACAGCATGCTAGTCTTTTAGATTAAACATTTTAATAGGGATCCTTGTGTTCTGGGAATCCGTATATAGAGAACTCATTTCCTCATCGGTATTCCCAGGAAATGGAGAGAAAATCCAACAGACAGCATCAGCATAAAGTTAGCCGGGAGCAGATGCTCCATTTCACACCACGACTGTCCAGAGAGAGAGAGAGTTTCGTCCCGTTTTCGGATATATCTTACATCATGTCGAAATAAAATAACAACAACAAGTTAGGTATCGATCCGGCGGATAAGAGCGCCGCGGCTCTCGCGACGTCAATCAAACGCGGATGGAAAGAGGGGTGGTCAAGGTTGTCTAGAGCCATCCATTACTCGAGCTGCTGGCAGTTGTTACGGCCAGTATACCTGCTATTCCAGTAGAGCTTCGTGTGGGAGCTTTGCTGCTGATGCACATAGTTCGATCAATCATCGATTTACCGTACTCGCACTGTCCCTCGGCCTCAGTGCACTACCACCTTTACTTCTATTCTAAGAAGGAGAAGATTTTTTTTTCTTTGGGAAACACGAAACCATATCGTTGGGAATATAATAAGGAAGGATCGAGAAACGCGAGTGGAGAGAGGCAATCGTGCAAAAAGGAGGAAAAAAACGAGAACCTGGCTCATCTTTGTGTTGACAACAGAAAGCAGAAGAAGGAGCAATATTATACTCTTTTTGATGTGACTTTGAGGGGAGTAAACGGGGGGCTTCAGGAGGAGTAAGATTAGATTGACATAAGAAGGATCGGATATTGGATCCGATGAAACACGTCATGGAGCTAATCATGATGACTTTCAATCCCCCTGTTTCGTTCTATTCTAAAATCCCGATGAAGTCGAGCGAAAATGCATATTGGCGCTTGTTTTCTTCCGTACTCTGATCAAAGAGACTCAAAAGCATATATATAATATATATATATATATATTTACGTGATCCGTGATATTACGATACGAGGCCTCCGGGAGACATCCATCCTTCGTATCGTCCCAAAGCACATTGAATCGATCCCTCGTTTTATAATGATTGGATTTCCTTAAAAGAAGATTCGGACTTGAAAGGAAGAAAAGAAAAAAGAGGTAAGAGATATACCTCCTTTTCGACTGTCGTCTGGAAACGGATCGCTGTGGATGGCTCGCTCGACTTGATCATCCATGGAAGTGGCTATTACGTATCCCTATTCTATTCGCAAAAGGCTAGCTTATCAACGACGTGGAAAACAGGACCGGTTGTGAAGCACTAGAGTGTGCGTACCAAGGAACCATCTGGCACGACATACATGTTTCGGAAATGAGGAATGGAGAAAAGCAACCCCCAAGTCCGGCATGTCACTCTACATAATAATTAAATTCGAACTAAATGAGTTCCCTAGAATCTCATTATCGATGCCATTTCAAGCAATAAAATGACGTAATTAATTGCGTTCTAAAGCACAACTGCTGCACGTTACGAAATTCGCACAGCAATGGAGAGAATCTCCTCATATCGTGTTTCGTCAAGTGGGAATGCGACCTTTGAAGACGGGAGGAAAATAATAGAAAAGAGGTTAGGCTTCACCTCATAAAATAAGTGTCGACACGGTATTCGCAGATTGCAATTGTATTACTATCATCATACCGATGCGGACTGCTGCTGTGAGTAACGGTGCTGTCAATAATCTGAAAAGAGCGTACAAGGAACGGGGTGCGTGCGTGCGCCCAAATCACAGCCATACATGACAAAAATGATGGTACACTCACGCGTATAATATTATAGTAGTAATAATAAAAAGCTGGCTGCTTCAAAGGGTAAGAGAGAGAAAGAGAGAGAAAAAATTGACCCGAGGAAATGTGCGACGAGTGCGAAAGAATCGCATCGTCGATTGTGTGACTCGTGAAGCACTCGTTGGTGAATTCTTTATTCATCTCGTATAATATATGTTTCCATTTCATGTCCCCCCAGTTGGGCTCTCAGACGTAGAAGAGACGCACTTTAGATGTGGAAACCAAGAGAGTATCGTCGAAGAATTTGGTCTCGATGGTGACGTTACCGCTGAAAGCAAATAGAGATTTTCATTTTACACAGATGGAAAAGAAAAAGAAGTGATTTAATATGAATACTTGAGGATTTGGGCTGGCATCATCTGGGACTCTGGGGCTGCTTCTATAATCGACTGCCATGTATTAGTAGAATTTGGTATCACAAAGCCGAAATCAAATGACCATTCTTCTAACGCCCGTCCCTAAAATATGAAGAATGTTTCTTTATAATAAATTGTAAACATTTCTTAGCAACTAATCAATAGACATTAAACAAGAAAATCAATTAGAAATGTTGATAAAACTGACCAATACATTTTATTACTTTGAATGTAACTTATTTGGGTCAGTAATCAATGGTGATCAATAGAACTCGTTCCTTACCTTGAAAAGTACTTTTTGCTCCAATCGAAAGTTCTCAAGAGGCTCCACAGAGGAAAAGTTTATCTCTCTGGACACAGCTCGGCAGTTGAGAATGTGTTTTGGTACTTTGGCCTCATGCTCTACATCAGGCTGTGATCTATAAATTAAAAGAGGAAAATGAATAAAACTTTTCTTTAAAAACATAATGATGGTGTGAGTCATTTGTACTTACAAATCTTCAGTGTTTTGCCAGAGGAGCTTGCCCGTGTCAACATCACGCAGGCTCATCCAATTACTGCAATAAGGCACAATCCAAAAGAAAAGAAAAAAAGGATTAGGTGACCACTATCACGCGAACGTAAAGAACAAACGAAACTCACACTCTAAAGCCTGAGAGAATATCCTCTGCTTTGGAAGGCATTTCTGTATGCCTAGACTAGCTGGCTCACCCTCCGGACCCAAGAGAAACCCGTCCGTCACTGACTAGTAGCTATGAGCAAGTTTCGTGTAGCTCTGGAGTTTTTAGCCTCAAGAAACTACTACGACCTCGCACACGATACGATAGAAAACCCTTCTACACGAACGTAGAATGAATACGAGTCACGGACAAATCGGTCTTGCAAGACGAATAATTGTTTGAGGCTGGATCAATAATGGCCAACGTGCTATACACTGTCATGTATCATAGCAGCCGGTTTTCGTCCTGATGTCAACAAAAATTAAACAGAAGAAGGAAGAAATATATATGGGCGGACGACGTTGCCATGTTTATTGCTTTTCGTTTACTATTCAGGAGGCGCGAACAGCAGCAGTAGGCCCACTGCCCAGTGTACAATTGTACATACACAAATTGGACCGACTTAACTCGACAGCGCGCGCGCATGAAAACACAAATGGATAAATAACAAGAAAAAAAACTGCCCGATTGAAATCAAAATTGTACATAAAATGGAAATTTTTGAGCTTCTCAGTGGAGTACAGGAGATTTACAATAGTTCATTATAACTAGCAATATAGCTAGATGTATGAAGAACGAAACGGAAATAGCTGGCGTTCAAAATAATTGGCAGCTTGACTTTCTAGGAGAGGACACGTAAATACAGGTTTGGAAGAAAATACGACTTCATAATTCTCTTTCTTGGCTACATCGTGAAACTTTCTTGGTTTTTTTTTTCTTGTTTTCGTTTACTCAGAACACTTGGACTGCCCAATATGGGGAGTGCAAGGACAATATACTTTGAGTCGCAAAGTAGGAGTACCTTCGCGGTACATTAAATTGTTTTCTTGGCCCATGTCCCTGACGTGCTGGTCGATTAGGGATGCCCAGCATGGTGGCAGTTGTTTGCGAACTTCCGCCCACGTAATAGGTATCAAAGGAGGAGAGTTCTCTTCGGTGATAGGCTTGGGGCTAGGTGCCATCGTCAGTTTTCTCTTGGAGGCAGTGGCAACTTTTTTAGCGGGTATCTCCTCCGAATCAGGTGCAGCAGCCGTTGACTTCCTCTTGGAAGCAGTGGAGGTACTCGTTCCAGGTAATGGTTCTTTCTTCCTAGTGATCTCTAGCGGAACGTAAAAATAGGGCTGACCGGTCAGACGAGGGCTCCTGCGGCGCTCCTGCTCGACAGGGCTAGCTCCTTTGCTAGACGGTTTAGTTCCTTTCTAGTTATCAAACCACAATATTATTTTACAAACCATGGTTCGTGATAAGAGAGGGAACACAGGGAGCTAAGTTTACCTTATTAGAAGAACCTTCCAGAGTATTGTTGTCAAACGCAGATAATAGAGCTAAATTATCGCCGGGTGCGTCTCCGTCTTCTTGACCAAAGTCAACTGGCTTAGAAGGATCCTCATCGCTTCCACCACTTCTATTGACGCTTGATTCGATTTCTTCCAGTATCTCTGCGTCTGAGATAGAAGCGTCGCAGCCCAGCAAATTGCCTTCCATGGAACGCTTGAGCTCGTTAAAAGTGATGGTGACCGGTCTCGGAGGACTTTGCTCCGTATCCACAGCGGGAATCATTTTGTGCGACAGTCCGTTCTCAATAGAGCTGGTCTTGTCAGGCACTAAGCGATTGGGCGATGGTGTCTTAAAATCCGAAACGTTCCACTTACTACTGTGGAGTCGACGTTCACGGACTGAGCGTGACAGGGCTTTCATTACTTTAGGGCGAAGTTCAACAGCTGCTGTAGCCGGGCTGTTCCCTCCAACCACAGGCTGATTTTCGACAATCCATTTTGCGGTAGCTACTAGAGCAGATTCCTTTATTTTGGGCTGTTCCGGTGATTGGGAAACAGAAAAATTGGATTTGACGGTGCCTGATGATGATGATGCGGAACTAGTTGGTAATTCAGCTGTAGTCGTGGATCCATCACTCGATGGCAATTTAGAGGTGGAAGACGAAGCTGTCGAGGTAGTTTTTGGAGACAGTTCAGCAGTAGAAGTCGATGGAGTGACCGAGGACAGCTTAGCGGTGGTGGAAGATGCAATCGAAGTGGGCGATGGGGCAGCGCTGGACAGTTTTTCGGTGGTGGATGACGCAAGTGATAGCCGAACGGTATTGGAGGATGCGGTCGAAATGGACGATCCAGCTTTTGGAGACGATGCAGCCGCAGGAGTTGACGTGAGGGAGGTCGGCACTCCGGGAAAAACAAATGGCTCAGAAGATGCGATGATTGGCGTAATTTCGCTAGGAATGGCCAAGACTCGTGCCGATCCTTCGCCCTTTAAGGGAGATTCTGGAATAATACGACGCGCATCAGAGAGTTCCACCTGTTCAGGCATCTGATGTGGACGAGTCGGTTCAATAACTGGAGTAGATGTAGCTTTTAGGGTGATTTCTCCCATTGTAGAATCGGAATCGGAATGCAGCTGGAGCGCTCGGACAGCTGGCCGGAGGAAGGTCGCCTCCTGAGAGGTCGACGGCTTAGCAGCAGGTCCATCTTCGTTGCTACTTTCTGAAGAGAGGATGCGCCTTTTGTGTACTGGCACAGCAGGTTTAACGAAATGACTCGAGTCAGCATTTTTCTTCTTATTAGCAAATAGCTGCCGCCGAAATTCCTCATTATTCTTGGGCGTAGAAGCGAGGCTCTCAATGATAGTTTCCAGTGGTGTTAGCAATTCTTTGTCGTATTCATCATCACTGCTCAGATCAAACATAGCTGGAGATTTTGATTTCTTCTCTTCTGAGTTGCTATAGCATGGTTCCAGAGAGTAGTATCTCCTCTTTGACCCCCCTTTTTCTTCATCTTCGCTGCTGTCTTCTTGCTGACGAATGTTGGTAGAGTTTGGTTCTAAAGAGTGGTACCTGCTGTCCGATTCTTCTTGTTCGGTTTCACCGTCCTCTTTCTTGTGCTCACCCGGGACTGATGTCGTTGACGAAGAATTACTGCTAGTTTCGTCGCTCTGGTTTCGTTCATCTTTGTTCGTTGCAGCATCAGCCCCTCCACTGTCTGTAGATGATGATGCTTGATGGCCGTTCCCAGGAGATGGCTCAGGTGTAACTTCTGCATCCCATTCAACAGGATCAATCCTTTTAGGACTTGTTTCAGCAAACCTGACGCGTTTCTCGGCGCAACTTTCCACTGTTTCGATGTTATTGTTGACTTCCTCCTCGTCCTTACCGTTGGTAATGGAAGCTATGTAACAATGAAAAAAGGTTTATAAATTGTTGCATTTAAAACATGAATAACAAGTAATACCTTCAGGAGCACTTTCCACTGTTTCAATATTATTGTTGATTTCTTCTTGTTTGTCGCCGATGATGGAAACTAAAGCGATAATTCAAGGTTATTAAAAGTGTTATTGAATTTTAAAATGATTTAATAATCAATACCATCAGGAGCTGGGACAGAGGCTTTAATGTTGAATGTAGTCTTTTCAAGTAGCTGTTTAGTTCTAGCAGCAGCTGAAATTTTGTTGTCTTTGTGTATAGAGAGACCCTGAAGGAAAGTGTACATTCGTTGAAGGCACTCAACTTCCAGCCCAGTTTGCCTGAAGGGAGATAACAGCTATTATTTCACAATAAATTAATGAAGAACATATGGGATTAATCACTTACTTGGATCTATAAACCAAGAGTTCAGAGTACTTTTCAAGAAGTGGCAGAATTCTGTCATCAAAATTTGGAAATTCCTGAAAAAGCCACAAGAATAAAAATTAAGTTAATTAGACAATCAATATGACAAATAATACCTCAGAGAGCTCTGTGTTGAAGGCGTTGAGGTTGAGAACCAACATTTCAAGAAATTCAATAGTTCCTTCCAAGTTATCCACTGTTTCTGGAGACTGAATGGATCGGCCAGCATACCTATGTAAACCACGAAATAAAGAATTAGTGGAAAAACACATGAAGATTACTCAGATTTTTTACCTCACAGATCGTGACAGAATTTTTTCCATCTCATTTCTTGTCTCCCTCTCATTGTCTTTGTTATTAACAAGCCTCTTGTACGAAGCTTTGATTTTCCAACTCCATGGAAACTTTCTACACAGATCAATAAAAGTCTCCATTTCCAAAAATAGTTGGACGAGTCGTAGTTGAAGAAATATCTTTGGGAAATTTGAGATAAAAACACATGTGCTCGCAACGAAGGGAATGTTCCAGTCTTCACAAGAAAAAAACGGACAGCGTTTCGCACGTGCGAGACTAGACACGGCTTAACTGTAGCCAGAGGCTTCCCGCTCAAATTTTCGATTCTCCGATTTGGCCCTTTAAAAATGGCTCCAGTTGCCAAATCGTCTTTATTAGTAGGGGGAATTTTTTTTTAATAATGAAAAATTAAATAAAATCCGGTTTCATGGGGAGACTTAAATAATGAAAAATTGAAATTTAATTTAATTAATTCACATTTTTTCCCATGGGCCATTACAAATGCATATTATTTTTACATTGCGCACATTACTTCTGAACGGTATCTGAAGAATATTCTGTAGTTCATAACGTTAGAAGCCGTGAGTTCTGAAAAGTGAAAACTGACTGAATAAGTTTATTTAAATCGTTCTCTCGCAAGTAGACAACACTAAATTGAATGGTTTTCAGCTTATTTCCGACACTTTCCGCTTTCGGCCTACAGCCAAAGTGGGGGCAATTGCACTAGTAAAATTGTTTTGTGGTTTCCCAAAGTTCATCCTACGACCGGATCCAGGTTTAGAGGAAGGCTTTCGAGCGGCTGTAGAGTCGTTTCTTCGAAGAATAGGCATTTCAATTTTGGTATTCAAATAACGCCCCAGCTAAAAATTAAAGATATTAGTCACAGAGCGATTAAAAAATACGGACATTATCATACGCTATGCTCGGTTGCCTCATCTGGTCTCGCTATCGGTGTAATTCTTGCCGGTTTAAGGGTTTCAACAGCATCTTGCACTTCTTCCAAGGACGAATGCATGGAATAGAACACTCGGTGGACTTTATTTCGGTCTAAGATGACAGTCTTCTTTTCATCATTGTTTCCTTTCATCAAGTGCCATTGGGTAGCTAAACGAATGTTTAGAATTTTTCGACCATCATTTGGGAGACATGGTAAGGATAATTTTGGTTCACCAACATTCTAAAAAATAATAAGAAAATGTTAAAATCAATATTTTATTATTATAGTTGTTCCAAGTAATTCTAAAGTTGTGTTTCATACCTTTCCTCCACCGACACAAGCATGAATCTTAGCTTCGGCCGCAGTTCGAGCGACAGCTTCAGAAACTTCAGTGCGGGCGTAAATCTCACGCATTTCATTAGGAAAATGAGTTTTATAACCAAGCCGTTTGTAGAGCTCTACAAAGATGTACTCGGCGCCGAAACCTTTACCGGCGACAGTGATTAACACCTCGTTCTTCAGATCTTCCTTTTTCCATTTTGTGATGAGATTGATTGTCTCTTCTAGTGCTTCATCTCTTGTGGGAAATTTCCGTGCAGCTTCATAGCAAAAAGTACAGTCCAAATAAATATGGTCAATTTTCTTGAAGCCATAGCTTAGATCTCCAGGTTTTTCATGAAAAGCAACTATCTTCCTGAAGTCTCCTTTGGCTATTCTTAGGTCTCCTGTGTACAGCACTTTAAAGTTGTCTCCCTCAAAAAGAAACCTATGATATATAAAGAGAAAATAAAACTTATCTTCTAATTAAAAATGTTATTGCAGCTTTATGACTTACATCACACTGCCTGGACAGTGACCAGCTTGAATGAGAGTGACAAAAAATGAAGGTAGAGTTGTCCCATCAAATTTGATTTCCTTAATTTGATTAATTTCCAGAACCCTTAAGAAATCTGAGAAGCGTGAGTACTTGGTCCATTTTGACAGAATTTCTTTGGTGTATTTACTACAGTAAATGTAAGTGCCTAAAGGTTTGGATTTGATGTCATTGTAAAAGGCATTTTCATCCTCTGCCAAACCCTCCATATGATCTATAATCAGAGGAGAATCACATAAATTTAAATGAAATAAGTTATTTTACAATGGGCATACCAGCATGACAGTGAGAAAGAAAGTATGCAGCAACTCCATTCACGTTTATAAAGTAGTCGACTGTGATGTGAGGCAATTCAGCGATAACACCTTGAAATTTTGACAGGTTAGTCATGATCATTGATCAGTCCATATAATTCCCACCACAATAGTGGTTTAAATTAAAGAAGAAATTAGAAAACAGATATATGAGTCAAAAGAGAAAAAGTTACATGCAAGTCTAAGCAACCCTACAAGAGCACCACTGTTTTGATTTTGACATGTGATTCGTGAAGAAACCTGCCTCCTGCGTTGCCAAGTCTAAATTTTATTTTATTTTTTTTAATTTTTACAAGAATATAAAATATAGAAACAAAAATAATTTTTTTTTATCAAATTACCAAATAGGTATAAGAGACTTCAAGACATGTCGCTCAAAAAGGGAAATGGCACTAGACATTTTGGTTGAATTCGGGGAGTAGTTTTTAGTCTGTGGTTCTTGTTCTCCAAATTTATTGCCGCACCATATCATACGGTGATAACACTGGGTTTTGCTTTTAAAAATTCTCCTTCGTTCATTGCCCACTTACTGCATATTTTGTTGAAGAAGCCGAGTTGTCGACTTCTTGTCGGTATCAGGAAAGATATTTTGCATTTTTGCGCTATAATGGAGATTCCTACAGAATTTTTAGTTTTTCAAGACTTTGGGATGGTTAAAGATTTATCAGTCAAGAACCATTCGTGAAAAGAGAGTGATGTCTGCAAATGAGGCGGCTCATAATGGTTATTATTAGCCTGTTAGGTATTCTTTTTGTGATGGTGTCCGATGCTCGCCCTATAAAGGATTATTTGTTCACTTCTAGTTTAGCTGATTTAATCGGCGGTCATGGTAAGCGTGCTGCGCATTCTGCTTTGCGTGTTTCTCTTGTAATGTTGTCTGTTTTACAATTTATTTAGGAAAAAGCGAGGAAAAGATAACCTTGACAACATCAGATATTTCGAGTCTTGTTTTTGAGAGCTTTGCATTGGTTCTAAGCTACGCTTGGCATGTAGAAACTTTGAACGATATCGATCAAGTACACAATAGTCTACTTCGGATCGAGAACAAGATTGATAGTTTAATAGACAACTTCTACACCTTCCAAAGGCAACAACAGAAATCCCAAGACAATCAAGACTATTACTACGATTCTGTGAACGCTGATTAGAACTGTGTCACATAAAATTTGAATTTAATACTTTGTTTTACATTTTCAAATAAATAAAGTTCAGGTGTGATGAATTTTTTTTACGATTGAAGTCCTCCACATCTTTATTTTTCGACTCGGCCAAGACTTTCTTTCTTAATTCAAAAGAAGACACCCGCAAGGTGGCGTGTATTGAAAATAAACTGGAAAATGGCCTCAACTTTGACAGGGAATAAAAATGTTAAAATAATTTAGTTATTGTATTTGCAAACTTTCAAACATTCATACATCTAAATACCAGCATGTGTTTTCTTCCTTCCCTTAGAATTCCTAAAGATACTTTTAACTGTAAGGCTTAACAGAAAATTTTGTAATGCGTAGAAAATATTCAAGGGTGAGTATTGCAATTTTTAAATGAATAAGTTCAGTACTTAGTAGGAGTTCACTGTGATAATTTAATTATTTAAATTGATACATGTTATTAGAAGAATTCCTCTCTTCAGCAATTGTATTCTTTAAAAGATACATTCATGCAAATCACATCTCAGAATGAAAAAGGTATTTCACACCGCCGAGTTTCAAGCTGGAAACCAAAGAGTTTACCAACGAATCTCAAGGCAAGTCATCTTCGCCTTTTCGTCATCATAGATGTTGTAATAGTTACACAAAAATTAACTCTCGAGTAGAAAGGAGCTTCATATTGAAAACTTACTATCATAATGCCTTGGACGCGTGTCCAAAGAATGATTCAACACGTTATCTATAATCAAGAGCGTCAGTCAATCTCCATCAAAAGCTAACCGGCAACTAAAATTTCTGAGGATTTCATTTGACAGTTTGTATAAGAGTATGCGACGGGCCGCCAGGAGGCGAGACTAAGCAACGTTGCGAGATTCATAAGAAGTGAATTAATGTAAACCAAGTTGAAAACTAATTTGATTTAAAATTAAAGATAAATGAAAGGTCAGATATCCAGCTGTATATTTGATTATTTTTTCCCTTTAGTAACTGTAATCCAACCATCTTCATCAGGTTCATTTCTAGGATGTCTAGGGGTCTCTTCATCTACCCTGAGGTTGTTCATGGGAGAGACAACATCCTCACTGTTTGGGGTAATTTGTTTCTTGCATTCCTGAACACCACTTCCTTTAAATGTCTTAAGTTCTGCTGTAACCTCCTCTAGTTGACCAGTTTGAATCAAGCGATAAAATCGGCAGAGCCTTTCACCCACTTCCTCTAGAGAGCCATCCTCACACAAGGTGTTGAACTCATTATTCAATATGTCCCCTACATAATCTGAAGCTTCTTCAGGAATAACATTTCCTGAAACCAATCTAATATTAGAACAAAAAAAATACTTTAATCTTTGATTTCTATTACCATTCTCTTTGAAAAAATCTACAACTGTAGTGACCATCCATTGGGCAATTTCCTTGCTTTGAGGTCCACCTAATTGATGTTCAACTGCCAGCTGTTAAAAACCAAAATATGTACAATTTACGCATAATAAGTTAAGCATTCATATTTTTATACTTGCAATGCGGTCCAGTTGTCAAAAACAGCTTGAAATGCAACTGAAATATCCATTTTGTACGAAAAAATGTAATGTCAACACGTTTCTAATGCAGCAGACGACAAATGGTGAAATAGGAAAAAGTTTGAAAGATCGTCTGCTCGCAGCTCTCCCGGCTACGGCTAGCCCATGTTGCAGTTTGTAGTAAACATTCTTGAAAATTCATAAATATTTTCACCTGTGCACTTTTTATGTGGTCCCATTTCTCTGGATGTTATGTATTCTCGTAATTTGCGGTATTTTCTGAACAAGTGGCCTGGCGAAAAGTACTTTGGCATCTACCGCTTCCTTCCCATCTTTTTTGTTCTAGGGGCAGCATTGGAATTTTCAATGATCAATTGGCGAGTTGGAGAAACGAATTTTTGTAAGGTTCACGCATTTTATTTTTCTCTTCAATTTAAATAACTTTTTTTTAAATATAAACAAATCAGATTCAACTTATAAGAAGAGGCAAGCAGAGAAATCAGCCAGGTCAGCATTGGGCCTTGAAGATTAAGAAATGCCTGCAGGAGTCAGTTGGAATACCTACCTCAAATTTTTTGTGGCATCCCTCCTCTCTATGATGGCAGGATCCCAGGTTGTGCACACAATCTATCATCCTCTAGAAGATTTGGATAGTTTAGTCAAACAAGAGATAGAGAAATTGCAAGCAAAAATGAAAGTTGAACCAACAAAAGACAGTAGCCCTTGAATGTATTGAGACCCATAAATATAACTGAATTTCAACTGAATGAAAACCCACACCAAAACCAATTTATAGGCGCTACTCTCGCCACTCGCTGCCTTTCCATAATAATAATTTTTGTTTTGATTCAGCAGCACAACTTAAATGAAAAATAATATTAATATAATAATAATAAAAACAAAAGGAACAATCGCACGTTCAATTTGAGAAAAAAAATCGAAAGGAAATGGAATCCAAAATTATAAGGCACCTTTGAATCAAAATATTATCTATAAAAAAAAAATGATGACGGAGCGAGTGTTGGTCGATATGTTGGATATTATTTCACATGATAATTTGTGGCTCTGGGACAGAGTCGGAAATGGCCTTGTGTGGAAGGACTTTGCCCCCGTTTATGTAGATTTCGTCCTTGACGATCACATCTTCACCCAATACAGTGACGTTCTCTAGTCGTACCTATAGGCATACGTGGCAATAAAAGAAAAAATTTAGTTTAATATTTGAGTCATAAATTTCTTCCGAGTGGTCATACCCATCGTCCGACGACGCATTTCCATCCGACAATACACGATTCTAGCCAAGAATGCGATTTGACAGTTGCATCACGAAGAATTGTGCAGCGCTTAACACAGACTCCGTCCTCAATGACGACGCCTGGTCCAACCACGACATTAGGACCAATGCGACAGTTTGCTCCAATTTTGGCCGTAGGATCGACTAGTGCGTTGCCCACGGCTCCAGGTCCTGAATAGAGTAAAGAAGGGTTCTTTTCACGAACGGATTTCAGGTACAGTGAAGTTCCAGTAATGAAATCTTTGGGCTGGCCAACATCCATCCAAAATCCCTGAAGTTCGTAAGCAAAGAGCTGACCATCCTGTGCCATGTTGGGGAACACTTCTTTCTCAATACTCATTGGTCTCAGCTGCAAATATATTTAATTAGTTGTGATTCATGATGAATAAGATTTTGATGTAATATTTTACCTCAATGCGGTCCATAACGGATGGGTTGAGGATGTACATGCCGGCGTTAATCTTGTTGGAGACGAACTCGGTTGGTTTCTCGACAAAGTTGGCGATTCGGCCGTCATCATTGTAGACGACAACACCATACTTGGACGGTTCCTCAACTTTGGTGACCTACGAAGCCGGATAGATCAGGTCAGATTCCATTTTGTTTTATTAAAAAAATAAAAAGAAACCATAATGATTAATCAGTTTAGACACTTACGACAATCGTGCCTTCCTTGCCGTGAGCCTTGTGAAATTCGACCATCTCCTTAAAAGGAAAGTCGCAAATGACGTCCGAGTTGAGAACAAAAAACGGTTCATTGGAAGAAGTGAGTATATCTTTTGCCAGAGCAAGAGGACCTGCCGTTCCCAACGGTTCCGTTTCATGGGAGAAGGTTAAAGTGATCCCCAACTTGATTTAGAAATTTTAAAAAAATTGGCAATTAATAAATTAATCTTTTCCTTATTGGTCTTGGCAAAGAATGAATACCTTATCCGTCTCCGCTCGGAGTTCATTCTCCATCTGTTCGGCTCTGTATGAAACTGCCAGGACCACTTGGGTGACACCGGCGTCAAGAAGAGCCTCAATTTGATGCATAAGCATCGGTTTGTTTGCGAATTCAACCAGCGGTTTCGGCCGGCTGAGCGTGAGCGGTCGGAGGCGGGTTCCGTAGCCCCCGACGAGAATGAGTGCCTTCATCGTCCCGAGTTTAACATCTGTTTAAATCGGGGAAATGAATTAGAATTGCCATACATAAACACAAATCAAATTAGGTGACAATGCATGTTAATTAGGTTGAGAATAATTAATACAATGGTATCCTTCACCAGAATAAATGGAAGCACCAAATTATCCACCCAATGAAAACAAATAAACACAAAAATTACCTTTGCCTCCCATTTTGATGTGTGCAACTTATACACAAAATATAAATTACACACACTGATTTACCACTGCAGGTAGAAACCTCTGTGTAAAAACATAAAATAGGAAGAATGAAAACACAAAATGTTTATGTGCGGGGTGATGCAACAAAGAAAAAAAACTGTAAATCAACTAAGAAAAAATCAAAGCAAAAAAAAAAAAAAACCACAGGGGCCAAACAATTTAATAATTTCAGAGAACTAGAAATGCAATCAATAACTTTAATAGCAGCTGATGTGTCAATTTGATGCTCTACCAGTTGACTAGTCTACGTGACTTTGTCGCTATTGAAATGACGCACATTACACAGATACAAGCTTGACAATTTTCAAGTAACTGTGATGTAACAATTATGCAATACTAAAAAGATAATAGAAATTGCAAAATTACCAGCGTTAAAGAAGAAAAAAGAAGCGAATACTTGGGGCTATGCCACGTATGCGGTAGACCTTTCGACTTGTGTGTTTCAGAGTTGACGTTTGCAGCTGAGTGATCGGTATCGTCTGCTACAGTCCCAGTATATACCAACAAATCCTCGGGGGGCTCGTATTGTCGGTGCATCGTCCACGGGAGGGCGGAGACTCGAGGAGGCGGAATAACGCGCTTCATTATAAAAACCAGAAGTTGTGAATGGTTTTAACCCAGATGGTTTCCATCTTCTTATGTTTGATTTTTTTTTTAGTTTTATCATGTTCTGATCTGTAATTGATCAGTTAGAGCAGGTCTTTTAAAATTGAAGAATGCTTGTTTCTACTTTCTGACCTGTAGGGCGGCAAGCAGTTTTCATCATAAGCATACAAAACAAGTAAAAATTAAAGTACTGCTACAGCAATTACTTATCACATAGATGGATCAACTGAAAAAGCAAGGGAAGTGCGCTTTTTTCGAAACTTTTTTTAACAAAGTGCGATCTATGAAGCACTCAATTACACTATTAATTTTTTTTTATTTATGAGTAATTCACAATGTTTGATTTTTCTAAATAATAAATACTCAAAAAGAAGTTTATAATTTGAAAAAGAATTGGGACTAAGCGGGCGACGCCTGACGGTTTTTTCAAACAACTCATCTTGAAGGACGCTCTCATTTTAAAGCTCTGGCAACGTAGTACAGCAACGTCGAGCATGGCGATGGCTAGATGACTTGACGTAAGGGCAAAATCTAGAATTCAAGTTGTTCTGTGTGAATTTTGATCAGCCAATTCTTAGAAGAAACTCATTGCAACATCAATATTCGTTAGTTGTTTAGACAGGTGTTTCAACCTTATTCAGGAGATCTACTTCTCTTGCTTCTTCACTCTTACGGAATAGCCTTTTTATACCGGCAAAATGTTGATGACGTTCAAAACACTTCAGAACACGACTTTCCAAATCGAGATTGATCCCTCCAACTCGGTATGTTAAATATATGACCCAAACTCATAGATTGAATCAATTTTTAAACTAATATTTATTGTGTCACTAGGTCAAAGCTCTAAAGGAGAAGATTGAGCAGGAAAAAGGTGCCTCAGATTACCCTGCTGCTGGTCAAAAGCTCATCTATGCAGGTATCTTTGAATATTCTATCCTAATGTAATTTGTGGAATTAGATACTACAAATTTCATTTGTCATCATTCAGGACGAATATTGGACGATAGCAGCATCCTGAATGAACATGGAATTGATGAGAAAAAATTTATTGTCATCATGGTGACGAAGCCGAAAGCCCCCGAACCAGCCCAACCAGTGGCAGCTGCAAACCCTACTCCAGCACCTCCCACTGTAGCTCAACCAGCACCTACTCCTGCTGCCCCCACAACTCCTGCTAGACAAGAAAATACTTCCACTGGGTATTATTTTTATTTTCCCCATTTTTTAATTTTCCCAAAATAACTTTTTATGGAACTATAGATTGCTTGCTGCCGAATCGGCTCTGATTGTCGGCGATGACTACAATCAAATGGTCCAGAACATTATGGACATGGGATATCCTCGTGATCAGGTATAACATCTATACAATATCTTATATCACGAATTTTAACCTCCTGTATTTCATTGTAAAGGTTGAACGAGCTTTGAGGGCGAGTTTCAACAACCCGGATCGCGCCGTCGAGTACCTTTTGACTGGAATACCTGACCAGGGATTGGATGTGGGTGGTGGTGCTCCAGGAGCTGGACAGGGACAGGATGAACGAGCAGCCCTCGAGTTCTTGCTCAATCGTGATCAGTCTGAGGCTGCCCTCTCGATGGAAGGAGAAGGCGAAGAAGGAGAGGAGCTGGCGCCGGGTGAAGACCCCTTGGCTTTCTTACGTAGTCAACCTCAGTTTGCACAAATGAGACAGGTATAATGCGAATCTTTCAGTTATTCCCAGTGTTACTTTTTTGCTCATTCCTTTACTTTTCTCAACCCTAGGTGGTTCAGCAGAATCCGGCTCTGCTCAATGCTATTCTCCAGCAGATCGGTCAAACAAATCCGGCGCTTCTCCAAATGATTTCTCAAAATCAAGACGCATTCTTCAGGATGTTGACGGAGCCGTCAGGAGGTGGTGGTGGATCGACCGGTGGAGGAGCTCCGCCTGCCGGTGGAACACCTGGTCGAACTGGAGGAACTGGTCAGGGGGAAGGAGAGGAAGGAGGAGCTGAAGATTTCTTGACTCCTGGAGTCATTCACGTCACACCTCAAGATAAGGAGGCCATTGAAAGGGTATGGTCGTATTTTAATTTCCTGTCCTGTTTTTCAAAATTAACTTTTTTCTTTCATGACGAGTAGTTGAAAGCTCTTGGATTCCCGGAACATCTTGTGGTCCAGGCCTACTTTGCCTGTGAAAAGAACGAAAATTTGGCGGCCAATTTCCTTCTTTCCCAGAATTTCGACGATTAATAAATAAAATCGAGCGTACTTGTGGAATGATGACAACCGGAAACCTACCAAAATCTTTCTTCTTCTTCTTTTTTTTTTGCGTGTATGTTGCTGGCTACTTTCGTTTCCCTCATCTATTGGCGTTATATGAGGCGGCTAATGTGGGCCCACATTTCATCTCCATCTCTTTCTCCCATTTTTTTGTGTTTTTCTTAATTTTTCTCCTTTTCAGCTGACCTACAGCTAACTTCTCCCCCTTCTCCTTAAACAATAAGAGACACGCATCGATCCAAGTATGACATCTGCTTGGCATTATGTAAGGGATGCTGTTATTATCTACCAACATCTTCAAAAATTATCCACACTCTTGTCCCCATTTCGGGCCCGTTGTATGCTACTTGCCTTTTTTTCCTTGCAAAATAGAAATACATTTGAAAAGTGAGGGATCGGAAAGATATATTTTTTCATTTTCGTTGCGTGAAGCTTTCTTTCTGGCCGTCAGAGGACTCTTTCGCGCAATAACAAAGTAACGTTGACCGTTGTGTTAAAGTGTAACTGACGGGTAATGATTACTCAGCAGCATATGTGGACACAAAGAAATGAAAAGTTGATTGTTACTACGTGCTGTATAGTGAATTAGTTCTCGTATACTTAGATACATTTAACTGTTATTGAACTATTAACATACTTCTCTGATTCTCTTCCTGGATTGATATATTAATAGCCACCCTACGACATAACAGGCGAACGCTGTGAAAATCAATAAAATATGGCTCAAGATACTGCTTGGTGTCAAAAAGAAAAAGTGAAGAGAAAAACCGGTCTCCTCCGAGTGTTTCTCACAGTCTCTTTCCGAGTCTGGGAGTTCATCTCTAATACAATCTTCTGGTTCATTTTTCACAATGCTGAGAAGAAAGCACTCCCTGCTATTGATAATCTTCTATTAATGGAAAGTGCTTCTAGCCTTGCAAACAAAATCAGAACCCAGAAAGTAAGAAACCAAATCAAAAATTGTGTACAGCAAATTTATAACTTTTTTTTTTTTAGATTTCAAGTGAAGAAGTATGCAATACTTTCATTGCCAGGATCAAAGCAGTCAATCCCATCATCAATTGTGTTGTGGGTGAATGCTTTGAGGCAGCCCTAGAGGAGGCCAGGAAAGTAGACCAGCTCATAAAATCTGGAATCAAAGATGCTGCAACCCTTGAGCTGGAGCTTCCCTTTTTAGGTGTTCCTTTTACTACAAAGGAATCTGTATCCATTAAGGGTATTTTAAATTATCTTTTTTATTGTATTTTATCTTTCTTTTTTTAAATAAAAAATTGATTTCATATCAGGAATGCGTTATTCAGCGGGACTAGTCCAGCGTAAAGATATAGTCGGACAATTCGATGCAGATTCTGTAAAATTGATGAAGCAAGCCGGAGCGATACTGTTGGCCGTCACTAATGTGTCTGAGCTGTGCATGTGGTGGGAATCACACAATCATATATATGGACGTTCGTGCAATCCTTACGATTCCAACAGGATCGTTGGTGGCTCATCCGGTGGAGAAGTATAAAAATGTAGATTAATATGGTAATAAGTCCGTTTTAAAATAGTTTTCAACTTTTTTAAGGCTGGAAATCTTGCGGCTGCCGGTTCTCCCTTTGGAATTGGTATATTAAGCATGAATTGTTACAAATTTAACAGCATACTAAACAATTACTTTTAGGAGCTGATGTTGGGGGTTCCATCCGGATGCCTTCTTTTTTCTGTGGCATTTTCGGACACAAACCTACGAGAGGTATGTTAGGTACTTCCTTGCAATAATATACTACAATTAATATACCTCTTTTCATTTTAAAGGCATTGTGAGTAATTATGAGATGCAGCCTCTCGCTGAACAGATCATCAGCCAAAACTATTTGGTAACAGGGCCTATGAGTCGCTTCTGCGCTGATCTGTTGCCCATGTACCGCATTCTGGCTGCGGAAAACGTTTCAAAGCTCAAATTGGACTCCAAGGTTAATACTATTTAAATATGGTTTTTATTTGAATTATCAAATCATATATTAATTCTCTCTAGGTTTCCGTGTCCAAGCTTCGATACTTTTACATGGACAGCTTCGGCAAGTTACCGCTTTTGAGCCGCGTTCATCCAGACCTACGCGAAGCGCAGTTAAAAGTGGTGCGACACATCGAACAAGCTTACAACATCCAAGTGGAAAAAGTAACTTCCCCGTAATAAATATTTAATTCAACACGATTCTAATTTGCGTATCCGTTTAGGTAACCATCCCCAAATTTTTCCACGCTATGGATATGTGGTTTGTGAAAATGAGTACCGGCGACAATCCTTCCTTTGCGGATGACATGAACATGCGTCGTGTAATAAAGTCTGATAATTCTAAACTTAAAAGAATCATAATTTTATTAATTTTTTTTAGGGTGAAAAACATTTACTTCCAGAGCTCCTCAAAAGCTGTTTTGGTCGCTCTGAGCATACTTTAGCTGCTATTTTCCTTGGACTCACAGAACAATGCTCATTTCCTGCTACCCACCCGACATCTCTTAGGATGATTGCAATGTGTGACGAACTTCACCGCGAACTCCAAGTATTCAATTTTATACCGTCAACACACAAGTTTTCGTTAGCTCTAACTTATTGGATTTTGATATGTATAGGAACTATTGGGTGATGACGGTGTTCTTCTTGTTCCGTCCCATCCGACTCCTGCCCTCTACCACAACCAGCCATTGACAAAGCCGCTTAATGCTGCCTACACTGCTATTTTCAACGTCCTCGGCTTACCCGTCACTCAAGTACCGCTCGGTCTTGGATCTTGGGGTGTTCCTCTCGGTCTCCAGGTATAGATCAAACAAATGGGTGAAGAGGCTTCAATTTCTTATATGATTATTATTATATTCTAGGTGGTTGGAAGTCTTTACAACGACCATCTAACTTTGGCTGTAGCTGCTGAATTAGAGCGCGCTTTCGGCGGTTGGGTGCCACCGTCACCAGTAACGTGCTAAACCGACAATTTTCTAGTTGTATTAATTTTCATTTTACATTGATGGATTTTCTTCTTAATATTGAATCTATTTCCTGCGATAAAGTGCTAAATCTCATATACGACATAAGGTGTATGTGAGTTCATGGTAATTGCTTATTAGCATATAGTTATGGCGTATTTATCTGATAACAGTATGTGTTTGGTGCACTTGTTTCCACATGCATTTCTACTTTTTTCTCGTTGTTATGAAATTAAAGTACTCCAGGATTATAGTGACATAGAATGTGATTCTTGAGATTTAATTAGGTCTCTTGATTTTCTTCTTCATTAAAGTCATTTCATGATTATGTTAAGCAGTCATCTTATTATTCAGCCCCGCAATAAACAATTAAGTTAACCATATTCTCTTCGCAGCATCATTATTACATAATCGAGATATTACTATCCTCGAGGAAAGCTCCATCCCACGCAGATGTATTATTAGATTCGACTAGAAGGAAGAAAACATCTATTTCCGAAGAACAATTTCGAATTTTTAAAAAATAATAGTTACCTACTAGATACATCGGGTTCATTGAATTCCTTATAAATCAACCATATATAAAACTCAACGAATTCAGACCTGTTAAAGTGATTATGGACTGATTTTAATTAGCATATAATAAATAACCTTGAAGAAAATCATGGATTGATTGGAAACCAGTTTGTAATAAAAATACAAAGCCTTATATAAGCGCGTAGTTCTTATTTAGACCTTGTATTTGCCCTTGAACATTTTGCCTACAGTGCATTTGTTTTTAAAATACAGCACATTTAGTTCTTCTGTAGGTATCTTAGCTCTTGGCAGTGTACGAGAATAAGGTGTGGAATGCAGATAGTCTCTTTCCCTCGCTCTTTCCAATGATTTTATTTGAGTGAGTCTAAAAACCTAGCAATATTTATTGTTATTTTGGTCGTCCAAGTAGCAATAACTGGTACGATGGAAAGCTCCCAATTGGATTTGATCGAGATTTCTGTCGCTGATCCGGGGAAAAGCGAAAAGAAAAGCTTACCAGGGGCCAACAAGGATAACGGCTGCCAGGTTGGAACTATCAAATTTATTTAGAATTTTTTTTATGTACGTTAAATATCGGACAAAATCGATATAAGGATGAAGCTAAGTACCAATTAGATCCCAGTGAAACACAGGGGGAAACCAAAGAGCAGCATGGTAATAATAGGAAATCGCAAATGATTTATTCCGTCGATGATATTCCGCCTTGGCACTGGTCTTTTCTTCTTGGTTTTCAGGTTAATTAATTAATTATTATTACTTCTTAAATAAAATTGTCTAAAATTCCATTGTAAACATATTAAAATGGTACCTTTAAAAAACTAATAAAACGTACATCCTGTAGCATTACTTAACCATGATTGGTGGGACAATAGCTTTTCCTCTGATCATCGTTCCGGCAATGTGCGTTGAAGAAGATGATCCTGTCAAGAGCTCCATCGTTTCAACCATAGTTTTTATATCAGGGATGGTCACAATGCTGCAAACAACCTTTGGAATCAGGTATCAATTATTCTATTACAAGTTATTTCCAATATTTCCAATTTAAATTACAACATCCATGTAAGCCTATATTGATTAATATAGGCTTCCAATCGTCCAAGGAGGAACGCCTTCTTTCCTAGTTCCTACCTTTGCTATTTTAAGTCTACCTGAGTGGCAATGCTCAGCCAAAGAGCTCATGTCTAATATGACCTATGAGGACAAAACGGAACTGTGGCAAACCAGGATGCGGGAAATTCAAGGAGCAATTATCGTCGCTTCCATCTTCCAAGTCGTTCTCGGATTAACGGGTACATATTTTAAGAAAAATTACTAAACGATTTTCATTTCAATACGTGTTGAGTTTTATTTAAAATTAAAGGAGCGTTTGGACTGATCCTGAGGTTTATAACTCCATTAACTATTGCTCCAGCCATTACTATGGTTGGTATATCCATGTTCCTAGTGGCCGGAGAAATGGCCGGCAAACATTGGGGCGTCTCTGGAATGTATTCTATCACATTTTAATTTTTACTCTATTAATTTTTTTAAATAACTAAATTTCACAGGACAATTTGCCTCGTGATGTTCTTTTCTCTTTATTTACGTAACATAAGGTGCCCATTGCCTAGTTATCGAAGAGGGGAAGGATGGAAAATCGTGCACTTCAATCTCTTTGCGCTCTTGCCTGTAACGATCGATTATAACTTTAAATATATCAAATACAGGCTAAACTAATCCATTTTGTAATTTCGCCTTTTAGATCATGATGAGCATAATTTTGGTGTGGACAGTGTGCTCCATTTTGACAATTAGCGGAGTACTAGAGCAAGGATCGCCAGCTCGAACGGACACAAAAATTCGCGTCCTCTATGAAGCACCTTGGTTCAGAGTTCCTTACCCTTGTATCTATACGGTATCTACAAGTGATGTTCCTTATTGATAATTGTGCCATCCTACGTTATGTAACAGGTCAATGGGGATGGCCAACCGTTAGTCCCGCAGGAGTGTTTGGGATGTTGGCCGGCGTTATCGCATCAATCATCGAGAGCATTGGAGATTACTATGCTTGTGCTCGACTATCAGGTAATGGTATTCTAATTAATCTTACTAAATGTTCAGTATCACAGTATAATATAAATAGGGGCTAGACCACCACCGGTTCACGCCATCAACAGAGGAGTGGCCGTAGAAGGGATCGGTTGCATCCTGGCAGGTCTTTGGGGCTCTGGAAATGGTACGACCAGTTACTCGGAAAACATCGGAGCAGTCGGAATTACAAAAGTAATTTCTTATGATTCAAAATCTGAAGACTTTGCCAACTCGCTCCTGCCAGCCATTTTTCATTATGCTTTCGTTGGTTTTGTTCCAAACTACACCAAAAGGTGGGAAGTCGGCGAGTAATCCAATGTGCAGCCGGGTTCTTGCTCTTTTTTGGCGTGTTTTCCAAATTCGGTGCTCTCCTTGTTTCCATCCCAGAACCAGTTATTGGTGGGATCTTTTGCGTCATGTTTGGCATGATCACCGCCACGGGTATATTTATATACAAGTTACATAATATTGTTTACTTTCTATAGCCTTTACTTGTTAAATATGTTACACATTAACATATTGCAGGTTTGTCCAACTTGCAGTTCATCGACATGAATTCTTCAAGAAATCTTTTAATATTTGGTTTCTCCATTTTCTTTTCGCTGGTAAATTTCATTGTTTCCACTTTATATTTTTATAAGACATTTAGTGATCGCTTCGTCGCACCTAGGTTTTGTCGCAATGGATGTCTGCTCATCCTGGAGTCATCAATACTGGATCCCTTATAATCGACCAGATTTTCACGGTTCTTTTGACCACTACCATGTTCACCGCTGGAATAATGGGATTCTTTCTTGACAACACCGTTCCAGGTAAATAGGCTACCCTATAATATTCGATCGAGACCGAAAGGATTGAATAAAATCGTTCGATACATAGGAACACCTGAAGAAAGAGGAATCAACTGGCTAGACCTGGCCCACCAGCAGGTGGAGGATCACCACAGAAAGGATCATCAAACAATTCACGACACTTACGATATTCCATTTATCACTCCTTGGCTCAAAAGGTAACATAATTTGTTAATATTTATATTTCAAAGAAAAAAAAATTCAGTTTTCAAATAGTCAGTCCTGGTCGTCTTTTATGCCTTTTCTGCCGACGTATAAATTCCACAAATGTCGCACTTGCAGCTGCTGTAAAAAGATGGATGATAAAGACTAAAGAGATCGTTACTGCCGGATTTTTCAATGCAAGTTGCATTGAACTAGAAACAAAAATGGCAATCGAAATAAAATAAAAGGGCTTCTAGTTTTGTAATAAGACTGTATTCATACCAGTTGCTGTTTCAACTACACCATCATTTAATAAAAAATGATCAAAAATACTATGTTTTAGAACTGGAAGATTCTTGGGGGGCTTCGCTACTCTGATTTTTCTCTGAAGCAAAGACCGGGCTCGATTCCTCCCGGTCATATCTCCAGCGCCACCAGGCCACTTTCATGCGATCCCAACAGTTATCCCAAGAATCCATGGCCGGTCGAACGTCAAGCAAAGCAAACTTGTAGTCCTCGTAAACTTTGCCACCATCGTAGTAATCGATTACGTAGCGCACATCTTTACCGCACCGATCAATGATCCAATCATGCCGGTCAAAAGGCAATTCGTATCTACAATATAAATTATTTATATTTTAATGGCCTCACATATTTAAAAAAATATGATCTGATTACCCCATCAATTGTCTTATCCGCGCCCTAGGAGAGTAATCTTTGGCTTTGCCGCCAAAACTTTTGAGTTTAGGGTTCCCACATTCGCGAGCGTGAAGGGCTTCCCACTTAAGTACCTAATAATAAAAAATATAAAGTTAACGATATGGTCTTTTAAAAACATTTAATTTCCTATACCTCTCTCCAAGCTTGTTCATTATTGGCATTATGGATCTTGATTATGTCATCCATATCCTTTTTCTCTAAATCTGATTCCTTCCAGCGCCAACCCTTGCGTAACATGGCGTTCCAAAACATCTTTGAAATAGTTAAAAAAAATTGGGTTAGTTTTCAGAAATATATTTTAAGAATTAAGTTTTACTTGTTGAGATGGATACTGCCAAAAATCATTTTCCGTCCCAGCTTTCGGGATCGTTGAGACTTGGCGTTCTGTCGGCAGCTCGAATGGCTGATCTGGTGCTGGTCTTTGATTAGGTGGAGGCATCTTACATGGAAAAAGAGAAGATAGAACAATCCAATACAGAAAAACTCTTGAGTTTAAAATTTATCACCATGTTAAGGGGGTTCACATCATTCGGCGTGTTGACTAACAGTGAACCATTCTCAGCAGCACTCATAGGGCACTCACTAGGGTACACTACAGCTTGAGCTGGGGGCTGAAAAATAGCATTTAAAACAAAGATTAATAAAATTTAAGTATGGTGTATTGATAACTGAGCATAATTACCTCAGGATTTTGATTGGTTTTGTTTCCTTGGTTGTGCATAGGACATTCACTAGGATATGTATTGATATCTCCATGTTTGTAACTGTGCTGATGGTGGTGATGATGATGATGATGATAACTTTTTGTTTCCTGAGCCTATTTAGAAGTAAAATGGAATTTAAAAAAAAACTAATTAATTTCACAGATAACAATTAAGTTTCAGTCCTTAAAATTTTAAAAAGTGTAATTTTACTGAAGCTTTCAGATCTTGTCCATTGGCAGGGTTTAAATCTGTGCCTTCTTCTTTGTTGTAGAGACCCTTGGCCAAAGATTCAGCAGTTGAGTGAGGTAGGGATGCTGAGTTACCCATGGCGACTCAGAATTCTAGAAATCAACAATCTAGACAGAATAGATAGTTTTTAAATATTAGATAATTTATATATGTGTTCGTGTATTGAGAGTTTGACTTCAAATTTTAAAGTAGTTTTTTGTACTTCAAACACCGGAATGTAACGAATTACGTAACGAGGAGGAAAAACTATCTTACAAGTAAAAAGTATTATTTTTACTAACCTGATTACTGAAAGCAGCTAATAAAAGAATAGTGCAGGTAACAATGAGATTTCACTGAATAGAAAATCGAAGAACCAAAGTGAAAAATCGACCAACAGCACGTTTAGCCGACAACTACAAGGAGATGAGGTAAGAGCATAGCAGACGAAACATGTGTGAGGATGGGATTATGATTTCTAACACTAGATGTAGTGCTGCTTGAGCAAAAAAGGAGATTTTTTTTTTTTTCAAAAAATATTCCAAATCACCAATTATTGGAAAATCCGGGAAGATTAATATTTTAAGTTAACATGATTTTTTTACTGTAAGTTATTAATTAACATTCTCCATGCTCCAAAAATTATTTTGGGAACCAGCAAGTAGCAAGCATAATGCTGCTTCAATATCATGTAAATCGATAGGTACTCGATATAGCGTTAATAATGTCACGCGGTACAAACACGTGAGAGACATAGATAAATATGTTCCATTGGTAAGCGGCAAGATTGGGCAAATCCCAATATGAACTCGCTAGTCAAATTTCTATACAGCAATTCAAAGTACAAACTCTATTTAAGCATTCCCCTTCTGTGCAGATTTATCTAGCTTTTACCCACCAGCACCAAATGTTTTTATTTTCCTTAAATAGAAACGAGCGTCACGTGCCGTTTCTTCTCTCAATACCAGTTCCAAAGTCCTTGAGAATATTTAAAAGTTGCCTGTCGTGTACATCTTTTATATCTTGAAGCTAAACAATCATGCATTGCGAAATCATCCAAGGTACGTGGCTGAAAAGAGTGCTTCAGTCTAATTCCTTGTCACACAGTAGACGAGGACTTAATACACAGTCACGCGGCCTTGAGCGTGTTGTACCGTTGCTCCCAGTTTGAGTACAGCTAGCTGAGACACTATTGGCAATGCAACGTGAACGGACCGCCCACTGCCGCTGCCCATATCAGTATCGCTCCTAGTCGGAACAGCAGTAGAACCTACGACCAGTCACGTTGCCCCAAGCGTGCATGAACTCGCCTATACGGTTGCCATTTTAGATGTATGTACGCAACACGAGACCAGACGAGTCCCATGATCTCTTTCAATAGCAACATGTGCTTGTCACTTGAGATCCGATCGATTACGAGACAGTGATAAATATTTCACATGATTTTGCTTGTAAAAATCAACGGAAGATCATTCCATTTCAGCAAATGAGTTTACTGTAAAATCCTAATTTTTAAAGGTCTAAACTAGTTGTAGCATATAAATAATCCAATCGAATTTGAGAATCTAAAACAAATGACGTCTTAATCCATCATATTGATTGAAATTTAAAACGAGGTATCAAGGAGGAATAGGAAGGTTAAAAGATGTAAATAATTATCCTTCCATCTCTACCAGAAATTATAAAGGTATCATGACGAAAATAGCCGACCTACGCAAAACTCTGGCGTACGTGAAATCGACTGAGATGTTGTGCGCAAGAGCGGGCAGAGTACGTCGTAGAAAACGTGCCCCGGGATGTGGGGGCCTCGTGCGTGTCCTAGTGCCGTGATCCACGTGACGAGGGGGAGCTCTTAACAGCAGTCACGCGGCCGCCAGTGGCACTAGGGCGGAGCTTTAGACCACAAGCTGCCCCTTGCCCACTATGTGCATGACCAGAGACAACGAGAAATCGAAATTTTATACTACACGTACTGCCCATCACGAGATGATAAAAACCGGTTCAATTTTGCTGACCGGAAATTCTTAAGAAAACAAAAAATACATTTGCATAAAGTAGGTGGAGCTGGTTTTTGTAAAACCCGGTAACAACTTTTCAAAAAAAAAAAAAAAAATTCATATAACGGAATTATAACATATGGAATTAAGTTTTAATATTTGCTCATTTTCTCTACGGCGAATGTATCGAAATGTAAACTGAGTGTTGCATGACGCAATCTGTCTGGTGTGGATAATAAAACGGCTGTTTTTTTTTCATGAAGTCCACCGACCGTCCGACCTTGTCGATAAGCCAACAGACAATAATAATAATGCAGAGGAGCGATTGACCTTGTCAAATCTTTATTCCATTGTTTGAATATGTCATGTGTTTTATTTATCATTAGAAAAACTTGTCGAATTCTTTCTGTACAAAGATTCAAAAAACAAAAAAAAGATCAATAGAATGAGAGAGAATAGAGCAAGTCGTTCACCTGGGGGAGGAGACTATGAACGAAACAAGGTCGAGGACGACGCATGTGCCGACTGTCCACCCGTCCACCCGCCCGTCGCCGCACGTGATCCGCTCCCGCCGCTCGGGAAAAAAATAACAAAGTTGGGACCGGATAGGAGAGATACTCTCTAACTAGCACCACTCCTTCCTAGCTCAGTCTACAATAGGTATCGAGCCCAAACAGTTCTCTTTTTATTTCTCAACTTCGAGTCTGGAACATGCCAATTCCAGTCTGATCACTATGCTACACAGTCACAGCAACGCCATGGACAACAATAATATCATCCAGCAGCATTCCCATTCCGCAAAAACGGATAAATACTGGCTGGATTCACCAAATCAACAGTATGATCGGTAACCTTTTAACTTTCAAACCATTTTTTTTTTCAATAGGAAGTAGTTTGTAGGCTATTGACTGAGTAGGAAGGAATCTCATTATTATTCCACTACAGCGAGTATACATAAAATGAAAAACTAGTTCACGGTCGCCCACTTAAAGTGGACTTAAGTTTTGTAGAATCACGTGAGATTATAACTCGGAATACCATTTTTGGATTTACAAACAAAAAACCGGGCCGAGAACTCGTCTTCTGTACATTTTAAACAACCCAAATATATGTGCAGACGAACAAATGATATTCATTCTCGTTTAGTCAAGTATAGTCACGTGGCACGGTCACGTGCCGGTCAGCAAGTTTTTAAAAGATATAGAAAAAAGAAAGCTATCTCTATTTTTTTAAAGAACTTGCTAAGGATGGAGCGAAAAAATAATAAACTTTGGACTTTGCTAGAAGCTACATTTTATTGAGAACGAGTCACGTGCAGGCTGCATGGGTAAAAGGGTGACGAGGGTAAATCGAACGTTCTTCCTATACTTTTCTAGTCCCTAGTGCCCTCGTTTACCTTTTTTTTCTGCCTCATCATTATGGGGAATAAAAGAAAGAAACAGGTTTTTATTGTTTACGAACGGGATTGCATTGTAGTTCTATAACTATTTCCTTAATTGAAACAGAGAGAGAGAGAAAGAAAGAGAGAGAAGGGGCATATCACGTGGAGGTAAAATCACGTGCATGACGGGAAAATTCTGTGAGCGATCCTTGTTCTTTATGACCACCAAACTTGTCTTCCGATATGTAAAAGAATCTTAAATAACGGTGGCCTTGCTAAACAAAATCACGTGGCGGTCAAGCAAGATAAAGCCATGTGATTTTTGAGGTGGATGAGTTTTATAGCTACGTAGCAACTTTTATGGTAAACTATATTTTCTTTTTTCTTTTATCAATAATCAAACAGGAATTTAAATTTCGCTGCCATTGGGAGCGAAGATGACGATTACGCGTCCTTCAGCAAAAGTGGAGGAAGTAAGGGCTCCAACATCAACAAAGCAGCCCGAGATCCACAATCTCATCGAATTATCGAGAAACGCCGACGGGATCGAATGAATAATTGTCTAGCCGATCTCTCCCGACTCCTTCCTCCGGCTTGTATGAAGAAAGGTCGTGGTCGGATCGAAAAAACGGAGATCATCGAGATGACCATTAAGCATATGAAACATTTACAGATTCACGCCTGTAAAGATGTTGGTACGACATATTTATTTTCTTTAAATGCGTTAATAGATAAATATAAATGACCTTTGAATTCTATATAGAAACGTGCGAAATCGCCCTTCAAATGGAGCAAAACGGCGCTAGTAAGGCGGACCATTATCGATCTGGTTTCCTCGAGTGCATCACCGAGACGATGGACTACATCTCTCACCATTTGCCAGCTAGTAATAGCAACAACGTCAGCGAGGAATTTTGCAGCAAATTATTTGCTCATCTTCACAATTATTGCGACAAGACTACATCTCGCCTTGGTATGCTAAAACAGTTTCGTTTAAAAAAAAATTACTTAGATATAAGCTCCAAGGCTATTCTTAGAAATAAAATACGACACAAGTGTCACGTACTCACAAAATAGAAACCCACGGTTTATATTTATCTTAATAAATTAACTTAAACGCAATTTTTAATGCCAACTCACTCACGGCTTCCAGGTAAACTGTTTTCTATTTATCGACGCACGTTAGCTTACGTTATATAGGCTCTCACAGCATTAAAAAATATAGTTTTAAATAGTTGTTTTCTTACGAATTGTTTTGAAAGTTGTTTTCTAACAAATTTCTTTTTTCTCTCTTTCTATCTTTCTGAACTATTAAAAAAACCGGTTAATTTCACGCAATTGGTTCAGTAGTTGATGGAACTGGTTCGGAAGCCGGAGATGTTTATCCTGTCAATGTTACTGGAAGGGTATCGAGTCATCACGGAGGAGGGATCATCAACAATATTCACGAAGATGATGCCACCCGAGGTTCGGAATCCTCACCACTTCCACCCGTCCAAGTTACACTGATCGAATCCCCCTTCCATGGTATGAATATAATTCCAAATTTATTATATAACAAAAATAAATGCTTTAATCATATCTTAGGTTCTGAGAAAAAAGAGGATCGCGATCAAGTGTATTATCACGGTGATGCCGACCATTGCAATAAGAACAATCGTGCTGGATCAACCAACTCACAGAAGGTACATCATCGACCTTCTTCCGGCTCTGTTTCGGGAGGTGACAGCGACGAGACGAATCGCTCAGACCGGGCAACACGGAATTCCAATACACCGTCTCCGATGGACGGTGGGTCCTCCTCTGGACCGTCTCCGGCCGGTTGCAACGGCGATGGAGAGTCGTACAATTCGAGTCACAGCGGTGGATCGCAACACTCTTCCGGTTCATCCTCTCTGAGGCAGATGCTACTTTCCAACGGAGAGGAAACTTCCACTAGGACGAAGAGCTGTTCCTCGTCCTCCACAAGCAGTAGCAGTCGGAGCAGTGTGGTTCACAGCAGTAGCAATCAGAACGATGATTCCAACAGTACATATAAAAAATTCAAGACCAATATCCATCAGCGTTTCACAGCTGATTTGGAACATGTTGTTGATTTCCAACACTCATCCTCCGACTGCATGACAAATCAATCCGAATCAAAGAAGGAAAATCAGAGGACATTCGATACAACAGCAGGTAATAACTTTGCATAATGTAAGAGATTATGAGTCAAAATAACCCCTTATTTAATCTTTTTAGCTCACGGCGTCAAGAGGAAGAAGATGGAACAGGAAGATGCGAGACACAACAATACTTTTTTGAATCAAAATGGGTTTCCTGGGGTAGCCCCACTTTCTCCTCCTTCGTCGTCCTCTACGAGGGCTTCAGCGGTTGGTCCCGAAGTCCTTGATTCACGAATCTTGCAGAAGCATCTGGAGACGGTCGTGGTCGGTCAGCCTCAATCTCTTCCGGCGGCCATTCCGACTCCTTCACTGGATAACGTTCCCATTTTCGCCCTTCATCCGAAGGGCACTTATTACGTGCCGATGTCAGTCGAGATGAATATGATTCGTGGTCTCTTCCACTCATCAGATAATCAATCATCTCCACTTCTTCATCCAGTAAGAATCAATTCATAAAAATGAACTGATCAATGAAATCATAATTAATTTTTTGTTCATAGGTCACCATCAGTGTCAATTTCTGCCATCCGGTTCAAGTGTTGGCTACCCCATCCGTGGTCATCCCACCTCCACCGCCGTCCGTTAAGGTGGCGCATCAGGATTCAATTATGCCGGCTCTCAGGCCGGTTCTTTCGCCACCTTTGATGCGGCATCAAATATACGATGTAGAGGAGAGCACTGGACTCCGTCAGCATGCTAGAGAATCAACAGCTCATTTGAAAATGACAATGCAGCATCGGGCGGTAGCCGAATATGGACATCATCAGCATCAGTCCAGCGAGTCGGTTTTACGGAGGGAGTACCCTATCATCCGACAGTCGAGAGGAGAATATCATCATCAGCAGCAGCATAATAGTGGCAACAACTCGTTGACGCATTCCTCACGCTGGTCCCATCTAATGGCAAAGCGGACGCACACTCCGTGAAAGAAAATATATATATGTATCCCGAGTCATGAAAATATTAACAACACTTATATAACCTTTGTATAATCTTCTCTCCAAATATGTGGTTTGTTTTTTTGTTTTATTTTTTAAGTTGCCAAAAAGAAAGATGGATATGCATTTTATAATCAGCGCAATAACTTGCTGTATGAAATACAGAAAGTGATGTGCGCGCGGCCCTTATATTAACGAAACGCGCAACGTCTTTTTTGCGATGGAAAATACAATTCTGATACCATGGTGGATAATGCTGATACCTTCATGAGACTGATAGTGTATTCATTTTTCGAAAGGCACATCATGTTGATTGTATAATTCAACGAAAAAGGATGCTATACCTAAGGATCCTTGTAGAACTGGTGGTTACCGATCTTGACGGTACGCACCACTCGAGTTGTCCAGTCGGGATATCCTTCTTTATCTGGGTTATTATAGTAAGCAGAACCCTTGGATGGATCCGATCCTGTATAGACGGAAGGAAGCCAACGGTCAATGGCATCTCTTGCCGCCGTCTCCGACATGATGATATCAGACTTCCCGTTCCAGCATTCGAATTGATAAGGGGCCAAGCATACTCCTGTGATCGTGTTTCCGCCCATGTAGCTTCGATTCAATTTGGTCCGGTTCCGGATGACCCAGGCAACGGCACGCTGACCTATCTCGGACTCTCCTCGGGCTTCTCCATAAATGGTTCTCCACAGGATCTGGTAGTCCCTAGAGTTGCGGTTCAATGTTTGTCCACCAACAACGTTCTGTTTTAAAAAAGATGAAACATGGGAAAATTTGAAAGTATTTTTTTAGTATGGGTACATTACCAAGTCGAAGGCGGTCCAAAGTAAGAATTTAATGACCAAGGATGACAAACATAAGTTCATTTTTTTTAAATATTGCTTCAATAGAATTAGTTTATAACAAGCAAAAGTCGTCTCTGCCTGATACTCGTCTTCTTCTATTCATCACTAAGCTAGGATAATATATATAATATCGCACAGAATGTGCTAGTGTATTACTCATCTTTCTCAACACCTTTCAATTTCAGTAAGTTAGAGAAACACATTTTTATCCCTTTCTATAGTAATGGCTGGACCACTCTTTAGTTTTTCCATGTATAAAGTTGAATTGGCGCTAGTGTGCTCACCTTTATTGAGGCATATCCTTTATAGTGCCGTCTCCAAGCGCACAATCTTGATTGACTGCCGCTAGTATGTGAACCGACTAAAGATATAAACGTTTAACATAGTAAAATCGGGAATTCAAAAGTTGTAAGGCCTTACAATAAAGAGAACCGTGATAATGGAAATCACATTACTCATTAGTGGACATGTACGATCAATTAACTGCAATCAGCAGAACAGGTGCAAAAGTGGAAATTGATTTTAGTCAACCATCTTCAGCTCAATTTCTTTAAGTTACTCATCTGCTCATATTAATATTTGTCCTCGCAGCTGTTTTGTAAAATTACTTTTTAGAAGAATTTGGAAGGAGAAATGAACGAGGATACTTTTAAAATATGCTTCTTTTTCGAAATGGATTCAGCTACCGTCTTCTGTTGTTCATATCAGTCAGAGCTTCCATTTTGTATTAATGTTGTATTAACTAGCTGGTTACACATGATTTCAAATTGATTCCTCCTATAAGGTTGCGCCATATTACAAAAAAAAATCTCATCCATTCTATAAGCTAAGTCTTTGGTCGGTTGAGGATATACGTTGTACACTTCTAGTCAGTGATGACATAATTTTATCTGATATTGGAAGAAGTTTGGAATTTAGATGTATTGAAGAAATATTAGGAATACTTTAAACCTACCAAAATCTTAAGAGAGATTTCTAGTTACTGTTAATATGCGCAATGACCATTTATAGTTTTTGTTTTCTCAACTCTTCTTAAGAAGCCACATCGTCGTTTGATGTGAGACTGTAAAGCTAAGAAAGTGAAGCGCCCAAATTGTTATGAAAACCTTATTATAACAAACTTAATTATCACTTTGATCCCTGAAATGCTTCATGGCTGGTTTGCATCCATGATTTGAAAAAGTTGAGTTAAAAGAAAATGGGTAGTGCATGTAATTCTCTGCATTCTGCACGATAAGTAATCTCGTGCGCGTTGCGCTAAAAGCAAAACATTATAGATAAAACTTCAAATCACTGCAGTGGAAAATCCTTGAAAGATGGGCCTACGAGAAAGACAAGTGTAGTCCTATATTCATGTTCAGCAACAGAAATTATCGGCTAAGATGATTCAAGTTTTTTTTTTCTTCTCGAATGAAAGAAATATGATCGATATGTATTATCGGCTTGACTCTTTCTATAATTTCAACACACCGTAGGCCAACCATGCATTTCTGCTATTTCATTATTGTGTCCCAGCTGGAAGTTTATGATGTTAATCAGCTGGAAAAGACCCCAATCTCTGCAATGCTTTATTATTCTATTAAGTAAAAAAGCTTTCAGGATTCAGTATCTACAGACCAGTGATGTGTGCGCGGCTCTTATTTAAACGAAGCACGCAACGTCTTTGCGATTGAAAATAAAATTGAAATAATAAATTGGAGCAGGAAACCAAAATTTTATTTCAGCTTTTGGATGGGCACACATAGGTGACCATATTTTAAAACCAAAATAGTGATTTTTTTAAGGATCCTTGTAGAACTGGTGGTTAGCGATCTTGACTGTACGGACTACTCTGGTAGTCCAGTCAGGATACCCTTCTTTATCTGGGTTATTGTAGTAAGCAGAACCTTGGGATGGGTCCGATCCTTGAAAGACGGAAGGTAGCCAGCGGTCAATGGCATCTCTCGCCGCCGTCTCCGACATGATGATATCAGACTTCCCGTTCCAGCATTCGAATTGATAAGGGGCCAAGCATACCCCCGCGATCGTGTTTCCGCCCCAGTAGCTTCGATTCAGTTTGGTCCGGTTGAGGATGACCCAGGCAACGGCACGCTGACCTATCTCGGGCTCTCCTCGCGCCTCTGCATAAATGGTTCTCCACAGGATCTGGTAGTCCCTCGAGTTGCGGTCCAAGGTTTGTCCTCCTCCACCACCGCCGTTCTGTTCAATCAATCAGGTTAGATATTTCTAGTAAAAAAAAGAAGATTTGGTTAAAACTTACCCGGCTAACGACGTAACCGCAAACGCCACCATTGAGATTGGAAACCGAAGGACTGTTAGCATTTTTAACGTAGCATACATTCATATACCAAGTAAAATGCGTGCATCGGCTGTTTGATAGGCAGTTGCTACCACATTTCTCTGCCGGTCCCTGGACTGCATCGATGTCGAATCCCTTAAAATCGCAATTAGATAAGCCCATTTCACCTGACCACCGTCGCCGTCCTGAAAATTCTGACTCAATACATTGCCAATTACGAGAAAGACAAAGCATAGCGAATATAACTTCGCCATAGTGAAAAAATGTAGTTTGAAGCAAGAGAAAAGGTCCGATCTTAACTGAAAGTGCTAACCATTAATATCACAAGCCATTTATATACAGTGCAGCTGATATTGTCAACGAATATAACTTTAAAAAAGTGGCCACATCTGTTAACGTATTTGGATTTCTTTTATATTAATCAAGAGTGATAATTGTCCTCGATATTAATGGATGATAATTGAATCTCCGAAGCTGTACACGTGCGATCAATACGGGGAAAGCGTGGGGGTAGAAGTTCACATTGGAAGCAGGCTATCACGCATCCAATTTTATTAGGTTATCAGTTGATTTGGCTTCACAGATGTTGAATAATACTTATTAAAAAGGATCTAGAAAGTAAACGTGTAACGGAATGGATGCTTTTATTAAGGCAAAGTGTTTTTTTCTCCAAATGGTTTCCTTTACGTTTTTCCAGTCTGTAATAGACCCAAAAGTGATATACCTTTTTTAAAGACATATTTTAAAAAGATAAATTGAATAATATCCTTTCTTTTTTTAATGAAAATCGATGAATAACTTGTTTGAAATCTAAATAGACATTAAGCCATGTATCAGGAGTTCATTATCCCATGTATTTACAGTAGAAACAACTGAAAGGTGTGAGGGAAAGGAGAAAGATGTAGAGACGAATCTCTTCCACTACATATGGACGAAGCTGTTTTTAATTCTTTTATTTTTTTCATAGTGTCTTTATGTCCCATTATTTTCTATTAGATTTCTACACACGAAGCCAGTACATGGAGGCGCGGATGCGGTTGTAGTCGGGCAAGTTCTCGCAAGGCCCAACGGCGGCCACAGCTGGGCACTTGTCGTAAATGTATTTGTTGCAAGCTTCCTTGACGTCGGTTGGAGTGACTGAATCGATGCGGGCTTCCAGCTCGTTCACCGGGATGCGGCGGCCGTAGCAGAGCATCTGACGGCCTACATCTTCACAGATGGGTGTTGTGCCGTCCAACTGAAGAAGCATCGATGTTTTAAGCAAGTTCTTGGCTCGCTCAACTTCGTTGGCCGTGGGGGCGGTGCACAGCCTCATCCATTCGCTCTGGATGTTGAAGAGCATGCTCTAAAGAAAAAAAAAATTAGAAAACTTGCAAGTCGATTTCTCGAAGATCTAGCTACGACTTACTTCACATTTCATGGGTTCGCAAACAAAGTAGATGCCCCAGAGGCCTGTCTCCTTGTAGCAAGTGTTGAATGACTGGAACGAATGGCAGAGGTTAGACTGGGCAGAGTAGCTGGCCAGGTTGGAGGCCAGATTGGCTCCACCTCCGTGAGAGCGATCCCAAGAACCGATGATAGTGTTGGCCACCATAAGAGGGATGTTGTCCGGGTTCGTCCAGCCGCAACCTTCGACAGCAATGGCGATGTGGGCAAACGGCATATCGTCATCACGAACACGAATTTCGGAACCTGAGAATTCGCCAAATTGAACGTAAGTTACTGGGTTTGACCATACAATCATGTGGCTCAACTACCTGTGAAACGACACCGAGTCAAAGGTGGGAGAGCAACATTGGCCGAGTCACCCAAAGAGCCCAGGTGTTGGTTGGCGAGCTTGACCAGGTCGTCATGTTTCACACCACCAGCAGCGGCAAGGATCATGCGAGGAGCACGATAGTGAGTCTTCACGTATTCAACAAGATCGTTACGCGACAGAGACCTAAAGAAGAAAAAAATTAGAAATGAAAAATGACTGAAAAAAATGATATAATAGTTACTTGATGTTCTTGGTTGGGCCCAAAATAGTGCGGCCCAATGGGGTGCCTTGGTAAGCAGTGGCGTGAAGGTGATCAAAGACGACCTCTTGAAGGTTGGTCTCTACTTCTTGCATTTCCCGAAGAATGACACCACGTTCACGTTCGATTTCTTGCTCACCCAACTTCGAGTTTTGAAGAATATCCGAAAGGATTTCGATCGAGTGACCAACATCTTCGGACAGACACTTGGCGTAGAACACGGTCTGTTCGCGGGAGGTGTAAGCGTTGAGATGGGCGCCCATGTTTTCGATTTCGAGCTCCAAATCAGTCTGAGAGCGCTTTCCAGTGCCCTAAACCAAAGTTCAAACAGAAATGAGAATTTAGAACTCCTAAAATAAATACAAACTTAATTGTAGACATACTTTGAAGGCCATATGCTCAAGGAAATGGGCAACTCCATTGTTCTTCTCAGTTTCATTTCTGGATCCAGTATCGATCCAAACCCCAACAGTGGCTGTGGGAGCTCCACTGTCCTCTGAAGCTACACGAAGGCCATTGTCCAAAACAGTCAATCGTGTTGGGGGAACATTGACCAAGGTCTGTTCGTAACTGAGGGCCGCAGATGTTGATCTCAGTTTCGTCGCAGTCTATTGAAAATGACAAAGAAAAAGACGAATTTGGTGACTATTGATGATATTTTCCTTTAACAATGTGTCTCGGATAATGAGCTAGGAAGTACCGAAAATCGTAATGTTACACAAATAAGTTGGGATGTAAAAATAACTACGGAAAACGTTTGTTTTAATTAAAATAAAATCATACCTTAAGAACAGACGAGCCATTGGCAATTTTCAAGAGGAGAGGCGAAACTCGCAACATCTTGGAGGCCATCTTTGATTCACGATACCGGTGAGAACAGTAAGAACGAACAACGTTGCCAAACGCCAATATAATTTGCTATCGACTAACTTGTCGTCTGCTAGGAATCTTTATTATGTAATAGTTGTTTTGGTTGTTGGCGAATTCAAATTTCTTATTCCTCCCCTCCATCTGTTTTAAGTTTAGATTGTAAGATTGTCAGCGTTCATGCATATTCTGATTTGATGTTTTTTTCTATTGCTCTAAAATCGTGTAACACGCAATAATTTTTTTCCAAGTAATTTGTTTGAAAATATCTGTCCTATTATTTCGTAGTGCTAAACCTATAGAAATTAGTAATGCATTTTTTGTGGAGAAATTTCATTTCACTAAGCGGACGTGGAGCCTCCTATTTGAGCCAAAATGTAGTAGTTGGATTTTCCAAGTATTTGCACATCAGTTCAAATTTCCAGTCCTTGAAGCAAGAGTTTGTTTGTGTAAAGAGAGAGGAGAAGAAGGTCAAACCGTTTGGTTATGTGGAGCTCGGTAATGTGAACCTAGATCTGTCCATCCAACCTGCTGATCCCAATCAGTATCCTGATTCAGACACAGCTATTTTCTCATTTTTTATTGACAAAAATGAAAGTACTGGTGATGCTACTAAAAGAAGTATACCAGAGTTCATCAAAGCTGAAGATAAATTAAGCCTAACTTTAAAAGAATCATACAAACCTAATGGTCACAAATGCCTGTTGGAAGTTCCCATGAAGTATGGTAATAGCAAAAAATGAATTTTAAAATATATGGATCATTTTTATCCAAATTTATTTATTTGTATTAGATATTGATGCAGCCAACTTGTTGGGAGAAAATTCAGTTGAAATTCGCTCTATGGAATCGGTAATGCATGCCTAATTCTTGAAATTAATTTTTTAGAGTTAAAATATCGGGATTTTTCAGGGTTCCATCCGCGTCACAACGGGTTCTGGAAATATAAACTCCAAAAGTATCAAAGGAGACTTCATCAGCCTCCTCAGTCAATCTGGAAATATCAATTGTTCCTCTGTATCGCAAGGAAGGATCATCCTTCAAACTGGAAGCGGGGTACTTCATTGGCTTCACGGCTAACTTGAATATATTTACTAATTTTTCTCATCTACATGTCCATAGGATATCCATGGACACAAATTTCAGGGCCCTAAGCTCAAGATTTCCACTAATTCTGGGGCTATCAGTGCTGATTCCGTTTATTCCGACGAATCCTGGTTCACCTCTGCCAATGGCAATATCACTCTGAAGAATTTGCATCGGAAAAGCACAGTCAAAATCACCGGGAACGGAAATCTGAATATATGTAAAAACTTGTTCCTAAATATGATATTCCAAAATCCTTCTAAATTATAAACTTTGTACATTTTCAGCTGGAATGGATGGAAGTGTGGATGCCCACCTGGGTATAGGTCGTCATCACATTCAAATCAGTCAGTTATCGGACAGCTCCTCTATCCGGGTGGTTCAAGGATCGCTTACCCTTCAAGTTCCCGACCCTTGCCCATTTGGCATCCGAATCCGCGCTCAAACAATTACTTTACCGGATACAATGGCCAACAGCGCTGCAAGCAACTTTCAAACTCATCAGCCCCAATTGTTCGAGCACAATTTAAAAGATGAAAACGTTACAAACCCACCGGCACCAGTAATTGAAATTGAAGCAGAAAAGGGCAAAGTTACAGTGGAATATTCATCATGGATATCCTCTTTAGGGCTTCATTGGAATGAATATGAAAGAAAGTATACGTAAAAGTATAATAATGACGATTAATGAATGAGTGTATTGATTGATTGTTGACCTAGAGAGTGACTAATACACACGTTTCCAGATCTATATATCCAGTGGCACTCTCTCTTTTATAAAGTAGCAGGGGCTAAAATCATATAGGTAATAATTAAGTAGAGATCCTATTTCAATCATTTTCCATTTCTCAGGATTTTAAATTCCATTATCCCAATGTCCTCTACTGAGCCATTGTGTAACTTCTCTGTTATTGGCTCAGAGAGACAGCATTCATCAGCATTATTACAACAAAGACACGCACCTTCATAACCTCTGCCTTTTACCCTGGAGGGATCAATAACGAATCTACTTGAAAGAGTAGAAACAGGGAAGAAAACGTTAAAACAAGGTCTTCAAAAATACTGTACGGACACTGAAAATTACACTACCGAAAGGAGATCGCGTGCTTTTAAATGTTTTTCGGGGGTTTAGTAACGAAGAAGCTGTGGAAACTTGTTATCAAATTGTAAACTCAAATGAATACTTCTGTAAAAATGGACAAAAGGAGTAATGGTTTGAAATTTGTTAAATATGGCCTATTATGTCTTGAAAAAGCATGCTTTTTTTAAATACAGGAAAGAAGTATGGTAATTGGAATCGCTAGCAAGACGAATCCTGCAATTTTTTTCTTGTAATTTGAATGAGCTTTATCTCGATGGTATCTTTTTACTTCTCAGTATCTTTCTTAGTCCAGAATCGATCAAAACGAGTGCGAGCTTTCTCCAGGACGTCGGAAGCAATGGATCGGTTAGAGGATGGTGAAGCATTCGGACTATTGGCAGGGGGAGACGAAGGGGCCTCTAGAACTTTATATGGAGAGGCAGCAAAGGTCATCGACGTCGAGGATTGCATCGCTACAGGTTCCGAAGGATCTGGAGCTTCCAGGACCCTGTAGCGGGGAGCCTTGGGAGCAGGTGGGGCTGTCGCAGTATCCAAAGATCCAGGTCGAGGGGAAGAAGAAAAGAGGAATGGCGTCGGATCCTCAAGACGGCGCAGGGTAGTTCCAGGCACAATACTCGTCACAGCTTCGACAACATCCACTTTGGATACGTTGGCAGGCTTTACTTCCTGTTTCAGAACGCTGGCCGCGTTCAGAGGATCAGCAGGCTCGTTAGCCGGAAGGATTGGACCGTTCTCTTGTGGCTCCTGAAGGGCAGGTTTAATTTCGGTTTTGGCAACTGTTGTATCATCAGAGGGTTTGTTGCTATCATCAGAAGGTTTGTTGCTATCATCATCTGGTTGGGCAGCTGGATCTTCATCATCTTCCATTTTGCTGGTGTCTGCTAATGTTTCAATCGGTAGGTTTTCTGGTTTATAAAAGAGAACGCAGTTTTAAAGAGGGTCGAAAAAAACTGAAAATGACATGATCACCAAGACTACAAGGGATTTATTGTGCCTAAAATTATAATAATAACCCAATAAAGAATAATACAAATATAAATGAAGAGAAATAAAGAATTACAACAGAAACATAAAATAATTGTGGAATGTTGCACGGAAACAACTGAAAATAAGCCATAACCAAAAATTAAAAGCTAAAAAAAAAAAGCTAAACATCAGATGCATCATCCGAAATTGGAGGGCTAATACATCCAACCATCATCATCTCCGGCTCAGAAAAGTAGCCTAGGGAGTCGTGCGGAGGACTACCTGGAGCCGAAACGTTATTTATCGGAGCAGGGATCCCGTTCTTGACCGGCTCCTTGACGGTCTCAGTAGGGACCGATGGAGCGGTTGCTGCTACTGCCGGCGGACGGACGTTGCTAGCTAGTTTCAGCTCCGAATGCGGCCTGGATCCTTCACCACCACGGATATTCTGGGTGACAGTGAAGCACTTGCCCGTCTCTAGTGGGACTGTCCAGTTGACAGGATCCGGGGAGCGCACCACTGACATCTCGGGAGACTTGACACGAGTGGGCTCGGCAAGCGCTTTGATCAGAGTTATGGGCAAAGAAGAAAGCGGCTCGATGAATGTAGCCGGAAGAGAGCTCGGTCCATTATCTTGATGGTTTATATTCTCTTTCATTCCCTCATCGACCACTGCATTCCGCTGGAATCCTTTAACTCCATCTAAAAATGTGTTTATTGATAAAGCTTTTTCGTGATGGAAATACTGTAAGTACCATTGTTATTGTGTGCGGGGCGAACTTTAACAACAGACGGCACTGTTCCTGCTGCGTTATTGTTAGAAGAGTTGGATTTTGGCATGCGCCGTTCGGGCCCGGCAGAGGCTGAACGGGAGGACGTTCTGTTCACTGGGTGGAAGATTGAACCTAATTCAAACGATATGATAATTAAGCTTTATGACTGTATATAACGTATTTTATATTTTATTTTGGGCTACCCAAGCTGGGGCGGACAATGACCAAGGCAGCATTACCGGAAACTGGTGGTGGACCGTGATGTGATGGCGACTTGATCCGCCTCGCCGATTTGGCTCGTCGTGCTTTCCCTTCTGCAACATAGCCGGTATACATATATCATGGAAGAATAAACGATGCATCAGCGTAACCCTCATGAACATATAGCCATCTCATTTGTAAATATAATAGATTAATAAAATGCAGCAAAATAAGAGCGTACCAACTGAGACGGAACGTTGCTGTTGGCTCATTTCACGTCTGGGACGTAATTCGGCTGCATCGTCCTATATATAAATCAAATGACTTAATAGTTTAAAAAGAATACCACATCTAGCAGGGTTAAGAATAATAGATAGTCTTCTATTGCGTCTAAAATATTGATCCAATTTATAAAGAAGAAATGAGACTAATTACAGTGTTGCGGGTAGTGTTATTGGATTCCTTGCGGAAGGACGAAACGGCAGCGGGGACCGGTTGGGCGTGTCCTGGACGGGCTGAAGATGCCGTTTTGGCTGGAGAACCTCGCTTACTGTTGGTCAAAGATTTATGACCACCCACATCTTTGCTGCTATCCACAGGCCTGTACTCGACAGCAAGACAAAAAAATAAAAAGTTAGGTTGACGGATAAGACTAAGATATTTATTCGGGACGAGCCTTGGAGAAGTAGCAGCTAAAGCCAGAGCTGACAGGGAGCTCCTGCGCGAAACTTGCTCCCAGACATCAAACTGTTTGGCGTAGAGATCCGCCAAATTCTGCGACATCAGCTCTCCGCCTATACCGCGGTACTGTAAAAAAAGAAATATTGATTTTTAATCCAGAAAATGTGGATCAATTTAAGAACTTGAAGCTTAAAAAAATAGGGGTGTGTTTGATTTTTGTAAGGATTCTATTTGAGCGTACATTGTTCTTCTTTTTTCAAAACTAAATCTATATAGTTGGGCATTAAAATGAGAATGGCCGCCAACCCCTCCATTTGTTATTATCCCACATGACAAAAAGAGGCCGGTCGGAAGATAACTTTGCATCACAATGTGCCGGAATCCTCTTTTTACACGGTTATCGTCGGCATACCGATCGATACGCATATAAGATGAGTTGCGGTGCAACGGAAGGAAAGTATATATATAAAAGACGTACTTTGTATTCGCCAGCTTTCTTCCTGAGCTCGATGACTTCGCGATACCAGGTATCGTTGCTACCATCATTGTTGGAATGGATAGCGGAGGTTGAAACAGTATCTCCGGCCCCCTTTTCAGGTTTCTGGAACCGACCGTCCACATACTGGTACAGTGAGAAGGGCCGGAACTTTTTCTTGTATTCCGTCTTGTAGCGTCTGCATTTTCATCCAATTGAATTAGGTACTTTCAATGTAATAAAAACTTTTTCTCGACAGGAAAAAAAAATGTTTTCATCTAACCTTCTACGGGGCTGGTCTTCCGAATCATTGGTAGATTGCATCGGTTGTTGGTCATCACCACCATCACCAGTTCGCGTCCAGTTTACCCTGTGCTGACTACTCAGCACTCCTGCCGCTTCTCGTTCTGTAACTGGCACTTCTTCTGTGGAAATATGAAAAAAGGTAGATGTACTAAAAGTACAAGTTTATTGATGTATATAAAATATATTCTTTCCTGCTAGTGTTGCTTTTCATTACATACCAAAGTAACAAAAATAAAAAGATAGATAAAAGATTCCGGATCTTGCATGTGCACAACAATGCCACTTGCCAAAATCAATACACCGGCTGCAGCCCCCGTGTCGGCAGCACACACAACATCATCAGTGGGGCGCCGGGTCTGTCTGTCAGCTCTAACTTTTATTTAGCCTCACTATCCACGTAACATCGGCTAGTTTATACAACGGCAGTGCAAAGACACGAAGGTTTAAAAAGGTCATCAAGGTAGTCATTATAGAGACGAAGAAAACTTGGTGACACATCAGAAACCACCGAGGAAGAAAGTTTGGACTTTTTTTCTACCCTACCGGTTCTTTCCTTCATTGGATCGTCGCTTGGCAACCCTGTCTACAAAGAAAAGTCGATACGTCCTAGTCGGACTATCCTATGCAGTATATAGCATACGGTCTTAATGGGCTCAGTGCACACTCGAAACTAATCTCAGCTTTTAATCGATTTTTTTCGTTGCGGGTTGAAAAAATAATTGGTGTCTCTCTTACCAACTGGACGATTATGAAGTAAACTTTCCATGGATTCGGGCATCTTGCCTCTATGTCCGTAACTGGACTTGCCGGCCGGCCAATTGAACTGCAACTGATACTCGGAATTCTTGTTGGTAGCAGATGCAGCAGACTCTTTGTGATAGTTGGTCAGCCGCTTACTGGGTTGCTCCTGCTGAACGATGGGCGGTGAGGCAGCGACAGACGGCTGTGCGCTACTAGCCTGTCAAGATAAAAGAAGAATTGGTCGTTTATATCCTTCAAAAATTGCATCAAGTACACGGTCGAACGCGGTTGATGCAAGTATCCACCAAAGATCATTCAAGGCACGCCAAAGCAATAAAGGAGGAGCCGGGCAAAATAAACAAAGCTAGGGTTAGAGAAGAATCGATGGACCACGTCGATATCGGCGTCTGGGGTTCCAAAATCCACTAGAGGCACGCAACTATATTGCTCGGCAAACTCATAAAAAGAATTAAAGTCAACGCCTTTTGTCCGTCGTCAAGAAAGCGGGATTCAACCATATGATGAGACTTAAATCATGTGAACAACAGTGCTGCCTATAAATAATGATGGAACGAAGCCACATCAATGTGATAAATACTAACCACACACAGCATACGTGTCGGGCATGCTAATTAACGAAATTATAAAGAAGGATAGCAACTAAAGGCAGTGCGCTATGTTATATTAACATTCATTACAACAGCAAGACAAATCACGTGGTTGCAGTCTAGCAAAGGGGACGATATTGATCGATAAAGGATTCATTAAGTTTCCCTTATTCGCTTTCGATCCTTACGGGAGCAAACCAGTTTTCCGGTTTTTGATGTTCGGTGAGGTGCCGCCGGCGTCCTACCCAGGCGGCCATCCGACCAGTTGTAGATGTTGAAGATTGAATCTCGAGCCCTCCAGTAGATCCACCAGGAAGAAGACTGTCTATCGGCTGCTGAGCTGCTGCTGTTGATGGCCCTTCAGATTGGCTACGACGTAACACTTGCAGAAACGCCTGATTCTGCGTGTTGTTGTGTGTTTGTTTGTTGATGATTCAGGCACGACATAATCAAATCATCATCATGTTGCTTGCACTAGCATTATACTATATCCCTCCCAAGAGGATGAGAAAACGCAAAGGACTGACAATTCTGCTTTATTTTTTATGCTTACGATATGTCAAAATCATTAAGGGGGATCTTATTATAATTATATTTGCGGGGATTCGCTATGTATGATGAGTGTAATATTAATACTAACGTCAGTTCTCAAGTAGGCCGGAATAGCTGAAGGTTCCATCCAAGTGTTCCTTCCGGATGTCCAGCACTGCTGATGAGCCTGTTGGGCCAACTGAACGTCCGCTACGTCTTTGTGACTCGTCGCAGTGGATTCGTATACTAGCGAACGCCCTGAAAAAATAATAGGGAACCAAGCAGATGTGACTATATGCGCTGCCTTCGTTGAATGCTTTGTGGTTAGCAACCGTGAGAGAATAGACTCTTGACTGGATATAGTGCTATGTGCGTCACTCGTTTCGACTGAGTGCCCATCTTGCCCAGCCGAGTACTACAGCACCCAGCTAGAGAGGAGAAAACGACGGCTTCCTCTTGTTCTTCTTGAGTGGGGATACCGCCGACAGATGGATGCTTTGCACTCGGAGATATTTATCGATTATAAGTTTTTTTTGGGATCGTCTATATGCTCTGAATACATTCATAATTTTCTCTCTCTTTGAAAATAGAAAACCATTGGCTATTGATCAGCTAACATATATAAGGTCGTGTGCCGTAAACTATGCGAACCGGCGACGTCGACGACTCTCTTTCCATCATAAAACGCGATGCCCCGCGTGCTGTATAGCAAGTTGGTAACTCATCCGCCTTTGCACAGGCCCCGCCGGTCCAACCCAACGGAATAACAGAGATAGAGAAGAAGAAGAAAAAAAAATGAAATGTCACGCACTGCTAGACATTTTTGCTATTATCGATCGTAGCAAAAGACGACGAAAAGAGGGGGGACGACCGACGAAGAGCGTCTCTCTGTCCGTTTGGTATAATCTTACATAAATACAACTACACTATTATAGTGTCGCACTGTCTGTACCAATCAATATCAAGATCATGACGCCAACAAGTAGCAGGACATTTATAGAAGCCGTGCCTAGCTGTGAGATTCGCTTACCTGGAGAATCACTCGGACGTTCTCTTGCACGGACGCAGCCAGCAAATCACTCGGGGGAAAAAGAGGAGCACCCCAAAAAGACGCAATTCAATAATGTACAGCTGAATAAGCACTCTAAGCAGGAGTGAAGACCCGAGCGACCGGATTGAGCGCTGCTGAGAGACACACATACAAATCCTGCAACCTACTAGTAAAATTTGAGAGTGCGCGTTGAGCGCAGAATCTGCAGCCAGTCGGAACTTTGGGAAAGGTAGTAGTAGCTACTGGTACTAGCTGCGCCATCGAACGGCCAACGACAGACATAATGTAATGAGCGTAACACGGGAGGACGGTAGAGATAACGCGGTTGAGCGACTTTCTAGCTCAGTTCAGCTCTCTCTTTTTTACTTTTTCTCAACGCTCTAGCGGTTTTGTCTTTAATGTCGAAAATAAGAGTTTTTAAATTGGGCACTTCTACCGATTTGAAGGCCAGAATGAGCCGACGACGCAAGCTACAAAGTTTACGCAAGCAATGATTCGTTCAAACCGTGTTAATTTGTTCAAAGAACAAGCAAAAACCAAGGTTATACAAATAAATTCTAGTTTGATTCAATATTGGCTTGACAATTTCAGATATTTTTTTTTTACCGCATCATCCTTCAAAGGCTTTGTTTTTTTCCTGTGATGATTCAGTAAAGTGTTTGCGTGAAATACGAGTAACAAATACATACTTTTTTTCTACAAGGTCTAGATGACGGTATTGAACCGTGTGACCGCTGAATAAATCTGAAAATCAACCCCCTCAATATTACCCTTGAGTAGAGCAATCAAGCGCTTATTTAGGTGCTCTAGATTTCGAAGCAAGGTAACACATTTGGTGAGTATATTACCTGAGGACGGTTTGGGAGCGTGCTCAATGACTCTGGTTGCCGTCTCTATATCACGATATCCTTCGGATGTCCACCAGTGTTCTTGTTGTTTGTTCCCACCGGCAGTACGGGGACGTCCGTCCAGACGGAGCTGCGCACACACATCACAAATAAATAAGAAGCAGCAGACCGGAAGTGGTTAACTGTTTATGCTGCTACTTAGGTGGAAATTCTACGGGCTTCATCGTCGTCATAGAGCAGAAAAAAACCCTATTTATACATATTGAATGAAAACCCCTCATTTCTGCTGTTCCCATAAAACGATCATTACGATGATGGATATTACCGTCCGCCTGTAGAATGATTTGTGAGCATACAATTCACCTTCAATTCACCTTGAAGAGAAAATGAATTTGTTCCGCGAAGAGTCAGATATATCTCAATAATGACAGAGAGGATCTTAATCTTGCGTCAGGCTCTCTTTCTTCTAGGAGCGCGCAGGATCCTTAATTGATGAGACCAATTGGTAGCCACTAAATCCCCCCGTATCGTAGCAGAATACGTGTTTTTTCAAGAACACAGTTAATGTCGATGTGAAGACTTGATTAGTCTAACTCTACTTTTCTCACGAATAAGGTAAAATAGAAAAAAAGAAGCTCAAATTCTTGTAGTTTCAGGGAAGGATGGAGTACGCTCTCTGCCGTAAAGACAGAAGTATATAGGATGAAACGGTGGCACTGCAGCAGTTGTGTTGGTATATATATATAGCTGTTACGACATTCGGATCGATATGATATTCAGAAAATAAAAAGAGAAAAAAAAACTAATGCTTTTCTTTTTTCGCAATACTCGAATACAGCAAAGAAATAAGAATCTTGTCCTCCAGCCGGTCGGCGTTTGTTATTGTGATCGATCGCTCACGCCCGTTGTGGCACACACGAGTTATTTTTTTTCGTCACCCTGCCCTGCTATATTATCTAAACTCGTATAGTAGTAGGAGACACAAGCCAGTATTACAGCATACACAAAAAGAGGACCGAGGTGGAACCACCGGCTCGACTGTCACATCCATCATGATTGATGATCGTACCGACACGAGCGCACATGAGAATGAATCAATAATAATTGAGAGTTGCTTACCTGGCCGGCTCCGACGGACGGGCACGTTTGGCAGAGTGTCCATAAAGAGCTAATCATGGTCGAGCGGATATATTTATTATTGGAGAAAAATAATGACTCTGTAAAAGTACTGCAATCCGTCAGATCGAAACTTTGGCGTGGCACAGAATTCAACGATCCGCAACGGAGAACGTCGATCTGCGTCTGGCCGTTAAGGTCATTCCGCTAGCCTTTTCCCGTCTCTGGTGGGGCACGACGGACGAGACAGAAAGAGAAGGAAAGAGAGAGAGAGAGGAAAAAAAGAGCGCAGTCGCAGTGGGCTAACTTCATTGGCATGCAGCTCCGGCGGCCAAAAGAGCGCTCTACATCACGTCGCTCGAGAGACACTGGCCCACTCGTCATCTGCAATTTTTATTTTCTTTTTTTCTTCCGCATCAAATGCAATGCACGAGCTTCTGTTTCTGAGTAGCTAGGCTACCAATACATGTACCAGGAGCGACGACAATGATCCATGAACCCCAAGAGAATTACAGGAGAGAAGCTCGAGTGGGCTCACCGTCTTTCCTATTATTGTTATGTTCCTGAAAGGGGAGATCTAGTGTGTTCCCATGACACAGGAACTTTTTTTCATATAAGAATGTGTTGTGACACTCCCCAGCATATAGAAGATGTGCATAATTTCCCTGAGAGGCTTTAGAGAAGAGAAAAAAAAGGGGGATGAAGTAGTTTTCTTGTTGTCGTCGCGCCTGTAGTAGACGCGCGCGTTGCTGGACGGGCTTAAAGAGATCCCAAGTTGAGATTTCCATCTTTCTTCTGCTCTTCTAGAAGGAAGAAAAAAAAAACTTTCTCTCCCGTCTCCAGAGCAGAAGCAGCAGCCCTTTTAGTGTACATTTGACAGAAGACACGATGTATTAAGGTGTGCACTATAGGCCTACCATCAGAGAGGTCACGACCAAAGTCGCGTCGCCATACAGAAATAATAAAAAGGGAGGGTGACCGACCACTTGGAGAAAGTCTTCTTTTTAAAAATATAATGAGAGACTACGACGACCTCAACCCAGTTCCGGGTAAAGAAGAATTGACCGAGAAGAAAGGGACAGCTAAGACCCGAGCCCATATAAAGGGGAGTCGTTTCCTTGCTCCTCGGTCAATGTGACATCAGTTGTTCGATCCGCTACCCTTTCAACTCTGCTCTATCCTCCGCCATGAATCGTTCAAGGTAAATCCCAAGTTATTGCTACTTCCCTTTTTATATGTCATCTAATCAAAGTAAATCCTCTCCAGTCTTCTATCTATGTACACCCGTCTCGTAAATTAAAAATAGTTGGCACTCTGATTCACCGTCTGATTAGATTTTCTGGAAGATAATTATTTCTCTTTTATGTACTCTCCATTCAGTTATCTTCAACTCCTTGTTTTGATGAGTGCAGTCTTGTGGATGGTTGTCGACAGTTCCAGGTTTCCAGCACGAGTGGCTTCCGAACCGGTGATCCCGGAAGAGGTTATAATCAAAACGATTGTTCAATTGAAAATTATTTAACAGTGAGTATTACAGATCGATCGAGATTCTCAATTGGACTCGCGCCCTCCTTCACCAATCCTCACCATCAATTCAGAAGACCGGCTTAAATTAAGACAAAGTCTTTTAGAGGTCGCCAAACGTAGAAGAGTGACAGCTACAGCAGCAACAATGAGTCCAGATGTTATGTCTACACCAAGTGTTTACCATTTCTTCTCCAAGTAAAGGAAAATCTCCATTTATTGCCTGAAAGTGTATTTACAGTTTTCTTTTTTTTTTCGCTCTTGCAGGAAGCGCTTTGATAGAACACGGAACGGAACAAGGACGACGACAACCACGAATTCCCCTATTCCGGTCACGATGCCAAGCAAATTCAATCAGAAAGTCGACTCGGACTACGGGCTTGTTTGAAGAGGCTCAAGGGAATCCTGTACAGAACATCACATTTTCCCCTCGATTGATCAACGAAAAGACACTTCATGCCATACACCATTCTCATTAATGTCGCTCTCCATTCATTGAAAAGAACTTAACAGACTTATTTTTTGTCAATTTACTTTCTCATTCTGGAAATGAATCAAAATAGCAAGCTTGAAATGAAATTCATGAATTTTATTTACAGAAAAAAAAACAAGCGACATGGTCAACAGCGGTAGACACAGCAAGAGAAGTTTCAGCGCAAATAAATTTCTGTAGGCCAAATAATTTCCGTTGCGACTATTGCTGATGCACCTCGTGAACAAATAAATCAGCCCTCAACCAAGTAAAGCAATGTATAAACCTATGTGCAGTGACTCCATAGTGTCCTTGAAAACGGAATCCCACCGAAACAAACAAACAAATTTTGAAAGCGGATGGATTCGTTTGCGATATCCGAGGTGTGGCAAGTGCTCCATCTCTCACTATATAACAAGGCACAGTAGTATAATTTAAGAAAATTGGGAAGGGAAAAATCGTGCTATTCATTTCAATAACGAAAAAGAAAGAAAATTTTCTTAGGCTTAAGAACCACGTCGATTCTCGATGAAAATCAGAAAAGATGTGTTCAATCAGAATGAACCTATTCATGTACAGGAAAAATTCATTAATCTCTCTCTCGAAAAAAAAATAATGAATGGGCAATTCAGGAATTTTAAACAAAGTTGTGATGGAAAAAATCGTTGGATTCACGCCGGCCGATAGTTGTTAGGTCATTAGTCATAATCCTCTGGCCTGTTGGAAAAACATCTATTGAAAATGAAAAAAATTTATTCTAGCTTGATTAATGAAATATGATTAAAGGTAATAATACTTTGTAATAAGACTTGAAAAGCTTCTGATCAGATCTCAACGCCATGCAAAATTCGTGCGACTGTTGAACGCTTAGCTTCAAAGTGGGTAGATATTGGGTCTGGAGAAAATTGATAAGTTCCTCTTCGCCCTGAGAAAGTAGAAAGAGAAGGTTCAAAACAATCTCCTGGCACGAAAGCCTAAGTCGAAATAATTTATTTACGTACCCTTTTTTCAAGGATAGCTTTAAGGCAGAGTGCACTTTCGCTCAGTGCCATGGTGGCTTGGGCGTCGTTCAAGTCGAAGGTCTCTCGAAGCGGTGCTAGGAAGCAAGCGGGCACTACTTGCTTGTAGACAAATTCGACAAATTGGGTCGGTCCGTCTTTGCCAGCCCAAATTTCAACGAGGCGCCTTAGCGTGGAGAAGCAAGTCTTTTGAGCCTTTTGAAAAGAAAAAAGAGGTAAATACATATTTGACCGAAGATAATTATATGACTGCTGGACTCACCACGGGGTCCGGGTATTCCACTGCTCCCTGGACAAGAGAGACGAGAACCTGCTGTAGATTAGCGGGATCTTGAGCAGCAAGAACTTCCATCAGGCTACTGTTGATGATAGCAGCGATGAAGGAAAAGTATGCCCGCTGTAAAGTTTGCCTTTCGAGCCGGGCTTCTTCGTCATTAACGGAGGAAGCTGAGGCGGCCAGAGCAGTGAAAATGGCAGATATGATTGGAGTAAAGGCTTGAGACAGGAAGGGCACCACTTGTGTCTGAAAAGAAGAATATTTTGTTAGTATAACTGAATGGAAGAGGCATGGGGGATGTTATAACTACCTTGAATTTAGATATGATTTGATTGATGAGCGGTATATACTCTGAGAGTGACTGAACGCTGCTAGATTTGAGCAAAACTTGCGAAGCCGATGGAACGAATGGAAGCAGCTCTTCACCCAAGCACACCACCATTCGATGTAGGTATTGTCTTAAGCCTGCTTGAATTTCTGGAACGACTTCAGGAAGCTATGATAAAAAATTAATTAAAATAAACAGTGGTACTCAAGTACAATCAAAGAAAATAATACTTGAATGGCACGAAGGAAGACCTCAAGCGCTTTCAGGTAAACCGGTAAACATCCCGACGCTTTAATGGCTTGGGCATTCGTAAAGGCTTTCGAACTCCAAGCGATGGCCGACATGGCGTGCGATAGGCACTGAGCCAACAACAGCCTCTTTTTCTGACCAGCCAACTCAATTCCATTTCCAACTGCTCCAGAGTTTGGCGGTGGTGTGAGGCGAACAAGTTCATCAAGAAGGATGACAAACTTATCCAAAACAGGCGACACTAAACTTTGCATCAAGTTTCCCTTCCGCTAAAACGAGAAAACCAAACATTACACAAATTGAAAAGATAAAACACTTTCAGACACAATAAAAAAGTTACTTCAGTGTCAAAGTTTCCAGACGAGATAAGAAGCCCAGCAGTTTCAAAGATAAATAGCTGGTCATCGTGAGTGAGCAAGGCCGTTTGGGGTCCCGTTTCAGCTGGAATGAGGATCAACAGATCCTGTAAGCGTCGAAGCACATCTTCCGTGTAGTCCGTCATATGAGCTCTGCATTAGTAAAGTTAATAATTAAATTCAATATTCATTGTTTGATAAACTGTCGGTGATCCTTACTTCACAGAACGGACGAAGCGCGAGAAGAGATAGGCCACTCGACTGCGCACCTTGGGGTTAGGGTGCCGCATGCCACCTTGATCTAAAAAGGCCACCAAGGTGGGCGCCACAAACTGTGGTTCCACCAAAAAGAATTTTTCATATCGAACGACTAGCTCGAAAAAGACCAGTACGACGGCAGGATGAGGATGATTGCTAACGCCACAGGATACGAGCGACTCCATCAAGGGCTGTAGAGCCGAAGCTTTTGTCTATCACAATCCAAAAATAATAATAATGTGAATAAAGCTGAACAGAAATATAGCGGTAAAGAAAAATTACTGGGTCGCCTGAAAAATGGTTTCCGTGAGACGCGGGCAAGGCTTCACCGAGCATGTAAAGAAATGTAAGTGCCACTTCGACTTCCATAAACGAGGACGTTTGCCATCGAGGAAGGGTTATGTTGACCAAATCACTGACTCTATTCAGAACCAATTCTCTATCAAGAATGGCAACGTTGTCAAATAAGATTCGAAGTTGTTTCCTGAAATTGAATTACGATACGTTAAAAGCTCGTTCAGAGAGAAAGAATTTGTTTTTCCAACCTGTAATCCAGGAATAAGGCTTCTTCTTCGCCGTCACGATCAAAGTAGAAACCCTCGTCATACTTTGTTTTCTCGAATATGATGAAGAGCAAACTTTCAACACGCTGTCGCTCCGTCTCCGTCATTAACGGCTTTTGCTTCAAAAGCTAAATTCAAAAATTTGAGTAACACTTGAGGGTTTAGACTTTCAATGAATAAATTTTACTCACTTGTACGTATTCTTTCGCAAAGTCTATCACAGCTGCTGATACGTCATCGTCAGAGTGGTTCAAGAAAACGTAACAGAGAGGTATTTTGGCTTCAAGAAGTTGCATTACAGCGCGTGCACTATCACCGTCCCCGGCTTTCTTCATTCTTAAATAAAAAAAAAAAACCAAGAAATTGAATTCATATGCACAAATTTAATGTAATTGAATTTTCATTACTTTGCCCAACTGACTGCCAGCTGTAGACCGATACAGTTGATTAAGCGAGCCAGCTTGCACAAATAATCGACATCTTCTTCCTACAACCCCATTTTTAAAAATTTAATAAAATAGAGGGCTATTAAAGGGATAATTTTTCCGATTACCATTTCGATGTTGAGGATGCCAGCAGAGTCAAGCACCGACAGAAGAGACTCGACTAACTTGGTCTTAGCTACAGGTTCCATTCCTTTAGCGACTATGTCATGGAGACAGTCAGCAGCCGCTTCTCGTAAAGGGGGCTCACGCAAGAATCGAACGAGTAGGTTCACAAAGCGCAGATTTGCTATGAGGGATATGTTGATCCATGATATGTAAGCGCCGATTACTTCCAGCGTCTCACACACCAAATCAGAGTGGCTTGTTTCGTAAACCGACTATCAGATAACAAATAAAGTTTTAATAAGATAATCTAGAATGATGCAATAATATTTCTTGCTACCAGGATTTGATACCAGGAGTCTACAAGTGCTTCTACACAAGACTCTCTCATGTGATCTTTAATCAGAGTGTTGCGATCAGCTGCTTCCTTGGAATGGATTATCTCTCTGTCCACTACTTCAGAGTCAATGGCAAGAAGCACTCTGAGGTACAGATCCACAGCTCGTGGCCCAAGTGAGAGAGTCTGGAGTAGGTCAGTGAAAAAGCTGGGCCAACGTTTTGGGTAATCACAAATGAACACAAGGCTGAAGATCTGGGCTGCTTTATTCCTAATAAAGACCTTCTCCTGAACTGACTGAGATACCTACATTGGATTAAAAACAAATTTATTATGAGAATAAATTGTAGTTAAGTGATTTAAGGCAAAAATGTCACTATACTTGTAACTGGATCCATTGACTGAGAAAGTTTCGCATTGCCTGCTGATGAACAGTCTCAGACTTTTCGTAGGACTGTTTCACATAAACTTCCACGACCTGAAGAGCAAAGAATTTCACATGGTCACTTAAAGCAGGTCCAACAGATGAATTGATGAGTGTGTTTGTAGCAAGTTGCCATCCAGTATCTGAAGATTTTAGTTGCTCAAAGTACGCCAATGCCTATAAAGTGGAGAAGGTTGTACTACACCACATGAATTTACACTTCATTGAAAAAATCAATTACAGACCCGAGATTGAGCACTGGCGTCCGACGGATTTGACAAAGAATTAAGTAATTGAAGGTCCATGATGAACGTTACACGCTATCGTTGATTCATTGAATCTAAACGTGCGCAATCTGCCAATGATTAACGGCTGAAACCAGCACAACACGTGGGATGTGCAAATTTCTCTCCACTCTGTGAAACGTCTGCCTTGTTATCGAAATCACTGAACGTCATAAATTGCCTTGATCTCCATTCGGCAGCTCTAGTAAAGGCGATTTTTTGCAGGGAAATAAATAAATTAGGCCACTAGAAGAATGTAAACCACGTTGCTAGTTGCATCAACCATCAACGTACTGTCCTGTCACAGAAATTTTACGCTACGAACTTGGCTTGATTCACAATATCGACTTTCAACTGCCACGGATTCTTTTCGGCCGTTGCCACTTGTCAGTTGCTGAACCCGAGATTGTATATCCTACCCCCGGTGATTCCTGGCGAACGAAACTCCGAGAGAGTGCCTCGCCTTTACGCTAGAAGCGGTGGGCTGTGGTCCTGCCAGGCGCCGGCAGGTCCGTCGGGGAAAGTCGTCTAGGGTTCGGCAACCATATATAAGTTCCTAAATGGAAATCTCGATCAAAATAACTTTTTTTGATAATTCATCCAGTATTTTGATTTTTTTTTTGTGAATACCGCAGAGAATGAAGATATTTTCTCAGTATTAATTATATTGTAATATATAAACATATGTTAGGAGCTTCATTATCTTTTACTATTTACAGAAGATTTTGAAAAGAGAACAAAATGTTGCTAGTAAAATCTCGGTTTAAAAATATACTATCTAAAGTTTTAAAAAATCAGGAATTGAGTTCTAGAAAGCAGAAATTTGACTCTGGAATTTTTAATTTGCTGAGCACAGCCGTAGGCCAGTGTCTAGAGTCTAGACCCTGTCCCGACGGCCCTAAGTCGACTCTCGAAATTGGAATTTTTGAAGGTAGTGTTTAGGGAGACCACCAGTTCGTACACCACGGTGTTTAGGGACACGTTCTTCCTTTGGATTCAGAAACTGCCTAAGCTTCAGCCATCTTTCCGGTCTTTGCCGAGTAACTAGCCGAAAATGAAGGCCAGCGGTTTGGTAAGACTATTTTCTTTACATATTTATAATTGTGAAATTCCATTTCTTTCATCCCCAAAATCTAAATTTACAAAGATGTTAGAACGAATCAACTTTATGTGTTTGCTTTTTGGAGGTAACGATTTGGATACTGTACAAGTGAAGGGAGTTAGCAGTTGACAAGAGAAAACCTTAGGCCACATGGCTTTACATTCTTAAAACTCATTTCTCTTCAATTTAAAGCCATATTATCTCTTTAAAATTCTTTACTTTTGTGCGAAATGTCGGATTCATCCTGTTCTAAGAAATTATGTTACTGTGCTGTTGTGATATCATAGTCATAATTGGATATCTCTTTACAGCTAAAGGAATACAAAGTCATCGGACGCAAGTTGCCGTCCGACAAGGAGCCGAGTCCTCCTCTGTACCGGATGAGGATCTTCGCCCCCGATCATATCGTGGCCAAGTCTCGCTTTTGGTACTTCTTGCGTCAATTGCGCAAGTTCAAGAAGGCCACTGGTGAAATTGTCAGTTGCCAACAGGTATGAATTGTTCGCTGCTTGATTCACGGTCAACATTCTTTAAAACCTCATTTATCTTTTCAGGTCTATGACAAGAGCCCATTGAAAGTGAAGAACTTCGGTATTTGGTTGCGTTATGACTCTCGGTCTGGCACCCACAACATGTACCGTGAGTACAGGGACCTCACCGTCTCCGCCGCTGTCACACAGTGCTACCGCGACATGGGAGCCCGCCATCGCGCTCGTGCTCACGCTATCCAGGTACTATTTATTTCTTGAAAAATCTTGCATGCAGCCTCCCTTGGTGTTGGTGGTTTTTTGTGTGCTACCTTTACCAGAAGAAGTGCTGCGAAAGGATAGTTATCGAACCCGCCGGTCGCCTCCGCTATTCCTTTCTTTAATAAGGAAGTGGAGTGAATCCGGTGGTGACAGTTTGATGCGTTCGAAAGGTTTTTTGGTGTCGAGTGTCGATTAAAACATTTGTGTCTGTATTGCAGATTATTCGAGTGGAGGAGGTAGCAGACGATAAGTGCCGTCGCCCTAACGTGAAGCAGTTCCACGATGCGTCCATCAAGTTCCCTCTGCCACACAGGGCCAACACGATCGACATGCCCCAACTGTCCTACCGCAAGCCCAAGACTTATTTTGGTTAAGGGAGTTGAAAGCTGTGTACGGATCGTTACGTGGATTACCTTCCCTGTTTGGGCTGAAAATACATTCAATCTCGGTCCCGGCATTTTAATCGCACTAGTCTTAATTATAATATTTAGCTGTTATTTGCAACCAGAACTTTTGAGCAAGGCCATCTGCTAAACATTCTTGGGGAATTTGCTTCAAAGAAATTAAACATCATTGTTAAAGGATGGAATCAGTCCACAACCTTTCCTGATGAAAAAAAATTAGTTTGGGGACAAAATAAAACAAAAAATAAATAAGAATTTCTTTTGGCTTTCGTGATTTACATTGTATTGTCGGATGAAGGAATTAGACTTAACATCCCACACTAATTGAGTTAACAATAGCACAATTTTTAAGAATTTCTAGCGAGGGGATGTTCGGCACTGTATTTCTTGTTCTGGAAAATGACTTCGGCCACTTTTTTGTAGTTCATATCTTGAAATTCGCTTTCCCGTGACGTCAACTGCCCTATAAGTTGGGCACATCGTTCAGAGGCATCATTGCAGAAGGTTATAGCGAGATGAATCTAAGGAGAAAAAGAGATGTGACTTAAGAAATGGTTATAAATCAGTTGCAATAGTCTTACTTCATGCTCTGCATTGCGTAAACCGATGCAGTATGATCGTGAAGCTCTGCTTAAAACAGCGGTCATAGCGTATATGTCGATGGATACGTCAGCTAGGCGCTTGAGTACCATTTGTCGTTCAGTAATTTCACGACCGTAGCGTTGAAGGACTGTTTCAACGACACATCCAAACTGAATGACGAGTTTCTCAAGCTGGTTAGACGATATCTGTTCCGCGAATAAAATAGTGAGTAACTCTTCTCAAAAATATTACCAGGAGTATGGAATACTACTTCCAAATAAAGACTACCTTGAGCGATGGATGAAGATTTGTGTGGAGCTCTAGAGTAAGGCGAGGATTCTCTATATTTCGCCTATACCGCTCCCACAATTTGGACAAGGCAAATTTAGGGTGAGCTGTGGGGTTTCTCAATTTATGAACCATTTCCTTGAGAGATTTCCCAGCATATTGCGCACCTAAAAATGTGCGAGAAACGTAAGTTAAATTCAGAAGAAAACGAATATGATTCGATTTGGAATAGTTACCCATGAGGGCGACCAACATGCGGAGAATTTCGTTGGTTCCTTCGAAAATGAGAAGGATACGTGCGTCTCTTAGGTACCGTTCAAAAGGATAATCTTTCATGTACCCAAGTCCTCCCAAAATCTGAAGACATTCGCTTGTACAGTTCCAAACACCTTCCGAACTGAAAATCTAAAACGTTAATGATAATTACTGTTGAATTGTTTCTAATTTTCAAATTCCAACAATTATGCATACTTTGACCATGGCTGCTTCCATAGCACAGTCGGGTTCTTCATACGCATCCAGCATTCCTTTTTTAAATCATTTCGAAAATTAAATTCCAATTAGCCCATAATATATTATAATACAAAAACCGTACCTGCTGTAAGGTAAGCCATGCTCTCCATTGCATAAATCTAAACACGAATAATAAAAATGAAATTAGAAAAATATTTTAGAAAATGGTTCTAGATGAAATTTACCGTGCAAGCCATTTTCGCAAATTTATCTTTCATAAGTTCGAACTCGTAAAGAGATTTACCAAACTGCTTGCGTGTAACAGCGTGCTCCGCTGTCCAGCCCACCAACTTTTTCAGAATACCTGCGTTATCAGCACAACGTTCAAAATCTCTGTGGGCATCAAATTAGCATTATCTAATATATGTACCTGCTCCCGCACTTCCCATACTGAATCGTCCAGAATTGAGAATGTTCATGGCAACTTTAAATCCACCGCCTACTTCTCCAAGAACATTCTCCTTTGGAATTGGAACATTCTCAAAGAAAACCTGCAAAGGTTTTCAAATTATTATAAACTGAAGAGATAAATATTTTATAAAATAGTATAAAACGTACTTGGCAAGTGTTGGATCCACGGATGCCCAACTTGTCCTCCGGTTTGCCGTGAGTAACTCCACCAAAATTACGCTCAACTAGGAATGCGGTGACTTTATCTACAAGTTCGCCACTCTTATCTTTTACCTGGAAGAAAAAAATTAATGTTATTTAGAATAAATCGGCTGGCAGGTCTTTTTATTGTGGATTGTGGAATGTACTTGTGTTTTGGCAAAGACAGTAAAGAAGTCGGCGATTCCTCCGTTCGATATCCAAATCTTGCCTCCGTTCATGACCCAATGGTCGTCCACCCAAGTAGCTTTGGTCTGCGTAATATACATAAATCATTTTAAATGGCTTGTCGTTCGTTTAAAATTACGAATGCTAAATCTTATCTCACTTGAATGGATGCTGCGTCCGAGCCGCTACTAGGTTCCGTGAGGCAGAATGCTGCTGTCCATTCGCCCGTTGCCAGTCTAGGAAGATATTTAGCTTTCTGTTCTTCGTTGCCCGCAATGAGAAGTCCCTATAATAGAATTGATTTAATCACCAATATTTGGTAAATGTTGTGGAAAAGAAATAATTTGACCAACCTTCAATCCAATGGACTGATGAGCTGCCAAAGTAACAGCAATTGATCCATCTAAAGCTGTGATTTCTCCCAACCTTGCAAATTCAGTGGCATTTAATCCAAGACCTCCATAATCAGTAGGAATTTGCTGCCCAAATAGCCCCAGCTGTTTAAGTCCATCCAGAGTTTCTTTTGGGATTTTTGCATCAATATCAATTTTCTTAGAATCCACAGATCCCTCAAAAAACTTTTCAACTTCTTCAACCATTGCATTCAAGGTCTGGAGTTGTTCTTTTTCAAGAACCTCAGGATATGCCAGAACATGAGTGTCAAATTCTCCTAAAAAGAGATTTTTGGCAAATGGTGGACGTTTGAGTTTCTTTCCGTCTTTGGAAGCTGCACTCTTAGGTGGTTTGTATTCTTTGATTTCCTGTAAATAAGATTTACAACTTAAAAGAATCCATCTTATAACAGAAGAAAACTTGTTAATTTTTACTTTAAAAGCTGACGACGTGCTAGAAAAAGGTAAAGCTCTCACAAAATACCATGACTTGGGTACCACACGTGCATTGTTGATAAGAAAATGTATACCAGCATTTGCTAATTGAGCCATTATATTCAAATTTAAATATTTTATTCTTTGATTCTATTTGTTTTTCATATAACAGCTTTTTTTTACAGAAATTGGACCGCTCTTCACAAGTCTGAGAACAGATAAACACACCGACAGCAGACGATAAATTTCAAATTTTCGTAGGGGACTGGCGGAGGCCGGGAGACGGTATTCGCTCGGATGTATTCCGATACAGTCTATCGGTCGTTTCCTCACATAGTACATACTTGTCGGTAGGCGGATGGTTCTATCGCCTATCTCATGTTTATATTTTCTTTTACAAATCCGTTACGATTAGTTAACATTCCATTTTGAGCGCAATGGAGGAGTCAGATCTTTGCTCTTTTTAAAATGAATTAATAATAAATGAAATATTTTTTTTATTGCGAAAGGGTCTAGTGAGTAACAACAAGAAATGAGGAAGTAAAAGCATCTCTCCTTCATACACGCGCTTTAGATAATTAGAAAGTTGAGCCAACAATATAAAAGCAGTTTATAGCAAAAGAAACCGCAACAATCGTTTTTTATTCATTTACACACACAGGAAGTAAAAATTTCAGGTATATCAGATTGTGCAGAGCAGACAAATAGAAATCGTAAAAATGAAAAGTCGGAAAAGAACGGATAAAAAAGAGGAATCCAAGTAATTAGGTCACGTAAAAGGGGATATTGAATCTACCACTTCGTACTGATAGGTCCCTTTTTAAAAATGCCTTTTAAAATGAACTGGCTTATAGTTTAAAAATTTGGTTCATTGTCTTTGTTTTACAAATCCTCATCGCGAATGTCCTCAAAAGCGTGGTTTTCAATGCGAGCTTCTTCAAACGATGATTGGTTATTTCTTCCATTTCGGAATCGAACTCGGATACTTTCTTTTATGCTCAAAGTTTTTGTAGCAGGAGCCTAAATTCAACAGAAATGATCAGCACGAAATATATGCATACGTAATGATTACAAAACATACCTGCGTTGACCGTCTTAGTTTTCCGCCCGTAGAGTCGGATATGCAAAGTAAAGCACCAGTTTTCCCGCAAAAGGTTAATTTATCGACCACTTCATCCGCCAACTGGAATTTTAAAATATATATATATTAAAGAATGCCTTGAAAATGATTTAAAATCAGTTTACCTGATGATGGCTACTGGTACTAGTGCTATCTTGTTGTTTCCGCATCAATTCTTCTACCATACTTTGGAGACATAAAGAGAGAAAAATGACTTGCGTGCTATCCACAGTGATCCATTGAAGTCGGTCTTTGGATAGAAGGTATTCAAAGGAGAGTTCCAATTTGGGTCGGTCAAGATGTTGTTCCTAAAAATCGAAATATACCACAGACACCTTATTTTGCTTCGTGTTGCGTGACGATTGACGACTTTTATAGAGCCCGATAGGTGTAAAAGAAACCGCACCTGAACGAGAGTGGTTATCCTCCAGGAGCGTATCCGTGTCACGCGGAACGAGCGCTCAGTCAAGTCCGCGTAACAAAAGATAAGTTCCTTATTGAGTGCGTATATGGAGACAGGTGTTCCGGGAGAAGGGAAATCAGTCAAGCATGGTAAGAAGAATACGCCACCGTAGAAACGTATTTGGCGAGCTAGTTTCATCACCTTTAACAATTCAAAGTTAAAGATTAATCGCTTTAGAAATCATCATTTAGAGAAATTGCTAATTTTTCAAAATCTTACGTCATGTTGCTTATCTTGTTCGATCAATCGCTTCAATGGTCCGATTTGATGTTCATTCGGATGGATCCAATATCTTTTCAAATCGTCACGGAATTGATTATAAACTAATCGAGTACCCACAGGATTAGTAAGCAATTCATCGTCGTAGGAGGAGTCCCAATAACTGAAAAAACAATAAAACCAAGTAACATATAATGAAAACGGTTTCAAAAATAAAATAAATATTGCTCGATACGGTACCTTTTCCGCAAGACAAGGCTGGCCGACTCGCCCGACAATTTAACCGCTAGGAAAGGTGATTCGTAATTGAGTAGCCTCCTCACCACTGCTCCATTAAATTTTAAAGTTAATATACTGAGTAGTTGGATACAAAAAATTTTGCTTTTAAAACTTACAGCAATACTGGTTACATTCATTTGCATTCTGGATAAAGAGTGCAAAATATTCTGCAAGTTCTTCAGGTAAACCAATGTGTTTTGCAACATCCTGAGGAATATCTTGGTTAATACAAGTTTAATAAAGTGTATCTAAGTACTATAATCCAACCTTGATGACTGCACTTGTTTCTTGTGTGGAAGTAACAGCAACAGAAATGACTTCTTCACCAGGCAGAGAAACCCTTATGTGAACATTCTTTTCATGTTCATTGGACAAGTGGGTTTCATTTTGAGCCAAGCGTAGAAAAGCATGAAAAAAGGTACTGTTATTGATCCTCTGATCAAGAGCAACTGTAAAGTGAATTTAACATTAGATGAAACAGTGAAGGGTTTTGTTGAATGTAGTTATTACTTGATTGGAGGTATTTTTCTAAATAAAGTCTTCGCTCTTCAACTTGGGAACTGGATAATGGAAGAAGTTTCTTGGATGGAAATTCAGGAAGAGTTTCTTGACTAAATAGTCTCCTCAGCTGATCATGTAGATGTCTCAACTGTTTGTATCTCAATGTACAGTGATGTATTCCATTTATGTGAATGTGGTACCCCTAGAATTAGAAATTAAATGCTGCTTTTAACATGTATAAACAATAACTTTCTAAAGATTCATATGACTATATATAGTCCTAGAAACCATCCTTAAAAATGTCAAGAAAGTGATCAACAATTACCTGATAGTATTCATCTTTTTCTTGTAAAGTTTCTGTAACTGGTATGGAAAAATGCATTATTCTTGTTTAGAGTCGGGTACAAAAGGTGTAACCTGCTAGGAAAACATAAAATAAATGATTACAAGATCACTTGCGTAACTCAAAAGGAAGCTATCCCCAATGGCCCAATCTACGAAAAATCCCGTTGACTTTCCAAATGATCTCGTCTGCTTGATCAACAAGGCGTAAACATAGAAATTTGTCTTGTACCGCCATCTGCTGGTCGCAAAAGAATAAAGGATAACATTAAAAACGTTTTTTGTTATTATTGGACCTTTTTAAACTATAAGACAATTGACAATGTGTTATTAAAGCGATATTTTTCTCATTTATGTATAATCTAACACAAAAGGAATACATTTTGATTCATGAATCATAACTTATGTTTATAGCAAATTACTGTTATCGCCAGATGTCTCTGTACTGTTTTTTCTTCCACAACAAAGCCCACCCATCAGCTGCAGCCTGTGGGCTAGAGTCGTTTCTATCTCCCACAGAGAGATCAGACGAAAAAACTATCCTTAGGACTTTAGTTCTTTGTTACTGGGGTCCCTGGTTGGACGAGCTGTTCCAATCACAATTTTTGTACATTTACAAAAATACATCATCGTATTTACAGTGATGATGTCCTATTAGTGTCTTGTGTGCACGTCTGTACATATTGCTTTCTAAAACTGTTTTCATTCGTGTGTGTTTAGTGTATATTCAACTCTTCTGAAAATCCTTTTTTTGCCACTGAGCGACTGCGCCATAACAACGCTCGTTGAGAGTTAAAAAAAGTCATGGATGAGCTCTGAGTCTACTGTTTCCAAGTCGAAATCATTGCTATTGATACGATGGAGAGCGTCGGCGAATATGAATATGCGGCCAAAGACTTGATCGGCCATGGCGCCTTTGCTGTTGTCTTTAAAGGGAGGCACAAAAAGGTAAGAAAATGACAAATTATTAATGCTCATCCCTTGCTACTTCCGGTAATTTCTGGGAAGGGGGGAACTGATTTCCGTTTTCTCATCTATATTCCATAATAACATGTGGGCATATGCAGGAAAGGAGCAACAGAAAGTCGGGAGTATAGTGCGTGGTAGAACGCGTAACGTAGTCAAGGCTATACTTTGACGATAACCTCTCTTTCACTCGCAATTCTTTTATTATTATTCCTCTCTAGAATTCGGGATACCCCGTCGCCATCAAGTCTATCACTAAGAAGAACCTTTCCAAATCTCACAATCTTCTAGGAAAAGAGATCAAGATCCTCAAGGTAAAAATTATAATCTTCTTTCCCCCCCTGAGCGTTTTACTAATTTTTTCTCATTCATTCAGGAACTCTCGGAAGTTCATCACGAGAATATCGTCGCTTTATTGGATTGTCAGGTAAATTGTGTTGGCAGAAATTAAGTTGTCGACGTCTTTGTGTTTCACTTCAAGTCTTCAACGGGTTTGGGCACGATTTTGTGTAGAGACATAAGGGGAACACGTGATCAACTCAAGGTCGATAACCTTTTTCTCCGTGGCAACTGGGGGAGATAGTAGCAGCTACCGTTCACGGGGGTTAAAGAATACATATCTGTATCTAGAGTTTATAATTAACTAAAGCTGGAAGGGAAACGTTCCCATTTAATAAAAATATATCCAGTTCCGACGTGTTTTGGCACTGATCCAAATCTATTTTTCCTTTCAGTTTCAACTGGGTTGTTTATGGGTAGCGTACTGTTTAACCTGAGTACTGCGCAAAAAGATGGTTCATTTATTTGATTTTATTATCACTGCTGACCTACTGGGCACAATGACGCGATATTACGCTTTTTTGTTGTATCTCTTTCGCTAAAGCTGTCCTAGTTCGTCATGATTCGCTGCCGCACTTTGTATAGGAGAGAGAGAGAAAAGCGACCACGCAGCTGCAGCTACTACACGACGTAGCAATAGCCTAGTGTTTTCTAATTTTTGTTTATGCGTGCGTGTTCTGGTCACAAAAAACTGCCTCGGGCTAATGACCGTGAAGTTGCAGATTGCGTTTTACTCAGCGGAATGGGGTGTGGATTTTATTTTTCCTTTCTTTTTTGTACATGTATTCTACAGCCCATACACATGTCTAGACGAATAACTTTTAGGTCTTGAGACCTTGAAAGAAAAATGCGAATGTTAACCAGGATCCTATTTTATATGGTCCGCAAAATCTTACGTCATGTGCTAACCTTGTTCATCTCTTGTTTACATTTTTATTTAAGGAAACGCAACATCATGTGTTCCTTGTTATGGAATATTGCAACGGTGGGGATTTAGCGGATTATCTATCAGGTATGACTCGCACTACGTGTGATACCACTACTTTTAGCTTTAATGCGTCTTTTTCACGTCATGACCTTATTTTTATCTTTTTATCAGTCAAGGGAACACTCAGCGAAGATACCATTCGGAATTTCCTGAAGCAACTAGGTAAACAATTTTTAATTTTATTTTATTTTTTTTATTGAGGCTTAAAGTTCATTTTTGATTGATTATATAACAGCTGGAGCTATGAGAGCCCTACAACAAAAGGGGATTGTTCATCGGGACCTCAAGCCACAAAATATCCTGCTCAGTCACGCTGGCAAGCCGAATCCTCAACCCAACGACATTCGTCTAAAAATCGGTATGCTATGATCGAAAATTGTCATCTTTATCTTCTTTTACATGTTACAACCTTGAGACTCGTGACTTGAATTGAACTTTGCCTTTTCACAGCCGATTTCGGGTTTGCACGCTTCCTGCAGGACGGAGTCATGGCCGCTACGCTATGCGGTTCCCCAATGTACATGGTAAGCACATCATTTTGAAACTGATAATATGCGCATCATCGTTCTAATTTATTCTTTTTTTTACTGCGACGCACGCAGGCCCCTGAAGTCATCATGTCGTTGCAGTACGATGCCAAAGCTGACCTGTGGAGTTTAGGCACTATTGTGTTCCAGTGCCTCACAGGCCGCGCACCCTTTACAGCCCAAACTCCCCAAGCTCTCAAGATGTTCTACGAAAGGAATATTAACCTCAGCCCAAAGTAAGTATTTTTTTTTCTCTTTATCATTTGATCATCTGGTGTGGCGTAGCGCTGCATTTGTTTACAATTTTTTCAAATGTTGTGACGGTGGGTGGTGTGTGACGCGTTTGGTTTCTGATTACCTGTCGAAAGTAAGCGTAGAAGGGGAAACTGATCTCTCCTTTTCATTGTGTATATCGCGTTTGAATTTCGCAATGTCTTACATAAGTGAAAAATCCGTTTGAGGCCGCTAGTTTCGTTCAAGAATGGGTTTTATCACTGCGTAGTGATAGGGAGAAAGTCACAACTTCCTTCTACTCAGTTTCAAAACGTTCTTGTCTTCTTCTTTTCAACAGGATCCCGTCTGGCACTTCACCAGACCTCGCTGCCTTGCTTCAGGGCCTCCTTCGGCGAAACGCCAAGGATCGGATGGAATTTGATGGTTCGTTTCACAAAACATCTTTAAAACTTTGATGACGCAAGTTTACCACGTGTATCTATTTTTATTTTTTACAGATTTCTTCAATCACACATTCATCAGAAAGACGCAGCATCAGGAATCATCAGCCTCACCTCCGCCACCTTTACCAGCTGTCCGCCATCCATCTCCTCCAAAGACGGTGTCCGTCGTCGCTTCACCACCGTCTTCACCCGCTGCTGGTGGGAACAATAATAACAATAACAACAATAGCACAACTTCCCCTGAGGAAGCAGACGATTTTGTGCTGGTTCCCACTCCAAGTCAGCTGGGAAAGTCACGCCGGGCTGGTGTAGTGAACCACACAGTCACGGTGGGCGATGCCTCCGCCCAACCAATACCCGTGCCATCTCAGCGAGGCGCATTCCTCAAGGTCAGTCTCTGATCTATTCACTCTGTTTTACACTTCGTGACTTTGAAAATAAAAAGAAAAAAAAAGCTTAACTGATTTTATTTTTTCTACGCAGTTGCAAGCTTCTCAAAGAAATAGCGATACTTCACCTGCTAGCAGCCCCTCTTCCAGCAGTCCTGGAACTGGAACTACTCCGCTTCTTCGTTCACAACCGATTAGCGTGGGTCAAGGGACGGAATCTAATGCGTCTGGGGATGGAGGTTCCCGGACTGGAGTCGCAGGGGACATTAATTCGCTCTCGCCCCCTTCGGTAATGTTTTTATCTAGACATTTATTTATTTTGCACTTTGTGGCTTCCTTTGCAATAAACACGCATCAGAGAAAATTATCCTTTCAAGGTTGACTCATGTTGCGTCTTCTTTATCTTAAAGGTGCAGTTTTGTGTCGGTACTCCACCCGGAATTCCGGGCCGGCGCCGATCGACGTCCGGAAGTAGCTGCGGTGGTACATCACCTCCACAATACTTTGCGGGCGTCCCGTGGCCATTGATGCAGAACTCTCCAATGCGACGAGCAACCGTCAGCACTGCTCCAGGACCTTTTATGGCACCGATCAAGGGTTCCCCAACAAGAGGAACCGTTTTGAGCAACGTCTCTGAAGTGGCTACCACTCCCTTCACTAGCGGAGGTGGGATGGTCCAATGGCGTAATACTGGTGGCAGTGGTCCTGGTTTGGAGTGGAATCATCATCCGGCTCGAGCCATGACTCTTCCTGATTTTGGCAGTAAGTGTTTGCCAACAAACGCCCTTGAAGTTTGCACTTATCATCGTGACTAATGCTAATTTGCCATTTGTTTATTTCCTTTTTAGCGTCTCCTTCTATTACGATTTGTGGTTCAAACCCTAATCACGGTTTTCATCGGAGCCAAACAGATGCCATGATACCTATTCCGTCTTCCCCTGGTGGGAACCGGAGTCCTATTCACGGCTACGGTGGCGGTGGTTTGCAGAATAGCAGCGGGAGTAGTTGGAGCCTTCAGCGGAAAACTAGTTTTGACCAACAGTTATACGGGTTTGGTACTTCTCCTCCACAAATGGAAGGTCCCGATAGTTTTTGTTGCGCCCGAGTTGACCCAAGAAACGCTGTTGGAGAAAGAGCATAATGACACTTTGGCCAAGCTCAACTTTGTTTTGGCTTTAGTCGAGTGCATCATCGATGTTGCCCGTACCCGGGCTTCACCCTTGGCCGCTGCCCTCAGCGAATCTACCCATGGCCGTTCCAGCGCTACCAAAATGGCCTCCTCTCCTCATGGTTTGCATATACATTTTCATATACTTAACTGTTCTGTATCTAACGGATAAAAACTTTATTTCAGAAGGGACAGTCAGTCCGGCGTACGCCGACACCCAGCGCCGTGCCGAGCAGCTGGTACTCTATATCCGCGCCCTCCAGCTACTTTCCAGCGCTCTTAATCTCTCTAAAGAGGAGTTGCAAGCAGAGAGACTCCACCCATCTCCGTCTGTCAAACAGGTATTTATCTACTGTGGGAGATTTATTTATTTATTTTATCAATTAATTTATTCTTTAGGTGGTGTCGATGCTGAACCAAAGATTTCATCACTGCTTGTCTCAATGCAAGCAGCTCAACGGGCAGTCGCTTGCTGGTCAATTGGGTGACTCGAGTTCCGCCCAGCTAACAGCTGATAAGCTTCTTTACAACCACGCCATCGAACTTGTATAATGTTTCCTTTTTTTGTTTCACCTTGGAGAACAACTCGTTTTAATTGCTGTTTGTTTCTTGTAATTAGTGCCAATCTGCCGCATTGGACGAATTGTTTGGGAATCCTGCCAGCTGTTGCCGCCGTTATCAAACGGCTCACATTTTGTTCCACAGTCTGGCACAACAGGTGACCCAACACGCAGATAAAAGCATCCTGAATAAGTGTAAGTTGTTTAGTACATTGATCTGTTGTTATTCTCTCTCTTTAACTGAGATTTTAAATGAATTTTAGATCGGGAGGCGGTGGAAAAACGTTTGTTTGTCCTTCAGCAGCAAGGTTTCATTCACGCTTACGACACTACGTGACCTATCCCTCCACAAGATGCACGAAAGAAGGAAAGAAAATTGCACTCTTTTGATCTCTTCAATCCTCCTTCTGATGCCGCTGCTGCCGATGCCCTAAGTTTGCGTTATTATGAGAAGAATATGTTCCCTTTAGCCCTCCTTTTTCAAGTATAGACAAATCTGAAGATCCTTACTGTCGATATATACCTGGTCATTAAAAACAAAAGAGGAAACCCTCTTTTTAGAAAAAAGTTTTTTTTTTTTAAGCCAGTTTATTTTATTTTTAGATATTCATAACTCTTTTGTGTTTGTTCTTTTTTGTTTCGTGTCGACATTGAACTGTAAAAATGTGTTCACGCAATCGCCCGAACGTGTACTTGATGATTTATTATGTATTGTGGTGACGGGTTCTTAACGAAGGTAGAGAGATATTGTCGTGTGGGCGGTCCGCATATAACATATTATAAGGAACTACAGTGCAGTGAGTGTACGTGAAAGTGTATGTGTACTTTATTTACAAACTTTCTTCTAGTGTACTCTCGCTCTTTTCTCCGTTTGATTCGCCTCGCGTCACTGATGATTGACATGCTTCTACAAAGATGTATCTCTGCGAACAGGCTTTCGGCCGGTGATGATTATGATTTTCTCGATCCAAGGTTTCTCCTCTCGCCTCGTCTTGAAATGTTTTTCTTTCGTTTTCTTTCCTATGTGGCGCACGATCGAACGGCTAAGAGAAAAATACAACCGTTTCTTTTTTTTCTAACATATGGATCCTTTTTCACTATACATTCCTTATATAGAGTAAACTAGTATAGCTGGGTAGTTGGCAAGGAAAGGCTTCGTATATCAGCAGTTGTGGCTGTAGAAAGCAAATATGGTAACGAATTATGGGTTGTGCTTTCACAACATGTCACAGACCAACGATCTGTGCAATAGGTAGTTTTTATAATGCACTTAAAATTCCACTTTTTTTGGAAACTATTCACGAATCATGATAGCAACTTGACATTTTCTTATTATATATTCTATCCTTCTGAAAATACTTTTATCTCGATTAATACAGTAATATATCCGGTTAAGTAACTTTTTTATATTAAATACTTAAGTTATCTTGAGTTTGATACTTTGATGTACCGTAGTAGATACGGTGGAAAGTTTTCGTAATCATTGATTGACGTAATGATGCTACACAACTTTTACCTTTCAATGATTACAGTTAAAAAGTAAAAATGAAACATACTTAATGAATGAGAGAATTATTTTTTTTACTTTCGAAAACTTTATTTCGAACAGCATTAAATTATTATAACCAGATTCCAACTTTTACGTACATAACAGACTCAATGAGTCACAACTCCCAGGCTCATGACTCTGTGAAATAATTATCAATGCATCAATCCACATATTTCATACATTTTTCCATAATATTATCACAAAATCAGAACAACTTCATAATTATTCCTGGAATTTATTAAAATGTTGTTTGAAAACTGGAATGACGCGGTCCGAATTCCGTGATGCATATTTCAAAAAGTTTCATTTTCCCTAACGATCGGCAACGTTGCATCCTCCATTGGTGTGAGGATTTTCTGCCTCTTTTTCTACAAGGGGTCCGCTTGTCTGTTGTTTCTCCCTTCAGCCCTTCTACACACACTCTCTCTCCTCTCATCACTTTGTGTGTGTGTGTATGTGTGGTGTGTGTTACTGCTCTCCGCTACTCTGAAAAATTCCTCATCAGACACTATGAGAAACGACTCGAAACAAATGGAATGAATCGGAACCGTGTTTCATCTATCTAGCTCAAAACCGAAATTATTCCTCTCAAATTTCTGGTTCTACAAGTTTTGTGGCTGTGTTTGTGAGACGCTCTCGTTATTACGAGTGTTACGAGTTTCGTTTGTGTTTATGGTTAAGGCGTGGGTTTATGTGTCGGGAAACGACAAGAAGGATTCCTTAATATTCATCGTTCCACGTCGTCTTCATATGACCAGTGTTTTGAAGAATGGAGTAAACTTGGAGCAGCTCAGTACAGTGCAATATCCCTCCACATTCATCCCAATAGAACCATGCTCCTTGATCTGGGAGGAGTAGCAGTTGATGATTGTAGGAGGGACCATGTGCCATCGTGATTGTGATGGCCAGCAACGAGCAGCAGCAAGAGCAGCAATGGGCCATTGCTAGCCGGGCCAAGCAGCAGATCAGGCAGAATAAGAGAAGGGAGAGAGTTCAATGTATTCAGGTAACACTGAGTGACAGAACATTACCATTTCTAATAAGGTATAAACTTGACCATTGATAATGTTTGTGTCTTTTGTTTTTTCTATTAGGCCCAACAAAGGGATTGTGTAGAACCCTCTTCTGATGGAGGCATTCAGCACTCTAATTCACATAGGATACCAGCTTTCTCAAATCCCTTGTTGCAATGCAATGAGGAGGATGAGGAAGAGGATTCAGAGGGTCCCCCCAACCTTGAGGACAGTCAACATGCTCAATTGAAACAGCATGTGAGGAACAACACCGGGCCAGGGTCCATCAACAGTATGAAACAAGCTGAAGCTCTCTATGAAGAGGATGTGATAGACTGGATTCGCAATTATCAGCTTTGAAACTTATGAGGACTTAGAGGTGAATAATTAAAAATCAATGTTCAAAGGATAGAATTAATATTTAATCCTCTTTCTCGTTTCAATTATTCAGGCTGCTGTAAGGATAACTGGAAAGAGCTCGAGCCTGCCGGATCCTTTGGTACCTATTGATACCAAACCGGAGCGAGTCCGATCAAGTCCTGGGCAGCCTCGGACGAAGAAAACTGTTGGGGGAAAAAGCAATGGAACGATTAAGGGTCGTTGTAATTTAGAAAATTCGAGTAGCAGCAATCATGCCCAACAACAACCTTCAGCTAGCAGCCACCTTAACGGCCCCTCAACTCTTGGTGGGCACCACGAAAACAACAGTTTGTCTGGGAAACTTGAGGCCGCTGTTGATTCTGGCTCTAGGGATTCAAGGGGCACGTCCATCGACCGATTCAGTGACATTAGTCGGCACAGTAATTCTTCCAGAGGCTATTTGGTATGTGCCCTATCTATTTATGATTTTTAATTAACTTACAATTATAATTTTTTCTCTATTTCTTCAATCAGTGTGATAGTGAAAGTGAGGACAATGAAAAGGCGAATCATCAACCGGATCTCAGATGTCATAGCCCATCCAGCAGTAATAACCGTCCGGTAGACTTTACGGTTCCTGTCAAAATAGAGGAACATCGGTTCAGCCCAGCGGGTCAACCGTCGGGAGTGACGAATAACTGTCACGGAAATGCAACACCAGTCAAGACGAACCAAGAAAGTAGTGGAAGCAGCGGCAGTAATCTACGCTGGGTTGGCTTATCCGGTAGTCCCCGTCCAGCAACAGCCGTCGCTCCTCAGGGCCACTTTCAGGTATATATACATCGTACTTTACCTGTATTAAAAGGGATACAAATTACCGTTTGTTTGCCATGTTTTATTTTTCATCGCTTTTCTCTCTGTGATTAGAACGGACCAAGGTTGCCGACAGACTGCCAACCAACCGAAGGAGGTGCTGGTCCCTAGTCCGGCCCCGCCGGCAGTTCCGTCTCCTCGGTTACCTCCTCAAGCGGCTCAGGTGGCCGGATCACCTTTGCTTAATACGTCGTTCAACTCGTCATCATCTTCTATCTCGAGCGGAATCCGGAGTAGTAGCGGCGGGCAGTCGAATTCACAGGCTCCTTCTTCCTGTCCTTCACCGTCCTCTGTGGGCCATCATCCGCAGCTTTCGTACGTCGGTCCGTCTTTCTTCGGTTCCAGTTCTGCAGGACCCCGCCCTCCGTCCGTGGATGGACACAAGCCCATCAACGAAGATGCACAGAGACATGGAAAGTCACCGAGTCCGTTCCAACAGCAACAGCGGCCAACCTATGCGAACTCTGTGGCGCCACCACCCCTTTCGACTCCAACTTTATCCACCGTGTCGGCGCCGGCTGGAAGTCTTGCTCCACCACCACCTGTTTTCACTAGCTCGTCTTTCCCTTTCTACCCTCCTGTCTCAATGATACGGACTCCCCCAGTACCAAACCACCACGGCGGTGCACTTACTTCTGCAAACTCATTCCTGGCACCGTCACCGCCAACAACGGCACCCTTGCCATCGTCATCACACAACAAGCAAGGTTACCTCGGTAGTGTACCTGGTCTAATAGGGGAGCCACCATTGAGTAGGCCACAGCATCTCGCCCTTACCTCCTTAGCGGCTCCGGCATCCGGCCCTGGCAAGGCCTCAACGGAAACTTCACCCAGTTCATCTTCTCGCCCCGTCAGCCGGAGCTCGTCCACTCTGAACAGCAGTAGTGGTGATGCTCCCAGATCGGGCAGCTTGCCTTTCTTAAAATTTTCTACTTCTACGCCGAGGGGGTCCCCTACTAGTCTGCCACCACCTCTTTCCACTCCATCGGCATTCCCCACCCCAGGTAATCATCATGGTTTCTCCACGTTTTTATGTCATACTATGGTCTGGTTGGTTAATAGGATAACCATAAAGTATCTATGAGTATTACTAACTTTAAGGATTTCTTTTTCAGTTAATTCTTGGCCCCGTCCAGCCATCTCGGACTCACCGAGGCAATATAATTTCAGCCCTAATTCGGGTTCTAAGCGACCAACATCACCCAACTCCCGTTCCTCGTCATCAGCCGGTGGTTGTCGACAAAGTCCTGGAAAGGAGGCGCTGCCATTGGTAATTACACATATTTAATATCGAAGACAAGAAATTTTAATTAATTCAATTTTATTTCATTTTTAAACAGGTGACGAGTGGTCGTCCAGTGATCCCCGGTCCGTCTTCCATTCCGCCACTGAGCACCGATTCCTACTCGGATATTCTTCGCCGGGAGCTGGATTCCCGGTTTCTCAATTCAACTCCAGGCGGGATAGGCATGGGCTCTATTCTACCACCGCCACCGCTTACAGCTGGTTCGAGCTCCAATAAGTTGCTTGACCCGTCCATGTACCACCGCTCTGTGATGCACCCACCTCTCGGTCTTCCGGGATTAACACCGTCGGCTCCTTACCCGCCTCATTCGGTTGGTTATGGCCTCAACCCTACGCCTTCAATGTTACCATCTGCCGCTGGAACTGGTGTTCCAGGATCTAGTGTTCCAGGATCTAGTGGTGGAGGAATTATGAGCAGTCTTGGAGGACTTACCCTTCCAACTGTTCCACCGAACCCTTCACTTCCATTGAAATCCGTAAGTTGACATAACTTGTAAGGATTTAATTTAAAAAAAGTCTCACGTATTATTCCTTATTCGAATTGCAGAAACCTGGAAAGTGGAATGCTGTGCATGTCCGTATCGCTTGGGAAATCTACCAAACTCAGCAGAGACAAGGTCGTGGGGAATCACAACAGGATTCAAGGAAGCCTCTGAACCTTAATTTGACGCCCTAAGTTAAACTTGGGTCCACCACCGTCATCCCAACCAAGTCCACTTCCGAGCGTCAGCAAGGCAACGACAGTGGTTTCAGGCACAAGTGGCCCCTTCGACCCCATGCCATCTCCAATGAACCTCCACAACTCATCGTCGTCGCAATACAATTTCTCTCACCACCAGCACAGCGCGACAGCAAGCAGCGGGAGTTTCTTGTCCCGTCTCTCTTCGTCAGCAACGAGTCAACAGTCCCTTCCGACCCCTGCTTCACCTTTACCTCCTCCTCCTCCAGGTGGAGTGCGCAGCAGTCCCTTGCCTGATCAATGGAATAGGTATACACCATATACTCAAACGATCCTTTCTGTACACAATCATTTATTCAATTCTATTTTAGGGGGTTACACCATTCGAACCCTGGGAGCCATATGCCCGCCCCTTGGCTAGCACCGCTAATTAGCGGACCCATGTCGTCAATGAAAGTGGACCCACCACCTCCACCAAATCACCTTTCTTTCCTCGCCGGGGCACCGCCAGCAGGACCAACTCCTTCTGGCCCGTCCTTAAGCCATCATCATCACCATCAACAGCAACAACAGCAGCAGCAACAACAATTGGCCAAAGAAAGGGACCGACAACGAAGAGAAGAACGAGAGAGAGAAAAGGAACGAGAGCGAGCTAGAGAGAAGGAGAGGCAGGATCGAGAAAAGAAACGAGAAGAGGAGCGGGAGCGGGAAAGACGGAGGCATGCTTCTCGTTCTCCACTCACCCACCATCACCACCACAGCCGCTCCTCGTCGTCAACCAACGGTGGAAACGGACCATCCTCTAAAAGTGACCATCATTCTTCTTCCAAATCTGCTAGTTCGAGTAGCTTGACGAGTGGTTTACCTCCGATGCCCGATGGCTACCATCCGAGTATGCAGATGACGCCGCAGTCTGTTTTGGATCGCTCTCGTCTCGGTCTACCTCCACTGCTAACCGGAGGAGCTGGATTATATGGCCCTCAATCCTTCGATCCTTATCGTGATGTTTTGCGAGGGATGGATCCTATGAGAGAAAGTCTGGATCGGGAACAGCGGGAGCTCTTGAGCCGCTACGGTTCGAATCCGCTTGCCGGCCTTGGGGGCCCTGGAGGCCTTTACGGTCCTCATTCTCCTTATGGATTGCCTGGCCTACCTCCTGATAGATTCCGCGATGCTGCTCTATTAGGGCATCATCCTATGGCGGGACCTCTCGGCCTCTCGCTTGCCGGACAGGCGAACGACAGGTACGGATCCTTGGGCTCATTGTATCCGCCTACGTCAACCGGATATGGTTTTCCCGGCTTGGGACCACCCGGATTACTGGGTCATGGAATGCCTGGCAGTATGAGCTCCTTAGGCATGCTACCTCCTTCACTTATGCCAACTTCAGGCTCGGGTGGAGGTAAGCGGTCGCCACCACCGTCGACGTCTCTCCCCAGCAGTGCTCCACCTCCCCCGTCATTAGCTTCAATAGGACGGACTCACATGGGGCTTATGGGTCCGGTCGGTTTGGGTCTCGGTCCCTATCCTCTACCAACACCGTCTGCAATGCACAATCCGGTTGGGACGGCGCATCATTTAACGACAAATCATCAACTTCCGATAGGGTCCACCCGCCCGTCACTGGAGAGCACACCTCCAGCCGGTTCCTCGGCTATTGCCTCACGTTCATTGGTTGATTTAACGTCTCCTCACGCACCTCAACCACCGGGATTAACACCTTTTGGTGTCAATCCACTCGACCCTTACATGAACAATCCCCGCAAGGACGATCCTCAATCACGGTAGCAATAGCACAAAGAAGAATAAAGACAGCAGAGCAGATTCCTCAACATTGTCTGACCCTCTCTTTTTTATCCTTCGCATCTTGCCATGCGCTTCTCTCTCTATCTCTCTCTCTCTGTTCCCTGTACAGTTTTCTTGTCTTTAAAAAAATGGGTGGAGAATTCCAGTGTTTTTTGTTTTCGTTTCTTTTGTTCTGTTTAGATGAATTCGGCGAGGAGTCTGTCTTTGAGATCCCTTTATAATGAACTCGTATGTTTCTGTTCGGTGCAAGAAAAGGCACACTCCTCGCCAATCAACAAGCCAATTCTTCCTGCCCACTGTTTATCCGTTTTTGACCCTTCTTTATCTGCTGTCTCACGCGCATTAGATCTGACTGTATAACGATTTGTCGAAATGTATTTTTCTTTTCTTTATGATTGTTTTCTTCCCAACTGTACTTGCAATGGAAGAAACACTAAATAGCTTTTGTCTATTTTGGGAGTGGAGATATTACGGCGCACCGTACATTTACGGACCTTTTTGGCTGTACATTATATATTTTGATCGTCCCTCTGCCTTGATTGTCTATCTCTTTATTTCTTCTGTTAGTTTTCCGTTTCCGAAATTGGTTCTATTTATTATTATTTTTTCTCCCATTTTTGTGCTCTCATATAATTCATTTATCGCCTCCTGGCGCACGCTGTAAGTTGGATGTGTCCTGGGTTTCGTGAAGAAAAAAAAATTGTAACACACAAAATTTAAGCATTGATGTATTGTTGAATCTTCCCGACAACCATCCCTTGTCTAACCTCCTATCCCAATCCCATGAATGATTTATATGTGACGTGTCGAGCAATTTTTTTCTTATATTATACAGCTATAAACACATTTACCACCATGTTTGTCGAGTAGAGATTGGAGGATTCATCAGGGTTACTTTTCAATTCTTTTTGAATAGACACTTAAGTAAACTTTCTATAATTAAAAAAAAATTGACGCGCCTGGGCGCGATCAGGCCTACCGGATGTGTCGAAACTTTTTTTCCCTCGAGGTCAGTCAAGGTTGTTATTTTTCTAGCCAGTTTCACCCTCGATCCTCCAACGTTCATACATCTCGAATATCATGTCTCGTTAGTCACACCAAACTCTTGGTACAAGTCGGTCACTATTCCCAAGATGCCGAAAGAAAAAAAAGTCAGTGTTGGTACTCGACTGCGTAGATTCATTAAGGAGCACAGTAAAAATGTGTTAACCACCGATGGCAAAGTTTTAGCGCTGTGTCCCATGTGACATGCTAATTGACAGTGATTCAAAAAATGTTGTCGTTCAACATATGAGCACCAAGGGTCATTTGGAAGCTATTAAGAGGAAAGGTAAACAATTTTAAATTATTCAGTCCCTGGTGAAGCTGTGTGATTTGAAGTCGTGACTTGGTAATTGTCTCATTTATTTAGGCCTACACTTTACTCGACTTTACTTTTATCCTATGACTCAGAAATAACAAGAAACAATTATATATATTTTTTAATTGCAAATCCTTGATATCTCGGAGTAATACATTTGCTCCGCCGTACCATTGAGACATCCGACGTGAATCGTGATAACTGATTACGTGAGCTGTGAGAGAATGCTGGACTTGTAGTTGTAGATGCGATTTAGTAGAATAGGCAACGCCTGTTTCCATTCGCCTTGAGGAAGTTGGGAGAGTTGTTGACTTTGTTGTTGTTGAATCATCTCTGATGGTGGTGTGCAGTTACGAGAAGTAACATTGCCCTTAAACAAAGGATTTTCCAGTCAATTATTCCTCCACCAACAGCGAGTTCTTAACATTTACCAACTTTTCTTCCAGCAGATTCAGAGGTAGTAAAAACTCCTTATCTCTGTTGAACGTAAACACGAATGGACGATGCGTGTCAAGTGGCCCTGAAACAACTGCGTTCTGTGCCAGTTAGTGAAAGTGGTTCACATTACTTGATAAATATGGATGATTCAAGCTTTCCCCTTTAAATATTATCTACATAGCTTAAACAAGTCTAAAGTTGTGAGACTAACAAAACTTTTGCCTTCATTTAGGAATGTCTGAGTCAGGAAGCAGTGGTGATGGACATCCACAACAGGCTGGAGCTATAAGATTGTCACGAGGAGCCAGTAGGAATGCTTCTCTCCGGAATAGCAAAGAGGATGTCTCAAAAGGAAATGATTCCAATACAGGAGGAAGTAAAATGACAGAGGAGACCCCTACAGTTGGGCAAGAATGCCACTGGAGTGACAATTGAATGTGCTGTTTGCCTACAGACATGTGTTCATCCAGTAAAGCTGCCTTGCTCACACATCTTCTGCTTCCTCTGTGTGAAAGGTGTGGCCTTTCAGTCTCGTCGCTGTGCCATGTGCAGGCAGGAAATCCCCAGTGATGTTCTCTTGCACCCACAACTGGTTGATAGGACCCAGTTGGAGAAAGAATCTGTTTTGGAGGATGGCTACCAATGGTTCTATGAAGGAAGAAATGGTGAGTTTGAATAACTTTAATATATTTTCCTTCTTTAGACTATTTTTCATCTTTATTCATTGCAATTTTGGAAGGCTGGTGGAAGTATGATGAAAGAACAACAGCTGATTTAGAGGAAGTGTTTAATAAAGGCCAGGAAACTACAGTAGAATTACTCATTGCGGGAGCCAGTTACGTTGTAGATTTCAAGCGCCTCGTACAGTATCCAAAGTACAGGCCGGGAAGAATTCGAAAAATTAGACGTGGAGGGGGCCAGGATGACCCTACAGCCTCTGCCCTACCAAAGCTTGGAGTCGCTGGAATTCGCTTCTCTTAACTAATATTCGTGCAATATAATCGTGTCTGTTTTAATTGTATTCCATCACTTTCCCTCGATCGAGAATTCTCTTCTTAAAATGCAGTATTATTGTACACGCAGATGATTTTATGTCTTCAACATAGAGTAAGAGTACACACTCATTTCAGAATATAAAATAGCTGAGTTCTTGTTTTCTTTTTCTTTTCATTTATAGGCTGGTGGATGTACGATGAAAGAACAAGTATTGAATTAGAGGGTGCATACAAGCGTTCCCAGCGGATCTTCGAGCTCCTGATTGCGGGCTTTCTCTATACCATCGATTTTGACCAAATGCTGCAGTACAGGAAAACAGAACCATCTCGCCGCCGTCGTATAAAGCGTGATCTTGCTTCGATCGTTAAAAAAGGAGTGGCCGGATTGAGGCTTACGGATAATGAAACCCCCGATACCGAGGCCGCCTCGGGATCGTCTCAAGATGTCTTGTCCATGGCAGCCACCAGAGCGGCCCTCGTCAATTCACACTGCCTATTGCCTAGCCAGACACCAGAGGCACCGTCCTAATACGCCCCAGACTCCTCAAACTCCTCGTAGCCCTCCTTCTCCTGCACCCGACGAGGAATCTGCGGGAAATCAATCTTCATCTCTGTCGGGAACGCGTGACATTGGTAGTGGAGACCGTTGGCAGGAGCGAGAACGTCGACGATTGCGCCGAGCCGTAGAAGAAATTGAACGACTGAGACTCAATGATGGGGACGGTTCCCAATTGCAGCGCCATCCATCCCGGTTAGATGCTAATATGGTCATGTATTACCAACTAGACGAAGAAGATGCTAATGGAGATGACGTGGGCTTGATTCTAAGCAGCGGGCCTCAGGATTTATGGCCGAGTGGTGAAAGCTCTACCTCATCTTCAGATGGAGATGATGATCATGAACGTGGGCGATTGAGAAGCGGCCGACTCACTCAAGTGCTCTTTGTTTTAATCTCAAAGTTTTCTCGTATAATTTCTTGAAAATTTGATATTTGTATTCGCCATTAAAAAATATACATAACTTGGTGAACAAATTTTTTTGCGGGATGTCTTGTTTTGTAGTTCACTTTAAAACTATTCAATCAATGCAGGTTAAATTTGGGCACAACTTCTACGCTTCTTTCAATTAGGGTTTGATTAATTCTTTAGTATCAACGCTTGTTTTATTAGACATAATCAGAAAACGTACGGTCAACAGTGGAGAATTGGTTAAATTTCTAATATAGTTAAGTAGTTAACGCAGCTCTAGCTAGCAGACGTAAACACGAAAGCGTGCTCACGGTTCAGTGTCAATCTCACGTGGTAGGTTTCAAGATCCGAGTGCCCAACGTACTGAAATTTTTTACTATTAATACTAGGCATAAAAAACATAAGCCATGGGAAAAAAGGATAAAGCCAAGAAAGGAAAGGGCGCTGATAAAACGATCGCCAAAACCTTGAAGAAACAGACCAACAAACTCAAGAAAGAACTTGCCGCTAAGGGAGAGGTAATAAACTAATACGTCTTGCACTCTCATCTTTTTCGCGTTTCGTTAACGTGAATTTCAATTTTATAGGAAGACTTGGAACAGGTAATCAAGGAACTTGAAGAGGCAGATAGAAAGAAAAATACTATTGTTGAAGAACCTCTCAAGGATGGCCCCAGCCGTAGAGCAAATTTTTCACTCAATGCCCACACTGACAAGGAAGAGATCATTATGTTTGGGGGAGAATATTTTAATGGTCAGAAGGTATCAGTGATATAAATCCTGTTTTCTATATTTTCTCTTATATAATAAGCCAATTTTTATTAGACATTTGTGTATGGAGATTTAGCTGTTTACAACTTGAAAAAGAAAAGCTGGACCAGAATTCAATCTCCAGGTGCTGCACCTCCTCGTTGTGCCCACCAAGCTGTACTCACTGCCACAGATGGAGGGCAGTTGTGGATATTTGGAGGAGAATATGCCTCCCCTTCACAGTCCCAGTTCTATCATTACAAAGATCTATGGGTGTTCTATCTTAAGACAAAGAAGTGGGAGAAAATCAAGTATTTTCAATCTATATAATTGAGCAAATCAAATCGAATTTTCTTTCTAAAACTTTTCATTTTAGCGCTACTCTAGGTCCGTCCTCACGCAGTGGGCACAGAATGGTTCTGTTGAAAAAACATTTAGTGGTATTTGGCGGCTACCACGATAACGGAATTGATTACAAATACTTTAACGATGTTCACATGTTCGATCTGGAGGCTCGAACATGGCGAAAAGTTGAACCAGCGGGTAAAATATTTCTTCAAAACTTATAGGTTTGATTTTTAATAATAATTCTAACAACTTATAACTGTAGGCATCGCACCGGCACCACGATCTGGATGCCAAATGGTCGCACTCACCGACGGCCGTATTTTGGTTACTGGTGGTTACAGTAAAAACAAAATAAAGAAAGATGTTGACAAAGGAATAATCCACAGTGATGCATTCATCCTTGCTCCAGACAGTAGGTTATCATTATTCTATTATGAATGCGGAGGTGGAAGTAATAATTTTATGTTTTAGAACATGACACAATCTGGTAACAAGTGGAAGTGGCAAACCGTGAAACTCACCGGAACTCGACCAACCCCGCGCACTGGAGTTAGTGTGGCTGTCAACACCATGGGTAACATTTCTTATTTAATAGCAAATTCAATTTGTTATTAATTAAAATATATGTTAATTCTATTAGGAAATAAGGCTTATTTCTTTGGTGGCGTTTTCGATGCTGAAGAAGACGAAGAGAGCATATCCGGAAATTTCTTTAATGACTTATACTGTCTGGATTTGGAGAAACTTAATTTCAGTCGAAGTAAGCAACATGTAATTTTCTTTCGTGTTTAATATTTGTTCTAAAACAAGCGAACAATTATCTCTTCCAGTTAACCTAGAGGGAGTTAAAGCCAAGAAAGAAGATGGAGGAGACGCAGAAAATGATGCAGAAGCAGTGAAAATGGAAGAAACTGAGGTGTGCTTGTCAGATAAATATATATAATAAATAGAATAAAATAAAATGCAATTTATATTCCAGGAAACAGCACCCATTGAACAGGCCCCGGTTGTTCATGATGACGGTGTCTTCACTTTAACTATTGGTCCGTCATTAAGCAACACAGGAGAGCCGACTATTGGAGGAGCTTCTGGAGCTTCAGCAGTTGCCAATGTACATTTGAATATCTTTTTATCGAATCCCAAAAATAAGTTTATTTATTATCTTTCTAGGTTGTGGTACCCTCACCTCGGATGGGAGCCCAAATGTGCGTGAAACATGGACTCCTCTTTCTTTTCGGGGGCACTGTCGAAGATGGCGATAAACAGTTCACATTAAATGACATCTTTTCGCTCGGTATTTAACTAAATTCGCTAGTTTACTGGTAAACCATTATGTTATAATGATTTCGTTTCTAGATTTACACAAGCTCACTGAATGGGAGGAATTAGTTCCATGATGAACAAGCTAAAAGCGAATGGCTCGACTCTGATGATTCGGGATCTGATATGGATAGCGACGATGATGGATCCTCTGATTCTGAGGACGAAGAGGATGATGAAGATGATCAAGCTATGGATGAAAATTGAAATTCCAAATCATTATTAATGAGGCATTAAGCCAGTCAATCTTGTTAAAAGATGCTTGTACAATTCCATTGTGAATTCAATAAAGGATGATATTGGATAAATTTTTCATTTACATTTTTATTGGCCTCCTTTAGTCTGTATACTCTATACTGGTAGGCTACATCACGTATCAACGCATATGATCTGACTTTATCTATCAGTTTAAGAATGGGATTATGTTGACATGATGATCGTATCTTGGCCAGTCTAAAAAAACAGATTGAGGTTACCACTTAGATGTCCTGAGAATTCAGTTCCATCAATACAATCTTACCATGAGTTGTATCGATGTTGTCGTAATTTATTCAAGGAACATTTCCTTACTTAGAAGAAAAGAATATAAACTTATTAAGGCAGAGCATGTATAGTTTCTCTTCCGGCATTGGCGCTCCACATTGTACCGAACTACGTAAATCAATTTCTCCTACCAGTAATACAGCCGCCGCATCAACTTTCTTTTTTAGCAGCGTAAAACCCGCACAGTTGGAGCAATTTCAAAACAAGGTTAACGTTCTGTCAGTCATTAAGCCTTTCATCTTCATCTCCCCACAGTAGAGAAAATATCTTTTACAACCGTAAGCTTTTAAAACACGAAACTTAACATGTGCTCTTTGTTTATTTTTTTTATTAACTCACAAGTGATGAAGAAGTTCAAAAGGAAGGATGAAGGTTCAAAAAGGCAATCGTCCCATCAATCCAGCTTTTTTGTTTATAAATTAAAAAGAGTTACAATAATACTCAATTTGAACAAACATTCCTTCAATAACAATGAAATTACAAACTCATTTGATTATCATTAGCGCGCAATTTTTTTTTTACTTAACCGGCGAAAGGCACCTTACAGATGAATTCGCTACAGTCTCCACCTCCGCTACGAGCACCAATTTTAAATGCTTCCAATTGATTGTGCATTCCTCCGGGAATAACTGGCTCCAATAATCTGTTACAAAGATGAAACTATGTCATCTCATATCCACATTTTAAAAATATTTTTAAAGCTTACGTGAGGAAAGAGTCGGGTATGTTTCCAAGTCTGCTGGTTAACTGCCCAGCTTCACAAGAGAATTTCTCCAAGCATGGGTCGCTCTTCAAAGCCTTCTTATACGTCTCTAAATACTCTTCCACGCGAGCTGCAAGAGAGGCAAGTTTCCTGGATTCTTCGGGCGGCAAGAACTTATCGAAATCAAAAGTTTGATCCGGATCATCCATTCCAGATAAATCGCGACCCATCCGCCTCTTGCCGAAGGCAGCTACCGCCGGATATGCCAGTAGGAATACGATGAAAACGAGGAAAAACATGGAAGAGATGAGCAAAGCCGGTGCCAGTACAACTAATGATACAGCAGCGCCAAGATCAAACGTCCGATCGCTGGCTTGTTGGAAGACGGAAGAAGCCCGGCTGGCTATTGGCTTCCAGCTCCTCCTCATGTAAGGAACCAAATCTCTCAGCTTAGGATAGTACTTTTCCACTGTTGGTAGATAATAGTAGACGTAGCCCATTGTAGTATCAGCTGGATTACCACCATAAGAGATTGGCATAGGATGGTGTGAAGGAAGCAATGATGATGATGGGACCGACGCTGATGGAGCTGGCGCTAGTGGAGCCGGCGCTGATCGAGCCGGTGCTGTTAGGTAGCTGGAATAAGAGGCCGTGTCCGATCTTAGTGCATGTCCCTGCCGTTCTTTATTGTCTGTCCTGACTGAGTCCACGTTTATCGAACGAACTTTAGGGTCAATTGCGGCGGCCGCCCAACAGGCTGTCACCGACCAAGCGGTCAGCAACGAGCAAAAAAGCAATCGTGTCATTCTCGTAACCTAAATTTTAAAAATATATTACTATTTCCATTTGAAGTGACAAACAGATAACTCTTTGCTTACTGACTGAGTTTTGTTTAAAATCCTATTGAACTATAAGACAGAAGTAAGTATTCAAAACAGCAGCACAGAAATTCCGTGCCCAACAGCAAACAAGGCCAGGAAGCGACTGCGGTGAATCAGCTACCTGCGCCTCTTCTTCTTTCCATTAGTTAACAACCGAAAGAAAACCGGCGTTCGTATGCAACAAGAATCTGTTTTTCTCTTGACCCATCCCACTCTACATTATAGCCCTTCCCCTTACCAACAGCACATAACATGCACATAACATTGTTACTCATATTTCATTAGCTATTTAAAAAATAATTTTCCTTCAATAAATCTTTATTATTGCGCATTAAGAGGTGTCTACTCTTATAGCATCATAGGTCATAAACTCATAACGGTCTTGTTTTTTTTTCGTTTGCTCAAGACAAAAAATTCTCGCAGATGAGAGGAAGTGCTATATTATGATGGCATGTATTGGGCTAACTGCGTGCGCGTTAGTAACGGAACGGTGGCTCTGCCGAAGCGTCTCTCCTCTTGGCTGAGGAAGGTTAAAGGGCAAGCCACATTCTGAAAGAGGAGAAGAACGATATATACCGGTACCTGCCAATTTCTGTTTCTCTTTCGTTGCTGCATTTCCTTCAAGTAATCACACGCTCACTTTTTTTCTTCGTCTTGACTGTTATTTTTCTTCTTCATCATCAGGATATGTTATATATAGGAAACGGGACTTGTTGGTCGTGGGAATCAGCTACGTAAAAACCCTTCGATGATGTAATCTACGTCTTGGTGACAGGCCACAATTAGGATTCCTATAATACCTACCGCACAGTTCCGTCTGGGTAACCAACCGCACAAGTTTAAGAAAGGTCGAGAGGGAACTTTTTTTTTCAATAATTCTCTTTTGGATTCAATTCTATAATAATAACACAAATCTTTTAAAATTTGCTCAAATTATAGTGGAATAAATGAAAAAAAAAAACATTCCAGGTTACTAGTTCAAATAACGTATACTAGTCTGTCTTCTCGTTCACTTGGGAAATGAATTTGAAAAAAAGAACGGAAGGATGCATATCGATGTGAGGGAGCCGCATTTCATTATTCTTAAACGAGCTACCCCTGTTTCCGGTTCCACGATGTAGCTACACTATTTGTAAATCTGGAACGATGTATAGTATATGCTTATGTGAGAATGAGATCCAACTCTATAGCGTCGACCATCGGTACCGTGCGAATTATAGCCAATCAATGAAGTTTCCGGTTTATTCTCAAATGAAAATGAGCTGAAATACGCATTATTATTCACTGTGAATATCCAAGGAGTCGAAATCAAATAATCCGTTTTTATTCCACTATGCCGTTATTTGGAAGACCTTTTTATTTGTAGTTTTTTGTGGGTTAGGATCTTCCTAGGATCGACATTTTTATATGTTTAAAATTTTTGTAGAAAATATTTATTAATAGGCTTGACAATAAATTGCAATTTTTTAAATTTGGGACATATGAAACTAGAAAAAGAAAAATTCTTCACCCACTTTCTCTGACTTTTAGAAGACCTATACGCCTAACAGCTGTCACAAAAGAAAAATCATTTCAGTTTTGAAACTAATGGCGTTCTTGTATATTTTTGAGTCGCGCAGCATCAATCCTACCATCATTGCTTTCTCTGTCCCCAATATTCATTTGTTTGCGGTCTTCCCAAAAGCCCATCGCAATAAACTCAAAACTGAAAATGCATCAAATTCCCTTTGTTCCAGCATAGTTTTATAGCCATATCAAATGATACCGCCGTAATTCGAAGTTGATAAATAGAAAAGGTGACCAAGGAAGCTTATGGAGACAAGAGTTTCCGGCTGAACGGAAGAAGCGGCCACGCACGTGAAGTAGTAAAGCGGAAGAGGTAAATCTACCTCGTTTCCCACTTCCCATCGAATTTTCGACCCAGTCTCGTGACCGATAACAAGCATGAAACTTTAATCAATTTATTTTTATACCGTTGTTGAAAAAAGAGGAGACTTTTCAGTTTCTCATGACTGAGAAAACATGATTTATCCATTTTTTGGGGGATCGGAAGAGACTTCCAGTTCCTACTAAACCCGTATTTGGCATATTTACAAGTTTTTAAAAATAATTGTACCACTATAACTGCAAATTATCCATGACAAAAGAGAAAATTGTATTGATTCAATTAAAATCAAATACAACAAACACGTATATACTTGAGTGACCAAAAAAGGCAAAAACACAACAGTTAAAGTATGCATATTATGTTAATATCGTACCCCACCAAAAAAAAAGGGTTGAGATAAAAGAAAAGATTTAAGGTTGTTATTGTTAGTCACCAGAAATCCATCGTTTTAACTGTCGTGTAAGCAATAGACTTCAAGTATACATCACTCATCGATTAAAGCGCTGGCTTCTTCAGCCATGGCATAGTACTTGTTTGCAAGCCTTCCTTTCATTGAGGCCATAGCAGACTCTGCGGCTTGATTAAACAAGTCGGCCGCTTCGGTGGGGTTCTTTTGGAGGCCGTGAGCGCCTTCCAGGTACATTTCAGCCAGCCTGGCCATCAGTTGATAAGGTGGATCATCCATACTTCCGTCAAAATGGCCTTCTTCATCACTGGCTTCGATGGAGGAAATGGCTAGACCATAAAAGTGGACGGCCATGGGCCAGTAGACCTCGCGTGTACCAAGGCCCAAACCAGTGTCGTAAGCTTTAGCCAAATAGATCATTGCAGCTCGATCTCCAGCATCAGCCGCCTGTAAAATAGTACTTTGGTTATCATTTGCTAATGATTGCTTTTTATTTTATATTACATTGTGCATGTAATCCAACCCCAGATCAGTATTCTGAACACTCTCTTCCATTTCCAAATCAGTCAGTACGTCATGAGGAAGGTGAAGAGCAATTCTGGACATCGTGATGATTGCCTCTAAATTGCCACAGTCCGCTGCATGTTTAAGGTGGTACAAAGCAGCTTCCTTGTCATACCCTTCTTTATCCGCATCGGTAAAGCGCTGCATTTCGTGGTATTTGGCCAGATCCAAATGCAATTGACCTATATCAAATTTAATTCTAGTTAGTGCTCTAAAGGTAAACCAGGAAAACACTATTGTTTACCAAGAACAGATCCACCAGTTCGTTGCATGATAGCATCATCCTCGATATCTTCTTCATTCATCTCCAGCTGTCGTTTTCTAGCTTCAAGCTCATGAAGAACGCAAGAAGATCGCGCCTTCTTCTCAATCAGCTTCCTACAAGTAAACATATATTACACTAACCATTATAATTTTCTCCAAAATAATGTTTTACCTGAATGCTAATCGATCTGCTTCTTCTGATAAAGAACCACTTCCAGCATCCGAGTTCATGCGAGGCCTACGGCGAGGAGCTCTATCAGAACTGTAAAAAAAAATCAAGATTTTTAGAAATAATGATTACAAAAAATCACTATTTTATTGTCACTGTACTCGACGTTTGAGGTATCAGATAGAGTAGGACTCTTTCCCGTCAACAACGTTTTCCCGTCGTTCGACTCATCATCATCTGGATCGTCTTCAGCTACATCGGCGGACGTCCATTCACCACCCAAATCAGCAGGAGAACTGCAAGAATCGTGACTGATACTAGTCGAAGTAGATCTTTTGCGGAGAAACTCGGTGAGATGGCTCCTCTCATAACTAAAAGAAAAAGAATAAAGGAATATTGATGACAATGTAACAAAAAATACGGATCTTTATTACGCTGATGGCAGTACGCAAAGATCTTCCGTTCCACGGGAAATGGTTCCAACCAGAGGAGAATGGTGATGATCAGCAGCTGACAGCAGCGCCTACAAAATTTTTACAGTAAAATCTTCAAGTATATAAGTTTAATTGATCTTCTTACCAACTCTGAAGGAGCCAGATCGAATTGAGTGAGCCCAAGACTCTCACAAATCGCATTGCACGTATGAGAGTGGAAGAAGAGAGCCATCCCGCGCGTTCCTAGGTTACCGTCGCCGTATTCAAGGCCTATGATATAACCATTAGATAATACTTAAACTAGTTCATCCTAAACTTTACACATTGTATACCTGAAACAGTGTGAATTTGGGGGTCAGTGTAGAGGTCTCCAACACCCTGAATATCCACTACCATGATTTCATGTCCGGAGCGTTCGAAAGTAAAGTGACTAAAGGCTTGTGGCGTTGCTCGCAAATGGCTCTGACTTTCCAGGACGAATCCCGAATTACTGTTGTACTTGACGTAGTGCCCTTCGATGTAGTTCTCCACGTGAAAGAGGGGGCAGTTGGGACGATCAACAAACTCTAGGACGGCCATCAAGAAAAAATCTACTTTCTTCGGCGGATTGTGCCTATTGTACTCTTCGCCCCAAAGTTTGGCTTCCATCTGAAGCTTTACTTCAGAAAAATAAACATCGCGATCCACTGGGTCCATGAATCGCTTGGCTACAGCATTGTTGCAGTTATTTCGCCAATCCTGAAAGATGATCGACATAATGAATTGAAAAATGTATAATATGATAATCAACGAAGATGAGATCCTACCCGGTTGTGACTGAAATTGCTAAGCTTTTTTATTCGGTAGCATTCCCTCATTGCACCTTGAGCAAAGACCTCTGGTTGCATCTTGACTTCGACCTCATCGACGTTCCATTGCTTCTTCAGTGGATAGTATCGGTGACGGAGGGCTTTCTCGGTGGGATCTGTTACAAGGAAATCGTATTACAGTAAAACTGAAAATAGATGCATAAAAAATAAATTATTACATTCTTCTATTTTGAAGGACTCCCAAGGATCACTGAAAGATCTTGCCTTTAAGAGTGCATGGCGCCAGTGGTGAATTCCTTTGCCATTCCTAGGGCTCCCAGATGATGTGGAAGATTCGCGCTTACGCTTCGAGCGGAACGCGCTCAAGGCCGCCGATAAAAATTTCACCTGTTTCTCGTCCGTCTCGGGTAGTGAGACACCAGCGTGATCGTCGTTTGATACATTCCATTTTATATCATTGAAATCGAGCGGCTCCAAGATTAGATCATCGTGACTCTCAAACGACATTTTTTTTTTGCTTTGGCTCAAATTATTACGTAGAAGGCAGGATTATTTTGGCTCGGGTATTTCAGGTTTGCTGCACTCCATTAAATGCAAATTTTGTACCTGAACATAGTAGAAAAAAATATTTAAAAAATAAAAAAAATTATTTTAAATTATTTGTATGATAGCTCAGATGGTAGCAAATTGACCGCATAACAACAAGTCAACAACATGTTGGGTGGAGTCTGAAAACAGGTTTGATAAATTTGCAGAATATCCAGAAAAAGTTCTTTTCTTTCAAAATGGTTACTGATCATTACCATATGTTAGTTAGCATTGAATTTGGCCTTGCAAAAATTCTTAATTTGTTTCCCTAGTTTTACATGACAACACTTGTTACAATAAAAGTTTTATTTCTTTAATATATATCTAGTAAAGAGTGGAGAAAAACAACATAAGAAAATCGCATACAGGTGTAGGCGAGATTCGTGTAATGAAGCATAACTGTGAAAAGCAGACAATGTAATTTATGCAGATTGCCGCCGTATACGAACCAGTGAAGTGCATATCTAGTCAACAACTACCATTTATATTTATCAGATGAGATAGCTCTTTTAAAAACACAAATTATTCGACATTCACTATTGAGATAACCTTATAATGATCTTTTACAGCTAGCACTCTAGAATCCAGGCAAAGAAGCATGCTAAATCAGCTAAAACATGTCAACTTTTGCTTGAAAGCATGGTGAAAGGCTACATGATCATTTTAAAAAAGAAGTATTGCCTAAACTATGACAGTTTGTCATTTGACTAATGCTGCACAAATAAAACTTAACAAATAACGAAAATATTCTTTTGCTTTCTAAAATAAATGAACTTACGGCATGAAAATGCGTAGAAGCTAATAATAATGTGCCCCACAACCCGTATTCTACTGCATGGACTACGTGACTGGTATGAGCAGCTGACAGGTCTTAATATCTTGTATGTACTTACAAACGCGGGCTACAACTTTTGGGGACGAACTAATCAGTTGATAAAGACACTTGCTCTCAAATGAAGTCTTTGAAGGTTAAAGACACAGGACACAAAAGATAGGATGCCGATTGATCTTTACTGAGACATATGTACGCCCCTTGCGGCTACAAGGAAGGCGAAATTTGCACGAACACCATCTGAGTCTACAAAATAACCAGAAGAAAAATAACTGGCTTGAAGGGCAAAATACGAATGCACTCTCTGCATGCTAGAAGCCTTGCTGCGCACAATAACAAATCCACCTAGCGGTAAATACAAGAACTCGAAGGCTCCCGCACGTCCGCACAGATCTCGCAAATCCCGAACTGTCGTTGTTGCATATAAGACAAAACCGTAGTTCAATTAAAGTTTCAATATAACATGAAAAGCAATTAGCTAAGTATCATTAACCTTCTAGTTTTATTGGATCCAATGTTAAATTAAGTGCGTTGTAAAGCAGTAGCGTTTCATCCAAAAGACATGATCTAAGTCATCCACATACATAGAAGCGAATGAAGAGACTTCAAACAATTTTATCTACTCGACTAAGTCGTAGCTTACTATTACTCGCACGTATCATGAAATAGTTTCTGAATTGGTAATAATTTTTTTTTACCTGTGCCATACCACTCGACGTTGGACGTTCCCGAAAGGATCTGAAAAGGGAGCAGGATCGCTGCTTCACCGTAAAGGGGGTATACTGTAGTTGAGTTAGGGAATCGCGTTGTGCGGTAGACTGCGCTTTCGACAACATCAATGACGGATGTCCTTCGTTTTCCAGATGATGAAATGACAGCAATAGCAGAATGCATTGCAAGGCTGGCTTGGACAGAGGATGGTAGCACAAATACAAAGTTTATGTTTTGTTTAAACTCGATTCGGTTTATTAGAGATTTAATTCACAAAAACGTTTACTAGATGTACAAATAGAAGAATTGGTTTTGATAACACGGTATTTTGAAGCCAGTTTGTATTAAGTTTGACGTAAAATAAGGTTCAACTCAGTTCAAACCCTGCACCAGATTGAAGCGCGTAGAGTAACTTTTCACGCAAAACCTTCTCGTCGTGAAACTCGGGAAGCTTAAGAAGGTTCATACAGGTGCTCGCCGTGGGGAGACGGTCGTCAGTTCCGGCGTTCTGAATACAAAATGGAGGGTCCAGCTCTTTAAAACCAAGCAGAGGCGGTCGGGAGCAACTTGTCACGAATTTTAGGAGGTGCCGCTTTCCACTGTCATCAAATTTGTCAACGACACGCCAAAATGCCTGGATGACTGGGTGAACGGAAGTATAACCACCAGTGTAGTGCGTGTGCAACTTAAGGTCTTCTAGATCTACTGGAGTGTATGCTCCCGAGACGAGCACCTGAAGTTCCCGATAGCTAAATGTTTGTAGCCATTCAAGGTCGATAACGTTGGCTAAACCCTATATTAATGGGGCGTTAATTTCACTTCGTTAAAAATGCTATAAAAACTAATACCTGGCGGAATGCATTGCACTGGAGTCGAATTTGTTTGTTGAGTTTGTAATCAGCTACCAAGTGGATGTATTCGATTCGGTTGGATGACGTTACAGGAATGTTGGAACCGTTCGGTTTCAGCTCTTCAACCTAGGAAAGGATGATAAACATTCAGTTTAAAAGAATTGGAAAAAAAAATTTTCAAACTCACTCTAGTTTCACCCAATTCGCTGCTCACAATTGTGAAATCGAGACCGAGTTCCGTAACATCCCCATCGTAGTGCCGGAGATACAGCAGATTTTTGTGGAGAACCGGGTCCAAAGAGGCCAAATGATGTACATCTAAACTGGCGCTGGCCTGACCAAGAATCTTGGACAAGAAGAAGTCAGCCATGGGCAACTCGACGAGCAAGTTCTCGTACAGAGCCTTTCCGAGCATTCGGCCAATAAAGTAGTAATGGCTCGGAAAGTCTGGAACAAGAGCGGCCACCCCAGGGTTCGGGTACAGAAGATTGTCGGCCGAGAGGCGGAAGAAGCCTCTATTCGGATCAAAACAGGTCTTGAGAAGCTCTGAGAGGAATTCGCGGAATATACCACCTCCGTCGACGCCTGCTTCATCCAATCCAACAGCGTTGGTCAGCTGGACTCTCATTTTCCAGCGCAAATTTGGCTCTAATTAGAGAAAAATGTTGAGTTATCTAGATGAATAAAAGTTAAATAAATGAAATATTTACCATTTTCTAGCGAGAGTTTGTCGAAAGCGTCCTCGTAAATGTAGTTGCGCCGGATCATGACGTGAATAGAGGGCCCTCGAAGAAAGTTGGCCTCGCCTTGCTGTTGCATTCGATCGCTTAAAATCCACTGCTGCCACATTTTGACTCGGTCCGTAAAAGAGAAGACGAAGGGAACATCTCTTAAGACTGCTAATGTTCTAATTTCGCGAGTAGACAGCATGGCCGATCCTTCTTCCTCTAGAAAAACACTAGCCTAGTTAGTTTAGTTTTCCAAAGTAGTAGTAATAATAAATATAACGAACCAATTTCATTTCTCGTTAGAGGACGGATAGCTCGAAATGGACGATGCATTCTTCCTTGTCTCCTCAAAGAGAATTGCCCAGTTTCTCTCTAAAGGAAGAGCGACCCTCCCGTTGATCCAAACCCAACTGGGACAGAATGGACGACGAGTGTCGCGGGTATGAAGTTGCCTCACCAGATTGACGGTTGACTAAAAGACGTAAGAAACAAAATATGAATTCAACCGTCAAACGATAATCAGTGAACTACAGTAATAGAACTCACTTTGAACAAGTGCATCCAGAGGCGCGTATCTTGGTCAGGATTGGAAGCCTGGCGAGATTTGGAAGAGAAAGAGAAGGAAGCGCTGGATCTAGTCTCTGGATAGGCGAGCTCTACAAGTCCGAGGCAGACGTCCCGAAGAACAGAGGCAAGTTCGGCCACTTCAGATAAAGTAAACGGCATTGCTCCAGTTGATACGGCATCTAAAGATAGAAATTTTAGTTTGCTATCAAATTCAAAATCTATTCACAATATAAGACTTACTGGATTCACTGTAGAACTCGGAGTCGTCCAGTGTCACCAACAAGTGGCTAAACAGAGAACAGAAAACGTCAAGCACGGGCACTATCCGTTGGCTTTCTGGTGAGCTCAAGTGAACTCCTTTGGCTAGAAGCTGGATTAAAGAAGTCTCCGACGATCCAAAGAGTGACACTTGCTTCTCTGATTTGATGTGACGGAGCAGTTGTTGCAGGTAAGACGGTTTGAATGCCAAAGTGTAGAGCAACCTAAAAAGTAACTTTATATAAATATTTGTCCAAAAAGCTACGAGACTCGGTAAGTGTTTCTACCTGCATTTGTGAAGAGCTAGACGGTCCGATAGCAATAAGTTGTGACCAATTACACAGACGTGTGAAAGAACAGTGGGTATCTGTAGTCCCGTCACTAGAGTTTGCACAGTAGCGGGACTATTGAGGATATCCACGCAACGTAGCATAACCTGAAAAAAATAGAACAAATTAGAATTATTACACACTTAAAATTGAGCTCTTATTTGTTACATCTTGTTCTGCAGCTTTGAAATCGGGGATCGTTTCCATATCATCTCCGTCAGAATCTTCGTCCTCCCCACGATCTTGAGCAGCGTGCACGAACTGAAGGCAACTTGTTAAACGACTCACGATGCAGATGTAAGAAGATAACGTTGCCTCGTTTCTCAATTCTATGAAAGAAGATAAATTTATAGAATAAAATGAAATATTTAGGAGGAAGATGTAGAATACCTGGATGACCATCTGCCAGTACAAGAAAGCTATGGAGAAGCCATGGATTACGTGGTCCACATTCTTCGTTGCTCCGAAGTAAATGAGATAAAGGTATCCTGCTGTTATTTAACCGAAGCGATGGTAGGATGAAGTTGACCACTTGTTCAGAGTAAGCCGGCTCCAGAAACTCCCGACTGAAGGATCCCACGATCATTTTACTATAAAATTAACCAATAAATATTAAAATATTACATTAAATTTTACTAGATAGGCTTGTCCTATTGTTTTTACCTCTGTTCAGAGACTGGCTATAGTGGAAGCAAAATCTAAAGGCTGTAAAATGAAATCCAGAAGACAGGCTGACAAGGGCGTAGGAGGCTTAGTGGTTGGTTCGACCATTGGCGGAATTTTCTCATCCGCAATCTGCCGTAGCATGGTAAAATAACCTATATAACAAGAAAACTGGTTAATTTTAAAAATATTTTAATGATTGAAACATTAGTATTACCTTTATTGGATAAAACACCAAAAATTGATCCCAAAATGTCACTGACCACCTGACTGTCTGATATCGTTTTTATGCCAGTTTTGTGAATTTAAGAAGATTTCCAGCACCCTCCAGTGTGAGCCCTTGCTCTCAGGAGATGAAATGGTTTCAGAGATGTAGCGCAAGGTGAGATGGAAAAACTGGGCCAAGGAGAAAACAAAACTCCTCTCAACCTGACATTGCTTCATGATCCCAGAAGGATTTCTGATGACCAGCTGACAAAGCCAGACAAGTTTGCCAGAGTCCTGCTCTACATTGAAAAAGAACCTCAAACGGTTCATGAGGTTTGTGAGAACTTGGAGACTGATGTTTTGGGTATCTCCCTTTTGAATGGATTCAAACAGTTGGCGTTGATGGTTCTTCTGTAGGGCCCTGGCCTTGCATCCTCTAAAGAAAGCCTGGATGATCACAGCACTGTGATTCTGCCTCCTTAAATCCTGGATAAAAAATTAGATTCAATATAGTTTTTGCATGTGTTTTACATAATTAGGCAACTCGTTCTCGAACGTACCTCTCTCCTCTGCCTCTCCAACTGTGTCCTCTGAATAAAAATATCTCTTTGGCTGTGTTTAGAAGCACCACCTAAACTTTGAACAGGTTTCCTCCTATACTCTCCTTCGAAGCTGAACATTTTCAATTAATTTTCTAAACCATAAGAGAAAAGAATGGCTTTAAAAAAACAATATCATCAGCCTAGAATCTGAAGATGATGAAGTAAATTTCTTCAGCAGAAGAACAACTGCCGTTCATTCGAGAAGACTCGCAATGTTGCCAGTTTCATTGTTTTCAAGTGAATGCCCTCAGGCGAGTCCTGTTTTTTTTTAACGAATTAGAAGCAACTATGAACTTATTTTGCAACGGTATCTACAACTTGACAGCTTTATGCTTCAATTCCGACTCACGTGGTGACGAGAAAATTCTGTAAATTTCCGAGGCTTCTGATAATTCACACAATATGTATCTTATGTATTATTTGAGCGAAAAGGGCGATAGAGTCTACACTCTAAAGGTAAATTAATTTTACTTTCTTAACTGATATATTATAATTTACTGTATTAGTCCGAAACTAATCATGATATTTTCTCCCTATTGTGACGCACTTAGCACGTGGATCCTAACGGCAAACCTACCTTTTCGGCCCATCCAGGTAATTTTAACTTATCTTTTCGTATTCATGTTTGGTATTAACTCTTTGTCTCCTGAAATTTTCCAGCCCGATTCTCCCCTGAAGATAAATATTCTAAGCACAGAATCATTATCAAGAAGAGGTTCAATTTACTGCCCACTCAAAAGGCTTCAATCATCTACTAACTACTCCACACACCATTTTCAATAAAATGATTTTGACACATCAATTACAAGTCCTTCTCATTTATTTCAAACAATCCTTATATTCACTTTATCCTGTGTGACATGAGATACCTGTAGGTGGTACCAGCCCCAGATGAAAAATAACTATTGATCCTCTGTTCCATCTGTCAAAACCTAATATGCTAACAAATCCCATATTAGTCAACAAATTGGATAGCCTGGTCTGATATTTGCTGATGGGGCTGCTGTTCTAATGTTTCATTAGTAGCCTCCTCCTTCCTGTAGTTGCAATTCTAAGGCTGCTTTGTTGCTCTGCTGCTTGTGAATCCTCTTATGGGACATCACCAGGATCTAAATGAAAAAAAAAAAATGAGTATGCTAGGATTCAAAAGAATTATCTCAAAATACCTTATTACGGAATTCCTTTCCACAAATGGGACAAGGAACTTTCTCTTCCTGAGTCTTGTGGGTGTAAGAATGTGCCCTAAAACCACCAATCAACATTAAAAAACTTAACAAATGAAACCAGATCGATTATTAGTACCGAAGATGTTGCGGTTGACGGAACGCTTTGTCGCACTCTGGGCACTTGTACGGGCGCTCCTCCGAGTGCATCCTCAAATGCTGACGAAAGTTGTACTTAGAAGTGAAGCTTTTGTAACATTGGGTACAGTTGAACGGTCTCTCTCCAGTGTGAACTCGTTCATGGATTGTACGAGCAGCGGACGTGGTAAAAGTCGAACTGCACTGACTACAAGAGAAGACGGGTTTCGGTAGAGGTGGCTCTCCAGTAGGCCCGTGTCTCTCAATGGAATGTTTCTGTAGAGCCGTCTTTTTGAAAAATGATTTCTCACAGAAAGAGCACTGATGGACCTGTTAAAAAAAAAAAAAAATTAGAAAAGAGAATAAAGAAAGGTTGAAAAAGTATATACCGTTCCAGGATGCTGTTCTTGCTTGTGCTGCTTTAGCTGATGGATGGTTTCGAAATGTGCCTCACAGAGTTGGCAAGGTATAGAGACCGGTTGACCAGTGTGATTTGCCCGGTGAACGTTGAAATGACGGATGCGTGAAAAAGTCATTGGACAAAACTCGCATCGGTAGACAGCCTCCGGTTTGCGAGGACGACTACTAGTACTTTGGTCCGCTCCTTTATTACGATCTGCCTGAAGTTGTTGATGAACCTTCATGTGCAGTTTCAAGTTGGTTGCCTAGTTTAGGATAGGAAATATTAATACAAGAAGCAAGGTATGTTTGAAAAGTATGCAAACCTGGGCAAAGGATTTGTCACAAATGTGACACACATGTGGCTTCTCTCCGGTGTGAATGAGAATGTGTTTTTTCAAGTTGCCACTTGTATGGAATTTTTTGGTGCAGCCCGGTTCTTTACATTCGAACGGGCGGGTATCGTTATGAATCCTCATATGGATATCCAACCTATACAATTAAAGGAATGAAAATCCATTTGATTGCTGTAATCTTCAATCATTATGCATTTTTACCTGGACTTTTTGGTGAAGGTCTTTTTACAGACGGTGCACTCGAGGCGACGAATTTTAGAATTGTGCTGATAGTGAACGTGGGATTTGAGCAGAGTGGCCGATGAGAAAGAGCGGCCGCAGCGCTCGCACAAGAAATTCTTTTCACTCTCCTATAATAGAATTTTAAAATTTTGAATGTTATATCATAACTTTAAAACTTGTTTCTCAAACCTTGTGATTTGCAAAGTGAGCTTTAATCCAAGATGAACTGATGAGCTTCCCACATATTTCACACACCACCATCCGATCTACTCAAAATGAGATTTAAACAAAAAGAAGTGAAGAAAGCATTTATAAATTATTCACTTACGCCGCTCTTTTCCTGGTGGGCTCTTTTGGAGGTGGAGAGGGCGTTAAATTGACTTCCACCACTTGTTCGGGTTCACTAACTGTTCCACACTCCTCTTCTTCAACAGTGGTATTCTTCTGAGTAGAAGCTTCGAGGATAAGTCGAGCCAATCTCTTCGCTTTTCCGTGGTCTTTCTTAAGGCGACTGAGAGTGGTGAGCAAAACACGTTTGCGGCGTGATTCGGCCTCAATTGCTTGCTCTACATCTTCTTCTTCTTCTTCAGATTCACTATCGGAAGCAACGTCATTATTGCCTCTTCTCCTCTTCCTGACGTACGGATACTGAATGGGTGTGATAGAAGTGTCTGTCCATGGTGTCGGTATTGGACCATCCAGAATCAAGTGCGTCTAAATCCAAATTTTAAAGATAATTAAGAATCCAACAGGTAATTTTAAAATTAATTTACTTTGCCCATTGGACGAGCAATACGCAGTTTTAACTGGCAGCCGATTCGTCTGGAAAAGCTTTTTGTAGTGTTTCCTATAACGATTCTTTTTAGCAGGATATTCAATCTTGGGTTTCTTCATCGTTCCACAACTAAGGCGAAGTGGGTTCTCGTCGTCGCTCTCAGAATCGTCGCTTATTTCGAGAAAGATGCGAATGGGTGGTAGAGAACGGATAAGGCCCCGGTAGTAATTGAAAAGATGAGGATCAGAATAGATTCCCAATCGATCATGCTAATTTTGGAAGTTCCATTATTCCACCGTTAGTAGGGATTGATGGAAGAACGTCGAATTTTATTAGCGAGGCTTCCAGCCAGGAGTTCCCGGCTGGAACGTAACCAGCAAATCCGCTGAATTCTTCTAGAGTGACTTCGGCTTTCGTGACTCCAATGGCCGGCCTCTTGTGCACTGGAAGAGGTTTAGATCGTTTCTTAGCTCTAAGAGGAGCTACTTCTTCTATTAGGTTGACTTTCATTTCATTAACTGTGCTCGACCGCATGATTTTCGTTTCCTTCGGAGTCATGATTGGCTCTGGTTTTTTAACACTGTTGACAACTTTAACAGGGCTCTTAATTTTACGCGAACCAACATCCAGGTCTTCAAGAAGTTTATTGAATGATGATTTATTTTCTGAATTTAGAGTGACATTTCCTGTATATATGTATCTAAATATAAAATACATAAATGAGAAAACAAAATTACTGAAAAATTAATCAAATATATTTACAGTAAGAGGTTGGTGACATCTTGAAGACTGTAATCTGCAAACACAAGAGAGGCCTCTTCATCATTGATAGTTTCTTTCAATACATTTGCCAACACTGGGCTCGCTGCTGCAAGAACAGCTCTAAATCAAAACAGGAAAAATAAGTTTATTATTAAATAAATTCAATTCATAATTGAACATGCCTGTTGGCCTTCAATGGTACAAGGCATGGTTCGGATTTCCCATTATCACATGGGTTGTAACCGGACAAGTATACATCGGTGAATCGCTCTTCTTCCCAACAGCTCTGCAGATTACGCGAGAGACACAGGAGATGGCCACGCCCGTTAATGTTTATTAGAGAATTGGAGGCCATTGATAGTCGAAACTGTTTACACTTTTTCACATTTCCAAAATACGTGAATTATTTTTCAAATCAATTATTTGTTTATTTTCTTGAACGTCAAGTAATGTAAAAGCTGGCAAAGATGGCCGCGTTCTATCGCACTTTCAAAGATACATCTCCTTACCCGTGTCCCTCTAGCGAGGGAAATGGTGAAACACTTGCTTCCGCTTCCTATTCAAGGCTTAAATCACTGAATTCACGCGCGAGCACGAACTAAAAAGAGATGAATATAAATGAGTGAACCGGGTACCTGCTTCCAATTTGAACACATTTCATTTATACCATCAGCTTACATCCCACACCAGCATCACATCATAAAACTTTTGTATGCCGAGCTTGCCAGTTTATTGCTCTTGATTTCCGGAAAAAAACACACAATAATTTCAATTTATTTAAACCGACACAAACGGTTCACCATAATTTGGGCCATAATCTGCATCTTTAAATCGATTCTGATGACAAGATGGCTTCGCACTCTTTTAATTCAGGCAAAAAAAAATAGCGAAAGGATCTCAATCTCTCAATAATTTCCAAGATTGATTACAGCAGGCGAAAGGGAGCAGTGAAAAAAGGAATCAAAGTTCAAGGACCTCGTACCGAGATTCAACTACCAAAATTAAACAAAAAATTTAATGGGGAAAAAGCTCCTCAGCTGCACAAGCCAGTAGTGCAGCTAAAAATTTCTACACAATAATAAAGCCCCCAAAAATAGAAGAAGTTGAAAAAAAAAAAAAAAGTTAATGGGCGAGTAAAAAGGCACGGCAATTTTAACAACAGGGTTGCTCAATCAAGAATATCTACTCCAAGCGCTTAGTGGTGTGTAAATACGTCTTTTCTTTTTCTTAGTTTAAAAAGAAAAAAAAACGTTTCACTTCTTCTTATCAAAAGGCGCATTTGGGGTTGGTGTTATTCTTATTTTTTAAGGCAAGGAAGAATTAAATGTGGGAGGAAGTCAGAAGGATTTTTGAACAATCGAAATCAACTTGTTTTGCGCCCACCGTGGCTCGGTTGTTGACCACCAGCTTGACCGGGGACGATCCTGTATTGTACTCGATGTGAATTTGACTGCAAATGTCTCAGATGTCCAGCCTTTAAATATGCCTAATTAGAATATTTATATTTTTTTTATTTATTAATTTGATAATACCTGGCAATTTGCCCATTCTGTTATGTCATAGACAGCACCTTCCATGCAAGCGTAGTAATTAGAACGGAATCCCAGAAGTCGAGATTCAGCCCAGAGGTCTCCTTCGCGAGCAGAATGGTGAATTTTGCAATCCTAAAATCAACATAATTAATTTCAATTTCAATTTGAAAAATATAATTTGAAAAATACCTGGCAATATCGGGCGGCGTAACAAGGTCGATCCGTTTTAAGACGACGATGTCTCTTGGAACAGTTGGTGCAACGGATCGTATTGGCAGCCTCGTCCATTTTGGCGTGCAGTTTGGCTAAAAGCTCGTTGAGCTCCGCCCAGGCTGATTCCATCTCGTCCGCTTCGGCCACCAGCTGATCGTAGTGAGAGCGTCTCTCCGGAGCGCCAATCAGCTCAAAGGCGTGCGCCAAGATCTTAAAGGCCTCTTCAGCACCCCTCTGCCGGTTCTTATCGGGATGGACCAGAACGGCCTGGCGCTTGTAATAACGACGTATCTCTTCGTCTGAACAGTCTCGACGTACTCCCAGTATACTGTAAGGATCTCGGCCTTTACAAGCGAGGAGACGGTGCATGGCTTCCTCTCCTGTAGCGGGCAGAGGTATGTTGGCGTTGAGGCCGCCAGAAGAGCTCGTTCCAGCCTCTTCAGCGACTGAATTGCGTCGAAAAAATCGGAAGAATTCGCGTATGGAAGGAAGCCAGTGTGTTGTCACGTACAGCCGGCCAGATCTTGTTTGCAACTTGATCCAGTCCGTCACTAGGTAACTCTTCTCCCAGCACACCGTCTGGAAGCTCTGGAGGCCCTGCCACGATAGATTGCAGCTCATTTGGAGCACATCGGCGCACAGGTTGTAGAGCCACATAAAGAACCATCCACAAAGTCGTGCCACCTATACATAATTTATTATATTAATTGTTATGTGAACAAGAAATAAAGTAATAAACCTTTGGAAAATAGGCACGGGCTAGAGCGGCGCTCCTGCTCTGCTGAGTATGCTTCTTCTGATGACGTCCCCGGTTAACGGATCGCTCATTTTCCTTGATGTTGCTCTCTGTCCGACTCTTGTTGCCCTTTCTATCACTTTTCTTGGGCTCTTTGCGGACTTCAATGGGGGAGACACCGACCCCTTCATCACCGCTTTCGTCGTCAGAGGCGGGAAGACGCTCAAAAGACGGATTGTCGCTGAGTGAAGCCGTCCTGTTGCCACCACCACTTTTGGGTTTCTTGTTCCCAATACCACCACCAAGATCCGTCTGTGAGCGAACGCTTCTAAACGATTCGTTGTGTCCCGAAGTCCAATTCTTTTCACCTGCTTTTACATTTCCCTGTAAATAATAAATAGAAAAGTAAATAATGTAAATAAATATTTTTAAAAAGTCATTGTTACCTTGGCAGCTGCTAGATTGTTGTTGATTTTCAGAGGCTTTTTCGGATTCGTGTTGATCTGGCTTCGATGATTATTCAAGCTAGTAGACTGTGTCTGCTGTTTGGTGGGCTGAGCTGGTGAAGAAACCGACGAAGAAGAAGCCGGTTGAGAAGAAGCAATCTTATTGCTCGAACTGCTGCTGAGTAGTTTGTCTTTATACGTTTCTTTGCGGGTTTGCTCGTTGTCTACTTTGCTGGAACGGCTGTTGTTGGTTACTGTGGTGTGAGCAACTGTTTCAGCAGGAGATGAAGAAGCGTTATTATTGGGACTCTCGCTGCGGTTCTGTGAGATAGTCAATACGTCTTTGTAAGATCGCTTGCTACTGCTCCCAGACGCATGCTGGCCAGTTTCGGAAGGAGAATCATCCATTTGCAGCTCCGCAGTTTCGTAGTATGGCTCGTTTTGGACAGGTTGAACAACTTGCTGTTGGATGGGTGCTGCCTGCTCTTCAGAGATTAGGCTGTTGCTCCGGCTGTCCAGACGTGTGAGGTTGGTGATTTCCAGAGGACTACCCTGAAAAGGGTTGTATGTGCCAAACTCAAAGGCTGAAGAGACATCAGAGTTGAGCCTCCGGAGGTTTCGTCCACTGGAGTTGTCAGCCAGGAGGTCATTGCCGCTGAAGGTTCTTGCCGCAGAGTATCCCTTGTTGCTCACTGCCGGATCATAATTGTTGCTGGAGAAAACATTCTGAGGAACAGGAGAGTAGTGGTGATCAGGCTTCCCGACCACCATGCCAGCCTGGAAGTGTGGCTGCTGGTAGTTGGTGAAATGGGAGAAGGCATTGGAAGAGAGTGCAGCTTGATGTTCAGCTCCATATTGGTGATGATGATGATGAAAAGAGGGAGATTCGGCCGAATAGTTGTAAAAACTATTAGATGACGATGTGGTCGAATCTGGTCCCACTCCGGTTGGTGGATTATTCAAGTAGACGAAATCTAGATTCTCATCCTTGGTACTACTACTGCTGTGCATGCTTCGTTGATGGTGATGAGACATTTTTTATTTTTTGTAGAGTGGAGTAGATTCCCGCCCTTTTACATCTACTCTAGAGATCAATCACATCATAATTCGGAAATAACAAATGGAATTACGAAGGAAACCCTCAAGCTGGTGATGAAAAAATCCGTGTGACTGTTTAGTGTTTACCTTGAACAGAGCGTTGTCAGAACACTAATAACTTGTTGCAAAAAAAAAGCGACATTGCCGGTTCGTTTGTGCCGAAAAAATACGACATTTATTTGTGATTTAAATAACAATATTGAATTCCCCATTAGATTTTATGTAAAAATATTTTCATGATTTAATTCATTCAAATGAATATTTCAGATTTTAGTCTTGAGTTTTTACAAAAGCATTGTTTACTCCCAAGTTCCCAACTACCTCTAACACCTGCAACCTTATGCATATTTACATGTTGCATACAATTCTCTTTCAACTTTATTTTCTATTCAATTCTATTTCCGTTTCGCAAGCATAATGGGCGACCCCTAGTGTCCTTTAGTAGACAATCGAGCTGCCTCAGCAATTTGTTGTAAGAGGTTAGCTCTTATCAGCTAAATGTCGCAAGTCCGTAAACTAGATAAGACTAGGGGAATAACGTACTAGACGATCCACCCAAACTGACAAATAGATGAGTAATAAACCTGTAAATATAAAGTCTAGTGTCGCAATCCTGAAGGGATCGGCCGCGCCCTCCTTGAAAAAAGAAAAATCACGCGAGGTGATGTCACTCGAGTATGACTTGTGTTAGTGCGTATTTGTAATTTTTTTTTTCTCTTTCTCTCTCCCTCCTCACTTTCTGTTTGCTCTTTTATGTTTTACACAATCACGTACCACATATTCATGGAGGGGGCGGTAGGAAAACTTGCATAATCGAAGAAGAAGACAGGAATGAAATATAATGGAGTAATTTGTAGTAGTATGGAAGTAGAGAGAAAATAAATATGAAGAATTTTACCAAAAAAAAAAACTAAATAGAAAGAATAAAGGGCCCAAACAAGACAATGATAGGAAGAAAAAAGAGAGAAAAAGGCACATGAAAGAGCTCTCTTATCATTGGAATACACACACTGGTGGGCGGGGCGTTTTAAGGCTGGTGATGACACCACCAAAAATATAAAAGTCCCATCAACAGAGAAATTTATAATATTATTATGTAAGGAAAATATTAAACTGTTGATTTTAAGTTTAAATTGAAGGAAATATTTCTTTTTCTTATAATGTGTGGTGTATCGATTTATTTGTAGTGCTTTTCTTGTTCTTCTTACGGCCGGATATTTTCAGGGATGGACGTCGTATATGTCGGGGTCTCCAACTCTTCATGCTTCTTCATCTTGGCCCCCTGCTGAAGCTTGTAGTGGTTGATGATATCCTGATCCGCCGGGCACGACTAAAAATAAAATAAGATTAATGATTACATAAAGATAATAAAAAGTAGAAAAAAAGACCCGTTTGTTCGTGCCCGTTAAGATATGATTCTGATTTAGAGACACCGTGCGGTATCTAACTAGGATTTATAGGGATACCTATAAGGTACCTAACGGTGATTGAATGATACCTGAGTGAAGGCGTCCAAGTGGTACATGTGGTACATGTAGCGCCACAAGTTGGTCAGTGCCGTCGGAATGTCGAAATCCATAAAGTATTTGCCTGATGAGAGAGAAAGAAAAGAAAACACCGCTCGTTATTTACACGCGGTGGTGAAAAAGACAAAGTCGAGCCCAACATGTTACACAACAATACCTGCCACTCGAATGTGCTGAAGTCGGGGCATGAGCTCGCAATCAAAGCAGCAGAGCGTGTCACCCGTAAGGAAGCGATTCCCTCGCTTTCCGAGGTGCTCATCAATCTTCTTGAGCTGAGAAAGCAGAGCGTTCTTGGACGCCTCCTCTTTCTTCAACAGCATCAGCTTGAATTTCTATTAATAGAGAATAATTTAATAAATATTTATTTGGAAAATTTAATATTATTTATATTTACGCTGTAGACGTTCTCAATGCGAGAGGCAACGTCCTTATCCTGGACAAAGAGATTGTGACCGCCTGGAACATTCTTCATGATGTGTCTCTCAATCTTCTCATTCTCCAAGACGGCAAGACCGTTGTCGATCAAGATGGGCGGCGGTGTGGCCTCAAAGTTGGTCCTGAAATCGGGTGGAGGTTTGAGCATGTCAACCGTCGTCACTTTCAAACTGATGGTCTTCAATTCGGCCAGAAGGTAGAGGTCCATGAAATATTCCTGACAGAAGAGGCAGGCACCTTTGCGGCGGCCATCGATCGTGGAAGCCTAATAAATTCAAGTCACCAATTAGTTATTAAATTACAGTAGAGAGGGAAATTTATTTTTACAACTTGACCAACAGGTGTTAAAAATACATAACTACTGGGCATTCAAATGTGGCCAAAACAAACACGCAAGGACGTTATTTTACCGTTGACAGACATCATCAAACGGAAACAGCTGGATGAAGAATGCAGCCGAGCAATATTGAAATGATGATGGAATATTTTTCTCGTTTCCGTCTGATTGCGTAAAAAGTCTTTTTTTTTTAAATCAGCCGTTTAGAAACCGCAAAAAAATAGAGGGGCTGCGCGCAAAAGCTTCCGGATATCCTATGACGTAGTCTCCGCCCATTAGTCCATCGTTAAAAATAGAAGAAAACCGGCTTAGCATTAATCACTTCGGAACACCTCCAACGACAAAAGGAGATTACAGGCAAAGGAATTCTGAACATTTTGCTATGTGCAGTTCGCATCACGTAATGGGAACAAGCAAGACACACCTGCTGGAACGTGAGCAGAGCTTTTTTGGAAGTGTGTCGCATGCCCGCAGCGCCAAAAAGCCGTAACGCATCACACGAGCCTACCAGTACTAAACGGCCGATACAATGAACTCTCATTTGACAGCCCGATTGTTTTCTAAACCTTCCATCCGCTAGCACAGGTGCTAAATAGAACGTCAATCTATCGAATCTTTTCACGGGCAGAGATTATTCCCCCTCAATCATTCTTCTTTTTCCGTGTTGGATGTCATCGGAATGGGGCGCCCCAAGGGCTAGGAAAACAAGGATAAGAAATGGGTCATCCCGGCGTGAGGAGGTCAACCACTGAGAAGAAAAAGCACAGCAGCCCAATTCTTCTTCTCTCTTCAACATACATGCATCGGTGTGTGTGTGTTCTGCTCGTTACACCACTCCCCCCTCACCCAAAATCAAAATGCGCCGTCAGGTTCTATCCAGTTGTTTCAGTCTCTCCCTCAACATTTTACAACTGTGCTCATGATCCTAGAGCAAATAAAGCACATTCCAGAAGCATCTCTACATTTTTGTTACCTCTACAAAATAATCATAGGTTTACAATAAAAAAAAAGTCGAGATAAGAGTGCTTCCAATCGACGCACGTACACTGTATGCAAATTCGAAATAAAATGAATACGCACCGCAGACACCCCTAAAAAGTAATATGATGGGCGTAGGCAATTCGCCCGGAAGTACAGAAAAAAAATTGTTCGGGATTACACATAGTTGTTTTGACATTTTGACACTCAACGTGTTGCACGAGACACATCTTTTTTTTGGAAGGGCTTCTGCAATACTCACTTTAATGATGAGTTCAATTTCCGGGATTTCTCCACCGTTTCCATTGGCTGTATCGGCCATTCTGATGAGTGAGAGTTGTTTGTATGTTGTCTTTGTAGTTAATGGAAAACGAAAGACTTGTCAACAAAATGTGTGTGGGCAAACGCTCAAACAGTTAAAACTCTTGTGTGTCAGTTGGACGTACACTCCCCGACTACTCACGCCCTGATACTGTGCAGAAGGAACACTGCCCGACTGCCGACAGCGCCGTTGGGGCTGTGGCGATGAGAGAAACTCATCCATGGCAACGCTGGATTTTACTAGGAAACTGAACAAAATGTTGCCTTTTTAACACATCAATCAATAATTCTAAGAATTATATAATTATTTAAATTTGTTTATTATTCTTTAAAACATATTTTACGTTTTAAAATGAAATCAAATACGGGTTTTTGAATCCGGCAACCCCGCACGTGTTGTTTATTGCTTGCAAGTTTACGACATGCAGTGATCAAACCGGCTGTTCAAATAGGGAAAAACAAAACAAAAAAAACAATAAAAAATGGATAAAATTACCTTACTCTACGAAAACCGCCAGTTCGGTCAGTGAATTACACAACTATCGAAGGGCTTATCTTACTCTGACAGTTCATTGATACAGCAATTAATTTGTGACAATAATTTAGCCGCCTCCAAGTACCAACAATCTTACGTCACCGGCGACGAAATCTTGAGAAAGACGGCCAAGAAAGAGCTCCATCAAGTTTGGTCTAAACTTTTGTGTTTCCCACGAGATAGAAAATTAGAATCAAAATTCAATCAAACGTCGTTGATGTGTGCTTGCAATATTGTCTACTCCGTCGTCGACGAGGGATCTACCACCCGCCCCAAAGACGTCGCTAGAGCCTTTGAAATAGGGTTCCAGTCTGTGGAGATTGTTTGTGCTCAACTTGGATTACCCTTATGTTTGGAACTGGATTCTATCAAAGACAGCAAGTTGGTTTTTCTAGCTGGCAGATTGATACGAAGCGAACGGCTCGGAGTTGAACATCTCTCCCTCCTCGTATATCTCCTTTCTCTTCTCTGTTTTCTAGAAGCTCAAGAAGACCTTTTCTCTCTTCTTCAAGAAGTCAAAACAAGTGACAATGACTATCATCTTGAAAAAGCATCTAAAGATGGCTTCCTACTCTTTCCATTGGGATACGCTTCTGAAGAACAGCAACAGTTTCAAACGATTCGTGATCTATCTACAGCTATCCAGATGACGATCTATTTTCAAGAATATTTGTCAAGGCGGCCTCTTAAAGATGGACCTAAATGGAGGGACATACAGCACCAAAAGTTGCGAAGACTTGGCCGTCTCTTGGAGGCTAGCATCTTGCCTCATTCGTCCTCCTCCAACGACACGGTTCCAGTCACGAAAGAAATAGAACAGCAGGATTCTCATATGAAATTCGCAGAATATCTTACATCTGTAGCCAGGTTAACTTCCAATGGCAATTTAATTATGGCACTCAAATTCTTAAGGTATTATTTCATCATTAAATTAGTTTAAACGATTATCACAGCTAATTTTTTGGACAGTGTTGCAGCAGCCCATGAGCTCGGTGGGACCCAAGCTTGCGCACTGGTCATGACTTACAGCGCCGCTCTCTTCAAAGTATTTTAAAATCATATCTTTTAATAACTTGATTCTAGTCAAATGAATAATTTTTTTATTTTTCAGGCCTTGGGTGAAAATGAATGTCAGATAGAAGCATTAAGAACTGCCGAAGAGGCTCTACTAAAGAGCATTCCAAATAAAGTATCTTTCCACGGTCAACTAAGCGGGTTTCTTCTCGACCGACTGCCCTTGTTCCAGAATCCTAGTCTTGGCCTGATCCAGTATCAGCTTGGCAGAGCGCTCCTTCAAGCCGAGGTAAAATACAATATCAACCGTCGTTTAACTAAATTTAAAATATTAGTTACATTGTTTTCACTAGCGGTACAAAGAAGCGGCTACTGTATACGAGAAAATTATTGGAACTGGCTTCAGCTCTAATAAAACTGAGGCCATCCCTGACGCCCTTCAATTGAAATCTCCAACCTCACAGGCAGTTTCACATGAATATGTTCTGTCTTTGCTTAAGACGACAGATTTGGACCGAACTTTGGACGCAATCTCCTCGGTTTCCAATGACGAAGAAGAAGATTTCTTACAACTGATTCTTCAAGCGGAAGCCCGTGTTCAGATGAATCAGCACAGGAAGGCTGTCCAGCTCTTTAACAGGGCTGTCGGTCAGTTGAAAATCCGATCCGAGCGGCTATTGATGGAGGACAGTTTCAAAGAAAGGATCAGGGCGAAGATTCATTGTCGGTTGGCAGAAGTATTAGATTCTCTGGGATCGGCCCAGGACGCCTTCCATCAGCTTAGAATTGCTGTCCAACTAGCTCCCAATGATACTCAAATATCGAAATTTCAGCTATCTTTTACGCGGGACAAGATTAGGCGACAGCAGCCTTCGTCTACCGACAATCAGCCCGATGAAGTTATGGAGCAGTTGCTTAAATTAGATGATTGGGCTTTGCATTGCTTTATCCGTGATGGTCGATTGTAATGTAAATTCAACGTCGTGAGTGCTTTTCAAATGTTGTTTATTACGCAAAAAAGGATGTCTGTGTGATAGGAAGAAAGAATACAACTGAAATTGATGAAAATCTTGAGATATCTTCAATACGGCCGGAATCGGCGGTTGTTGGGATTCATGTTACGATTTGGTGGTGAAATGGCAATGTCAATGTAATCGCCGATTGGAAAGCGGCACTGCTTGAGCGTCTTGTTGTCGTCTGGACCACGCTCACCCGACACGGTAGATCCCATTTCTCTCCGGTTGTAGTTATTGTTACGCAAGTCTGGGAAAACCTACAGAACGTGAGTTAAATGGAAAAAGTAAATTATTTGCGTTTTTTTTCAGTTTTCTGGCATCCTTGAAAGTATTATTATGATCTAAAGAAGGTATTATAAAAGATTATTGTGGAAGATACAACAAGACTTTTTTCTCTGTTCTCCATTTCTCTTGGACAAGCCTTAAAAAAATTATGACAACTCAAGTCATGTAAGTTGAAACTTACCTGAGCAAAGGAGAATCGGGTTCCACGGCGCCTGGCCTCATAGTTAACTTCCTTGACCAAGCTGGTCAGTTCTAGAAGTGTAGCATCAGTCCTACAAAAATAGATGAGGATATAGCATTTGGACTCTTCCTGTTAAGTAATTAGATTGAATCTCTTGTGTGCTACTGAGAAATAAATTTACCAAGTGTAAATCTGTAGCTCACTTGCTGGAACACTTCCCCTGCCATAGTCACTGAGACTGTTGTGCCGGCCGATGGAACAAAACACCCTCAGTAGCATGGGGCATGTCTATAAAAAAAATTAGGAATTGAGGTACTATTATTATCACAGCAACAATAAATACAACCATACCTTTTCACGATCTACTGGTTTTTCACTATCTCGATTCTCCCCAGATTCTACTCTAACAGCGGATTCCAAATTTGACGCCATGGTTTTGATGTGTGAAGGTTTCTTTTTCTCTGTTTTGACAGCTAACAATTATTTAGAATGAAAGAACCTAGACCAGGGAAGGTCAGGCCGCCAACCACTCGTGGCCCTACTAGGAGTACTAGCCACTATGGCAATCATGTAGCTCTGCCTAGCGGCAAGTTGCGGAACTGTTATGAGCTTATGCAATGTACGTCTGCTAGTACTCATGTGAGTCAATTCAGATTTTCACGTTGCTGGCTTGCTGCACTTTGTGATTCGTTTTAATGCAACGTGATTCCTGCTTTGCGATTGATTGCTGTAAATAGTCAATATTACCTAAGAAATCTATGGAAGAAAGGTGAAAACATCTTTCGCGAGGTTGGACATGTTATCGTGTAGAAAATGCCTCAGTTTACAAAAAAATCTCTTGAACTTTCAAGGTATTTTGAATTCCAATTTAATTTCCTTAATTATTTACCTATTATTTATTTTTGCATTTCATATAGCTTTGATGAAAATAAAACCCAATAACTATGGAAAATGGGTGAAGCCAACAAACCAGCTTCCAACAGCAAGGACTGCTAGTCTATTCATGCCATCCAGTTGTCAGCGCACATCATCTTATGTAACTCATGGACAAGATAACTCATACTCCAATGAGGATTTGCTAGAAGACCACCTAGCAGAAGAATTCCAAGAGGATGATGTTGTCATCCACACTGAAGAACTGGAAGGTGTACCCATAATTCAGGGAGACATGAAGCCTAAAAAGAAGGAGACAGCCAAAGGTAACCAGGCTAAAGGCAAGTCCACCAAGAAAAAGGATGCTGATCTTAAGAAAGAGTTAGCTAACACTTCAGAGCAAATCAGCAGAGAAGTAATTCAAAGAAGAAATATGGCCTGTTATCTGACAGTATGTCTGCAGCAAAAAATGAACTTTAAGGTTTGGATTTCTAACAAACTTTTAAATTTATTTAAATTATTATTATATGTATATATGTCTTCTTTTAGGCTTTAAAGGTGCTGCGGAGCTATCACAAGTCTAAGAAGCTCACCAAATCTAGCGAAGTTTACGATGCAGTGTTGTTAGAAGCATCAGCTGCTTGCGACTGGAACCTGATCCGCGAAGTGGTACAGATGATGGAAGCGGACCAGATCCCATTAAGCCTCCTCTCATTCATATCTTGCTTCACCTGCCTCGGTTCTCGATCTCTTTTGGAACATGGACTTGAACCTGTAGCTCAGAACTTGCTGGATAAGATGGCCACTTACGACCTGCGGATTGAAAATGTGTTCCTTTCTCACCGCTACTCGCAGAATCAACGAGAGATGCTCATCCGAGGTATCCGGCTCGCCCGGCCCGACTTCGAACCCGTTTATCCGTCCGTCTCTGTGGATTATCGCTCAGAGCTTATCGAGGCTCTCAACGATCGGCGCATACACTCCGACGTTAAGCCTCTTGCCGACGGAACTAATCTCACTGCCAAGAAGTAAGAATGGTCATCTTCATTCTTTTAATAGTTATTATTTATATTTATATGTATTTCTCTCTTTTCTAGGTTATCAGAAATGGTCAATCAGCAGTGCGAGTTGGAGTTGAGTGATAATCTGTGCATCCCATCTATCAGTACAGTAGTGCCAGATGAAAAAGCGATAGCTGAAGTCGACGCTTTAGAGGCCAGTTGGGAAGTGGAAGTGAGGGAAGCCGTTTCACGACACTTGGCCATCAGCAAAGCCCACTTTGAATTGAGCTATCGCTCGAGATTGATTCACATTTATCCTTTCTTAACACTCCTATCTGAAGAGGATCTCGTCCGCTTAATAATGAATGAAGTCAAAGTTCTTGCTCGTTCGTCGGAAGTATTCAGTCCTTCCTTGTATCAGCTGAGTCGCGATCTGGGTCATAAAGTATAATATAAAAGCAAATAACAAATGTTGTTATGACGGGTGTAATTAGTCTCGATTTCCTCTCTTCGTTCCAGGTAATGGAGCTCTCTCGGATGGAACGTAAGAGGTCCACGGGAGTGCTGGAGAAATTCCGTGCCGTCTACGCTGATTATTGTCATTGGTTCTTGTATGGGAAACGGAGCACCACGACGCCGAAAAAAGAACTTGGTTATGACTGGACCGAAATGCATTACAATCCCCGTCAAATGTGGCAGAATCTGATAGTCGAGTACCAAAAGGATGGCCCTGATTTGGATCTGGCAGAGAAATGGGGCTGGCCTCATTCCGTAATGGTCGGCGTCGGAGAATTTATCTACAATATTATTATCAATAGTCTGAAAATAAGTGTTCCCGTGAAAGGGCGCGGCCCTAATGGTACACCCAACTCTAATGTTAAAGTTGCCGCCTTCTATTTAGTCTACCGCACCAAAGGTTTCAAAACAAACCGAGAAATTAAACCTCATCCCCATTTAGTGGAACTTTGGCAGGTAATAGTTTATTATTTATTTTAAAATTTTATATTATAACAATTCTCCCTTTTTACAGGTACTTCGACATAGTAGACTGAGTTTTGATTCAACGCTTCTGCCCATGTTTTCTCCTTCCTTACCGTGGCACACTGTAACTACGGGAGGCTATTTATCACGCAGTGTGAAACTCGTTCGTGTATCCACTCGCTTCTCTGATCAGAATGACAGGATGAAATCAAACCCATATCAGTACCTTTATCCGTCCTTCGATGCTCTCAACGTCCTCGGTAGTGTACCGTGGGCTATCAATGGACGTATCTTGGATCTAGCCATAGATATCTTCAATGCTGGTGGGAGCAAAGAATTAGATGTCGCTGTCTCACCGGCAACTCTCCCGCCTCTACCAGTGACAGATAGCACTGGTCTAACTTCCGAAGAAAGATTGAAGCTTAATAAAGGTATTTTTTCTTCATGAATGTTATGAATGTTGAAAATTTCAAAATCTATTCAATCATACGTCTACCAATACCAGAACGAGCAAACCAGAGACGAATTAAGAGTGAAATGTACAGCCTGTGGTGTGATGCGCTGTATCGACTCTCACTGGCCAATTTTTATCGTGATAAAGTCTTCTGGTTTCCTCACTCATTAGATTTCAGGTAAAATGATTACTTTAAACGAGTTTAATTTATTTAATTTCGAACATCTTTTGATCTTTAGGGGACGTGCGTATCCGTGCTCTCCGCACTTGACCTATTTAGCCCACGATATGGGCCGAGCACTTTTCCGCTTCGCTCAAGGGAAACCACTGGGCCCTAGAGGGCTCGATTGGCTAAAGGTTCACACCATCAATTTGACTGGGACGAAGAAGAAGGAATCGGTTTCCGAAAGGCTTCGCTATGCTAATGAAATCCTTCCGGATATCATCGACTCGGCCCAGCATCCAATGACGGTTAGTAGCTCATTATTCTACTTGTTGAACGTAATTTATTTTAAAATCTATTTACAGGGAAAGAAATGGTGGATGAAGTCGGACGAGCCTTGGCAGACTCTGGCCGCTTGCATGGAAGTAGAAGCGGCTCTACAGTGTCCAGAAGGTCCCGCCAGTTATATTAGCCATCTACCTATTCATCAGGATGGATCTTGCAATGGGCTGCAACACTATGCCGCTCTTGGACGGGACCAAGTGGGTGCTGAGAGCGTCAATCTAGCACCCGCTGATAAACCCGGTGACGTCTACGCCACTGTGGCCGCTTTGGTAAATGTGGACGTCTCAAAATATCAGTTAAATTTTCATGATTTATTAACTTTTTAATAATGCAGGTGGAAAGAGAGAGAGCCAAAGATGCGGCACAAGGTAACGAGATAGCCATCAAATTAGAGGGCCAAATAAGTCGACGGATCGTGAAGCAGACGGTCATGACGGTTGTTTATGGAGTGACTCGTTTTGGAGCTCGACTCCAAATTATCAAACAACTCAAAGGTATTTGTCTTTAAGACAGTTATTTTAAAAATAAGATTTCAATGATGTATTGTGTTAACAAAATAGAGCTGGAGAACTTCCCGACGGAGAGTATAACTCCCTGCGCTACCTACCTCACGGACAAAACCTTTTCCAGTTTGAAAGAGATGTTTAGCTCGGCCCGCGAGATCCAAGATTGGTTAACTGACAGTGCCAAGATTATTTGCTCTGTAGCTGGTCGCAATGTGGAATGGGTGACTCCTCTAGGTCTTCCTGTCGTTCAGCCTTATGTGAAAAACACTAGCGAGCACTTGAGGTAATTTTTAACAATTTTTGTTTTCATTGCTATATTTTATTAATTAATAATTTGATTTTCATTTCCGCAGTAAACCAAATGGTTTGAAACAAAAGAATGGCTTTCCTCCCAATTTTATCCATTCACTGGATTCGAGTCATATGATGCTGACGTCTCTCTTCTGCCAGCGACAGGGCATCACTTTTGCAGCTGTTCACGACTGTTTCTGGACCCATCCTTGTACCGTCGACCCCATGAATAAGGTATAGCGGTTCTTTCCTTTTTTTTCTATCTACTTAATCTTTACGTAATCTACTTCTATTTTGCAGATTTGCCGGGAACAGTTTGTTGCGCTCCATTCGCAACCCATCTTAGAAGACCTATCCAAATTCCTCGTTTCGCGATTCTCCGTTCCAGGGTAACTGAAAATCAAAGACTTTTTTGTTATTTTTATGATTATTCTAATATACTTTTGATTATGGACTTTAGAGAAAATGATCTTCACGCGGAAAAATCTGCCGTTCTCTGGGAGAAACTGAACCAGATTTTGAGAGAAGTGCCTCGACGAGGAACGTTTGATCTCCGCCGTGTCTTAGATTCAGTCTACTTCTTCTCATAGTTTGTTATAAGAACAAGGGATGCTTAAATGTCAGTGCCTTTTTTTATAATTGTACAGTTGTATAGTGATGTAATTTCTCCTCTAGTCTTTCCTTGTTGTAGTAGACAAACTTCTTTGCAATAAAATTGGATCATTCTATTTTTCATTCTTTAGTAGTTAATAAGTATAAATGTAGTAGTTAAAAAAACAAATATACTATAATTTGGATCGAACAGTTGCATTTGAAAAAGAAAAAGGAGGGAGTCAGATGAGAGTGTTCAGTGCTATTGTAAAGGCGGTGTTTATGTGTTTTCGATAGACCTACCCATTTTTTCCTGTGATGTCGCTGGGAAGGGCGAGAGAACGAAAGGCTTGCATCTAATTCGCTTCAATCAATCAAAAGTTCACTCATACTAGTAAACTGCCTCAGAGTTTAATAGGGGAGAGCGGGGCTGAACGGACCGCGGGGTTGACAGGGTCACTTGCATATAAAATACTAGGAGTTGTTCAATAATTTCATAAAAATTACAGTATATTTACATGTGTGTTAGCAACTATAGGACGAAATTTGAAAAGCCTAGCTTGAAAATGAAGCGAGTTATAACGGAAAAATTATTTTCGGAGAATTTTTTTTTATTTTCTTTCGTGCTGCTTTTTTAATAGCTACTGCATGCCTTATTATAAAATTATAAAATAAAATAAGTCTGATACGCAAACATGTTTTCTTCACGGTAGTGTTTTCGAAATTTTCCTAGCGTTATTAGTTTTAAAGTTGTCTCGCTTTTTCTAGACAGACCCCGTTGGGGCAAAACGGACCAGTAAGAGTGGGGTAGCGCCGACCAGTCGCCCTATGTTTCGGGGGGTGTCATGCAAGAGAAGAAGAAAAAAAGCGGCCGGTGATGGTTCGGGCCCCCAGAAGGAATGAAATTGATTTCATTTTTTTATCAAATTTTTAAAAAGTAAAATAAAGCAATACATCGACCCTTGCAATTCCTGAATTTATTTTAGGCTTATTTGATGTTTTTGAGCGAAAAACAAGGTGGTCCGAGCTACCCACACCGCTGGTCCGTTTTCCCCACGCCTGGTCCGTCCAACCCCCTATTTCTTAAACTTGTTTTAAATATGTAGCTCAGCCAAAACGCTAGCTAAAATTCTAAAAAAAATCAGGGAGTTGATAAAAGAAAAAAGTATGAAATGGTAAAAACCGCATTTTAATATTCTATTCCATTGATTAGTTATCATCATCGAAAGAAAAGCGGTCCGTTCAGCCCCGCTCTCCCCTACAAAATTCGCCATTGTGGCGTCTACGGCTTCTACCTTCCAATGAAGAATGTCACGTTATTTAAATCGTTTTCCCTTCTCGCAGAGTGAATGCGCGATCCTCCGATGTTACTATGGTGGGCTCAAAATGTCACATTGCCTCTAAAGCTTTAACTACTCGAACCTTCTTTTACATATTTTTATCAGTTAAATAATTCCTCGGGTGTATTTGAATGTTGCAAGCGCTTTGAAACACCGCGTTTTGGGACATATAGAAAAACTGTTTTTCCAGGGTTTTCAATCCTGGGTATCCTTGAGTATTTAAAAAAAAGTTCAAGCGCTATTTGAATCCTAAAAGCGCTTCGAGACAACGAGTCTTTTACATTTAGGAAATTAAAGTTAGGTTAAGATTTTCAATCCTGGGTATAATTGATTGGAAGATAATAAGAATATTCTTTTAAAAATTATAGCGCTTGCCAGGATTGAAAACCCTGGGAATATAAGTGAAAGCTACAAGCGCTTTAAATAAAACACCGCATTTTGGGACATTCAGAAAAAAATTTTCTTTCCAAGGTTTTCAATCCTGAGTATTTTTTTTTTTGCAAAATGATAAGAATATTTTAAAATTTTTGCGTTTCATGTACTTGAATGTTAGAAGCGCTTCGATACACCTGTGAGTTTTATCAAACTCGATTAAGGATGGTCAAACATGACGTAACTTAAACTCTTGATTAAACGATAAAAAAATACAACTAAACGAGGGTTTTAAGTGGAACAGTTCTTGATTAATTAATTAATTTCAAGTGCATTTCCACATACCGTTGATGCTGTCCGACATGACCGTTCCCCGTTGGACGTTGGCCGTTAACTTGAAACTTCCATTTCCACGGAAAAGCCTTGCGGTAAAGAGTTGAAGAGTCTCATCAGTCGTCTGCTAGTACTCATCCTCATGTGAGTAATTTGAAAATTTTCACGTAACTATACACATTGTGATTCGTTTTAATGCAACGGGATTTCTGGTTTTCTATAAATTTCTTTAACCTGTAAATATCAACTAAGAAAACTATGGAAGAAAGGTGAAAATCCCTTTCGCGAGGTTGGACATGTTATCGTGTAGAAAATGCCTCAGTTTACAAAAAAATCTCTTGAATAACATTCAAGGTAATTTAAATTCAAATTGTATTTCCTTCACAATTTATTATATCTTATATGTATTTTTTGCGTTTCATATAGTTTGGATGAAAATTAACCCTTACAACTATAGAAAATGGATGAAACCATCAAACCACCCTCCAACAGTGAGGACTACTAGATTTGTCATGCCATCCAGTTGTCAGCGCTCATCATCTTATCTAACTCATGGACAAGATAACTCATACTTCAATGAAAGTTTGCTTGAAGATCACATAGTAGAAGAATTCCAAGAAGATGATCTTGTCATCCACTCAGAAGAACTGGAAGGTGTACCCATAATCCAGGGAGACAAGAAGACTGCCAAACATTGCCATGCCAAAGGCAAGATAACCAAGAAAAAGGATGCAGATTTTCAGAAAGAGTTTGCAAACACTAAACAAAAATTCATCAGGGAAATAATTCAAAGAAGAAATATGGCCTGTTACCTGACAGTAATGCTACAGCAAAAAATGAACTTCAAGGTTTGGATAGATTTATAATATATGTATTTTTTAATATTATAATTTATCAAAATCCTCATGTTTATTTTGTTTCTTAAGGCTTTGAAGGTGCTGGGAAGCTATCACAAGTCAAAGAAGCTCACCAAATCTAGCGAAGTTTACGATTCAGTGCTGTTGGAGGCTTCGGCTGCTTGCGACTGGAACCTGATTCGCGAAGTGGTGCATATGATGGAAGCGGACAAGATACCATTCAGTCTCCTCTCATTCTCATCTTGCTTCATCTGCCTTGGTTCGCGGTCTCTTTTGGAACATGGACTTGAACCTGTAGCTCAGAACTTGCTGGATAAGATGGCCACTTGTAACCTACGGATTGAAAATGTGTTCCTCTTTCACCGCTACTCGCAGAATCAACGAGATATGCTCATCCGTGGTATCCGGCTCGCCCGACCGGACTTCGAACCCGTTTATCCATCCGTCTCTGTGGATTATCGCTCAGAGCTTCTCGAGGCTCTCAACGATCGGCGCATACACTCCGACGTCAAACCTCTTGCCGACGGAACAAATCTTACTGCCAAGAAGTAAGGATGGTCATCATTCTTTTAATAGTTACTATCTATTATGTAATTCTCTCTCTTCTAGGTTATCAGAAATGGTCAATCAGCAGTGCGAGTTGGAGTTGAGTGATAATCTGTGCATCCCATCTATCAGTACAGTAGTGCCAGATGAAAAAGCGATAGCTGAAGTCGACGCTTTAGAGGCCAGTTGGGAAGTGGAAGTGAGGGAAGCCGTCTCACGACACTTGGCGATCAGCAAGGCCCACTTTGAATTGAGCTATCGCTCGAGATTGATTCACATTTATCCTTTCTTGACGCTCTTTTCGGAAGAGGATCTCGTCCGCCTAATCATGAATGAAGTCAAAGTTCTTGCTCGTTCTTCAGAATTATTTACTTTTACCTTGTATCAGCTTAGTCGCGATCTAGCTCACAAAGTATAATTTTAAAGCTGTTAATAATTGTCTTATCTCGCTCCCACTTTTAAAGATGCTTCTCATTCTTCGCAGGTGATGGAGCACTCTCGGATGGAACGAAAGAGATCAACAGGTGTACTGGAGAAATTCCGTGCTGTCTACGCCGATTATTGTCATTGGGTCTTGTTTGGGAAAAGGAGCAGCCCGACACCAAATAAAGAGCTTGGCTATGACTGGACCGAAATGTATTACAATCCCCGTCAAATGTGGCAGAATTTGATTGTCGAGTACCAAAAGGATGGCCCTGACTTGGGTCTGGTAGATAAATGGCGCTGGCCTCATTCCATACTGGTCGGCGTCGGAGAATTTATCTACAACATTATTATCAACAGTTTGAAAATCAGTGTTCCAATAAAAGGCACACTCAACTCTAATGTTAAAGTTGCCGCCTTCTATTTAGTCTACCGCAACAAAGGTGTCAAAATAAACAGAGAAATTAAACCTCATCCCCATTTAGTGGAGCTGTGGAAGGTAATAGTTAAATAGTCTATTATCGGGTTTTGCTTTTTTTTTTTTAACTTAACTACACCTTTTTCCTCGTAGGAACTTCGACATAGTAGACTGAGTTTTGATTCAACACTCCTTCCCATGTTTTCTCCTTCCTTACCGTGGCACACTGTAACTACGGGAGGCTATCTATCACGCAGTGTGAAACTCGTTCGTGTGCCTCCTCGCTGCTCCGATCAGAATGAGCGGATAAGATCAAGCCCATATCAGTACCTTTATCCGTCCTTGGATGCCCTCAACGTCCTTGGTACTGTACCGTGGGCTATCAATGGACGCATCTTGGATTTAGCCATCAACATCTTCAATGCTGGTGGGAGCAAAGAATTGGATGTCGCCGTCTCACCGGCAACTCTCCCGCATCTACCAGTGATTAATAGCACGGGTTTAACTTCCGAAGAAAGATTGAAGCTTAACAAAAGTACTACTTGAAACTAATATTTACAATATCTAAATTGATTCAATTGTATATTTACCAATACCAGAACGAGTTAACCAGAGACGAATTAAGAGTGAAATGTACAGCCTGTGGTGTGATGCGCTGTACCGACTCTCATTGGCCAATTTTTATCGTGATAAAGTCTTCTGGTTTCCTCACTCATTAGATTTCAGGTAAAATGATTACTTTAAACGAGTTTAATTTATTTAATTTCGAACATCTTTTGATCTTTAGGGGACGTGCGTATCCGTGCTCTCCGCACTTGACCTATTTAGCCCACGATATGGGCCGAGCACTTTTCCGCTTCGCTCAAGGGAAACCACTGGGCCCTAGAGGGCTCGATTGGCTAAAGGTTCACACCATCAATTTGACTGGGACGAAGAAGAAGGAATCGGTTTCCGAAAGGCTTCGCTATGCTAATGAAATCCTTCCGGATATCATCGACTCGGCCCAGCATCCAATGACGGTTAGTAGCTCATTATTCTACTTGTTGAACGTAATTTATTTTAAAATCTATTTACAGGGAAAGAAATGGTGGATGAAATCGGATGAGCCTTGGCAGACTCTGGCCGCTTGCATGGAAGTAGAAGCGGCTCTACAGTGTCCAGAAGGTCCCGCCAGTTATATTAGCCATCTACCTATTCATCAGGATGGATCTTGCAATGGGCTGCAACACTATGCCGCTCTTGGACGGGACCAAGTGGGTGCTGAGAGCGTCAATTTGGTTCCCGCTGAGAGACCGGGCGACGTCTACGCCACTGTAGCTTCCCTGGTAAATACAGTTTTCTCCAGACACTAGTTCAATTTTTAAACTAATAGATTATTTTTGTGTGTTACAGGTGGAGAGAGAGCGAGCCAAAGATGCAGCACAAGGTAACGAGATAGCCATCAAATTAGAGGGCAAAATCAGTCGACGTATCGTAAAGCCAACGGTCATGACTGCGGTTTATGGAGTGACTCGCTTTGGAGCTCGACTTCAGATCATCAAACAACTCAAAGGTATAACTTTTTTAAAATGTGAAATAAAAGATAAAAATGTAATAATGTATTGTTGTAAAACAGAACTAGGAAACTTCCCGACGGAAAGTTTGACTCCCTGCGCTACTTACCTCACGGACAAAACCTTTTCCAGTTTGAAAGAGATGTTTAGCTCGGCCCGCGAGATCCAAGAATGGTTAACCGGCAGTGCCAAGATGATTTGCTCTGTTGCCGGTCGCAATGTGGAATGGGTGACTCCTCTAGGTCTCCCTGTCGTGCAGCCTTATGTCAAGGAAATAAGCGAGCGCTTGAGGTAATTAATAAGGTGCTTACTTATTTCTGTGACTTACATTCTAAAAGAATTTTCTTCTACAGTAAACCAAATGGTTTGAAGCAAAAGAACGGCTTTCCACCCAATTTTATTCATTCGCTTGATTCGAGTCACATGATGCTGACGGCTCTCTTCTGCCAGCGACAGGGCATCACCTTTGCAGCCGTTCACGACTGTTTCTGGACCCATCCTTGTACCGTCGATCCAATGAATAAGGTATAGCAATGCCACTCCTTCTCTTCTTCTCTTTCCTTCTTTAATTTACTAACTTTTTGCAGATTTGCCGAGAGCAGTTTGTTTCGCTCCATTCGCAGCCCATCCTAGAGGACCTATCCAAATTCCTCGTTTCGCGATTCTCCGTTCCAGGGTAACTTAAATGAATTTTTATTTACTTGAAATAATTATTTAAATCCTTTTCATTTTGGACTGTAGGGAAAACGATACGCACACGGAAAAATCTGCCGTTCTCTGGGAGAAACTGAACCAGATTTTAAGAGAAGTGCCTCGACGAGGAACGTTTGATCTCCGCCGTGTCTTAGATTCAGTCTACTTCTTCTCTTAGTTTGTTATAATAACAAGGGATGCTTAAATGTCTGTGCCTTAATTTTTTTAAATTGTACATTTGTATAGTTGTCTCATATCTCTAGTCTTTCCTTGTTGCAGTAGACAAACTTCTTCGTAATAAAATTGAATCAAAATGTTTCTTTTTCTGTAGATAAGAAGTATAAATTTAGTAGTTTTAAAAAGTGTTAATCATTTTGATGATTCGTTTAGAACAGCTACCTCTCGATAGCGAAGAGAAAAAAGGCATTCTCCAACAAACAAGTAATGCGTCTCAAATTTTATATTGCATTCAAGTGATGCATAGGAGGAAGAAAAAAATTGGATTTTCCTCTCGTAGACAAATAGGCGTTTGAATTTGCTAATTTTCCAAAATTTTCAGGAAAGTTATTAAAAAGGTTTTTATAAATACTATGATCCTTATTGTGGATTGAAAAAGGGCGGAATTAGACAACAAATTTGCACATTTTTTTCCGTTTCGATAAAGTATATAAGGAAAGGCTGTTGTGGATTAGTCATTAGATATAGCTCCTTCAGTAGCGAGCCATTTCGCCTTGCACTTTCCATCATTCCTAGTCGGTGGTCTCAAGATGAAAGGTAGATAGAACAACTTCTGCAGGGTTGGTAAAACAGCAACTTCCATCCCTTTCACTCAAAAAGATGCTCAGAGAATAATGGCACTTTTATCGGGTTATTTCCGACACAGAATTCAGAAGCACACCGACGAGAGAATGTCAAGATCGTGTGCGTGGATCAAGACAAAACCATGACAAAACAGTAAACGATGGCATTTCCAACGAGTAAGCCGTGGTTACGTTGGTTACCATGGTTACTTCACGGAATTTCCAAATAAGCGCGAAAAAAATAAAGCGTGAACATGGAAAACGAAATCAATTAAACGGGCATGTTTCACGGATCGGAATAAATAGTATGTGGAATCTAGAAAGGAAGTTTACAACCGTGGGATTCATTGACATTTTCGTTTGGAGTTGTGAACGATGACTTATGGTGCTGCATCAAGGTCTAAGGTAAATAAGGTGACGCACAATTGAAAAAGGTGAAACACAAAACAACTATACAATAATTGAAATTACTCGTTAAAAACAGCTGCCCTTTTATAAAGAAATGGGGCGGGAGTTGGATGAAAGCGCTTCCTTCCGTCGCGAAGGCGGAGTCTATATGTGAACCTCCTGCATGCTATTCTTCTCTTTCAGTGTCGCTCGGAAGTCACAGAAGGAATGACTATCGAATCTAATTCTCCTCTTATTCAAAGTGATGAACTGAATAAACAGTTTATTTAGTGCCCGCAGAGACTATTCATTATTTTATTTTGGATTTCATCAACCATGCTTAGAAACTATTCCCATCCATGCCTTCGGTTATCCTCATCTTGTTAGGCTTAATCGCGGCCGCTCACAAGAGCGGTCCTGCTGAATCCAATTCTCATCATCATCCTCACCCGAATAGCCGGAAGTCAATAGAGAATGAGCCGGCCGTCACTTTCCCAGGTGAGATTAGTCGAACACATAAATAAGTGAAGCCCAAAAAACCACAAAAATTTGTTTTTACTTAATTTCGTTTAAAAAATAAAACTAGTAGGCATTCCACTTTTATACCACCAACTCAGATAAAAGGGTTAGGAATAGGAAATAGTAGAAGGATTACTTTCGTTTGATGTAGTGTTCACCCACTAATGGGATATCATGAAAGAGAAGAGGAAGGAGAGACGATAGATGTCAAGCTGTCCGGCCGCCAGCAAGATTGATTGACGTCACTAGAGCCTACATATAGGGTGCACCAATAAACAAAAGGAATAAGCTATGGATGCTTTTGTTTTCGATCCTTTTGTTTGAGAAATAAACAGAGCAGCAATGTTATTCTGTTTTGAGAGTAAGAGTAGACAGGAAAAGCTCCATCATAATCATCAGAATAACATGAAAGATCCCTCTACTTCCGTTACAAAAAGGTCGGTCTCAGAAGTGATCATACATCCCAAATATTTCTAGTTGAACGAGACTTTTTAAATATCACATAACTCTATATCCATATATTATGATGGATGACCTAAGAATGATTCACGAAATCCTGTTATAAACAACCGCTTTTTTTATATTCATCAGTTCGAACTTTCGTTATCAAACTAATCCAATTATGCGGCGGTTGTGGACCCGGATGCGCTTTCGATTGAAACACTCGAATTATTGATGAGGGGAAATTCTTGTGTAATATGAGAATAATTAAATAAAGTCTTTCCATCATTTTTTAAATGATTGCTTCCTACATGTTTATTTAAGATATGCTCATTTTCCTGAATAAGAAGAGCAGCTACGTGAGACATCTTTATGAGCGCTAAACAGATTCGCTCGGGATAATTGACGTAACAAATGGGAGAGACCATCCTTGCCAGATCCATGTCACAAAAGCAGCAGGTTCCCTCGTCGCGTATCTACACCGTTTTTAAAAATAACCTTTGTAGAGGAGATATTATTGAGATGAGTAGGACAATTCGTTCCGGGCAATCCATTTGAAAGACATTCAGCGACTAGCTGGGTTCTTCTCCAAGTACCATTTACTTCAGGATCGATGTGAGACGTTGCTTCAACGAGACAGCATCTCTAAATTTCAGACAGAGCCTTGCCAGATATATATTTATATATCTAATGTTGAAGCAACCCAGCGAATTTTCAACCGTCGTTAGGAACGACGAGTGACGCGGGCCTGCGCTACGCTCCTGCCCGCCCAGTTTGCATGTTTTGCTGGCCCTGATGCAACATTCTTTTTCAAAACAAAATATATCCTTTTGGGATGATAAAAAATCCTATGATTACCGGGACTGGCTCTTTTTTTTTTTAATGCCCATTTGAATATCAGAAGGATAGGTAGCTAAAATTAGAAGAAAACGGACGTAAAACAAGAGCGCCGGACGCCAAACAAGTCGATGTGGTCGTGGGGTCTTACATTTGAAAAAGAGAGACTGATGAGCTAATTGTGTCGCTCCTTCGTCGTCCTAGCAGAGCAAGGTCTAACTGAAATTGTCAACATTGCCGGCGACGACAGAGCTAATAGGTCATCCCCTTCAAATAGTTCCTTGCCCATTCACGCGGGAGACAATCTTAGTATACCAAACTTAGATCGATTTGGGTTAGTTATTTATTGGCTCAATGTGTCATTCAGGGATTTCGTAAAAAGGATGTTCTCGTGTAAGGTGGGCTTCTTTATCAACAGGATGGAGACAGATAGCTTCTTAATTGGTTTCTATTTCCAGAGAGAGAAGAGAGTAGGTAAATAATGTGGTACACTACGTGTGAAAAACGTGAGTCGTTAGGAAGGGTTTCGCCCACTTTCTTCGTGAAATTGGATCGTGCTCGAAAAAAAAACACTGTACCTATTTAGAACTTGAATAAACAAACATTTGCGAAAGAAATTAAAGAGATTGTCCTTTAATACTATGCGATTCGATGAAAAGCGCCGTCAGGATACGTCCGTCAGCAACTGATCCTTGGGCCGGCCCTCAACGTCACCGTCCGCGAGGGTGACAAAGCCCAGTTGCCCTGTATCGCTCCTCATCTAGGAGACAAAACGGTTTGTATTTTATAACTTCTTAACAAATAATTACATTCTAATGAATTGTAATTGGTTGTAGGTCTCTTGGATTCGACAAAAGGATTTAGCAATCCTGATTTCGGATGATACCGTTTACACCAGGTAAATAAATATTTGTTCTCATACATTTGACAAAATTTAACTTTCGTTACTTTAGTGACCCAAGAGTTGAATCCATTCATCCTTCCGGCACAGATTTATGGGGCTTACAGGTATCGATAATAATAACTTTGATGTCACTCCAACTTTTTTTCTTTTTCATTTTCCCGAACTCAATGATCCGTCTCATGAGGAGGCGGACACGCTTAGTCAATCGAATGATCCTCTCCTCTATAATGGGACATGATGTATAGAAATATCTTTGGAACATGTCCAGCTCTAATAACAAGCTTGGCGACATATTCCTTCATTATGTAATGAGCCTTCTAACGTAATTATTTATGAATGTAGATCTTTCCTGTGCGTTCTTCTGATGAAGGATTTTATCAGGTATATTTTAATCTATTTTGAATTATTCAAATTTGGGTTTTAACTCTTTTTTAATTATTGGCGCAGTGCCAAATCAACACAGAGCCAAAGCAAAGTCGAACAGTTGTCCTCATCGTTTTAGGTAAAAACGGCTTTATTAAAACCATTTTGAATTCTTTAAATAACATGACATTTTTATTCTATCTTTGAAAATGTTTATGATCTTCATATCACTTGTCCAAAGAACAAGATTTGAGAGACTCTCCATCAGCTCACATCGTTTCACCACCGATTATTCCGGAAACCTCCAAAAGTAGCAGCACCTCAGCAGTTTCCTTTTTGGAAGATCATCGTCATCGTCATCATCATGAAAAAACTCCCCTTCAACTTCAATCGAAAATGGTGGGATTGAGAATCGCCGGCGAGAGAGAGAAATCCGTCGTTGTAGGCGATAACTTGATATTGGCCTGCTCGGCGACGCTCCACCACGACGGTCTCTACGGGAAACACATTGACCTGGCCTGGTGGAGAAGAGATGAAAGACTCAGTGAAAATAGGTGCTTATTATTACTTTTTATTGATAGTTTAAATTTGTTAATTAACAGTTCGATTTGACTAGGGAATCTGGTGACAATCGATTCACAGTTCATCAGATTTTTGGAGCCAACGGTGTCGTAGCAGAGCTGGAAATCTATCCTGTGAGGACCTCAGATTCAGGAAGGTATTACTGCCGTGCGGAGCCGAAATATCAGCACACTACCCCGCCAACGGTCAATACGATCCTCAAAGAGGCTTGGATTCATCTGAAGGTCTCTACCGTACCGCCGCCTGACGCTTCCAGCCGAGGTGGAACTATTTTTCCGCGTCCAGTAACAACAATAATTCTATCAAGTTTTTTCCTTGTTTCGTTTTTAATGTTCTGTAACTGCAAATCCCTGTAAATATTTCAATATGTTTAAACGAATACATGAATATTGTACTGCGCATTAAAGAAGGTTGCCGAAACCAACTCGTACACATGCGTGCGTCAACAGAAGCAGACGACATTATTAATCAAAAATCCTTCAATCAATCAATATTCATCACGCGTTGACATCACACCCATAAAGCGTGAAAACATATTGAGTAAATAGCAAAGAAAAAGTAAACATCTAATATTTCTAGGCCATCATCAGCATTTCTCTTTTACAAACTTTCAGCCTAGTTTCAAACCAGTTCGCACTGCGCTCGTGGCTATTTTTAAAGAAAACAAAAGGGGATCACAATAGTGCGTAGAAGTATTTCGTCATCGCAGTTCTTTAAAACCAACTGAAGCAGAATCAACAAACAAGACACACTCTAGCTCTGTCATTAGAGATGCATGGAGAGCACAGCAAAAATTTCCTTCCCTCTTCTCCGGTGAAGTGGAAACCTGCTCATGTTCGTGAATGGCTCAATCAGTGTGGATTTGGCAATTATGCACACCTCCTGTGTGATGTCCACAAAATTAATGGCACAGCACTTCTTCTCCTGCACGAAGATGACTTGAGAAATCCACCACTTAAAATTGAGGTATATTATTGTCATTTGCTCTAGATTTCTCATTTCTGAGCTGATGATTTACAATCATAGGTGCTGGGTGATATTAAAAACCTCATGCTCCATCTGTCACATTTGAGGAGCCGTCACAGGGAGGAAGTTATGAAGTTGAGCTATTCTATGAGTAGTTCCAATGGGATTCACCAGCAACTAGCCCTTCCATATGAGAACCATCAGCAGCTGCATTACACCAAAAAGAGGCTTCCATCCATGTACAGAAACCACCAGGATGAGGATCATCAAAATAATGACTCATTCACCTCTTATCATGAAGATTTAATGAACCAAAGAGAAAGGGAAAGTTCCCCTGTTTTCTCAGAGTCCAGTGCCTCTCTGGATGAATTTAATTGTAATTTATCTTTTGAATTATATCGAATCAATTTAATTTGTTATGACTGTACAAATTTAATTTTTGCTTATAGTTGCCAGCCCAGCAGATGGAAACCCAAAAAGTCCCGGAATGGCTACTCAACTGGAACCCGAAATATGGAAGACTGTTATCAGTATGAGTTACTTTTTCCTGGTCACCATTCTTACGTCTCTTGTCATGGTCGTCGTTCACGGTAAAAATTTATAACCCCGTTTTAAAATATTATAAAAGAGGATGTGAATTAATCATTGATTTACTGTTCTCTTAATTAGATCGCGTTCCTGATATGAAGGTATTAAACAAATAAATTTTAACTTATCAAGGTTCGTTGGATATATTATTCGAATTATTTTTTTTCCAGAAATATCCACCGCTTCCGGATATTTTCCTCGACAATGTCCCACTCATTCCCTGGGTAAAAAGAGTTTAGTGTTTTTATTTCGACATTTTGAAATTATTTAAAAGATTATTTGTTTAGGCTTTCGGCATGTGTGAAGTGACCGGATGTCTTTTGGGTATTACTTGGATATTGGTCCTCGTTTTTCATAAACATAGGTATAGATTGTATTTGTCTTTTCATTGTTTTGAAATTACTAATTTAACATTGTTTAAATAGATTCATTCTGATGCGCCGTTTCTTTGCTCTAACCGGAACGGTCTTTTTGCTCCGTTGCGTCACCATGATCATTACTTCTTTGAGCGTACCGGGAACTCATCTCGAATGCAGTCCAAGGGTACTGGTATATTTTTATAACTATCGAATTCCCTTTCCTAATTAATATTATTTGATACAGCCATACGGAAATCTTTGGGCCAAGTTGGAAAAGGCTCTGGAAATCTGGCAAGGATTTGGTATGAGCGTGGCGGGAGTTCGAACTTGTGGGGTAATTTTTTAAAAGCACACTAAAAAATTGGCACATGAAGTATTTATTATCTTGGTTAATAACTCAGGATTACATGTTTTCGGGGCACACCGTCACGCTAACTATGCTCAACTTCTTTATCACGGAATGTACGTATATACGCTGGAATTTTGATCCACACTCTTTTCTTTACATAATTAAAATTACGTAACGTTATAGACACCCCAAGGAGAATCTACTTCCTGCATACCTTTGCCTGGATTTGTAATCTCTTTGGAATCTTTTTCATCTTGGCCGGGCGTGAGCACTACTCGATCGACGTCTTTGTCGCCTTCTACATTACGTCACGCGTCTTCCTCTATTACCACACTTTGGCCAACAGCGGCACACTTAGGTAAACATTATAAACCCTTATTTCCTCATGAGTATTTTATTTCCAAAAAAATATTATAGAACCAAGGATCGTCACCGAGCCCGCATATGGTTCCCGCTCTTCAGCTTCTTTGAAGCCCGCATCAATGGGATGGTGCCCAACGAGTACGAGATGCCCTGGGAAGCCATCCCACGCGCTTCCATCCAAAACGCCTTCCGCTCATTGTGCAAAGTTTTCAAACGCTCATTAAAAGCTATTGGATATAATTCGGCTCCTTTTGCCAATAATATTAGCAAAAATCACAAGCCTCCTTCGTCACTAAACGGTGGAAGTAAACGATCCAAAAAGAAGAATTGAAAACTCAATTAATATTGTTATAATTAGGTTGAATTGAATGTTTTTTTCTTGCGTGTTCCTTATCGTGAAATCTACCTCCCAGCACTTTCATTACAACAAGTTGCATAATCTTAATTATTATTATTGTCGGGTTCATGCTGCTCTCTTCGGATCCTCCGTTATGTCTCGTGCAACTCTCACTTCATTGTGATGTTTATTGTCTTGTCATTAAAAACGATTTTCTTCATCAGTTGCTAAATTCTTTATTATTATTACAGTTAATCTACGTGGGAAAAGAGTTGGCTTGACCATAAACTGAGGAATTTGATGAGTACATATCAAAACCAGCCTAGTTAGGTATTAATTTTATTAGCAGGCGAGACACTTGTGCAGAGTTATGTGATTTAAAAAAAAGTTCTAGAACAGTTGTATCATAACATTTATCTAGCGACGTATGGTGACAGTAATTATCTAAGATTTAGAGCAATAAATCCGAGACGAAATGTCGGAGCATTTTTACATAAATGTGTCGTTGTTTGTCTAAAGAGAGAAAAAAATGTCACGATGACTATATTGTCAATAACATATCGATACAACAATATTATCACCATATCGATAAAACTTGGGAAAACACTCGGGGGAACATTAAAAAACAACATATCACGCGTTAAGTGGTTGCTAAATGCCTAAATGATATTAGATATCGCATACGACACAAGTGACAATTTAATACCACGTTACAAGTTGACAACTAACACAAATTGTGGCTAGATAATAGATATCATATTGGAATTCTGTTGATGTACAGTCATTAATCCTTCAAATAAGTCTAGTGTGTAAATAACTTTTATTTGCTTGCATAAAAAAGGATTATTATTGCTATATCCAGACTGAATAGAATAGAAGAGCGATGGCGCGAGTTCGACACCAGCAATCATCGACCTCATAAATTATTGCTAAATTATGAGGATTAATTATTGATCAGTTAAAACTATAAGCTATGCGCTGAAAAATCCTTTTTGTTGGGATTATTCAGACACGAAGCGCGCACTGCTGATGAAATATCAAGGGCTCACTTGGTGCTTATAAATACGCACATCATTACACCGACGAATCGATAAATGTACCTTTGTCTATATTGCTTACAGCAAAGAGTAAAGTTGATTTATTAAGTGCCTTGACAGTATCTTTTGTACAGCTAATAAATGATAGGCTTAGAAATAATAAGCTCAATACAGGGAAAAAAACATTTTTGAATTTCAAATTTTTGTAGACAAAATTTCGTTAAATCCACCGTTTATGATGCAAGTGAGTATCTAGAGCACGGTAAAAGTCAAGGTAAAAGAGTGGCATACATAAAACTCTATACGCTTTTATTACATATGTGAAATGGCAGTTATGAACGCACATCCTGTGAAAATTCTATAAGAAAATTTGGGTCAAGATTGAACAATTAGAAAAAAGAGAATCAAGAAAAGTGTCGATTTTCGCGATGTCGAGATCGAGGTCGAGATTCTCTTCCGTTCAAACAGACTATATACTTTCCCAAGGTTAAACATTGTACCAGCTTTATCTTGTTTTAAAAAGATATTTTATGGACACGCGTGCACTAGTCGTGCTAATGATTGCAACAGGTTTTAACTTGCGTCGCACGAACTAAGTCAAATGACGTCCCGTAGTTATGTCATAGGCTGTAAACAATAAAAGACACAATAAATGAGGAAAAGAACGAACTAAAGCAATAATACAAATCGCATGAAAAAGTATTGTATGGCCTTATACATAACTTAGGTATTTCTTGAATATTTGAAAAGTGTGGAAACAGCAAGGGTCGAGTTTATAACCCAAAATCAGTATAATAGGCGCGTAATCAAATGAGAACCACGTACGTAAATCACGCTGGAATTTGATTATTCTGATTGAAAGAGCAAATAACATACGCCCAAATCATTTAGAAACTAATTTTTACATGTCTGGTAGACAATGAGATCAGCTTCCTATTTTTGAACCAGCGCGGGCTTTCAGTTCTCAGGACTTTTCCCCCTTGGGCCTTTAGTCAAAGAGCAAATAATGAAGCAATTCTATGATTATTAAGCCCACCAGAACAGTAGCTCGTCCTGCTATAGGCTTTGCTAATCTGAATGATTGATATCTAATACTGCTGATTATAGAAGAATATTTAACAACCATCTAAGAAACGAAGGAGCGTTTGTTCACTGTCTACGTTCATTAGTAAAGGTGTTTTAATAAAGCGCCATCAAACTTATTTCACGTAGTTAAGGAAATAATCGTTTTACTGCATATTGTTAGTTGGCCCAACTATTTTTCATCTCAAACAACCTAGTAGAGTTAACAATGAAGTGGACAGTAGCCCTTCCTTTGGTCGTTCTCGTAGCTTTAACCTATTCCGTATCCAATGGTAATATCGATTGTCTTTTTCCACATTTTTCATAGTTAATAAATATTCCTCTTTATTCGTTAGTTGACTCCAAGGTACTCACTTGCTACTTTGGATCATGGTCCGTCTATCGTCCTCACCCTGGAACGTTTGATGTGGAAAATATCGATCCTTTCCTGTAAGTAAATTTATTAAAAATTCTAATGCCGTCTAAACAGTTAACACTTTCCCCTTTTTGCAGGTGCACTCACGTCATTTTTGGTTTCGCTGCTTTGGATAACGTTACCTACGAGATCGTGGCTTATGATCCATGGAACGAACTGAGTCCGACCGATCCTGGGGCTGAGCCTGGAGCCAAGGGAGCTTACAGGCGGTTTACGGGTTTGAAAAATACGAATCCGGCCTTAAAAACCCTTTTGGCCATCGGTGGATGGAACGAAGGATCCGAGAAATATTCCATCGTAATACATCATATATAAAATTACTTAAATACTATCAAGCACAAAATTTTATTGCTATGGCATAGATGGCAGCTGACCCTGCCAAACGTCAGAGATTCACTCAATCAGTACTGAGATTCTTGATCAATTTTGGTTTCGACGGATTGGATTTCGATTGGGAATATCCAGGTGTTCGAGGAGGAAATCCGGCTATTGACAAGGTACAGCTAATCCTGTTATAGAATTAAAGTAAGTTATAATAACCCCTTCATACAGGATAACTTCATCCTCATGCTTCAAGAATTAAAAGAAGCCTTCAAGCCTTTCGGTTACCTCCTGACTTCGGCCGTATCTCCCGGTCAGATTAACATCGACATTGCCTACGACATCCCGCGACTGAGTGCCACCCTCGATTTCATCAACGTGAGTTTAATGAAAGCATGTTTCATTAATATAGCACATCAAATTTATAGTTTATCATCTTTAAAATCATTGTAGTTGATGGGTTACGATTACCATGGTGCCTGGGAGGTCGAAACCGGACTTAACTCTCCTATGTACCGCAATCTTAAGTACGACGTTGCCAATGAAACCACTCTTAATGTGGTATGTTAACTTCAAAAATGTATTTAATGGCATGTAGAATGACTAATGATTCCTCGATATAGGAATGGTCCGTCGAATATTGGCTTGCTAAAGGAGCTGACCGCAATAAGCTCATTCTAGGTATGCCGCTCTACGGTCGTGGTTTCCTCTTGGACGACCCATCTAAGACCGACATTAAGAGTCCTGCAAGCTTACCGATTGACGAGGCACCTTACACACGATTGAACGGCACCTGGTCCTACCTAGAAGTAAGTTTTTAAATGATATATTCTCGAGAAAAATGACCCATACTTTTTATTTCTGCTATAGATTTGCGAGAAAAAAAAGAACCCAACGGAGTCCAACCCAACCTGGACTGTGGTTCAAGACCCTTGTTATCAGGCTCCCTACATGTACAGGAACCGTCAATGGATGGGATACGATGATGTTGAATCAATAGTTCGAAAGGTAGGTGATAGAAACATTATATTTACCAGACTCCTTGATTTGAAGTGGCGATTACAGCATCTAATAACTCTATTCCTACAAATTCTCTTCACTAGACCGAATATATGAATGCAATGGGTCTTGGAGGTGCCTTGGTGTGGTCAATAGACCAGGACGATTTCGAGGGCTCTTGCGGTGGTGGAGCATTCACGCTGACAAGCGCTATCAAGAGGAACTTGAATGGGCCTGGTAGAATCCCACCCAAATGTCCTGGTGAAGGGCTCGATACTACTACATCTACGTCGACTACGACTACGTCTACCACCCCTCCTTCTACCACTACTTCTACCACTACGTCTACCACTACTCCACCTACCACTACATCTACCACTACAACTACCACCATTCCATCCACTACTACTACTACTGCGTCAACGACTACTACGTTACCTATCACCACGTCTACGCCAGTCCCCATTACGTCTTCCGCCACGACAACTTCCGTGCCTCCAACTACGGTAACGCAATTAAATCTGAAATTCCTTTACTCGTTTAAACATTTGGCTATTTCGATATCACATTCATAGACGGCTACAACTGGTGGTAATGGTGGCATGTGCAAGGAAGCAGGATTGAATCCCTACCCTGGTAACAAAATGGGCTTATGTTGTCAATTAAGATATGACTAATTTTTCCTTATTTTTCTGTCCCTTCCTTTTCCAAGGTGACTGCACCCTGTTCATCAATTGCGTCCCTTACTATGACGGTACCAACGATGGTTGGCTCATTTACGTGCAGGAATGCGCTCCAGGAACGTACTTCGATACTAACATCATGAATTGCAACACTAATAACGGAAACTGCAAGATATAAAAGATATATACATATAAAATATTATTTTATTGGAGTAATTTACAAATGATCTATATGCTATACTGGGTGTCAATCTAAATAAACGGTCAAATTAAATTATATTGTATATTCTAAATTTATTGTCATTCTCTAACATTATCGGCTCAGATTGGCCTAGAAAATTATATAAATTCGTTTTTATGATAAGTACACATGGTTCATTGATAATCTAAAATTATTGCGGAATTTCAGTGGATGCCATAAAGTAAGAAATCAACTTTTGCTCAAGAAGTACTGGAATGTTTTAGTAAAGGCATGATAATGTTTTAGGCTAATAAACATTGGCGAACCTTTATAGGCTAAGATCTTTATTGTATGGATCGTATAAAATTTTTCCGTGTTTGTTCTTTCGTCCAGTTATTTAGTGGAAGCGTGTAATTGATTGGGTATTATGCCTTTTAAAATTTATAAAAATCCATTACTTAAAAATTCACTAAAATTCATATCTGGCTCTTAGACGGAGGAAACCAAATGATACACCAACTTAGAGCTAGGTTCACTTGTTTAAATAAGAAGAACCGGAGTCTGAAAATTCGTATAGCTACCAGAGTTTATTAGTGGTTTCGGGTCTACCTAATACTTCAAGATACTTATAAAGTGTTAAAATTATATAGTCAAATCATATTTTAAAAAAATTATAATACATCGAATTCAAATGAATGTGCCAAATCGGTTTTGTAGGGATTTTCCTCTTAAGGTAATAGGGGCTCTTGATCTAATAGGTCGATGGGAGTACTTAGCTTACCGCAGCAGTATATTCAATTATTCAAAATATACGTGCAATGTCTAGAATGAAAAAAAAAACTTTCAGAAATCGTTTCGCCCGGCATGCCAGCATGACACCATCAAAGTATAAAGATATAGAGAATAATCATATATTCTGATCTTCAAAAAAAGTTTTAGTGTTTTAGACCAATTGCAGCCTTGAAGACTTAAAAGCTACCGTTTGTCCCTTTGTTAAAAACCCCACTATATCGCCAATAAATATATAGATTGCCAAGAAATTCGGTACAAATCCTAAATCGAATGGTCGGACTTTTGTTTGATACCCTTACTTTCAAGCGCCCCACCCTTTGAAAAGTACTCATTGGATCGATTATGATGGTGACGCTCCATCGATCGTTTCTCAAGTACTACAATACGCAGTGTAATTATGTATAAAAATATACGGTACTCTTTCTATGCACGATTATCTGATTTTACATCATTATTTGTACTATTTATAATATTTACCAATACGCAGCAGCCATTTATTACCTTTTTTAAAATGTACTTTGTGAACACGCATACACCAGTCTGTTGATTACAACAGGCTTTCCGCCGTGCGACATGTTGAATTTCGTAATGCATATAAGGCTATAAATTATAAAAAAGGGTATAGACACAATACGAGAAAGAATAATGAGCAAGGCGAGATTAATCACGTATCTACAGTTCACGTATTACGCTGCCTATAAACTCCTTTAGTGCTGTGTATAAAAAATTTATGCAAGTTATGTAAATAATCACTTATATAAAATCATTATAACATGGAAAGTTTTGACTTGAAACCGAAACCGGGGTCAGTTTGCACTGGCTATTTATTTAATTCTAATCATCTCAAATCACGCTTAAATCTGATTAAATAAAGAACCAAAAGAAATGTTGAAATAATTTCGAAACACTTATACATGTCGTCTGGTTGACAATGAGATCAGCTTCCTAATTTTGAACCGCAGACTTATTCGGTTCTTTTATGTTCTTATTAGAACTTTTTTTCTCTCCCTCGTATCAGTGCTCAGGGCCAAGGAGAAAATAATAAAGCAATAATTAATAATGGCTTAAGCTGCCATAACAGTAGCTCCTAAGCTTTGCTAATCTATAAGTCTATTGCTGCTATACTGCATACTGATTACAGAAGCATATTTAGCATTCATCTAGAGCACGAAGGATCATTTGTTCTCTTTGAGCGTTCAGTAGGAAAGGTGTCTAAATAGCTCCATAAACTTATTTCAATTTGTACATTCGCGCTATTGGTGATTGGAAAAGCACTTTTTCCATCCCTGACAAGCTATAAAAAAAAATTGAAATGAAGTGGACGGTAGCCCTGCCTTTGGTCGTTCTAGTAGCTTTAGCCTATTCCGTTTCCAGCGGTAATACCGACCATATTTTGTTAACTCTTCCAGTTTTTACATATTCCTTTTTATTTATTAGCGGAATCCAAGGTGCTTATTTGCTACTTTGGATCATGGTCCGTCTATCGCCCTCTACCTGGAAAATTTGATGTGGAAGATATCGACCCTTTCCTGTATGTAAATTACTGGCTTTTAAAATGCCGTCAGTTTAACACTTTTCTCCTTTTTGCAGATGCACACACGTTATTTTTGGTTTTGCTGCTTTGGATGAAAGAACCAACGAGATCGTGGCTTATGATCCATGGAACGAACTGAGTCCGACCGATCCTGGGGCCGAGCCTGGAGCCAAGGGAGCTTACAGGCGGTTTACGGGTTTGAAAAATAGGAATCCGGCCTTAAAAACCCTTTTGGCCATCGGTGGATGGAACGAAGGATCCGAGAAATATTCAAAGGTAATATCTTGTTATACTATAAGCATTTTAATAATTAGATATTAACAATTGGGTTATAGATGGTAGCCGTTCCTTCCCAGCGTCAGAAATTCACCCAGTCGGTGGTGAGGTTCTTGTTCACTTACGGTTTCGATGGATTGGATTTCGATTGGGAATATCCAGGAACTCGAGGGGGGAACCCAGCAGTTGACAAAGTATTATTAAACCCATATAGTAAATTTTTCTTTAGCTAATAATACTTTAATTCAGGAAAACTTCATCCTTATGCTCCAAGAGTTAAAATCCGCCTTCGCACCTTTTGGTTTTCTCCTGACTTCAGCCGTATCTCCCGGACAGGTTACCATCGATATTGCTTACGACATCCCGCGACTTAGTGCAGCTCTCGATTTCATTAACGTAAGTTGTAAACCAATAAAACTATAGTCTCATTATTAAATTTTAAAGCATCTCTTTTCTTAACAGTTGATGGGCTACGATTACCACGGTGCATGGGAAATCGAAACCGGACTTAACTCTCCTATGTACCGCAATCTTAAGTACGACGTTGCCAATGAATCTACTCTCAATGTGGTAAGTTGAATATTGAATAAAGATATTAATTCGTTTTTGCTTATAATTTATTCTTCGATATGTATAGGAATGGTCCGTCGATTATTACATTTCAAAAGGTGCCGACCGAAACAAGCTTATATTAGGTATGCCTACCTACGGTCGAGGTTTCATCTTGGATAATCCTTACTTGACCGACATTAAGAGCCCTGCAAATTTGCCAATTGATGAGGGACCTTACACACGATTAAACGGCACCTGGTCCTACCTGGAAGTAAGTCTATAAATGAAACTGCATGGAATGGTTATTGTAAACCATTTGCAAACTTTTACGCAATAGATTTGCGAGAAAAATAGGAACGAGTTCAACCCAGCCTGGACTGTGGTTCAAGATCCTTGTTATCAGGCTCCCTACATGTATAGGAACCGTCAGTGGATCGGCTACGATGACGTTGCATCAATAACTCGAAAGGTATCGTTGATTTGTTTAAAAACGATATACTGGTATGTTAACTCATTGTGGTTTCTCTCTATATTAGACTAACTATATGAATGCGAAGAATCTTGGAGGTGCCTTGATTTGGTCAATTGATCAAGACGATTTCAGGGGCTCTTGCGGTGGTGGAGCATTCACACTGACAAACACCATCAAGAGAAACTTGAATGGACCTGGTAGTTTCCCACCTAAATGTCCGAACGACGGGCTCAACATCACGACGACTACTCCATCCACTACTACGTCTACTACTCCATCTACCACTACATCTACCACTACTCCATCCACTACTACGTCTACTACTCCATCTACCACTACATCTACCACTACTCCATCTACCACTACTTCTACCAACACTCCGTCCACCACTACTTCTACCACCACTCCGTCCACCACTACGTCTACTACTCCATCGACTACTATGTCTACCACTACTCCATCCACTACTACGTCTACCACCACTCCATCAACTACTACGTCTACTACTACTCCATCTACCACTACGTCCACCACCCCTTCTACTACTACGTCTACCACAGCAACACCTTCAACGGTAACGCCCCATTAACAACTTTCAACGCTTGATTGTTAATTGCATTATTATTATTGGTTCGATCTAAATATCGTAATGATTTCTTCCTTTGCGACAGACACCGTCTAATGGCGGTTCTACGACACCAGGAGGTGGCAATGGAGGGTTATGCAAAGTTGCAGGGCTGAATCCGTATCCAGGTAATTCCCCCGGTAATTAATCGGTTCTATTAAATAATTAGATGCTCTTAGTTATTGCTAATTTCTTTCTTTTCTTTTTTTCAAGGTGATTGTGCCAAGTTCCTCAATTGCGTCCCTTACCCCGACGGAGGTTGGCTCATTTACGTGCAGACTTGCGCTCCAGGAACGTACTTTGATCCCAACATTATGAATTGCAACACCAATACCGGACATTGTCAAATTTAAAACATTAGATAATTAGAAAATATATTACTCGAATCGAATTATTTACTAACAATCACCTTTATGTTATCATTTGTATTTCATTCTAAATAATAAAATAAACAGTTAGTCCAATTGATATATAATATGCGTCATTTGTACGAACTAGACAAATCATCTACTACTCGCTTTTATAAATATTCCTTCATTTTCTCGTTCCAATAATAAAAAAATAAACTATGCTTAAAGTTTCATCGTCACTTTCTAACGTAATCGACTCTGATTGGCCGAGAAAACAATATATTTTATTACTTTATCATATTTCAGCTAAAACTATTGTGGAATTTTAGTTGGCGCCATACACTATATACCGTATAGTGCAAGGTATTGCTCAAGTATTATCATACACATGTTTTATTGGAGGCTAACCCCTTACCGGTACATAATCCCTAGAAAAGTTTGGAAAAGAAAGGCCCAGAATACGAAAGAAATTTTTTTTCCCACCATACAAGAAAAGTCGTTTTTATATGATACATGCGGGAAATGGGTAGTTGCTTCGATTACACATATTTTGTACAGCAGGGGATTTTTAAGGAACTGCTAATCAAAATTGACCCTACCATCTCTGTTTTCTCACGGCCGCAATCGACAACTATTTTATATCCTTCATGATAAGCTTTTAATTACTTTTAAGAGTAACAAGAAAAATATCCAGCGGGATTTCTAAATGATATTCAGAAAAGATTTTTTTTAACGACCGGATACATCTTTTATTACTATCTTTTAGATATTCTCCTTTTTTTATCATTCTACTTAGCGAATTGCCGAAAAAATACCCTTAATTAGGTAAACGTGACGAAAAAAGTCCTAGTTTAAGCTTTCTTATATTTTTCGTTTAGATAAACTGGTTAAAACCCTTCTATATAAGACGAGTATCAAAACTGTCAGGATTAGATGAGTAAAAGCGCTTTACCGCTAAAGTTTACACTCTAAAACTCATCTCCTTGAAAAATGAAGACTTTGTGGCTTTTTGTAACAGTTTTCTCTCTGTGGAGCGCAGCCTACGTCCCAATCGCAGGTATAAATCCCACTAATCTCTTTAATTGATCGCATTTAATTCAAGTAAAACAAATATGAAATGCAGCTGGGCAGGCCAAGTTGGTGTGCTACTTTGGTAGCTGGTCAAAGTATCGTCCTGACATTGGAATGTTTGATGTTAAGGACATCGATCCCAATCTCTGCACCCACCTCATCTTTGGGTTCTCTGCTTTGAACGAGACGACGAATGAAATGGTAGCTTACGATCCTTGGAACGAGCTGGATGAGAAAGAACCTGGAGGCCATCACGGTGCCTACAAACAGTTCACTAACTTGAAACAGAAGAATCCGGCATTGAAAGTTCTGCTAGCCATCGGTGGATGGAATGAGGGCTCTGAAAAGTACTCCAAGGTATGGTGTCTATTCTTTTACTAACATGAAAATATTATTCCAATTTTAATATTTTAGATGGCAGCTAGCAGCGCTACGAGAACGAAATTCGTCAATTCAGTCGTACCTTTCCTATCGAAATACAGTTTTGACGGACTCGATTTCGATTGGGAGTACCCTGGAACCAGAGGCGGAGATCATCTCGTCGATAAAGTATAAGTAATCAGCTATTTTATTTGATTGAATTTTAACTGGAACATACTTTTCCAATAGCAAAATTTCATCGAGTTGATCAGGCAGTTGAAACAGGCCTTCACTCCTCACAAATATTTACTAACTGCGGCCGTCTCACCTGGACAAATAAACATCGACATTGCGTACGATATCCCGGCTTTATCGAGGTATATATGAATTTCTAGATTTTATGATTTGAATGATTGTAAAGAATTATTATGTTAGCATTCTTGATCAAATCCACTTAATGGCCTACGATTACCACGGCGCTTGGGAAGACTATACGGGGCTCAATGCTCCGCTCTACGGCAATCCAAAGTACGACGTAAAAAACGAGTCTACTCTCAATGTGGTAAGTTGATAAACTTTAAATGAAATCTGATCTCTTTAATTTAAAAAAAATGGACATTGTAGGACTTTTCTGTCAATTACTGGCTTGAAAAAGGAGCCGATATCAACAAGCTCATCGTGGGTATGCCAACTTACGGCCGAGGATTTCTATTAGATAATCCAACCATTAACGGGCTCAGAGTACCGGCTAGTTTGCCGATTGATGAAGGAAATTACACTAGACTCAATGGAACTTGGAGCTACATGGAGGTTTACCATCAAATTTTTTTTTTTTTTTTTTTCAAAAAATGGACTCAATAAATTTGAGATCTATTCTAGATTTGTCGGAAGCTTAAAGACGAGCCTGGATGGCAAATTTGCAGGGATAACTGCTTTCAAGCCCCGTATGCCTTTCGTGAAAATCGGTGGATTGGTTACGACGACGTCCAATCTATTACGCTGAAGGTATTTCCCACTTTTCCACAAAGTCTCCATTAATGGGTTGTTCAACTTTTCACTGATATTATACAGGCTAATTACGCGAGGTCAATGAAAGTAGGAGGTGCCCTCGTCTGGTCTATTGATCAAGACGATTTCACAGGTTACTGCCACGGAGTGACTTCTCCATTGACCAGGAAAATCAAAGAGATCATGAATGGTCCGATGACGACGAAACCTCCGACCTGTTCTAATATACCGATGCCACCAACCTGCCAAGATCTTACGACCACTTCTTCCACGACAACGACGACGTACGTTACAATTTATCGGTTATTGTAATGGATACCTAATTAATGAATTTCCTTTGAATTTTTGTAGTACATCTACGACGAGACCGACGACGACTTCTACAACGTAATTTAAAATAAGAAAGTGATAATAATTCGTCGACATAAAAATAAATTTATTTTTGTTATAGTACTACTACCACATCAACTACGTCGAAGCCTACTCCGCCTTCAACAACGTAATCTGAGTTATTTAAGGATTATTATGTAATTTTATTAATTTTAAATTTTAATTTAACAGCACTTCAACTACCACGAGACCAACTACACCGTAATAATGTTAAATCGAAACGTAATGAAAATTTTAGCAACCAAATATAAACGAATCTCTGTATAGGTCTACCACTTCTATAACACCTTCCACCCCTTCTACAGCAAGGTAAGTTCATAACTCTATTTTAAAATGAAATTCTAGTTAATTTTATTGCAATTCAGTACTAGTAAAGGAACGACGCCTATTTTGGTCTGTGACGGCTCTCCAGAGGTAAAAGAATATATAATTTGAATTAAAATATAATGTGATAGTAATTAATGATTGCATTATATAACAAAGAGTTACGTCAACGGATGTATCGACGACCCGCAGAACTCTAGATGCGATAAGGCCAAAGATAGCCTGCTTCCACATCCGACGGATTCTACCCGCTTCCTGTACTGCGTGAAGAACCACTCTCTCTTCCCGAACGCCTGGATCATCTACACGTCGAAGTGTCCGAGCAGATTGCTGTTTAACACCCACTGCAATGTTTGCGCTTTCACCATGTTGGCTCAGGATTGCTGAATGCTTAATATTCTGATTATTCGAATAACCCCTTTAACATAAATTAAATAACTAATATTTTGATTCCTTTACTGTATATCTCTCTGAAAATTTCAAGAAATCTTAATAAATGGAGATCTAGCATATTATTGAAACCGAATCAATATTTCGCTGTACTTTGTTTCTTTTAAAATATCAGTTAATAAGAGTAATAAAGGAATCGTCATAAAGAAATTAAGTGGATGTTAATGGATTTCTCAAAGTTTGCATTATGACTGATCTTCGAGTTGTTCCTTACGGGACTTATTTCTCTTAATAACTTTACACAATTTTTTTTTCCTAAGACACATTAGTCGGAGAATATAACTAGTTGAAATCTATGGAAGTTGGAACGGCAAGTCGATATCATGCGCGGTAAGTTTCATTCGAATACAGCAGTACAGTACCGTCGCACTAATAGCCATCATTTGCCATGTGTAGTACTAGGGAAATACACTTCTTATCACCACGAGGTGAAAATAATTTTTTTTGCTTGAACTGAGAGTCATGATTAACTCTTACTCTCACTATATGTGGTAATGAAATCCCTTAAATATTTGGTAACGATACCATCTACTAAGTAAGTGATATAATATCATTGCTGCAAACCAATAGCCATGGAAATTTTGGGGATGGTAGTTGCAGAACTCGGAATAATTGGGACTTTGTGTCATGATATACTGCCGATAGTGATATAAAGCACGTATTGTGATTGAAATGTAAAACTAATCGTCACAACTTTACTGAATTGCTCACTGGTTTCATGGATTCAATCAGCGAGTATAGTGTGTGTGCCTGATATAATGCCGATATTCGATAACCGAGCCAGCATTGTAAAATCGATTTTAATAACATAGGCCTACTGATTGAATTTCATTGGTTAAAACCAATTAAGGTTGCTATTTAAAAAAAGTACTCATTTTACAATGAATAATGTGTAAAATATATATTAGAAATTTATTTTTTCACATAAATACACCGAATAATCAAAAAGGTTACCAATGGTACTAATAATTTACTTGTTTTCCGATAATTTGTTTCAAATTTAATTTTAAATTGGGTCATTTGTAGGCAGTAGATGAATCATGTATACTACTCGCTTTGATAAATATTCTTTCATTTTCTCATTTCAATAAAAACAAAATTAATTGCTTAAAGTTTCACCTTCACTTTTTAACATAATCTACTCTGATTGGCTGAAACAATAAATTTAATTACTTTATCATGTTCCAGAAAATTTTTTAGTGGAATTTTAGTTGGTGCCATACACATGTAGTGTATTGCACAAGTATTATCATACATATATCTTTATTGCGAGGCCAAGGACGTGCTTTTAATCCAGTTGTTGGCTAGAAATTACCAACAAACAGGTCAACCCCTTACATAATTCTTAGAGAAGTTTACTGTAACGCTCTAAGAACTCCACCACGCACACAATAAGTAGATTTTTTTTTCTATAGAAGAAAATCCATTTTTATTTGAAAAAATGCGGGAAACGGATAGCTGATGCTACCAATCCGGTACACGGATTTTGTACAGCAATGGGTTTTTGAGGAAATGTTCATCAAAATAAACCATACCATCTCTGTTTTCTCACGGTCGCAATTGGCAAATACTTTAATCCCTTTATAATTATAAGCTTTTAATTAGCTTTAGGAGTAATAACAATAATATGCTGTGGATTTCTAAATGATATTCAGAAAAGATTTGTTTAACAACCCGGTCTTTCATTTATAACTATCTTCTAGGTATTCTCTTCTCTTTTACCATTCTGCTTATTAGCAAATTGCCGAAAAAGTTTCCTTAATTAGGTATACGTGACGCAAAAATTCCTAGTTTAAGCTTTCTTATATTTTTCGTTTAGATAGGCTGGTTAAAAACCTTCTATATAAGACGAGTATCAAACCTGTCAGGACTAGATGAGTAAAAGCGCTTTACCACGAAGTAAACACTCTAAAACCCTTCTCTTTGAAGAAAATGAAGACTTTGTGGCTTTTTGTAACAGTTTTCTCTCTGTGGAGCGCAGCCTACGTCCCAATCGCAGGTATAAATCACACTAATCTCTTTAATTGATCGCATTTAATTCAAGTGAAACAAATATGAAATGCAGCTGGGCAGGCCAAGTTGGTGTGCTACTTTGGTAGCTGGTCAAAGTATCGTCCTGACATTGGAATGTTTGATGTTAAGGACATCGATCCCAATCTCTGCACCCACCTCATCTTTGGATTCTCTGCTTTGAACGAGACGACATATGAAATGATAGCTTCCGATCCTTGGAACGAGCTGGATGAGAAAGAACCTGGAGGCCATCACGGTGCCTACAAACAGTTCACTAACTTGAAACAGAAGAATCCGGCATTGAAAGTTCTGCTAGCCATCGGTGGATGGAATGAGGGCTCTGAAAAGTACTCCAAGGTATGGTGTCTATTCTTTTACTAACATGAAAATATTATTCCAATTTTAATATTTTAGATGGCAGCTAGCAGCGCTACGAGAACGAAATTCGTCAATTCAGTCGTACCTTTCCTATCGAAATACAGTTTTGACGGACTCGATTTCGATTGGGAGTACCCTGGAACCAGAGGCGGAGATCATCTCGTCGATAAAGTATAAGTAATCAGCTATTTTATTTGATTGAATTTTAACTGGAACATACTTTTCCAATAGCAAAATTTCATCGAGTTGATCAGGCAGTTGAAACAGGCCTTCACTCCTCACAAATATTTACTAACTGCGGCCGTCTCACCTGGACAAATAAACATCGACATTGCGTACGATATCCCGGCTTTATCGAGGTATATATGAATTTCTAGATTTTATGATTTGAATGATTGTAAAGAATTATTATGTTAGCATTCTTGATCAAATCCACTTAATGGCCTACGATTACCACGGCGCTTGGGAAGACTATACGGGGCTCAATGCTCCGCTCTACGGCAATCCAAAGTACGACGTAAAAAACGAGTCTACTCTCAATGTGGTAAGTTGATAAACTTTAAATGAAATCTGATCTCTTTAATTTAAAAAAAATGGACATTGTAGGACTTTTCTGTCAATTACTGGCTTGAAAAAGGAGCCGATATCAACAAGCTCATCGTGGGTATGCCAACTTACGGCCGAGGATTTCTATTAGATAATCCAACCATTAACGGGCTCAGAGTACCGGCTAGTTTGCCGATTGATGAAGGAAATTACACTAGACTCAATGGAACTTGGAGCTACATGGAGGTTTACCATCAAATTTTTTTTTTTTTTTTTTCAAAAAATGGACTCAATAAATTTGAGATCTATTCTAGATTTGTCGGAAGCTTAAAGACGAGCCTGGATGGCAAATTTGCAGGGATAACTGCTTTCAAGCCCCGTATGCCTTTCGTGAAAATCGGTGGATTGGTTACGACGACGTCCAATCTATTACGCTGAAGGTATTTCCCACTTTTCCACAAAGTCTCCATTAATGGGTTGTTCAACTTTTCACTGATATTATACAGGCTAATTACGCGAGGTCAATGAAAGTAGGAGGTGCCCTCGTCTGGTCTATTGATCAAGACGATTTCACAGGTTACTGCCACGGAGTGACTTCTCCATTGATCAGGAAAATCAAAGAGATCATGAATGGTCCGATGACGACGAAACCTCCGACCTGTTCTAATATACCGATGCCACCAACCTGCCAAGATCTTACGACCACTTCCTCCACGACGTACATTACATATTATCGGTATTCTAATGCTGGATATCTTACGTTAATGAATTTCCTTTAAATTTGATTAGGACATCTACGACGACACCGACGACGACTTCTACAACGTAGTTTCAAATAAGAAAGTCATAATATGTTTTGGAATTTAAAATCACTTTGGTTTTGTTAAAGTACTACTACCACCACATTAACCACGTCGAAGCCCACGGTAACCACGACGACTCCTTCAACAACGTAATCCAAATTACTAATAAATTATTATGCAGCTTTCTTTTTTTTGATTTTTTGATTAGCAGCACTTCAACTACCATGAAACCAACAACACCGTAATATTCTCACTTTAAAACGTTAACTATGTTTACAGCAAATAAATATGATGGAATATCTCTGTACAGGTCTACCACTTCTACAACACCTTCCACCACTTCTAGAACAAAGTAATCTGATTACTTATCAATTCATATTGTTAAAAATAACAAGCTTAATTTGAAAACTTTCAGGAGCACTCCGACCACCACCCGTTCTTCTACCACGTATAATTAAATTAAAATCCTTTTTTAAAGATTGAAATTATCGATACTGTGATGGATATATAAATAAATTTCCTTTGAATTTCAGTACAACATATACGACTTCCCCGACTTCGACGACTTCTACAACGTAATTTGAAATGAAAAAGTCAAAATAATTCGTTGAAATTACAATCACTTTATTTTTATTGTAGTTGTAGCTGTACTACTACCACAATATCAACCACGTCGAAGTCCACGGTGCCCACTACGACGCCTTTTACAACGTAATTTAGTTACTTAAGAACTATTATTTAACTTTATTTCCATTTTTTACTTCAAATAGCAGAACTTCACCTACAACGAGACCAGCTACACCGTAATGATATCATTTCAAAACGTAGTGAATATATTAGCAACTAAGTATGTAATCGAATCTCTATACAGGTTTACCACTTTTAAAACACCTTCCACCACTTCTACAAAAAAGTAAGCTCATGACTTCTCAATTTATATTAGTAAGGTAACAAGCTTAATTTGAAAACTTTCAGGAGCACTCCGACCACCACCCGTTCTCCTACCACGTATAATTATATTAAAACTATTTTAAGATTACAACTATCGATATTGTAATGGATATATAAATGAATTTCCTTTGGATTTCAGAAAAAGATGTACAACAAGACCGACTACGATGACCTCTACAACGTAATTTCAAATAAGTGATAATAATTCGTTGAATCTAAAATCACCTTATCTTTATTATAGTACTACTACCACCACATCAACCACGCCGAAGTCAACGGTGACCAAGACGACTCCTTTAACAACGTAATACGAGTTACTTAAACAATTATGAAGTTTTATTATTTCCGATTTCAATTAGCAGCACTTCAACTACAACCAGACCAACTACATTGTAATATTCTGATTTTAAAACGGTAATATGTTCAAGCAAATTAGTGTAATCGAATCTCTTTACAGGTCTACCACTTCTACAACACCTTCCACCACTTCTCCAACAAAGTAACTCATTACTATGCAATTTATATTAGTAAACATAACAAGCTAAATTTGAAAACTTACAGGAGCACTCCGACTAGCACCCGTCCTTCTACCACGTATAATTAAATTAAAACTCTATTTTAAGATTACAATTTACAATTAATTGTTACAATCTATAGTGCTAGTAAAGGAACGACGCCTGTTTCCATGGTCTGTGACGGCTCTCCAGAGGTATAAGAATATTTATATTAATTGAAATACGATGAAATCGTAACTAATGATATTATCAATATACAACATAGAGCTACGTCAATGGATGCATCGACGACCCGCAGAACTCTAAATGCGAGAAGGCCAAAGATAGCCTGCTTCCGCATCCGACGGATCCTACCCGTTTCTTGTACTGCGTGAAAAACCATCCCCTATTCCGGAACCCATGGATTATCTATACGTCGAAGTGTCCGAGCAATTTGGTATTCAACACCAACTGCAACGTTTGCGCTTTCACTATGCTGGCTGAGGAATGCTAAATGCTTATTCTGATTATTCGAACCCCTTCAATATAAATTGAATATGCAATATTTTGATTCTTTTACTATATACAATCTCTCTAAGAAATTAGAATAAATGGAAATCTAGCATATTGAAAACCGAACCGATTTTTCTGTTCTACGTGTCCTTTTTTAAGTACCAGGTGATAAGAAGGTATTATCCAGTGTTCTTTCATATCATTTTTTTTCGAAAAAATCTTGTCATATCAAATTATCATATCAAAGAAAAAAGTGAAATTATCAAATTATCGATTATCATTATCATATCAAACCTCTAAATTTGCTTTATCATATAATTTTTCTTATCAATTATCATATCATTTTTTTCAAATGGTGCTGGGTGGAATATATTGCAAAAAATAGTAGTACATCGACACAGTTAAGGAAATGCACAACTAGAAATCATGATTACAAATGAAAATTTTAAGAAGAATAAGGCAATGTTCAAAATATATATCACTCAACCGATTGCGGCGAGGAGTCAATACTAAAATATCAATACTAAACAGCCTTTCTGTGCACTGGAAGGAATTGGAATATTGCATCGGATGATAATTTGGTAATTGGCAAGGCTGATGGGTGAAAACGTCCAGAAATTTGAAAAGAAATAACTCCTTCTCTAACATAAATAGTTTTTGCTCTATGCCATTAGCGAAGTAAAATGTAGTCCCACACACTAGGCGGGGCAACATTCTATATGTCGTGCCGTTCTTCACTTATTTTTCTATTCTAATCCAGAAATAGGTAATTGTTACCTGAAACGTCTATGGACATTTTTTTTTACTATAAAAGGACTTTTAATAGCTCAAGCACTGGTGAAAACTGAAAAGCAGATTATTTTTAGTAAAGCCTTTCGACTTGGAGGTAAAGCACCTTGCGGTTGGTACCTTGGGGTTGGATTATAACTTAAACCATAGTTAAAACCCGGTTTAACATTTATTTTCAAATTACTTATTTTTTAATACTCATGAATATTCATGAATGGGGAAAATTCATTCGAATAAATGTCAATAGAAATGAATGAATATGCATGAATTTGGTAAGCGCGTGAATGAATGTGAATGTGAATATTATTTAATTCAATTCAAATCAATTCGAATATTCGCCACTCGAATCGCAGCCCTATGGTCCATGAATATAATACGGTTCAGCAACCGCAAAATATATCAGATAACTTTAAAACCAAATCGTAGTGGGTACTGTGAAAGACTGGAAGATTACACCTATAATATACGTCTGACCTCAAAATATTTTGGTTCATCGTGTTCAAATCGATGAGTTTACTCTGTCTATAATTTTATTTATTCGTTTTAACATAGTCAAACGTGAGAAGAATAGAGTCAAAGTTATAAGTGATTTGCCGGGGAACCCGTCGGGGGATTACCGGCTTATCCCCTCTCTCGCGCCGAGTGGTAAAAGCGGGAACGAGAGCGGGAATTGAAAATACCCTTGACTTCAAGGGACCCAATATTTTTTTAAAGACCACAGCGAAAAGTTGAATTGCTCAACATTTGCTTCTAGATCAGTTCTGTAAATAACATAGTACAACCGATAGATCACGTATGGAACCGAATCTAACAATGGTCGCCCTGTTAGTTCAAAGAGATTATAGTGTACTGTAAAATCACCAGTAATAAATTTATGAGTTGAGGGAAAACAGATTTATGAATTAATTTATTGGTTGCTGGATTGGGTTCGTGTAGAGGTGACATCAACTCAGCCCAATGGATTTGATGACGTAGACTGTATATTGTTTTCCTCAAACTGGTTGATACCGGTAACTCTTATTGACGCGTTTATAAGGTTATACTTTGAGCCCGATAATGACAGTAAGCGGAGAACTGTGCCGTTTTATTGATATAGCATTTTCGGCTGACGTTACAGAAGAGATATGTCAGGAATGCAACTAATAAAACACGGCGATGAAGTAATTCAGTCCAATTTTTTTCCTATAGCGCAATAACATTATATTAGGAAAGCAATTACGAAAACGCGAATTTTAACTTAAGGAGGAAAAAAGAGCAGTCAAATATTTTTTTTGATCAGAAAATCTATAATAATTTTAAAAGCACAGCAGTAATCCAATTGTGTTAAAACTAAATAATACACAGACAATAAACTATAATGAGTATTAAAAAGGGGAAAATTTTTTATTGTCCCAGAAGCATTATATAATTTAGTGGTGACAAGCGTGAGAAGGTGAAGTGTAAAGGAAATATTTTTATATCAGAGCAACAGGTGCTCCAAATTTCGCACCTCTTACCTCAATGTTAATAAGATTAATTAGGCCAAACGGCGGCAAATTATTGCAAAATCTTTTATTATAAATCATGGGCGCCGGGCAGGAGTTGCTTAATATCAACAAACACGGTACCGTACTGTACATAGAACTTTGAAAAAAAAGATGATTCTTAGGACGGTATGCTTCACTTTGGGGGGGATTAACGTTTTATTGTAGCGTGTATAACATCATCGTCCCAGCTGTTTATAGTGATGACGACATGGACGTTCTAGTTTGCATATAAATAAAGTACTTTCACCATATTAATTTCAGTATTGCTCCAATAGGTCTAAACGTAAAATACTTTCTGCTCTAAGAGGCAGTTTCTCCCACCTTTCAATCAACGATTGACCAAAACTTTTCAAAAAAGATGACCAAATTGGCTTTGTTCGCCCAACTGGGGTTGGTCTGTTTAGCCCTCTCTCTATTCTCTATGGAACCAGTTGGTAAGTGATTTACATTTTAAATCGGAATTGAATTGCCAAGTCCTTAAATGAATTCTTAAACAGCTGCTCAGCAAAAGAAGAAGATGGTCTGTTATATTGGCACTTGGGCCTACTACAGACCAGGGAATGGTAAATTCGATATCGGGAACATCGACCCTTTCCTGTGCACTCACCTTATCTACACATTCGCTGCTTTGAACGAAGCGGACTGGACCATCAAATCCTACGATCCTTACTACGATCTCTACGATAATTGGGGATTGGGAGGTTTCGTCCGCTTCACAAATCTCAAAAAGACGAACCCCGAATTGAAAACCTTATTGGCCATCGGTGGCTGGAACGAAGGCTCAGAAAAGTACTCCAAGGTATTAATCAAGTTTCAAAATATTGTTATGTAGTGATTATAAGGTTCGATTGGTGTTTTAGATGGTGTCCGATCCTGCCAGGCGAGCAAAATTTGTTGCATCAGCCGTGACTTTCGTTCGGCAATACGGTTTCGACGGTCTCGATTTCGACTGGGAGTATCCTGCCAACAGAGGCGGCATTCCTAGTGACAAAGTAAGCGAGAAGCCTTCTAGTTAAACAATATCATTACGGTTTTACATTTTTCCTTTTTCTATTATTAAATAGGACAACTTCATTAGACTGGCACTAGAGTTGAAGAATGCCTTTTCACCTTACGGTCTTCTGTTGACCACGGCAGTGTCTCCCGGTAAATCGACCATCGATACCGCTTATGATATTCCGGCCATGGCTAACATCTTCGATTTCGTCAACGTATTATAAACTCAAGATTACTCATTTTAAACTCATTTATGATATTTTGGTAACACAGGTCATGACTTATGATTACCACGGTGCTTGGGAAGTTGTAACGGGTTTGAATGCTCCTCTCTACTCCAATCCTTCGATCGATGTCGGGGATGAAGTCTTCTTGAATACCGTAACTTATCAAATTAAAAAATTCGTTTTAAAAATAACAATAATTGAGAAGCTATTTCATATTACAGAACTGGACTTTGCATTACTACATGTCCAATGGACTGCCAGCTTCCAAAATCGTCATGGGTATGCCTCTCTACGGCCGAGGGTTCACGCTCACCTCGTCCAGTTTGAACGGTGTCAAAGCGCCGGCTCCGTCGGGTATCGCCGCCGGTCCCTATACTCAACAGAGTGGTATTTGGGGTTACAACGAGGTATCCATTCAAAGCCAATCATTCTTTTAAGCTTAGCTATTTAATATTAATATTATAATTATGTATTATAGCTTTTGGAGAAAGGCATCATGAATCCTGCAGCCAACGGCTGGACGGTTGTGAGGGATTCTTACTACATTTCGCCATATGCCTATAAGGGCAACCAGTGGATCGGTTTCGACGATCCACTATCCCTGCAAATCAAGGTATGTTGTAAATATAGAATACATTCAAACAACATTGATGATTAATTAAGGGTTTAAATGCTTAGGGACAATTGGTGGCCGATCTCGGGTTGGGTGGCGCCATGGTTTGGTCTATGGAGACGGACGACTTCCGCGGTCTTTACGGTCCCAAGTTTCCACTGATGAAGACGATCGTTCAAGCCATCAACGGTGGCACAGTTGTGGTCCCTACCTCTGACGCACCTACAACTACGACTAGCACATCTTCTCCGGTTGATTCTACCACTCTTTCAAGCAGCACGATGACACCTAGTACAACGTCTAGCACATCTTCACCGGTTGAGTCGACACCTCTTTCAAGCAGCACGACCATCGCCCCGTCTCCGGCTCCATCAACAAATAACCCAGGACCTTTTGTTTGCACATCCCAGAATTGGTTCCCTCACCCTACTGATTGCAGATTGTTCTATGTGTGTGTCATTGATGGTAAAGGTGGATACATCCAAGCGCAAGGCACTTGCCCGCCAACTACTGTCTTTGACCCCAAATACTTGATTTGCAATTACCCAAGCGCAGTTCCCGGCTGTGAAAATGCTCTTAAACCCTAGATAAAATATTGTTTTACATATATTATAATTAAAAATTGATCGATTCTTTTATTTTTTCACATTGTTGTATAATTTGTTTGTAATTTGTTTATAATTCATCTGATATTCAAATAAACGATCATGCAAAGATACATATTCTTCTGAATTTTTCAAACAAAAAACATCATACTAAACAATAATAAGGGTGTTAAAGTCTTATAGGTACCATATATTGTTTAAAAAATTAAAGTGGATTTAGTGTTGTTGTGGTGCCTTTTGAGTTTTGACTGCATACTTCGTAAGTAATTGCGTCTGATAAATTACGTCTGGTGCTGGTAAAAACCAGATTTCCCACGCTTATTCCTTAAAAGGGAATAATAGCACCGCTGGAATTTATTAATTATATCATGAAATAGCAACATACATATAAAAAAAATTCTCGTCCTTATGATGACCCTTATTACACATGTCAATAATAACATTTCCCAACTTACCAAACTGCATGTAATGATGGATGGATACATCATTTACTGGTCTTGGTAGAAATATTTACTAGTTTATTAAGTTTTTATGGCGCTCTTTCCGGTGTTGAATGAGGCCTAATACTCGGGCATAATAAACTAGAGCGTAGAAACTCATTAGTATACCTATAAATGGTGTAATAATAATAAGCGCCGTGCACTTGATCTCAGCACGTACAGAGGCTTACATTTTTCTTCGGTTCATATGGTTCCATAATAATAATTGTTGTTGTCAATGTCGTCTCAAGTCTGCCACAGAGTACGGCGATGGGAAAAATGATTTTTAGGTACTTTTCAATGAGGGGCGTAATATAACATCAAGGATTATTACCCAATAACAAAAACAAAATGACGTTGTTGCGGCAATCGAGGTTACATCATGACGTGCACCCTACTGCTGGTATATAACTTTGTAAAGTTTAGAGAAACTCTTCATACTTCCAAACCTGCTCTAAGTAAATAGTTCATCCTTGAAACCAAGTTTTGATTGAATTATCACCAGAATGAAGAGCTTAACAGCTTCAATAAGCATCTTGTTGATCGTCGTGTTATCCATGGCCATCGAATCTAGAGGTAATCAATAAATATATCTTTGTGATATAACCTTAATTCTCATATAATTTTTATTTATAGCTGGCGACAAAAAGATGATTTGCTACGTCTCAAGCTGGGCCGTTTATAGGCCTAATAATGGGAAATTCGACGTCGAAGACATCGATCCTTTGTATTTATTTAATTTTTTTTAAAAGAGCGCTTAACTCTAATTTCTTTAAATTTCTTTAAGGCTTTGTACCCAATTAATCTACGCTTTCGCTAAATTGGACGAAAAAACCAACACGATACAATCTTACGATCCATTCAATGATCTCTACGACAACTGGGGCAGAGGAGCCTACACCAGGTTCACAAATTTAAAGAAGAAGAACCGAAATTTGAAAACTCTTATAGCTATCGGTGGATGGAATGAAGGCTCCATCAAATATTCCAAAGTAATGTCTACACTATCGATGTTGAAAATTGAATCATTTAATCCAATTTTTGTAATGTTTGTAGATGGTGTCTGATTCAAATGAAAGAGCCAAATTCGTCGCTTCAGCAGTGAATTTCCTTTTAAGATACGGTTTCGATGGTCTTGATCTGGACTGGGAGTATCCAGCTGATCGTGGAGGAGTTTCATCAGACAAAGTCATTCATCTCTAATTATTGTAACTTTAGCAATGTGTATTTAAACTATGCCATTATGCAGGTAAACTTTGTGAAATTGTGTCGGGAACTGAAAATTGCTTTTGCCCCTTTCGGCTTCTTGTTGACAGCGGCCGTATCGCCTGGTAAAGACACCATCGATGCTGCCTACGACATTGCCGCTCTATCAAAGTATTTTTTTTCCTAAACGAACTTATTTTCCAACAAAAATTTAATTCGTTTTCTAGTGTGCTTGATCAGATTCACATTATGGGTTACGATTACCACGGTACCTGGGAGAAAAACACTGGCCTAAACGCTCCATTATATCACAATCCTAATTTGGATATCGGGAGCAAGAGATTCCTGAATGTTGTAAGTATTTTATTAAGAAATTACTTAGAAAAAAAAATTCTTATAAAATGTGTTAAAATATTTAGAACTGGACAGTCAACTACTTCATCTCCAATGGAGCCGATCCATCTAAATTGATTTTGGGTATGCCCCTCTACGGACGTGGGTTCACGTTGGCATCCGCAGCTCAGAACGGTATCAATGCATACGCACCTCAGGGTATCGCTGCCGGTCCTTACACTCAAGAAACCGGCATTTGGGGATACAATGAGGTAATAATGGCTTATTTTCTCATTCAATTGAATATTAACTTCAATTTAATTATAGATTTGCGAGAAGTTCGGTCCAAATCCTACATCGAACGGCTGGGCTGTGGTTCGAGACCCCTATTACCAGGCACCGTACGCCTATAAGAGTACTCAATGGATCGGTTATGATGACGCTACATCACTCGCTCTCAAGGTATTATGATTATTACATGTCTAATTATCATCACGTTTTACAACTGTACTCATTACCTGTCATATTCACAGGGGCAATACGCAGCAGCCATGAACTTGGGCGGTGCAATGATCTGGTCTATGGAAACAGACGATTTCCGTGGTCTTTGCGGCCCCAAATACAATTTAATCAAGACGATCGTTCAATCTATGACCGAAACCAATTTGGCTCCTACACCTTTAGTAACAGAATCGACTTCTACAACAAGTACTCCATCATCAACTACCATCAGAATTGAAACTAGCAGTAGTTCCGGAGCTCCAGATACCAGCACGTCGAGTACCACGACGAGTACGAAACCAGAAGTGACCGTTACCACGACGAAACCTGCTTCTGGTCCTTTCGTCTGCACTTCTACTGGCTACTTCGCCGATCCCGAAGATTGTGGTCGGTTCTATCAATGCTCATCTAATGGTAGAGGTGGTTTGGTTCAGTCCTCTCTTAGATGTGCGTCTGGAACGGTCTACAGTTCGGCGTACGGGGTCTGCTCTTTCTCCAACGAAGTTCCCGAATGTGAAAACTATCGACCATAATACTTGTTTCATGATATCATTAATTAGTCAATCATACCAATTTTTTTTTTTTTTTATTATCGAGTTTTTAATAATAATGATAATTAAATGTTATATAATGAACGTTATACTTATATAAGGAAACGAGTGACGTAAAACGACTGAAAGAAATTAGATTAAATTGATAATCTAATACATGAATCATCTTTCTGTATGCGTAGAAGTCTAACTCTTATTTCTTCTAAAAAAGGGGGAATTTTAAAAATCTTTGCTAAAATTTCTCGTCTTATACCTCGATGATCTCAGACATAAAAATAATAGGATTAGTTCATCATCACGTGATTCAGCAAATAATTGATGCTGATATGCGTGAAGACGATGATTGGAGACAGCTGCTGAGATAACTGACGTCAGGTAAAAACCGTAAACAGCATCAGTGGGCTCGACATCAATAACAAATTATAGATTGATAAGACAGAAAATATATATATAAACACAATCATTTGGATAAAAACAGTATCAGTCATTCAAGATCTTCTTGCAACTTGAAATCTAGACTATATTTTTCTCTTTAAATAAAAAAGGTAAATTCATCTAGAATTAGTTCCCTTATATAACTTTTAATACTTTTTTGTTTTAAATTAGGAAATGAAGTGCGCTTTTGCTCTGTTAGCCTTGATGGCCTTGGTCTCGTTCTCGAGCTCTGCTTCCGTCGGAAGTAAAGGTGAGAAATCCTTACACGTAATCTTAGTAAATTTTACACCATTTAGTAGGCTATATACTTAACCCCCTTTTTATCTTATTAATCTTATCAGCCGATAAGAAGGTCATGGTGTGCTATTACGGTTCCTGGGCCGTCTATCGTCCTGAGCCCGGCAAGTTCGACGTTGACCAAATCGATCCTTTGTAATTATTTTCCGCATTAGCATCATTATATAACAAACTGGTTCAATAACGGTCGAATTTTGTTATACATAGTATCTGCACTCATCTCGTCTACGGGTTTGCTAAATTGAACGAATACACTCACGAAATTGAACCGTACGATCCTTGGAACGACGTCGGAGATGATTGGCACCGCAGCGCTTACAGGATCTTTACCGGACTCAAACAGCAAAATCCCGAATTGAAAACACTCTTGGCTATCGGTGGATGGAATGAAGGTTCTACTAAATACTCTGAGGTCGTATACTTATTATACTGCAATTTGAAATCAAATATCAATATTTAAAATCAAATTTTACATTATCGTGCAGATGGTGGCCAATCCAGCTTCCAGAGCTGTAAGTTTTAGTTTTATACATACCAAGAATAAAGGGGGTAAAAATGATATGATTTTTTAACTACTTTTCCAGATTTTCACACAATCCGTTGTGGACTTGCTCCTTGAGTTTGATTTTGACGGTCTCGATTTTGATTGGGAATATCCGGGAGCTCGAGGTGGAGCACCTGAAGACAAGGTTAGTAATCGTTTATAATATCCATAGATCAAATTTTTAAAAGCATTATTACTATTTCTTTTTAATCAGGTTAATTTCATCAAAATGCTCGAAGAATTAAAAGCTGCTTTCCGACCTTACGGCTTCATGTTGACGGCCGCCGTTTCTCCGGGCAAGAACACCATCGATGCTGCTTACGAAATTACCGAAATCTCCAGACTTCTAGATCACATTCACGTAAATCATTGTTTGTACTAATATTCTCTCACCTTTATAGTATTATTTTATTATAAAAAGGTGATGGGATACGACTATCACGGTGCCTGGGATCCATTCACCGGTCACAACGCCCCACTCTTTACTAATCCCGCTATCGATAAGGACGAAAACGCCTTTTTCAGCGAAGTAAATCTTAAAACTTAATCAATACATAACTGTGCTGTATTTATTCAATTTTTTATCGTCTAAATAGGATTACACCATCAACTACTTCATCCAAAATGGAGCTGACCCCAACAAATTAGTTCTGGGTATGCCAACTTACGGTCGAGGATTCATCTGCGACAGCGCTGCAGACACTGGATTCTACGCCCCAGCAAGACAACCCATTCCTGCCGGTCCCTACACCCGAGAAGCCGGTATTCTGGGCTACAATGAGGTGAAATGAATTGTTTTTCTATCCAGTACCGAAATTGATGAATTAATCAATCATCTTCTTGAGTAGATTTGTGAAATGTTTGCAGCTGAAAATGACTGGAGGGTTGTCGTCGATAACGATTTCTACAAGGCTCCTTATGCTGTCAACTCCCAGCTTCACTGGATTGGCTACGATGATCGCGAATCCCTCAAGACCAAGGTAATTTTTCGTAATTCAATTACTTAAGAGCAGGAAATGCTAATCACTATTTGTGTAATAGGCGGAGTACGCCGCTTCTAAAGGTATTTTGGGAGCCATGGTGTGGTCCATCGAGACGGACGATTTCCATGGAACTTGTCACGGCGTAAAATTCCCACTGATCAAGACTATCGTTGAGACTATGAACGGGCCGATTGTGTACCCAACACCACCAACCGGAGGCGCCACGACGACGACGACCGCTCCAGGAGGAAGCACAACACCAAAAGCCACTCCACCGGTAATATTACAATTAATGTCTTATATATTGTTTTAACTTAAACTAGCTATTCTTGTAGACAACCACGAGAAGGACGGCCAGTACGCTTCCATCGGGAGAAACTTGCACTGCAGCCGGCTATTACCCGGATCCCAAGGACTGTGGCAAATACTACCAGTGCGTCTCTGATGGCGTTGGCGGCTGGACTGTAAATTACTTACTTGAACAGAGATGAGCAATTCTGAGGTTTATATCATGTTTATTTGAATTGCAGATCTATTATTACACGTGCGCCAAAGGCACTGTGTTCAATGATGTCATCGATCAGTGTGACTGGCCCTACAACGTCCCTGGCTGCGAAGATTATAAACCTTAAAAAGATTACAATGATATTCAATGAGCCATCCATGCGATTTGATTGATTTACAAGTTTTCTTACAAACTATTTCAATCAACTAAATTACCCAAATATTTTTGTATATTAGTTAACAGCTAGAATTAGAAAAATAAACGGTATTCATTGGAACTTTTCTACAACCTATTGTAATCGACGCAATAATAATAAACAACTACTTCAAACATTACTTTTGACAATCTATGCATTTACAAATAAATGTTTTTTAAGTTATTGAAGATGGATTAAATGTTCTTCAAAGGAAAGACATGTGGGGTCAGTTGTTGTGGGTTCTTCCGTCGTTTCTGTTGTGATCATCGATGTCTTCAAAATTTCATTTATGAAAATATTTTTAGTCAAACTAAATTATATAAATACTTCGATATATTTCAATACCGTTGTGGAATCCGGTACTCCTTGAGTGGTGCTGACTGTTGATGACGCTGGTGACTGGCTAGTCGGGCACACCCCGTTGCTACAGCCGTTGCAGGCCGCAATTTCTTCCGGATAGAGGCATTTGTTATTCGAGAAATCGTAGTAGAGCTCAATGGGTGGCTCATTTTGACAATTCTGGTTTTGTATTTGGCGATTTTAATTTGTCGTTACTGCATGAAGAAATGCCGATATGTAAACTTACAAAGCAGTAGGATGTTCCATCGACGCACATGAAGAAAATGTTAGAACAGGGGCTGAGAGGATCAGGCCGGTTCCCGTCGATGTAAGTGCCGTTGGGGTACTTCTCGTCACACGGGATGGACGGAGAGAAAATGTCATCACAATAGGGATACGCCTGGAGACATTAGATAATATAAATTCAAAAATTACGAGTAACTGAAGGGGAAAATGTCGTATTACCTTGGCTCCAGTGTGTTTAGCATTAGAAGCCGTCACAACAGAAGGGTTGTGGGTGAAACCTAAAAATATTTTTGAAAACCAAATTATTTAAACAATTTTATCATCATTAAAGATTGGGAGTAGTACTTAAGATGCAGAAAAGGAGTGCGGAGAATTTTAAATGAGCCCTCATTTCTGTGTTTTTCTATAGACGATTTGCAATGCACAATAATGATAACTATCAATTAAATCAGTATGTTTCTTATGTGTTTCAAAAAATAAGACTATCGAGGTCTGACTTTACACTCACAAATTGTTCTACAGTTTTATAGCCCCTTACAAACGCTACTGGCTTATGCACCATATTCTTTTTTTTTACCTTTACGTAACTTAGTAGATAATCCTCGTCGTGGGCGAGTAAGTAACGCAGAGTCGCAGACAACGGGATGAAGAAATCATTAATCCTTTATTATAAATGCATTATTATTAGTGCTTCGCATCACTATACAAGTCATATCATGACACTTAGCTGTACGCTTTAATCCCCTTTGAATCCTATGCAAAGTAACGCTTAAGGAGATAAGCAAAACATGTTTTCATTGTGAAACCAACATTTTCTTTAAACGGTATAATAATCAGATCATCAATGTTATTATGCATAAGAGCCTTTTGTTTCAAACATTGACGTTGGATACACGACTGCAAGAAAAGCGCTTTACCATGTCAGAGAGGGGAAACAAAATAATATAGAAAGCTCGATCAATTTTGAGCAGCCTTGATCATTCTGGGAATATATTACGCTTAGGCCTATAGTTTGGCCTAACAATCATTAAGCATTTCAAAACATAAAGACATACAAATACACGCTGCTTATTGTATATTGTTGTCATATGTAAATCGTTTAGAAAAGTGATAAAAATCAGTTGGCTATTCATTGTGCGATAGATTGCATTATTAAATCAGACCGCAAACTTGCATAACAAATATTGATATTGTGCTTGTTTCTACCATTCCGTCATCATAATTTTGGAACGAATGACGACTTTTTTTTTTTATCTGAACCTTGTTCTCTGCTGTTGTCTATAGTTTTGATTGATATAAGATAAGAGCATCGTCTTATAAGTTGATCATTCGGTTTTAATGCATCACTTTATACACTCGCCCTTCGTTTCAAGAAACTAACAGGTAATTTTTAAAATACCTCCGCTGAAAATTGGCTATTCTAATGATACTTAAGATAAGGGAAAGAACCTACTGTAACCAATAGACTTATTGTTATATAACTATGTTTTAATTTTAAATGATTTTTTTTATAGGGAATACAATGATGGAAAAGGTGGTAATTTTACTGGTGACTGTGATTGGGTTGACTCTTTCTTCCGCTTCACCATCCATCCAAGGAAAAGGTAATACCTATACGACTATACCGGTTTTAACTAAACGGATATTTGAGAATTTTGTTGATTTTAATGTAAAACAAGCAACTGATAAGAAAGTAATGGTATGCTACTGGGGTGCATGGTCCGCTTACCGGAACGGTCAATGCAAATTCGACGTCGACAACATTGATCCAAAGTATTTGAAATTAAAATCACTTTAGAGACATTTTAGAAAGTTTTTATCTTTTATATTATATAAATCAGCCTATGCACTCACTTAATCTATGCGTTTACGGGTCTGAACGAGACGAGCTCTGAGATCATCCCCGTCGATCCCTATTTTGACTTGTGCCCCGATGAATACAGCGGTTGCGGTTACAAACGCTTTGTTGGTCTTAAAGAGAGGAACCCAGATTTGAAAACACTAGTAGCTTTCGGTGGATGGGATGATGGAGGCAGTGGAAAATATTCCAAGGTGAAATTAACTTTTATACCATCAATATCATAGAGTCCTTATGAAAATATATTTTTTCCCCTTTTAGTTGGTTGAGGATCCCGCTAAAAGAAGAGTATTTATATTTCTTCTATAGAACATTTTTTGCTTTTACCCTTTGATTGTAATAATTTTTATGATTTTAAAGACATTCACTCAATCAGTGGTAGACTTTCTGCTGCTCCATGGATTCGACGGTCTCGATTATGATTGGGAATATCCTGCTGCTTACCCTGGAGGCAAACCCGAGGATAAGGTATAGATTCCAAAACCAATGTTATAGTAAAATAAAGAACGACTTTTTTCAAAAATCTCTCTTTGCATTTTAGGAAAATTTCATTTTGATCCTGAGCGAGTTGAAAGCTGCGTTTGCTCCACTCAATCTGTTGCTAACGGCCGCTCTATCGCCCGGTAGAGCAACGGCGGATGCAGCTTACGACATTCCTGCCATGGCAAACATTTTGGATCACTTGCATGTATAATGAATCTATTTCGTTACTTACCATTTTCGTTATTCTATTTTCGCGTTAACTTTTTTATCATTACCAGATAATGGCTTACGACTATCATGGTACATGGGAATCGTTTACCGGCCAAAATTCTCCACTGTACGCGAACCCCGATATTGATTCAGGGAAATATGCAGAATATAGTGTTGTACGTTTTTCCCATTAGATCTAAAAATAAAAATAGGTCTGAAATAACTAGACCAAATTTGTTTAGGATTTCACGATCAACTACTATTTGACACAAGGAGCGCCAGCAGATAAACTTGTCTTGCTGATGCCCCTCTACGGCCGTGGTTGGATCCTTGATGACGTCTCCGGTACAGGCTATTACGAGCCGGCTAACCGGCCAATTTCCCCAGGATCGTGTACTTACCAATCCGGACAATGGGGTTACAATGAGGTTTCATTCAAAATCCTTTACTATTCAAAATTAATTAAAGTTGGCTAAAGTTTTTTTGTTTTTTTTTAATATAGCTTTGCTTGAACCTTGAAAAGCCTGACGATACATGGACGATTGTTCGTGACAATGTATATTATCAAGCGCCTTATGCTTACAGCGACAAGCGCAGTTGGATTGGCTACGACGATCCAATGTCTTTAACACTAAAGGTATGAAGAAATTACGTCGATGAATCATTCAGTGGGGGAAAACTATTAGACTATCTACAAATTTGGTAATTTGCAGGCTGAATACGCCGCGACGAATGGATTGCTCGGTGCTGGAGTTTGGTCCCTCGACACAGACGATTTTAACGGGGATTGCAAATCCAGCAATGAGCCTTTTGCCCTTTCCAAAGCCATTGTAAAAGTTTTGAATAGAGTAAATTAAAAAGACGGATAAACGTGAAAGTTATAGAAGAAAAATTTATAATGGGATTATTGAACCTTTTAATTTTAAAATGAAAAGTGATTTCAATGGGCATTCAATATGCTTATTTGCTTTCCAAATCAATAATTTAAATGAAATTCTTACTAAATAAAAATTTTAATTTGAGCAAGTCAATGTTTAAAAAAAATGCTTCTGACTGTTTTAAATAGCTTATGTTTAGTGTCTTGTAGTGAAGGTCGGAGCGGTAACTATAACCATATTACAATATTTTAAACCAAATTAAAAGAAGGTTGGTGCGGACTGCGGAATATCAAACAAAACTGACAATAATTTACAATATTGCTACTGACGGACTTTTTTTCTCATGATGAAATATTAAATAAGTTGTTTGAGTTCTCGCTTTACGTCAACATTGATCAGCTTTTATAACCAGTACATTTTTAAGTAACACATTTATTGATTTTTTTAAATGCGTTATTGTAATCCCTGATCTAAACCATATATATATTAATCACGCGATTTTTATGTTTTGGTTGAAAAAAGGACCAGGTTATGCCTTCTGGAATTTTTTTTTCTCTCTCTCTCTTCAAATAAATCGAGAGAGGTATGTCTTTTCAGTTTTGACTTTCACAATAAGTGACGACATACTTTACTTTACGTTAACTGTTTTTTTTGTGTTGTTTGCTTAGAGTTTAATTTTTGTTTTAAAAAAATACCTAACAGTCCCTTCCATAGTTATATTCAGTTATATTCAGTTAACCAAGTAGAAGAGTGATAACAAATCAGCCAACTTTCCCGCGTGAGTACATACACACAGATTACATTATTTAGTCAGACAAGTCTTATATAAAATAGATAGATATGTACTCTTGTTTTTTCCTATGTGTAGACCGTCATCATAATTTTGAAACAAATGACGACTTCTTTTGTTCAAATTATTATCTAGACCTCAATACTCTTATTATCTGCCTGATCCTGCAAAACCGATAACAAGAAGCGTCTTATAAAATCAGTTTCGCTCTCAACCAACGAATCATATGCGTTGAGACTCAACCGCACTATCGGCTAAAGTAGAACTACTGGGTAAGCTTCTTTTTAAAATAAAAGATGCGTAATTAACTATATTATGTAATACAAATGCTTTACAGGAAAAAAAATGAGGAACGTGACCCTTCCATTCGTCGTTTTGATTGGGTTGTTGACCCTCTCGTCCGCTTCCATCCAAGAAAAAGGTATACAATTCACTTTTAATTAACTATAATAAATTGCGGTATAATAAATTTTACATTGAGTTAGCTGACAAGAAGGTGATGGTGTGCTACTGGGGTGCCTGGTCCGCTTATCGGAACGGTCCGCAATGCCAATTTGACGTTGACGACATGGATCCAAGGTATTGAAAATGAAATAAATTTAAAGATATTTAGAAAGTTAACATCAATATATTATACATAGCCTATGTACTCACTACATCTACGCGTTTACGGATCTGAACGAGGAGACCTCTGAGATCGCCCCAGTCGATCCTTGGTACGATCTGTGCGCCGATGAATGGAGCGGTTGCGCTTACAAGAAGTTTGTAGCTCTTAAAGAGAAGAATCCAGAATTGAAAACGCTCATTGGATTTGGTGGATGGGATGATGCTGGAAACCGCAAGTACTCAGAGGTGAAATTACATATTTGAAATTATTAAACGAACCTACAATATTTGTTTTATGTTTATCATCTGTTTCAGTTGGTTAAAGATCCCGCCCGAAGAAGAGTATGGAACCTTTTTTTCTAACCTATTAATTAATATTAAAAATAAATTTATGTTTTTGTACAGACGTTCACTCAGTCAGTAGTAGACTTTCTCCTTCTCCATGGGTTTGACGGCCTTGACTTTGACTGGGAATATCCTGCAGCTTACCCTGGCGGACAGCCCGAAGATAAGGTACATACATTACAGGATTTTAAACTCTTAAAAAATCAACCTTTTTTCCCATTTAGGAAAATTACGTTTTGATGTTGAGTGAGTTGAAACAAGCTTTTGCTCCACACAATCTAATGCTAACCGCCGCTATGGCACCCGGCATAGACACGGCTAACGCTGCTTACGACCTCCCTGCCATGGTGAACCTTTTGGATCAATTTCACGTAAGACAGAATACGTTCCTTCTAATATAAAATTCGTATATAAAAAAAAAACTTTACCTTCAACAAAAGGTAATGGCTTATGATTATCATGGTTCTTGGGAACAATTTACCGGTCAAAATGCCCCACTCTACGGCAACCCTGTAATTGATACAGGAAAATATGTCGACTATAATGTCGTAAGTTTGATTTACCTAAAAATAGGCATAAAATTAAAAAATTAAAACAAATTTGTTTTAGAATTCTACAATCAGCTACTATTTGGCTAAAGGAGTCCCAGCCAACAAAATCGTCATGTTGATGCCTCTCTACGGTCGTGGTTGGATCTTAAATGACGGTTCCGGCACAGGCTACTATGAGGAAGCTTTCCGACCATTGCCTCCTGGAACGTGTACTTATCAATCCGGATTCTGGGGCTACAATGAGGTTTTCTTGATTCTCACATAATCAAATACAGCAGAGATAATCAAGAAGGATTTTGTTTGACAAAATATAGCTTTGCTTGAACCTTGAGAAACCTGATGAAAGGTGGACGATTGAATTTGACCCAATTTACTATCAATCTCCTTATGCTTACAGTGATAAGCGCAACTGGATTGGCTACGACGATACATTGTCGTTAACACTAAAGGTATTAACTACAATCGTTAATAACTGACAATTATGTTGCAGATCTGGTAACATTTAAAAAATATATATTTCAGGCTGAATACGCCGTTGCGAATGGATTGCTCGGTGGTGGAGTCTGGTCCATTGACACGGACGATTTCAGCGGGTCGTGTAAATTTAGTAGTGAGCCTTTCCCCCTCACCAAAGCCATCGTCAAAGTGTTGAACAGAGGAAAATAAAATGTCAATACCAATTTGACTATACGTCATCGAGAAATTATTTGAAACTGATGATATGGGATTATTTAAAAATGAAATAATTATATTTAATTCTGGTGTAATGGAACGTGATTTCGGGTGTAAAATCGTAAATTTTATATTGACTTTTAATTAAATAAATGATTTATTGATTTTAATTCACTCATTTTTTTATTTGAGAGATTTGGCGAGACAACTAATGATAAGAAATTTGTTGTTCTAACAATTTGTGTTAATTTTCGAAAAAATGGCCGATTTAAAAGTATCACACTATCACATAGTAAATATTCAGCACCATGATGTTTTCTTCAGTGTATTTGTTTCATGCCCGAAATAAAGAAATGTGGGTCAAATAAAATAGATCACACATCAGTATTATATTTTGTAATTCAATCATAAAAACCATATTGGGGACCAAAGAGTCGAGTAGAGCAAATTATTCATGTTTTAATCATGCTGAAATTAAAATCTAAATCCCAGTTATTACCAACTCGCTCAATTACCAACTTTTAATCGATTTCATCTAAAGTTCTTCCAAAAGAGTGCCACTGAACGAAGCCCATAGAATAGAGGTCCCATTACCAATGTCGGAGCGCACATAAATCTTATCCCCTAGTTTCGCTTTCAAGATGCCCTGAACCATTACATTACCACTGTTCATCGAACGTGATCGAGCGATTAATGTATCATTCTGTGCTAGAATAACATTCGAAACCACTCTATTCGTTGTGTTCATAACCGCCGTGTAGACAAACTGGTACACCCCGGATTTAGGGATATGGACCATAACAAAGCCCGGTTTGAGTTGAAAATCTCCCATATTTAGAAGGATGTAATCAAACGCAATATCAAGCATCTTGAGGGGTTTAGTCGACTCACGCGTCATATTTTTGATGGCGTAGAAATATATTCCTCGATGGGATTTGCAGTCAGCTTCCATCGTTCTCAAATGATCGACAACGTTGATTCGTTTCTCTAAATTGATTGTTCGATTCACGGTCCCTTCCGGTTGTTTAAACGAGCAATATACGGTGTCCAGCTTTGTGACGTCATCGGTAATGTTGGCAGTGGGTGAGACCTTCGGTTTGACCAGGTAGAAACCGTTCAAAGTGTAACCGAGTTTTGATAATTCGGAGCAATTTGTGGCTGGTCCGAAGAATGGTTGTAGAATTGTTATGTTTTTAGGTTTTTTGCCATTATGCAAGATGCTATGTGGGAGGAGCCGAGCAGGCCGTTTTCTTAGTCGACTGATGGCTCCTACTGGATCATCCTGTTTGTGGTCTACCGCTAGATATTTTTCTATACTCTGATCAATTAGTTCTTTGATTTTCTCGGTATTCAACACGGGATTGTCTTTGGATCCTACCATTTCCTTTAGTTGAGCGATTTCCATGTTCTGGTTGCTATTTTCCTCCCGGAGAAAACCGATTTCTTGACGAATAAAATGAAATTCTTTTTTTTTTAAATGCCGTTAGTTTCAAACTTGTCAAAGAGTTTTAGAAATTTATTTATATTACCATCATCCTGTCCATTATGTGATGCACTGGAATTCTCTAGTATGATGAGAATTAGTAGACAGAAGAGCATTAACGCCCGTTTAATTTTCATCGTCTGACTAGTTTGGTAGCTAATCAATTACTAACGAAAAAATATCCGATAAATGTTCATACTGGTTTTAGCTCTTTGAATTTACTTCCAAAATTTCCAAAACCAAATTATCTATTTAAAATCTAATCAATAGGAAGCTTGCTGGCGTACTATCATTTTTTTATGAATATGTAATGACACCGGAGATACTATTTCTATCTGAATTTAGGAACATAAATTTTCTCCATAAAGCATCTGATGTTACTATGGTGTCAAAGCAAATAGAATTGATTTCAATTGTAAAAAATGGTTACAGCAGATCTGTTCTTTGGGAGCCCCGGGAATCAGTCGGTTGATGTCCCGCGATGTCCCGATATCTGCTCGGTATGAACGAAAAGCACTGTTCTAATTTTATAATATGCTTTTGTTACTCTATTGTATAACCGTCGCTTTCTAAATATACATAATTGCACGGTAGCTCTATTTCGTTTAAATATAATTTTATCGTTCTGCTATCCCATCAACCGGAGAAACAAATTATTGTTGCTGCAGGAAGTAATAATAATCTAAATACTAACACGCAGATACATGACGAGTCTGGTCCATTAGAAGTGGAAGCTAAATGATTTCAGCGGGTATTACAAATCTAGCAGTGAGCCTTTTCCCCTCATCAAAAACCATTGGCAAAGTGTGAAACAGAGAAAACCAGTTCCGACGCAAATTTCATAAGTCGTCGAGGAGCTATTTGTCAACCGATGATATAGGAACATTTAAAAGTGGTTGATAATATTCAATTGTGGTGTAATGAAATATGATTTGGGTGTACTTTAAAAACAATAAATGGTTTATAATCTCCATTCGTAATATTTTTAATTTGAGGGTTAATTGGCGAGACAATTAATGATGAAGAATATGTTCTTTTATAGTTAGTTAATATTCAGAATTTTTTATGCTTTTTTAGTGTATCAATTTCATCCCTGATATAAGGAAGTCTTGGCCAAACAAAATGAATCATATTTAAAATTATATTTTGTATTTTATTCATAAGAATTGTGGGGACAAGGGACAAATCACAAAAGAGTTGGGTAGGTGTAGCGAATTATTCATGATTTGATCATGAATTTGAAATCCATTGGTTAAAATTATGTTGTTTGAAAGTTAATAACTTTAAACTAATTCATCTAAAGTTCTTCCAAAAGAGAGCCACTGAACGTAGCCCATTGAATAGAGGTCCCATTAACAATCGGAGCGCACATGAATCTTATCCCCTGGATTCGCTTTCAAGATGGCTTCGACCACTACATTACCGCTGTTCAACGAACGCGATTGTGTAATTTCCATGCTACCCCGTGCTAGAATATCATTTGAAACCGATCCGTTAATTGTGTTCATAACCGCCGTATACAGAAACTGGTACACCCTGGATTTAGGGATTGGGACAGTTACAAATCCCGATTTGAATTGGAATCCAGAATTTACAACGATGTAGTCAAACCTAATATCAACCATGAGTAATACATGACCTGCTGTTGCCTCAACATTAATCATCTTGATTTCACCAATTTGACTTGATGAACGCAATTGAAGGATCGTAAGTCAATCCACTGCTCTCTCAATTCACAAGGAGTTAAATACTCTGCTAAGTACCAATGTTGGCATTCCAGTTTACGAACCATCAGAAATGGTTTCATTTCCTTTTGAGTAGTAACCTAGATAATGTACAATATGTATCAGTTATTTAGATAATAATAAACTAATAAACGGCCTTACTATAGCGGTATCATAGTAAACATTCAGACCATGATGTTTTTCTTCAGTGTATTTGTTTCATGCCCGAAATAAAGAAATCTGGTCCAAATAAAATGGATCACATATCAGCATCACACACCGCGTTAACTATACTGATATCGCACTGTAACATGTTTTTAAAGCGTATAAATATTTTAAATTTTTATAGGACTTTATATATATTTTTTTTTGGTTGAGATTAAAAGAATAATCTTTAGTTTGAATCTTTTTGCCAAACGCCGCTCTGAGCCACCCGGCGCAGAGACACGGCTGACGTGGCGAGCATTTTTGATCCGATGTATAAAACCGCTTCTGATCAATATGGTTTAAACTATATAGAGAACAAATTTGTGGTCATGTGGTCATTCTCTAACGTAGCGAATAGATGAGAGTTTTTTTTTTATGTTTGTCACAGACGGCCGGCACGCTCGGAATTTTTAGTCATGATTTCGAATTGCGTGATCCGCTAATCGAAATTGCACTCAACTGCGTGACAACATTAGTGGGAATTCTTGGAATTGTCGCGATTATTAAAATGAACCCTTTACTCGTGGGATTCGTTAGTCAATACAGTAAATATTTCCAAAATTACTTCACATTTTGAAACCTACTTGTAAATTTTCCCAGTTTTGCTTTATCATGGCGATTTTCATGGGTCTCAATATTGCGGGAGCTGCAGCATTACACGAAAACCGGAACTCGCTATTATCTCAATACGCAACTGAGCTTCAAAAAGATATATCGCTTTACGATTTAGCGCAAGAAAAAGGGAAGGAAATTTTCAATATGGTTTATCATCTTAAAATGACTCTTACTATGGTCCAAGCATTGGCATTCACAACTTCATTGATGCTCTCCTATATGATCTACATTCTTCAAATTGATCCTGCCCCTGGAGAAGCCAAAGAACCAGTTAAAATTTATTCTTACTGTTCCAGATGAAATTTTATTTTCTTATTATCGTAATTACGTATTTGCTGCAAAATATTCCTCTCTTTTCTGGCGCCAAATTATATAGCAGTGTACCTATCTTTGGTGCATTAATCTGATTCTGTGAATCGTCATTTTATTCATTTGTTATGTCCAATAGAAAGAAGACGAGAATCTCATCTTAGTATGTTTTTTTTTTACTGTGCGCAAATTTTTAACAATGGTTAAGAACAGTCTGACAGTTTTTCAGCAGAATTTTATGGTTAAGAACAGTCTGACAGTTTTTCAGCAGAATTTCCAACTATCGAAGACGATTAGGAAATGCTAATAATACACCTTCAACGGTCTTCCGATCGCTGCGCTAAATAACGTGGAGTGAGAAAATCAAGGATCCAGCCTCACTAGATGACCAGCTTTGACATAGAAAGCAAACAACATTCCAACTGTATAATTTACGGTCATGGCTCGGCCTAGAGTGACCATTTCTGTTCGCTGTTTAGGTACTCTTATCAGGAGCCTACTCATGTGATTTACAAGTTTTAACATTTCAAAGAAGCACTTCATGTATTGACCCAAATTGGATCTTTTACAGATCTCAGATACAAAGGAAGTTTATCATATTTAGTGTGACAACTGACGAATCGGCATTACTTCGCTTAATACATTAAGTTAAACAGAAGAAGTGGGTTTACCTCCTTTCTTTTTATTGCCTTTGTTTTTGCCAGTTTGGGCTCCTTTCCCTTTAGAAGCATTTTTAGGATTCCCATTCACTCTCTTCTTCGGAATTTCTTCTCAAATTTAAAAAAAAGTTCATAAATAAATAGAAACCCAAAAGATGACAAAATTCGTTTACCGCCAGAATCTGAAGGATTGAATACAAGAGGCGGTCTATTGAGCACTCTTTGAAAAGGCATAACTGTCCAAGGATCAAGGGATATCCAGTTTTCAGCTGCATCTTGCATAATGGAAGCATTGACATCAACTGATCCATAAGCTTCACGCAAGTTCATCGTGGACGCCTCTTTTTCAGTCGTTGCAGACCACAGTTGAACGCAGATTCCATCGTTCCTTCCGTGACGCATAAAATAGTTTCCAGGGACTAGGTCCATATCTTTGAGCGAAGAGAGAACGGCCCATATTTGCTGCAAACAGTCGTTAGGTTTAAATGCGTCTCCAAACTGAAACCGGGCCTCGGCTAAAAGGCAAGCTTCGTTCTTCTGCTCCGACATGATGAAATCACCCGTGTAGGCATCAACACGCACTGTATTAATAAAAATGAATAAATGGAAAATCTACAAGTATTATAATAGTAGAAATTATGTTACTGCGCAATTGTTGACACCCAGGTCGTAAGTGAAGATCAATCCACTGCTCTCTCAATTCACGAGGAGTTATACATTCTGCTCCGTACCAAGGTTGGTATTCCACTTTAGGAACCATCACAAAGGGTTTCATTTCTTTTTGAGTAGTAACCTAGGCAATCACAATATGAATTAATTGTTTGGATCCTAATAATTAATAATCGGCCATACTATAGCGGTATCAACGGAAGAACGGACTAGTAGACGGATGGATCGCTCATTGGCCTCGAGGATCCACGTATGGTAACTGACATTCTGTCTCCTATCAGGCTGTTCGTAATGAAGCGGGTTCTCCGGTTCTTCTTTAGGTTTCTTCCACTGGGTTGTTGTCGCTTTCCGTTGGGATACCATCATCTTTTCTTGACCCTCTAGAATAGAGTTGAGCAAGTTGGCGCTTCCATCGGTTTTCGTAACCTTTTCAGAACGTTTGGTCCTCTTCTTTTTGGATGGTGACGGGAGGGAACCGTCTCCCAGATCAATCATGAGAGATGCGTCTGATGAATCGGAATCCGTCGTTACAGAAGCTGTTGACGTTTGGTCTTGTAGATCCGTTACTGCTTTGGTAGGACTCGCAACCTTCTGCGTGTCTCCTTTGGGTGGTGGAGGCAACATTTCTAAAGATTTGTCAACGCCAAATGTTTCAAGGTTGCCAATATCAGTGTCAACGGCGTCGAAAACATCTTCGTCGTTATTCGCATTATCGGAATCAGCATGAGATTTTCCTTGATTAGCTTCAGATCCAGGGTAGATGTAGTAACGAGGATAGTAGAAATTCGTGAACTGAACTTTCAACGCGAGTTGATTGAACGCGTAATTTTTCTCGATGGTGCTCATTTCCATCGGAGGAAGAGGCTCGTCGATATAAACGATTTTTCTCATTTCTCCTAAAAAATATAACATATAAAGGTGTGCTAATTAATTGTGCGCTTAACAATACCGTTAACATTTGTTTCCTGGACGACGAAAGGGATATCCCAAGCTTGTTTGAAGAAAGGAGAAGTGCTTCCAGCTAACGTTCGCATAGTGTCCGCTGAAATAGCTATCTCTACACCATATTTGGATGATAGTTTACGGGCATTTGTATCTTCGCTCACTAGAAAAACAAGTGGGAAAAAATAATAGGAAGTTCATGATTAATTTTCAATGTAATTAGGATACATACTGTTGTTTCCACGCACATTATTGGAAGGGTATTTCTTGTTGATGATTTTGTACGCTCGACAAACCTTCACTATGGAATTAACAGCCGGGAAAAACTGAGATGGGATTCTCCCCAAATTTAAGATATTTGCTTCTAGATTAAGATTCAACTTCTTGAGATCTTCTTTAGGAACAAGTGTTACATTTCCAATAAGTTTGTAATTCTCGGGGTATTTATTTAGTCTCGATAACTGGGCCTGCAATATGTTTTGTATATACAATATTTTTAACGTTTTGGAAATATAATATTTAGCCTACCTTCCACATTTCAGAGACATATTTTTCAATTCCTGCATCTAAATATGAATAGCAACTTGGATTTTGCAGCATAGTGGTTTGGGCAAGTGTCTGGAACTCTTGCATTTATTGTTTGATAACCACTTGCATCTCCTAAAAATAAAAATATAAAAGGAATTAATTTAAATTTAAAATATTCAAAAATGTAAAAGTAATCTATATATACCTTCAAAATTTTCAAATCATTGGAATCAGGAGGAGTTCCATTCATTAGAGCCTTTTTAACTCTGAGAATTGAAAACAAGTAGTCTTTTTGCTCTTTGGCTCCAAGGACTGAGTTCTTGGGTAGAGGTTTAGGAGCCTCAACGACAAGCACATTTCCTGTTCCATTGATTCCGACCATGGACACCCTTTTCAAATTTCTGGCTGTCCATTTACGAGCATTCAAATCATTTACTTCAATAAAACTAGAGGTCTTGTTCTCAGAAGGCCAAAGAGACTGAGGAATGCTGTAGAGTTGGTGATAAGTTGATGAGCTAGAGGCAAAAACTTCACTTGAAAAAAAGCTGTTGGATTGATCAGTTGATTGGTCCCTAAATCAGGAAAATAATGTTACATGCATGCTTCTGTTTCTAGTAAACTAGTTTTTAAAAAATATATTTACCAATTAATTTTTAATAGGTTATCCATCGTTAAATAGAATCCGTTGAAGCATGGTGCAACTTTCTTGCTTTTGAAAAATTATCTTTGTTATTGTTTATGGGAAGTGTCATAAGGCCACCTAGCGAAAGAAAAAATAACCTTGTACTTAGCGCAGCTGATAAAAGAAAAATTCAAATCGTGACCTTGGCAGCTTGGTCATATTCGGTTAGTTCGGTAATTAGAGATTTAAATGAAGCAACAATTGAAACCAGGTACGTACGGTATTTATTCTGTGCCACGCAATTATGTTTATGGATTTTACTCGTTCCGCTAAATAATAATATAGTATATTACTCGGTTGGCCAAAACTTGCGCTAGTAGCGCGAAAGAGCTAATTTGTATTATTATTATTAGGTGAATGTCTTGCCAATTTTCTAGTATTCTTTATAGTTTTCTGTTTTCCTTTAAAATATGCTCTTCACTGGTTTGGTATTTGAAGAACTGGAGCGTGGGAGAGAAATAAATATAGCTGCCATAAAATATTGTATTCTTTTTATACTGAGCAGGAGATAAGGGTGCAAGGAAAAATCAATTAATAAATAAAAGGAATGATTGCTTTGCGTGCAAGAGGATAGTTTTGGAATCGTTCACGGTACCACTTATGAGCCATCGATGCCGACAACGTCTACAGAAAGAGTTAACACATTTTAATACAGGTGTGATAAAATTAAAATAAATTATTTAAATATAATTTACCTGATTCAAAATTACCCATATAGACACTATTCCCCAAGGGAGGTGGTTGAAACCAAGAATCGCGTATAACGACAGATAAATAAGAATTTCACAAAAAAAATTAGGACACGATACGTAATCGAATAATCCATTGCATGGTAGAAAATATTCCTCATCTTGCTTGAATTCTGTTTTGTACACAAGAAAATCATTAGCAGATAATTTTCGTTATCAGGATTTTCAGGAATTTTTTAAATGTACTTTTCCTGTAACTAGCGAGCTGACTGTGTATTGAAAACTGTTGAAACGAAGCGTAAATAAATAGCAAAATTCCTGTGAACTGTAGAAGACTAATGCTGTGTTCATTGAAAGACGGGTTGTTAAAATCTTGAAAAATGAAAAAAAATTGGATGCTTATAAATACTTTTTTTAAAATAATGAATGTAGGTATATATAAAATATTAGTCCTCTACCTTCCCCATCCCACTCTACAGCATATGCTAGTAGGATTATACTGCATCCCCAGTAATGGAAGAGGCCACAAATATAGTGAAACAAGTTCATGGATGCATCAGAAAATACAGAGATGAACAGAGTTTCATATAGCCTCCTGCTGACATGGATAAGGAAAAGGGCAGCTACTAAGATGGATATTTGAGGAGAAACAGCTAAAAAAAAAAGTAAATAAAAATATAACAAGCCATGTGCCCTGACCAGCGCCTAAATTTTGACTCAATATTAAATAAGTCACTTTAAATTGCTTGTTATGCTTACTCATAGCTGTTGGAGCTTCATCTGCGTGATGGGAAGCAAAAAAATTTGCATAAAAAGTTAGAATTGTTGGTGGACTATTTTTAAGTATCAGTATGTATAGTAGAGCTATACAAACAGCCAACATTTGCAGAAATGCAAACCAGTAGAAATGTGTGAAGCAACTATAATGTTGGGAAATTATGTTTGATTAAAATAATACCATCAAATGAAAAGTTGTGTGATTCATCTTTGTGAATAGGCTGGTCAACATACCTTTTTGGTATTTGAATTGCTTTCACCAATACATTTAAAGTTTGTTTGTGACTCTTACTTGCTTTTCCGTAAAAAAAAAGCTCTTTAACGATTTTAGGGACCCATTTCATATCTAAAGTGCAAGGAATTCCAAGAACTACAAGGATTAGTATTTGAGCAAGAAAGCCAAAGAGAACCAAATTTATCATCTTTAAAATTTCTAGACAAAGAAAAAAATATTAGATCGACAACAGATTCTTTAAATAAGCATCGCCAAAGTCCAAACACATAATTCTCGTACACTTTTACCATGCCATTTCTCACGTTTACAGTTTCTGGCTTTCAGCACAAGTAAACAAATGAGCAGACGAAAAACGCCGCGATGTTGAGTAAAGCTGTGCGTTAAAACATTTATTTTACTCGTCTGGTTATTCACTAAATTCTGAAATTTTGGTTTCTGAGGAACCATTTATAAAATTTAACCACGTGAGTTTGAAATTTGAATCCGGTTTTTCATCACTAGAAATATTTTTTTTACATTGGTGGATTTTTAAAATGCAATTTTTAAACATTGCGTAAAGCAAAAAGTGCCTTTTTACAACTATAATACTTCTGAAAGCAAGGTTAGTGGTAGAAAATTGTTTGCATTTCTGACTCGTTTTCAACTAATAGCAAATCTAATTTAATTAAGGCATACAAATGTAATGAATTAGTATTTCTTACCATCTATGGCATCTAATTTCACCCGCTATACAATGTGTTGGTAATTTCATGTAATTAATCACTCAGATACGTAATTAATTAGGTCTATCTTGAAAATAAGGCAACGATGCGGAAAACTAATATGTATAAACTTGTTGCATTTAATATAACTTAGCGACTGAATATATTCCTTAATTAGCTTAAATCATTTAATTTCACTTTTTCGAAAAAAAAAATCTTTGAGTTTCTTTATTATTCCTGTTTCTTGCCGAAATTGTTGATAGTAAGTCAGGTTGATAGTAGTATGGGTAATTAATCACCAATAGGCAGGCAATACTAACTTAATTAACCTAAATGTATATCATCTACCTACGTAATATCTAAAAAGAAGATATCTACGTTTATATGTTTTAATGATAGACAAAAAGTTAACTTAACAGCTACAGTTAATTCTAATTGATAGTGTAATGATTGTAATTATTAGACGAAATCAATAGGTGATTTATTCGATAATCCTCGTCATTTATCCACGATTATACATTGTACATATAGATTTGGTTGCATGTCATTTTCAGTCTCAACATCACATTATTAAATTCATCTCTCTTATACATTGTTTCTTTCGGCATCGACGGTGGTAATTTGTCACATTTCAACATTATAAAAAAAAGTGTCAACAAAATAAATGCCATCGCTTTAATATATGCATCCAAAAAAATTGAAAGGTTGACGTGGCGAGGGAAATGTTCCTGCTTGGATCTTGCCACTGCACATGCTGCGCTTTGCGCTGCTGCTGAACTCATCTGAGACGTTAGAGATAAGAGAAACAGTTATTTTTTTATGATACATAAGATTCGGAAAAAATATATATAATATAAGAGTGTATATGCAGACGGTACAAAACAAGAATCGTTCTCGATTTTTTTCGGTTATGCACATTTGCTATTGAATATCAATCGGAGTTGTGAAATGCTAAAAAAGACGTGACTGAACTATTAGAGACAAAAGTTGAAGGAAAGGGACTTTTTTTAGGGAGGAAATATTCTGGATTCAATTGAGTTTCTTCTTCTTTTCCCTTATATTTCAGTTCCATCGATGCCTTCATCTTCGTACCCTTCATCGGGAGATTCGTGTGGCTGCCGCTGTAGCGTCGAGGAGCTGCAGCCCGTGAATCCCGGCGAGGAAGAGGAGCAAGCGTCGTTGCTGATGCTGACATCAAAAGGTGACGAAGGGGCACCTCCATTCACTGTTGAATTGTCGGAGCTCGTCTCGAGGCTGCTAGATGCTGAGTGGGGCTTATTAGTCATCACTGACGGTGGGTAGATGAACTGCTCTTTTGATTTCTGCTGCTGACCGTAAGCAGCTGGTGGAGATGGGACGGTAACCTCTTCAACCATATGTGTAGCTCCGCTGCTGTACGTTGAGTACTCCCGAGGGTAGCGCTCTGACGGGTAACGGATCTCGGATTGCCCTGCTTCCATCGCTCCAGGAGCGGCATGTTGAGTACTACTTGGAAGAGGTTCGTATGAATCCGGATACTTGCGGTCGGGCAGGATATCCTGTTCTCTATCATCGTCATAGCATTGTTGATGAAGCTGATTTGTCTCTCCATCCAGAACGTAGTTTTCATAGTGACGGACGCTGACTGAAGGAGGATCAGCGAAACGGACGTGTGACTGAGTGGGTCGGGTTGGCCGGCTCGGCCGAGGAAGCCCATAGTCGATGGGGAAGCCTTCCGAGTCCACCAGTGGAACGTTACTCGGAATGGGCAGAAGGTAGCTACCCGGATTGAGAATGGTTCCAGAACCTGGATACGCCGAGGAAGCAGTAGAATAAGGCATCTGGCACTGAGGGTTGTAATAGTGCTGCTGTAGTACTGCCTCACTAATGGTTGTTAAAGGACCGGCTTCTTGGTAATAAGGATTCCCGTTGCTATTGGGAATCAGATGGCCGTAAAAACTGGTCGAAGATGTGGAATAAGGGCCGCCGTCGACTAGACAAACGGCCTGTTGTTGTTGTTGTAGTTGTTGTTCTCTCCATTTTATGGCTGTCGTATCATTGATCAGATCTGGGCTTTGATCCACTCCGTTGTCTGTTGTGTTCAACGAAGAGGAAGAGTGAACGCCGTATTGCTGAGAAGACTGCTCCCTTCCGGCCATCACTTCCGCAGCATGACCGTTGGTCTTGATCGTAGCTAATGGCAGCATTTGAACAGGGCGTGGAGGAAGTTGGGGAGAAATAGTCTTTGATTCTGGGTTATTCGTGATGGAGGAAGTTGTTGCCGTTATGGTATTGGCTGCCTTGTCTTGAGTTCGACGACCGCGTCGGCGGTTGCAGCAGCAGCACCGAACGGCCACAGCCACAACTATAATGACCTGCCATATAAATAATCATAAATACATGTTCAATTTCAAAAATGTATATAATTTTACCAGAGTGATGACGATGGCAGCCACTACACCACCTACTGTGATGACATACTCAATGCTGGCCGGCGGAGCAGGGAGAGTCGGCACCGCCAAAATGAAGAGCGTGAAATTGGCTTCGGTGGATCCTGCCCGGTTCTCAGCCGTGCAAATGTAAGTGCCGTTCTCCTTGTCAGTGACGTTGACGATGTTCAACTCGCTCCGCTGGCCTTCTGAGCCGCCACCGGCCGTACTGTAATAGTAGCTGGACTCGGCAGCTTCCGTTTCGTTGGGCAAGAAAAGAGGAGAAGTAGAAGCAGCCGAGATCTTTTGACCGTTGTGAAACCAGGATATTCGGGGCTCCGGATCCCCAGTTACTTGACAGCTCAGCGTGATGGAATCGCCTTGCAATATTTCAAAGTTGACTACTGAAGAATGAGGAGTGATCTTTGGTGCACAAGCGAAATCCATCGGATCCAATGACTTTATGACTCGGCTTGTTAGCCGTTCTGGAAGGGAGCACTTGGGTTCCATCGAGAGCGGGATGTTGAACTGGACGAGCCAGGCTCTCAATTGACCAAGGTGACAGTCACAATTCCACGGATTGTCGTGCAACGTGACACCGTGGAGTGAGCGAGGGAGGACTCCGGCACCGCCAATGCTAGAAAGGGAATTTCCATCCAGTTTGAGCCACTCGAGAGCTTTGAGACCTTCGAAAGCACCCATTTCGACGGAATCTATTTGACAATGACTCAGCTCAAGCGTGGTCAGATAGCGGAGCGTCCGGAAGGAATCTGCATTGATGCGGCGTAGTGGGTTCCGCGCCATAGAGAGCCGCATCAAGGCAGGTAGCTCAGTGAGAGCGGCCACTGGTACGCTCGTTAGCATATTATCACTTAGATCGAGTTCAACAAGGTTTGTCAAACCCTGGAAAGTTAGATCATCTAGATGACCGATCCGGCTTCGAGACAGGTACACTCTTTGCAAGTTGACGAGACCGTATCGCTGAAAAAGAGTTCGATGTAATATCTGCAGAGTGGATCCGGAGATGTCCAACACTTGAGTCTCGGGATCGATTCCTTCCGGTAGAACAGCAAGCCCTTTATTGATACACTCTACTGTTTGCTTCCCACCTTTCCACTTACAAGTGCAAGTATCCGGACAGGCTGTCACCTGCTCGGGTACTAATGCGGAAAGTAGCATCAGTATTGTCCACAAGATCTGTAAGCAAGAGTATTTCCGTACTCCTGCCGAAGGCGCCATGTTTTCTTTTTTCTTTCTTCTTGTTTGATCTTCTTATATATTTTTAGGGGAGAACGCGCTTTGAATATCAATCCACTCCGGCTTTCGTCCTCTCATCGGCACGCACAGCTGGACGCTCCCCATCAACTGCTGAACTGATTTCCGCCTGAAGAGAACCGGGCAGCAGGAGCAACGGTGCGTCATCCAGACGACCCAACTTCAACACCTATTCAACGAAAAGAATGCAAAAAATAAATGTCAATCCTCTTCTTTCTTTTGTATAACATGATTCAATTTACATAAGAGAGCAGGACCCAAAGAGCTTGAGCCTTTAGAGGATCAAGAAAAAAAAGAAAAAAAAACTTAAGATTTTCTTTGCACCCAGATGCACAAAGAAAGAAAATCCAATCAATAAATAAAAAAAGATGAAAAAAATCATCTTATTCACACGTCCTAAGCAGAATGTTTTATCCGAAATAAATGTAAGTAGCGTAGCAACTTGAAATTGGGTATTTCTTCAGATATCAAAACGAATCTATTCGCAAATAATCCATTCTGGATAGGAAAGATATCGTATATAAATATATACTGTCAGAGAGTAGGGGGTGTAGACATTTTTACTGATTATAGAAACGGGCATCGGCACTGCCGGCGCTGGTTGCCATAAGAGAAAGCCGCTAGAAGAGCGCAGTCCTCATAAATGTCCACCGGACGCTCCCCTTTTTGTGCTGCTAAGCAAAATGTATTGCATCTCTTTCTCGCACAATCAAATGATACGAGGACGAGCCTTTCTCATACGTATATCTCATGTGCTGCACCGTGTTGGTGGTGCGGGAACATTCTGCCACCACAGTAAATCAATGAATTACACTGTATGCAAGAGACAATGACAGTATGTCGTCCGAAATAATGGAAACTCATTTCGCACCAAAATATCTCTTTGGAAAAGGGACAAAAGCATAGGATCGTCCAATTTTGGATAATGCCCGCACAAACCGGCTCACTGCGATTGGAACAATCGAGTGTTTGGTGGTGGCTCTAATCTCGACAGGACAGCAGCTGCTGCGCTATATCTACAGTGAGCAACAGGACTTCCCGTCCGAGACATCTTTATAATACCTTTCCTGGCACGAAAATGTATTGGCGTGAGAGTCGGGGACACCTTATGCGCATTCCTTTTACCGGTCGGGAATGTCACACTTAACTCGGACAGAAAACAGCATCGGTCGTAAAAAAGAAGAGAAGGCCGAAGAAGATGGTCACCTAGAGGGTCGTTGGGCTATAAGTTGCCAATAGATTCTGATGCCAGACGTCACTGAAGCTCTGGCTATACCATAAAGTGCGAAAAGAGGCTCTTTTGGAAGTTTGACATGTATTATATCGAGCCAGAGCGGCAGAGCACCCCCTCTTTCAATTTGGCCGGCATCAGAGAACGGGCAGTGGTGGCTACCACTCGAGATCCCAACAGCCATTTTTTATATAAGATAATAAACAAGAATATCCTGTGAGGAAAGTGCTGGATATATTGAAGTGGAACTTTTCTATGCATTAATCCCGCACAAGAAACCTTTCAGCAGGGTGCTAAAAATATACAAAATACATGTGTAAAAAAAAAGTTTAATACGGTACCTACCGTAAAATGTCCTTAAAGTAAGAAGAGATGGATTAAGGCAATAAGAGTTTATTTTGTTTCCTCCAAGCATGGTGTAATGCGTCTTTTGAAGAGAACCGTTCTACTTCAGTTCGTTCTCAAGAGAAGAGAATACAAGGACACCCTTTCAATTAATCACCTTAGTGCTAGAAGTAACGACGACGACTGACTGAGCTATACTATATAGATGATGGACTATGTGGAAGGGGAAATGTTGAGCTCTACGGTTCGTTAAACTGATTGATCCGATGAAAAGAAACTTCAGATCAAAGAACCTCTCTCTCTCTCTCTCTCTATCTTGAAAATACTTTGAGTAAAAAGAAGAAGAGTTCTTATTTTTCATCTCAATGACGATTTTTCATTCCGGATCTTTCACGACATGTTCGACAGAAAATGTATTGAAAAGTTCCTTAGAGGACATATCGATTTTTCCCAATTCTTCTTCCAGGAAGCGCACTTCTTTACAGCAGCTGAATGAAATCCCGATTCACATTGAACTATATACTGATTGATGGGACATGAAAGGCTTATTATTACTCCCAACTCAAGTTTATAGCATTTATAAAGTAAAAAGAAGGAATACATTTATAATCTCCATGTAACGGTCCTGGACCGCTACTATTCAACGACCAAACCACGAGAATATAAGAAGAAGAGGACATTGGTGGTGCATGTTTATTTATATATACATAGATATATATAGGTACAACAACAATGACGCATCGTTTGTGATGCGCGTCCGGAATAAATTGCTGCGGATGAGGGAGGAAACGGACGTAAATGGGATCCGAGGAACAGTTAGGAAGACCGAATCATTGATTCAAAGAATATGAAAACGATAAGGGAACCGCCCTTTCTACCCCTTTTTGTCGTGCAAAAGTCTTGTTTATATATATGATATGTACAACTTGGTTGCGTCCAGGGCTCTGAGCCAGGAAAGTCCTCCTTCCTAAAGAAGAAAGATGAAAAGACTTACTCGACTTGCTAGTCAGTTTACGGCCTTGATGGCATCGAACGTCATAAAGAAGGAGCAGAGAAGCGAAGAAGGGGGGAATAAGAGAAAAAAGAATAAGAAAGTCGTGATTGCTAATGTATATAAAACTAAAGCTGAGCCGAATTATATTCTAGAATTCTCGAGGTGGATCGATGATGATCCTATCCCTCTGCGCCGTTGCAAGGAACCGGAAAAAGGGTATTGCTGCGGTAGCCCCGGACCAAATTACAATGACAATACCTAGCAAATGAGCAATTATCCTGGGTCCAAGCAACCTTATCCCCATAATGATGATGATGATGATGAGAACTTGGTGAATTGGCAGCAGCGAGGGGGAAACGGGCTAATCAGTGGACGCTTCACTGTTTTCAACAAACCGTTTGAGAGTGGTGGACGACGGCCTCATGGTCATCCACCAATGACTGCTTCGGCTGCCAAGTTCCCCTCTCTCAAGACGTAAATGATGTCCCTCATCTTCTTTTTTATTTTTATTTCGTTTTCCCCCTCCACTCTTTACTTAACCCCGGCCGTGCAAGACTCATCACACCATGAGGCTCAAAAGCTCAAAATGAGGAGCCCGCTCTGGAACGCTACTAAATCTGCACTCTAATGCACATACGAAGAAAAGAATAAGAAAAAGAGGGGAAGAATATATATAAGGATGACTAGGATCATTACGGAGAATTACGCCCGCCGAGCTCTCTCTAGACGACTAAAGGAGTAGAACGTGAATCTATGCAGTGCAAGTACATATTTTCTGTTTCTTTCTTTCTATTCATGTAGAATATATAGTAGATTAAATTTCCTTTGCGCGGGGGTTCAAAGAGTATATTCGTGACACGCTCCTGTCTGGAAAGTGGGCCTCGACATCGCAATATTCACATTATTGGCCGAAAATAGTATTGTCTCCCCGAAATCAATCGCCTTTCCAACACCCCATATATTCAAATTAAATTCGAACACAAAATAGAACATGAGAAAATCACCTCATAAGGAAGTTATCTAACTTGATGAAGCATATGGCATTTTCTTCTCTATAGTTGCAATTTCTTTTATATCTTTCCTCTTTCTTAACCAAAATAATAATAATAATGAAAGGGTATAAATAGGGAAAACGTTGTTAAAAGAAAAGTATTAACATAGAGCAAACTATATTACGTATGCGAAGGAACCTCGACTTGCCAAGGGTTCGATAAAAGCCATCACTCACGTGAGTTCGTTCGTTTTTTGCGGGGGATATGGGGAGGAAAGACTACCATTTAAAAAAAAGATAGGCCGACGTAATAGATCAGAGACTGTTTCTTTGCTCCTCCTCTCTTTATCCTTTTGGCATTCAACCTCTGAGCCAATAATATAAAGGACTGTTTGATTTGTATTATATGTACGAAGAAAAATCGAGAGACGTACGACTGATAAAAAGTCAAGACGCGATAGCAGGTCATAAATATCACTAGACATGGGAAAAACAAAATACAGCGAAACAGATCGAAGCAATTAGAAACCCTAAGGCCTGATCCTACTGGAAAAATTCCTTGTTACTTTGCCAAGGCGCATTTTTCCCTCATTTTTCTGTAATGTTAATTACTGAATGCTTGAAGGGAAAACAAGGTGCATAATTGCCTTTGAAGAAGAGGCTTTGATGGAGGGGAAATGTTGGCATCTGTTCAAACTCTTTGAAAAAGTGCTGCTCGAGTGTAGAGGTCCAACTCATCAGAAAGAGATAATCATTGAAACAAAAGAACCGACTAAAATCCATTAGTGCTTCAAAAGTACGGTGTACCGAATCCCTTGATAATAATCGTGATTGGAATTATTGTGATTTCAAAGAAATGCGGCAAGGAGGGCCACCCAAGCATTAATTGTTGATTTAATCTCTTCTTCTTCGGCTTCATTATCATGCGGAATTTAACTTCTTTGGAAAGAAATGACTGCTCGTCGTCCCTCGTTCGTTCACTTTTTATGACGACCATTTTCTTTGCGGTACATTTCTTCTTCTTTTTATAGGTTCTACACACACTTTTAATCAAACTTTTTTTTTCCTTTTGCCCTCCCGAAAGGCGAAGGCTATAAGTAGAGTTCATTGTTCGATTCTTTCACAACAAAGCCCAAGTACAGAAGCACTACACAACCGGTCATATCGCGCTGCTAGTAATCATAAGATCCATAAATCCAAAACACATCCATTTTTTAAAAATATACCCCCTTTTTAGGTCATTGCAGATGGTTCTCATTATATAGTTCTGTTATACGATTGAGAGAGAAAAAAAACTGCCGTTACGGTTAGTTGATGTTCCGTTTGTCTACTTCTTCTTTTTCTTGTTCCTTTTGGCAGCCCATTTCTACTCGTTGCCAACCGCAAAAACTTTTAATATGTTTTCCGCTTGTGATCACCAAGTTATTTTTTATTGGCTTCTCAGACGGCAGCTATATTAGTCATCAATCTTATTTTGAAGAAATGTTTTGTTGAAAAACCAAACAAAGAGCTCGTCAGTGGTGCCATAATAGAAGTCACTACATATACACGCGCCAGTTGCTTAATTACACATCACGTTAGAGAGCAACTTTGTGCCAAGTTGCTTTCATCATATTTGAATAATTACGCCATAGTTCTAGTTTAACTGAGCGTGGACGGGTCGAGAAGTAAAAGATATATTCTGTACCAGGAGCGTAACAGACAGGTAATGGTGCGTGTCACTGTCCTCAACCCGCCACTCCAAAAAAAAAGAAAAGGAAGAAGTGAAGCTGAGGAAGAAAGGAAAAAAAGTTGAGAGCGAACGTTAGGCTCCCAAATTCACTAAAAGACGTGAATCTTCGGTATGGCCGATCGATAATTTTCTCCACTGCTTTGGTCCCACGTTTTCCCGTGAGAAAACTCTGTGCACTGTAATCAGGAACGGAAGAGCAGTCTCAGCGCAATGTACATGTTAGTAGTCACACCTAAACGCAATTAAAAAATGTACTTCTTTTATAGATAGGAGTGAACTTTTGACCTGTCATCTTTTTGATCACGCAACTAGGCTCCTTTTTTTGTCGGGGGAAATTGCTTTTGCTGGTGCGGCCGGATCAAGTTTGTCGTTATCCAGCCATGTATTCCCTAGTGAGTACTACTAAGCTATGCTTGTTTTTATCCTCCTTTTTTAGTTTCTCCCGCTCCCGCTGAACGCGGGAAAACACAAGGAGTTTCCGTAAATTTTAATGAATTTTAATAACGACAACGAATTGACAAAACTGTACTTTCATCCTATAAGGAAAAAACTTTTTTTTTCAGCGTCCGCCATAACAAAACTTTTACAATACCCTCATTCTTATATAGTTTTGTTGGTTAGTCATGTGTATAGAGACTAGGGAGACACGTGCGTAAGAAGCGGAAGGAAGTCGTGGCACGGAGCCCTCTCAGCTCTATAATAACCTTCATGATCCATGCACAAAACAATGGGGACTTTGTTTGCACGTCTCCTTTAGAAAATTATGCTTCTTTAATACCTGTTTAATCAATGAGAAAGACGATGACAAAAACAGCAACATGATGATGATGATGATGTAGTCTACATTTTCTATTCTAGTTTAGTAGTAATCTCGTTAGAATAATCCCTGACAGAAAACTTGTAAAAACGTGCCTAATCCTCTCTCTTTCTCTCTCTTTTCTAGAAAGTCTATGCGTATGTTAAGCCAAGTGATCCTTTTGTGTGTGCAGCTTCGGACGCGGAAGGAGGAGATGAAGAAGAACTGATGGATCCGTCAAGCGGGATCGACGTAGGCGGATCTTAAAAACAACTGCACTACACCGCCGTTGACAGCCTCGGTCGCCTATAACTAATGATAATGATACTGCCTTGCTGAAAGTTTTTGTATACACCCACTAGAAGCAAAAAAAAAAAGATCTAATGGATGGCATCAAGACGATTTCTTTTTTAACGAAATAATAATCGGAATAGCGTTGAGCCGGGTGCCAAGTGCTTTCATGCGTGACTGGGATTTCTTCACCACCACCATCATCAACACAGTCTCAGGAGGACATCAAGAGTGATGTTTGGCGTGCAAACAGTATACAACGGGAGTACATGTAACGCACTTGACGTTCTGCAGTAATCATTGTACGCGAAAGGATTTCTTCTTCTCATTGATCAAAGAGCGAGTAGTCGATCAGAGAAGGAGTGATCTGTTGTATCGGCTCAAATAAAGGGATCCCGCAGCTCCAAAGGGTTGTTTTTGGGGTGGACAGGTCGTCTTTTCATCTAGAGTTGTCAATATAATCTAGGAGAGAGAAAGAGAGAGGAGAAAGGTTCCTCGTCTTCATCATAAATGAGAGCTGAGAATCAATCACCTCGAGTTACTCAATCGAAGCTCTTACTACACGCATTTGCTTTGATGTGTTGCGAATTGAAAGAGAGAGAGAGATGAGCTTTCAAGAAAAACATGGAGAGCTCCAGGGGATCATCATTGGGATCCAGTCTTCTACGTCCTATTAAAAGACGACGACATTCGTCTACACTGATTACATACTAGGAAATGATTCTCTTTTCATCTCGTCTATGCTGTGCTGTTTTTGGCAAAGTTTTCCTCACGGTCTAACTCGTTATTCTAATTTACATTGACTAGACGGGCTATGTGGGAATAGTTTTTTTGTATGCGGGCCTGTGTATACCTCAGTCACGGTACTATGGTAATGAAGACGGTTCTGCATTCATTAATCAAAGTCATCTGGTGGGCTGTCTTTCTGCGAGCGGCAAATCTCATCAATTAGCTTCGCTCTGTATCATCATCATCGAGAAGGAAACAATAACGCCCGCATGCTCGTTAAGTTTTCCTCTTTTTTTTCTCTTTCAAATTCAATTCCATTAAAAGATTTCCTCCTCCAGATGTTGTAAGCCGGATCTTCCTCACCTATTCCTTTCCAATATGTTTTATTGCATTGTGCACGACACCATTAAAACGATTGATAGCGACGGAAAGAAAAAAGGCAAAGAGTCATATTACTTATATATTTCCCAGCAGCTCCTTCAATGCACGCCATAAGCAAATCAATATTCACTTATGAAAGCAAGCTTCACCTTCAATCCATCATCGTCATTTCGGCCCTCATAATAGACCCCACCTGCGCTGCGTATACGTAGTAGGGCTCTACTCAGCTGTTTACTCTATTTCCTTCTCCGAAATCTATTTCATTATTATTAGGGTGGGCTCCTAAAAAGTTGAGTTGATCGATAAATGATGACGGCCCCGTCGCAACTAGAGAGAGACTCAGATCAGAAGCAAGTTACTCGGCATGGTCATCACGGGACCAGTTCATGACCATCGTCCTCACTATATCGATCCTGGTAGCTTCTATCCCAGTATAATACGTGACTCCCGCAGCCGGCTGACATATCAATAACTCTAGATATATAAATATATTTATATAAGCAAGGAGAGAGAGAGAGAGAAAAGGTATATTATGTTACCTCTTGATAGACCACATTGGGTTCCATCGTAATTATATGTGACATAATGAGCTATAGCTTTCAGCTCTTCACTACTAATGTTTTGTTTAAAAGGTAGTGCGCCACGCCTAGGAAAACATATCGACGCAAGAGCATCTGTTTCACAGTAAAAGGGGAGAAACCTAACCATTTTTTAAGGTCACAATGCCAGCCCCTGGTATATGAAGCCATATTCTATTTGACTTTTCTTTAGGTTTTAAACTTGTACGTTTTCCTCTGCGTGTTATCAAGGATCGAACGCCTGGTACAGAGAGAGAGAGGAAATCGTTCGAAGGGACGCCAATGGAAAAATAAGACGTAACGTTGCGCCATTTATTCTGCTCCGCATACCGCCCATTATCCATCTCTTTTATGGGATATAGTCCATCATGAGGGATCATCGTAGGGGTATAGGATGAAGGGAAGGGTTAAGGATTCATATAAGTATGGCGCGCTAGAGTCCTCTCCGCCTTCTCATCTCATATAAAGCCCCTCGCCCCTGTTATTATACAACACAACCTCCCACGGAAGCGGGATCGGTTCTTTTCTTATTCTTTTTCCCGTAGCCCTTCTTCTCCACGTCTCTTTTTATGTACCCACACCCTTCTCTCTGTTGCGACGCAATTTTCTGTTGTCAGTCATATACAGTGGGTGAGTAACTAATGTCCGCGGATGAAATATAAATGGAGACGAATGAGGGAGCCGCCGTTATGGCAGCTGAGAAAAAAAGGCTAGGGGAAGCCATTATATTTTCACGCCTTCCCGTATAGTCCCACACGTTTCTATTTCCCATATTTTCTTCTTCCTTTCCTTTTTTAGTACTACGCGGGCAAAAATTCCAAAAGTTTAAATGTCTTGTCTGCTTTGTGTATATATGGAATAACGGGGAAAGGCACGTTTCCTGTTGCTCACTGCACTTCTAAATATTTGTTCTGGAAAAAAAGTTGCTCAGACTCCTTCAGGGGGTGAAAATAAACTGGACGTGTGTCTACTGTCTATACATTACCTTATTCCGCTACTTTTTTTCCTTTCAAAATTCTAAATGCATTGACGTTATTGCGGCTTTCAGTAAGTGCGGTCAGCTCTCTCTTCCCGCATCGCGTAATTGCTCCATCACGATTTCAGCAAAACTATTAGTTAGAGACGGGTTAAAAACTGCCGCTTTCAGAAAAATATGCTAGGCGGAGTGAGAACATGAAGTGGATCGTTAACGTAGCTGCAGAGAGCGGAAAAAAGAGGACGAGAGAAAAAGTGACAAATGCGTCGCCCTCGGAGAGTAAGATTGAGAGGCGCCCCCGAATAGAGCGAAGAGGCACGTCGCCTCGGAGGGACAAGGAAGCTTCTAGTGTGATATGAAAGGGAGGATCGTGATAGTTACTCACGGAACACACGCTGTAGGACATCAACTATACAAGTAGGATCACTTGAAACCATCTTCTCTCGCTCTCCAAAGAGACTATGCTGTAGGAATTCACTGTTAATGTTTAAGTATGATTCTCAGAAGGGATGATGAAGAGAAGAGGAACCTCTAAGGACCAGTATAGTTCTGTACATATACATCATTCATCAGACACCCCGAGAAAAAAAGAAAGAAAAGAAGAAGAAAAGAAGGCAATAATCACAGCGAGGCTTGTTTAGTACGTATAATACGAGACTATTGAGAGAAAGACCGGCTGCAGCGCACTCGACCGAGATAGTCAGCGGAGTCCGCTCGCCGATCAAGACTGGCTCAAGACATTCGCTCGAATCCAATTGGATCCTACGAGGTGCAGTCGAATGGTCTAATAGCAGAGCAAGCTTTCCTATAGTACAACAAGCCCAGTGTAACTAGGGATCTCGTTTGTATATAAAGGCGCATTTATTACTGCGTAGTGAATATAAAGGGAATAAACGATCTGCCTCATCTCTTATTCTGACCATGCTCCTGCATGATCTATATAAGGTGCCCCCTGTCAGGGTATAGCCGGCAGCCACTAGAATATCTCCTACCCGCTTCGAGTAATCAAAGATCCCGCAAAGTTTCTTACCCCTTGGTCCCCATCAGACAAGATTGCAACTATCCCATGAGAGTGAATAAAAAGGGGGAAGATGAAATGAATCTTTTTACTTGAGCGAGTTTCCGAAATGCTGACAATCATAAAAACTAGGAAACCTTTTTTTCAAATTCCCGCCCAAAAATGAATTCAGATCCAATATCCCCTCTGAATATTATTGACTCATATTGAATTAACAAATTTCTCGACAATTGAAGGGAGTTGAAGGGAGAGATGGCAGACACACACGTACAAAATTCCCGTTATGTTCACGCGCGTAGATCGGGAGTGCAGCGACCGACAGAGTGCTAGGTGCATTAACATTCTCTCCCCCTTCTCGGCTCTCTCTTACTCTCTCGTCGATCGAACAGTCACACGGGGTGTGAGTTTTTTTTATTTATATACGAATACGTGAAAGGGCCCCCCTGCGTGGATATTCCTTTCCCACCCTTTGACGGGCTCCCGTCATAATAATCGTAGAGATACGCAGCGCCTATCCCAACGACACGCAACGCCGCCTTCATACCTCACTCTCCAAGTGCAAGGAAAGAATCACAATGTCTCTACTTCTCTTGCGTGAAAAATCTCTGGCGTTTTTTGAACACGAGAAATCAAAGTAAATGGAAGACTATAATAGCAGCCTGCGTGTTTTGTTGTTCTAAAGGAAAACAATTGGTTATAGCATCGACAGCAGCAGCAGCAGTGGATGGGTAACGATTTTTCATTTTCATTTTTCTTCTTCTACAATTTTTTTTTGCTACTGCTGTTCCTGACGCGACATCGAGATCGGCTGTGCCTATAGGTCCTTATTCCAAATTGCCTTGGCCCTGTCGTCATGGCCACAAGGCTTCGTGATGGATGGCGTTCGTCGTGCAATACTAAAGACCGAGGCAGCAGCCTTTTTTGCTCCCCATATCCAACAATCAATTTTCAGCTGCGCGGCAGTGTGCTGAGTGTGTGTGTAGCAAGATGAATGAGGAATGTGTTGCAGAGTTGGACAGGCATAGTAAAAAAATAAAATAAAAAAGAGGATATGAAGCTAAAGAAAGCTCTCAGATGCATGTGTGTCCCAGGAATCTGTAATTATTGGCTGTCGCTACGATATGATCGATCAAGCTCTGCTCTGCGCACTATACTGACGGATCTACCGAGGGAAAATGAGATGAACGAGGGCTCACGTCCGAAGGGGAGGATCAACTTGACGGCACACATATAGTTATGTCTAATTGAATATATCTTTTGTCCATCATCATCGTCGTCGTCGTCGTGCAAAGGAGCCCGGTCTATACACACTGCAGTATAACTCCTCAGCGCTATTATTGACGAGGGAGTGGACACGATGCGATTATGAGACAATCAATCCCCCCCTTTCAGTCCTGATTGCCACTGTCCCTACTGGAATAGAAAGAAAAAGAGGGGCATCTACTACTTCTAATAACTTACCGTGCGTAGTTGTTAATGAACCCTCCAGATCACTTAGGGAAGAGAGCGATGACGCGAGCGTGATGTGCCCAACTTGTATATTTCGTCAAAATAGAGCTGGCAAATGAACCGTTTAATTCCTGGATCTATTTGAATTATCCACTTTTTAAAAAAGAAAACAAAAAAAAAGTTGCTCCTTCAAGTTGAAATAGATCCACAGTGAGCTTTTGAAAAGTACAGTTGGATGAGTACGGATCAACGGGTTTTCTCAATCTCCCTAAAGGTAATTTTCTTCTTTTATTATATTTTTTGCTCTTCCGGAAGTGGCACCACACCGCGACGACGATGCACCGGCTGTTTGATTGTTTCACGCCGATGGGGAATGACGAACAACAACAGAAAAAATAAATTGGGACAGTTTCAATGTGTATAACGGGGCTTGAACGCAAGGAGCGAGGAGAGGCTCTGTACGGAACCGTGCGAACGACGCCCCCGACGGCAATCGACTGACTTGGCCCCCTCCACAGTACCGTCCAATATATATATATATATACGGTATATATATATATCCACGCACACACAGGCGTCGGTGGCGACGACGCTCGGGCGCCGGTATGTCTAAGCCGGGCAATAATATGAGCATAGCAGACGGACTTTTTGGTTTCCAACTGAATAGATAGTTCGTGTGGCTTTTTCTATATTCCTCTCGACAGACTGATTCTGATGAGAACGTGTGTTGACTACATTCATTTCTAACTGCACCTGTCGACCAGCACGTCTCTTATTATTTTATTCCTAGAACTTGATAGCCTACTAATGCAAGAATTTTGGCAAATCGAAAGTTAGGTTTATTTAAAAAATAAATCGTGGATACAGTGTATCCCAGGGAGAAAGAATGATGGAAAGCAATGTAAGAGGTTACATAATACCCGTTGGTGTTTCAAGGAAAGAATAATCCCAGTTTTCTAGTCTTGTACAATGTTTTCTTAAAGAAGATACGGTATCTTTAAAAAGACTTTGTGCAAGTAAATGATGATTGAATTACCATCCTTGTCTTCTCTTTTCTCCAAGCTTCTTTAGCTTTTGCTGATCTTGCCCCAGGTCACATCCATATTTCCCCAATTGGATCTAGCTGTATGACTTATCAAACACATATTGACGTCCAGTATGGAGCTCACGTTTCAAGGCGGGGGCGTTATTTATTATTCGTTCTGTACATTACGAGAAAACAATATTTCTAGTTGGAACAGATTCAAATGTTACATACTATACAACTGCGCACGCGTTCTATTCCGATTGTAAGAGCTGATTATGGCATCCATCGATGTCCTCCTCTTCGTGATGATGAACTAACCCTGATAGAAAAAGAAGGAGGGAAGTCGATCGTGTCGACGCGGCGGCGGTCGGTCTCGGTCGACCGCATCTGGTTCACACAAAGCCCATCCGGAGGCCCGTACGAAGCAGCTGTCTTGAAGGCATTTTCTCATTACCAATACAATGTAGGGCATCGAGTTGTCTACATGTACGAGATATGAAAGCAAAGGAGGAAGATGGATGGTATGAGATTTCTGCCAGCTTTTTGAACATTTCTTGTTTACTCGTCGAGAAAAGAGAAAAAAAATCACTCATCAACTAATTTTAGTGAAAATGAAATGAGATTGCTCTCGAAATAAGGACGACAAGAATAGCTTGAATTGATGTTTACAGTTTACTCATGTGCACGTAACTGTACAACACACACAAAAGCAGCAGCAGCGCAACAGAGAAATGAAAATTTAATTGTTCTAGAAACTCATATAGTCTTTTATACGGTATAGAGCAGCAGCAGATGTTGGTGAAGTGAGTTAGAATGAAGCTCACCGCCGATAAAGGGCGAACGCCCGCGAAATTTAAAAAACGTCTTAGTAAAGAGACCTCTACACGGGTGGATAGGAGTAGCAAATATTTTAATAAGTGTCACCCCACTTTGTTGTCGTACGGTACGTGAGGCACGCAGTATGTCGCTATATCGCCAACGTTCGTTGGCTGCCCGCGCATATATTAGCTCGCATGCTCTCAGGGGCACACGTCAAATATTTGGCATTGCAAGCCGAGGAAAACTGGAAGAGAGGGGAAAGGCTGATCGCTGACGGGTTCGGGACGGATGAGGTGCTCGCTCACGACGACGACGACAAGCGGAGAGAAGGATATATAACAACAACAAAAAAGAGGAAGCTCTTGCCAAGAGGGTAAGGATTGGCAATGGCCTATACTCAACACAGCTGTATCACATCATGACGAGATTCCAGTGCGTGATGGAAGTTTTTTTTTCTCTTACCCAACAATATAAAGGAACGTGGAAGAAGAAAAGAGAGAGAAAATCACGACAGTCGATCAATTTCTCGTAACATGATGTTGTAGGACCAAGATGGATTCCGTTGAAGGAATCACACGTATATGATACGTAGCAACGAAATAACAAGCAAACAAGACAATTTTATTGCACAAAAATCCTGGGAATCGTACCCTTTTTTTCTACAAATATATATTTGCAGCATTTTATTGGAGATTCTGCAATTTTCTTTTTTGCTGTCTTCAAGAATTTTGAAAATAGACTTTAGTATGCCAAATAAACCTTACATTATGTTGCGCATCGAATATTACAGGTGTAATAGGCTTAAGTTAATTATAAGAAGTGGAGGCTTGCAATATTTTGATTAATATTTCGTGTCTCACTATAGGAGATATTTTACAGCTAATTAAAATAAGGGTATTACATATTCATATTCATGATAACGATTAGCCGCCATATCTAGACTTAATGTTCAATGTATGAGAACTAGATCATATTCTCTTGGTAGCCCAAAACGAGGATTAATTGTGCATTTCAAAGTATAGTCAACAACCTGAATAATAAATATGGCTATCATGTTATATCCTCGTATATCCGTCTCAAGCACGCGCAAGAGGTACAAGGTATTTTGTCAATTTTCTAGATCCTTATATGAAGGGGCTAAAATAGCGGATGTGCTCTCGTCATGTACGCATCTATTCAAGCTGGATGTTCGCGAGTTTCTAAGGGCTCTCTCTCTCTCTCGTCAAAAGAATCTCATTTTGCAGCTTTGACAGGAGACTTTGGTCAGGCACCCACGCATTATTCATCGCACATCTGGACGGGTTCCTATAGACATGGAGCGTGTTTACATGCTGTCGCACACTCTGACACCCCGCAAAAGAAAAGGAAGGATCGGCTCTATGATATTCTCCGAGCTTGATCAATGCAGGCCGGTCATCTAGAGCCTGGATGTGTACACATAGCAGCGCAGCAACATCCGCGTAAATAGTGGCCACCCATCAACCCGGAATCCAATCACGAACTCTATACTAAAAGAAACGCTCCTTTGAAGAGAGAAAAGTACTGAACGTGAGTCACATGTTGCAGTGCTATGTGTATATATATATAGCTCAGCAAAAAGAAAAGGAAAAACATAGAGGAGCTGTAATCATGGTCCAGTACTGAAGTTGTACCACAGCAACAAGAAGAAAGAAAAACACCGACATTACGAATTAGCGAGCAAGAAAAGAGGCGTGATCCGGTGCCGAACCGCCGTCCGCCTGAAGGAGCAAAGTCGTCACCCATCGCGTCCTCCTTCTTCTAGACGTCTTGGCGTAATAGCAAACGGATCAATACTCCCTAGTTCCGTGCACAAGACACAAACTTTAAAATAAAAATAAAAATGCTACATACTCTTGATCCCGTTGTCTTTATTTTAAGAAGAAGCAATGTGCGTTCAACTGGGTAATGTCAATGAAACGTGTTCTCTTACTATTAGGGCATATACACCATTGAAGATGTAGAACTGTTCGAATGTATACATACGCTGGATCGCACCAAAACTTGAAAAGAAACAAGACGCCACGAGCTTTGTTGCCAAGAATCCCTCCACTTATTTTTTATATGGTTCTGGTAGTACAGTGTACGTTTTACCCAGTTGTTTTGCATTATGCATGCATGTCGGCTCTATTATGAAAAGTCTATACATGAATGTGTGTGCGCACCTTAAAATATACGGGACAAGGGGCAACAAATCTATATGGCGCGGAATGGGATTTTTTCAAGGTTCCAATCTTCCCAAGTTTTGCATTTATATCGATTGTCTTCGACGACAGTAATGTAATACATTAAGAAACTCTTCAAACATTTTCCAAGTCAGACATTCTCTGAGTTTCTATAACCATATTTCTTCTAATTTGAAACGATAATGTAATAAACTTAGGAACAAAAAATGTTTTTATTTCAATGAATCACATTTTTTTCCGGGATTTCATAAAGGTCAACTATTTTGGGGAATTTTTGTTCTGGAAAGTGAGCATATGTTTTCTAATTCAGCTATAATTCAGCTTTCCAACTGAAGGCTCTGCTCTCATTATTGTAACTCCAGCAAGCTTCACCTAGTGAAATGCAGTGGCGCTCAATTTGAAAAATAATTGTGATATGGAACAAACGGACCATTATCACCAATCATTGTTAGGGAGAACGGATGTCAAATCTTGCAAGAAAGGGCTTTCCTTACATAACAGCCAGGCGTGCAGTTTTCTCTGCCTGTATAAGAGACGACACATGACGACAAATATAATTGGACAAGAATCGATCACATCTTATAATAACTACAAGGATGACGATGTGTTACTATAACAACTATAGCGAGTGCACCTCGGAGCAAAAGCTCTTTGGGATATTGCTCACAGGTGATGCTGGGTTCAAATCGGGTACACTATCTATAATACGCTGTCAGCTATTATAAACCTCAGATCTATACAGCTTTTCCATGTAATATTTCACGTAATCCATCTTTTATCAACAAAGTAAAGCACTCACACAGTGAAATGGGTTTATATATACATGCACAGTTAAAAAATCTACAAAAAAATTTTTAAGTTAGACAAATACTTTATTAGTTCTCGTGAATTTTCCTTATATAACGATTTAGGAACACATTCTCCTTGTTAAGTTGGCTGTCGTATGTAAATGAGCACCCCTGCTGTGAAAGTTCCTTAGGGTTTAGAGATTAGCTGTTTGTTTGTGGACATGAGAAGCTTCGTGATGAAGGAACCACCATCTCTTCGGATTCGAGCCGAACATAGTTACATGCGTAGACGAGCTTCTCTTTGGTGGGGGGTCCATAGGTAAACAGGGACCAATTGATGAGGTTGCACCCCGCTGCACGGTGTATGGCTTTTTTTTTGTTGTTGCTCAGGAAATGGGAATTGCGTTTAGTGCAAAAGCAAAAATTAAAAGAGAATATTTTTCCAGTTGCCTTGATGTTTTTCTATATTCCATTATTAATTTATACAGCTCTAAAAAATAATCAGAACTTGCAATAAGGTTAACAGGGCGCAGCTTACCCTTTCTCTCTATCCAATGTTGGATGAAAAGTAATCAACTTCTTTAAACTAAAGTTTAAAAAAATAAAAAACGCACGCCATCGATTTCATTCAATATGTGCTGCTATAGATAAATTTCATCTCCTGTATAGTTAAGAAAGGCGCACTGAATTTTAAACAGAAGCTTCATACTCCCGCTTCCAGAATAAATTTATATTTCATTTTACCATAATTTAAAATTCGCAAAAAAAGCAACAACAACCAGATGGTTTATTAATATTGTAAGAATGGATGGAAACCTAATATCACAAAAAAAGGAATCTTTTAGACGAACTATTAACAACTTTTTTACTGTTGCTACGGTTACCAATCATAAAAGCAATACACAAGTATCATTCCAATTGATCAAACAGAGCAAGTTAACTCAAATAGAGAGTAGTAAAAGGGAGAGGAGGAAGAGAAAAAGGGTTCCAAGTTAAAATGTACATACATCCAGCTGTTTTCAAGCTATAGTTACTGTATACACCACTGTTTCAGCAGCTGTAAAGCCTTTTCTTCTCATGTTCTCCCTTTTTCTTTCTGTTGTTTAAGCTGGCTATAACAAACTAATCCAAAAGTGAAGGGATGAAATAAGGAGAAGAGCGGATTTGTGTAGGCTGATCTTCTATGAAAAACAACCTTCATGACAAAAAAAAATTAAAAAGCAACAACGTAGTTTTCAAAATCAGGGGTCGTTTTCAATAAGGAGAGACGGAAAGTTTACATTTGAAACTCTCAATTTTATATTTGTTGTGGTCAGCAGAACGACAAAAAGGAACTGCTTCCCGAGCGAGAAAATAATCCCGAGTGCACTTGTTACTCCATAATACAGCATTCCTTTAGGATTGCGACTTGAGTGAGTTAAAGAGGACTGAGGAAACAACAGAAAAAATACGGGATTAGGTGGGACTTTGCCCCTTATCATGTTTGTCATGCAAAACCTCGTGAATCAGTTAGACCTTTCAGATGGCTATTGAATTTAACATTGTTATGCTCGCATAGAAACCCTTCAGCCTTACCTTTACTGATGCATGGATTTGAGAAGCGACTACCTGGAAAATTGGCTTTGACTAATCCAAAGCGAGAGTTTCCATAACTGAAGCCACATCATGCCCTTGTTGAATTTGCTTAATTAATATGCTATAAATATAACATCGTACCTTGAACAAACAAACTTCCTCAATATAAAAATAAAGCTCTAGGTTTCTAATGCTACCTGGTTACAGGATCTCACGTATTTCAAGTAGTAATTATGTTCTCCTTCAACTTAAGAGATCTTAATTATTATAACTGAAAACTTGCATTCTATATATATATATATATACATATATAAATATATAAAAATAGAATGCGTTGGCGTGGTATAGAGTACGAATAAGCGATTCGGGAGGAGCAATTAGTCCAACTGATTCGATTGCGCCATGTCGTGAAGGAGAGAGAGGGGAGGCTGGACAGGAGGACATGGTGCCATCCATCTGCACAGGGCAGAACAACAGCAGGAAAGACGACTGATTTCCTTCCTTCCTTTTTTTCCTCGTCCGCTCCAGCGATCCATCGCTGATCAGATTACATCGATACTTCTCCGGATTAAGACGACCGTAGCGTACATATAGATAACCAAGAGCACATTTACCACTCTTATGTCCAAAATCCCGGAGCAGGTACCGCCCAAACCGATTCCTTTTCCAATCTTTAGTACCATATAGTTAGTCTAGCATAGTCGGCTTGTCTTGTTAAAGCCGATGTAGGGAGCCTGCATTATCTTTCCCTCGAGTGCTCTGATTGAAGCTCGAGTTGTTGGGCCCCCCATCATCTATGAAGACGTGCATGACATGCTAAATTGTAAGGCGATCAATCGACGTCTAATGGAAATATTAAATCATACGTCCCTATGATTGTAAGATAGAAACTGAATAATGATTTTTTAAATGAGATGTCAAGCTCGTTTGATCATATGTGAGCTGCTGGAATGAAACAATGTGTAAGTCAACACTATTTATAAACAGTCCGGTATTAACGAATCTCATTACATCCCTCAACCATCAAATGGACGAGGGTCGAGATCCATTAAAGAGCCGCCGCTCGTATTATATATCGTTCATCTGCGAGGACGGCGAGTGACAGTAATGGTTGGAAATAGACACAAACGCATGACTTTTACTCGAGCAGAATAGCGCAGAAAAAAGAAACCTTTTAGTTTCTTGTTACGGAAAAAGCTCTCAGCTCCAGCTGCCCGATTGGAGTCCTTCTCTCTTTTTTCTTATTATTATTCTTTCCGCTTTTTTCTTTGGTCTTCTTCTTGGGCGCGTGTCTTCTGTACCAATGAGGTAGAAACATAACTCGCAAGGAAGCACACCATGTCGCCTTTGCACCACCAACATCCATCACCCTAATATTGTAGATATATCTACAGTCTCCAGGAAGGACACACAACTCCTGTGTGCTGATAAGACGCCCTTCCGAGTTCCGAGAGAACAGAAGAGAAAATGACGTTTAATCAAGGAGAAAGTTTCTTTTAGAAGTCGCAGAATCTACTACTATTGCGTATGTCACACACACGCCGCAGGATCAGGTCAAGTGGTATATAATACGCAATTCTCTCGGCTGAACCGAAATTGCAAGTGTCACACGTAGCAAATCTCTCTTGGACCAGCTAACTTCCAAGCGAGGAAATCATCTGTAACAACTCTCGTATAGAATACACAATTACTTCTTCCCCACTATCAATCAATCTATTTTGGCCACCAAAAAAAAACGACACATCTTAGTTTGGTCGATGGGTAATATTCTGCTTGGCTGACCTGGATGAGGAAAAAAAAGGGGAAAGGAAGCAAAGAAAAAAAAGAAGGAAGAACTCATCCTATATAAGATGGGATAGAAGTCTCGATCTTGTTTACATCGCTTAGAAAGGATTCTCTTCTTTTTTTTTTAGGCCCACGTAACATAGCTGACTTTATTATACTATTTTGTGTGTTTTGTTTCTTGCTGGCCGGCTGCTCCCCATCAGTCTCGCTCCTTTGGCCGTGACAATGGAGTCATTGTTGATGGTATATATCCAGAGAATGCTCTGCTTCTAAGACCTCCTGGTATGGCCAGCTAGCAGTACCTATAAGCAACGGGCAACAACTGTTTCCGGACTCTTTTAGTCATGCATTTAACACGGCAAGAGGGGGAAAAAAGGGTGCATGCGTGCGTGTTTTGTTTGACTCTTTAACACACGTACAGTAGAACGGTAAAGAGAGGGGCGAGAGAGAGAGAGAGAGAAATAAGGCGGTTAAATATTTGTGTAAATTCGACACGTTCAAAACTATCGCTGCAACCGTTTTTCTTTGAATCATAAATCAACAATATCAATTCGATTGTTTAACAACCCTCTTTTGATAAGCGAGAATGGTAGTGTGTATTTCAATAATCCTCGTATCCATTGCCGGCATTCACCCTTATTATTATTATTCAGAAAATGGTTAACAATGCAAAGACGCCGTAGAAGAGGGCGCAAGGGTAGGCGACGAGCGGCTGCTGGTGATCCATGGTCAAGGCTGTAACAAAAAGTTTCGAAGCGGACAAGGAGCACCAAAGAATGGCCATGGCCGTCAATCCGATCCCCACAACGCCTCTATAAATATATAAAAAGAAATAAACAAGTAATTCAATCAGTTGGACATCATCATATGTTTTGGCATTTGGGAGGTAGTAAACGGAAGTGGAAGCACAGAGATTGGATCGACTCCTACGGGCTGAGGTCTTCTTATTTGCCCTACTTCCAATTCCCTTAAGAAGAGAGATAGAAAATCCCGGATCACCCGGGAGTAAAGAAAGAAAGAAAGAAAGAAAAAACATTTTTCTATCGCCGTAAAGTGTTATGATAGGATCTCCCGCTGCCGAGTTGATATTTTTAGTGCGTGCGTCCCATATGAGAATGAAAAAGGCACCTAGATACAGGCTGGTGTAGTGTTTCCGGCCGGTTCTGTGTGTAAAAAGAGCCCGGTCTCGGGATGGTACCCTCAGACAAACGCAGCGGGAAAAAATCCACGGGACTGCAGGAACAATAAATAAAGGGGAAAGCGAAGAAAAAAAAATACTCACTGAAGAGAGACGAGAATGCTAATTCCTGAGAGTGCCACCATGGGTAGAAGGCAATAGCCCAGGACGCTGACCGTGATCCCAATGCTGACACCGGAGACGGCCATCAAGTTGAGCAGCGCGTAGATGGCCAAACAGCCGAGCACACCAATCCCGTAGATGTAGCTAAAGTGAATTTTTCCAGACTGCAAAAAGAAAAGAGAGAAGAGACGAATACAATGAGAAGAGTTATACAAGTGGCTAACTTAAGTACACACAGTTGTGCTACTCTTAGACGTACAAACTCAGTCTCTCTTTGCACTGAAGCAACTCAGCGATGCTCTGCTGTCTCACTCGATTTCGCGTAACGCCAACGTTGAGTGACAAGATGAGCACGCGCTCCCACTTCTTCTCAACACTAAGCTACTACCCGAGTCGCACGTCGTGTAAAATTCAATCGAATATGGATTATGTACAGAGGAAAGGAGCTCCTTTTTTTTATACCCTCTCTGTGGTCTTTTGCATAATAAAGAAGGACGTGCCGTACACCCACTAAAATACACTACAAAATATGTAAATAATCCATAGCCTACACATCGTGTAATGGAACCCTATTTTACGATTCCATTATTCTACCATCTCTTCCCTTTTTAAAAGATTTACAAGTACTCTTGTGCTTTCATGCCGATCGAAACTTGCTTCTCTTAGCAGCTGGTCACAACGGCGCTAACCTTGATTATTAGGTTGAAACTTAAATCCGGCCTTCTGTAAAATGTTATTGATGGATTATAAGTTGGAACCACTCCTAACTTGGAAATCACAATGTGCATTATTGAGCTTGTCACTGTGTGCAAGCCCCACACTAAGTCAAAAGTTGAGAGCCAGTGGCTGCGGCGGGCGAGAAATTAAGTCACCTGGATCGGAGGAAACTTGTTCATATTCGTGATTTTGTTGTCAAGGTTATGGGATCCAAGGAAGAAAGCAAGAAGTGTGCGGGCTGCTCCCGATGGATCCAATTATGCGAGCGCGGCCCTTATTCCGCGATCAACACGCGAGTGTAATCCGCTCAAGACAAGACCCAGAGGGAAACAAAACAAAAATAAAAGTACCAAGCCAAAACTCTGCACGCGAAACTTGGATTTACTCAAAAGGGTGCGAACATCCCTTATAGAAATACACATCACATAACATAATTTACGACATAATTTTAGGGCTCCTCCCCTCATCTGCATCCAATGATAGATGGAAAATTTCAAACCAGTTGAATAAATTCCTCATTTTTTTTATCTTCTCTCTCTCCCCTTATTTAGTGAGAGATCCAATCGGGATCTCCAGCTGCCGGCACAACTAACCACCAATCAGAAAAGGATTTTTTCCCTGATTGATTCAACTAGGACTGAAAGCGTTGATGTGTGACAAGAGCGAGCTACAAAGTGGAATCAGTGCTTGGCGAGAGAGAACGAGGGGAAGAGGGAAAATGGTCCCATCAACATCCGAATCGAATAGTTGGGCCTGTTGCCTCAGGAACGAGGGGTCAATAAACGTCAACGGCGAGGTGCAATTCATTGTTCTCTGGTCCTAAAGGTGTCCACTTTATTCTTAAGATTTCTCATCAGTGCTCCCAGGAAAGAAATCTATTTCCGAGAGCTTGCAGCAATGTTCAAGAAAAAAAAAAATATATATATATATATATGTAATAAAAACATTGCCGTAATCGACACTATTATATATAGCAAATTAGAACGCTGTCGTATCATATGGCCGGATTGTTTCATAAACAAAAAAAACTTTTAATTACTCCGGGAGCAAACTGATGCCAACACAAGAAGCCGCCAGCAGACGAGCTTCCAGACAAAATGTCGTTGTGTAACACACGCTAACGGTCTGTGATTTTCTTCCAAAGTATACTGACGACACACACATTGAGCAGACATTAAAAACAAAAGATGGAACGAACAAGAAAACCAAAAAAAAAGTAATAAAAACGAGTGCTGCTTGTTTTTTTACTTTTCGCACAAGACGGCTAAAAAGAATGAGCGTGAACGATGTATGTATTAAAGTGCATCAGAATAAATCTAAGAAGAGTGCAAGCGTTGCGATGATTTATGCCGATCCCTTTTGCTCTCTCCAGGCTGTCAGTTTCTTTCGTTCCGTCCGCCGGAGGCCGGAGATCCGCGCGCCGGAATCGAAGGATGACAAAGCTAGAAAATGAAGCCGCGAGGACGTAGCAAGAGAACGAACGAAAAAAAAAAAATAAAGAGAATGGTCGCGGGAGCGTGAGAATCTCGACAGCTGAGGATGAAATTGAGTGTTATGGTCTCTCTTCTACTTCTTCTCCTCTGCACACAAAGAGAGAAATGCTCTAAGAATTGCAGATGAAGCTTCAATTCCCTCTCATTAAAAAGAATAATCCATGACATAAAAAGATTACGAGTGTGATACACGATCATGGAGCAATTGGATTATATAAGAATGCGCTCAAATTATTTCTATACTTTTCTCTTTTTTTATTGTTTTAGTATCAACAAAACAATAATTTCATAATGATATACGAAGAATAAAAAATGAAGCATCCTAAAAGAACCTATTAAACTAAACAGACAATTATTCTTTTCTTCCCCTCCCCTCCCTTTTTATTATGTAAGTATAAAGCTCCAATTTCCAAGAATTTATTCCTTGACAAAACTGTCTTATATTTTGAAAAGTAAAGTGCAGCATCAACTAGGCTCAGGTTGTGAAAACAAAACGAGAAATAACACAACGTGTCGCTTTCACCCTGCCATCACCCAACCCACAACCAGCGAGACATATATGCTAATCTATGTGTTATAGGGAGGGAGGTTTGTCCCCACTCAAAAGTACAGGACAACCAATGGACCGCGACCTCCTTGTTCAACAAGAAAAAAAAAGATTATACATGTCTGATAAAAATGTCTTGCCGGCGTCCACTCTCCATCTGCTGCTCTTTTGGATCGATAAACTTCGTCTCCTTCTGTGTCTGTTTCTCCCAGTCCTGCATTTATATTTATCAACAATAACAACAAAAAAAGAACGGCGGCTAGAAATATATGACAGTGCAAAAAGCAGTGAACCACAGGGCGGCGGAAGTGGATCGAAGAAATAAAAACAGTGCAGAAGGTAGGAGCGATCCTTTTCTTTCATTCTCAATATCAGCCAAGATACGTTCCTTGTATAAATTTCACGGGAAGAAAGATTCGTGAAAAAAAAAATTTCCATCAGAGACGGCGAAAAAGAAAGAACAGAGTAGATCTTCTGCAGAAGAAGGATTCATCTCAAAAGGTCTTTGGAACGTGTCAGCTGCTATCGATTTTATGAAGGAAGAAGAAGTGGGCTTGGGCGATTTCTTTCTTTCTTCCATCCTGATACATATAGTGTTGTATATGTTATATAGCTCACTCACGCATCAATGGTCTCTTCTTCGGCGCATGAGCCCACATACGATTGTCGGAGACACTGGACCCCCTTGGACGGGGGCTATAAAGGGATTCCTGACACCACAGAGGCACTTGAGGTTGCGGCTCGCTCTGTGTGAGGAAGCCCGGTCCTTCCACCATTTCAGTGACCTATGACATGACGAATGGCCCTATCCAGCCCGGATATTGTAGTAGGCTAGATGACGATAAGGCGCAGTATCTATTTATATACCAGAATCATGTTTGTCGATGACAGTCGCAAGCAATAGTAACTTGGCAAAATGTAAAAAAAAAAGATATAGCCCAGTTAGAAAGCTCGCAGAGTTTTGATAAATCACGACCAGTCTAGACCATCTGCTTCAGAGTAATATGTTAGTTTAGTTGGGGACTTTTGCCTTGAAAGCAACATACGCAATGTGCGTGTGTAACACTAGAGGGTAATCTCTAGTGTTGGGGTGGTGTCAATAATCGCGCAGGTCGGCTATAAGATAATTGCCATGTGGACGACGAAGCAGTTTTAATTCGAAGCACCCGGACGGTGACTGGCGGTACCCCCTACATACGGACATACGGTGGGTTATAACAACGGTGACTGGTACGATGAGGTACTATCCTATTTGATGTTTTTAAAAAACCATAAATCGTCCTCCTCTTTTCTGTTATTACAATGCACGGTTCGTTGACTTTGCGCTGCCTTCTCTAACGTAAAAGTCTCAAATAAACTTTATTATAAAAAGTTTCTTTTTTTCCTTCTTCTTCGTAGTTCTTTCCTTACTTTTGTGCTTAATGGGAACAGAGTGGAAGAGGAAGTGGAGCTAGGGCTGGCGGAAGTGTTCTGAGGCTATTAAGCGACTCATTAACTGCTCTATATGAGATCACCATGGAGACCCTACTGAAATGACATCACACAAAAGACGATGAGAGCAAAAAATAAATAATATAATAATAAAGGGGTAAAAGACGAAGAAGAAGCAAGAAAGATCGATAGGTCCGGACCATAACGCTGGGCTTCAGCAGTAATATATTATTCCGTTTGAAGATAGGTTTCTGCGATATTCCAAGAAGAAAGAAAATATTTCAATTCGTACTGTATAGCCAGCATACGCATGTCGGCATGTTTTCTTGAGAAAAGGATATTAGATAGATTTGAAATTCATACACAGAACGCGCAGTAAATCCGCAGTCAAGGACTATTATCGGAAAGCGGGAGATGGAAAATGTTCGCTGCCAATAATAATAAAAAAATAGCTAACAGAGATTCTAGGGGAAACAAACTGGATGTTCGTCGCAGTGCCCGTCGATCAGGAAATTGGTTTGAAACGGATGAATCTAGCTCTAGGGGCCGTCTGAATCATCATCATCATCCGCGCCGATTGGCCTGATGACGGAAGCAACCATTTTCCTACCATTTAGTCAACTTCCTCTTACACAGTTCCGCCTCTTCCTCCTCCTACTTCCATGTTCCTCAAATATCATTACCGATAGTACCTATAGTATCCTTATTATACAAAATGGAAGAATCGCCTAACTTTAAAGAAAGAGAGAGAGAGAAAAATCCACATATTGAAGAGGGAAACAAGAATTTCATTACGTTCCAAGACTTCTTTCTCCTCCTCTTTCACTATAGTCTACTTCTGATGCTGTCCAACCATTATTCGTCAATGTCAGAGAGAGAGGCAACGTTACTCTCTCATACAAGATGAGAGAGAGGAGAAAAACCCAACGAGAATATATATAATCAAAGTTTCAGCCTTCAATAGATCATAAGCAGAGTATTCGGCTACGCCCGCGGTTGCAGAATACGAAAGGGGATCCATTTCAAAACTTTTTGCCCACCCCCTCCCCCTTCGTTAAAGGATAACTTTAGGTTTTACAGCACGTAGTATCTAGTCGACTCGAGACATGAAAGATAAAAGGAATTGGATTCCCAGTATGAATGTGGATAAATACCAAGAATATGATTAGAGCTTGGAAGAGTCTATAAGTAGGTACTACTCACAAAGAGGCAATTAAAACCGCGTTGAAACGACTCAAGATGAGAGAAATCTGTTTGATCAGTTGACATTTCAATGCAGATGAGTAGAAGATACGGAAATATAGTTTTGCTTTGTAGAGATCAAGAACACTCGAAAAGTTGGTCAGGAATCAATAATCAGTATGAAGTTTGGGTTTCCACCTACGCGTGAGTGTCATATCAGACTTTGCCGAGATCTTGTCGCACAACTATTGTGCACAGAAAACGGCACTTTCCAAGTTTTCCATGCACATAGAGTTAGTCACTCGTTATTGAATACTGTAATAGGATCATTTCTGCCAATAAGTTGAATTTCTCTTAACTTATTTGCAAATGGAAGTTAAGTTACTACCAGTGCGTAGTAACTTTTTTTCGGTGTGTAGTAAGTTACTACTCACCGAAAAATAAAAGAGGATTGGCTTCAGCAGTATAAGTCACATATAGAAATAAATGAGCAAAACATCTCATATACGATGGACTATATGACTTAGTGAGTCAAACTAATAAGCTCTTTCCTTCAAATATAAATATTATATTAATATGAAATGCAGTCATAGAAGAGGGGTTTCTAGCAGCACATTTCCAAAAAACTAAAAGGTAATTGATTCTTAAGTCTTTAAAAAAAAAGTATCTAAAATGTATACGATACCAAAAGAAGAAAACCGCCGAAAGCCAGGACGAAAGCGAGTGGGCCGGCCAGATCCGTGTCCTGCAGGATTGCTGCATCCGTCTCCCGAAGAGGGTTCAGTACAGACAGAGTCTATTGAATGGAAAAAGAAAGAAATAACAATCCGATTAAGTGTGACGTAACATGAAGAATACATCCGTCTTATCACGAGAAGAAGAGGAAGAATATCTTGCATGCTAAGCTGTAAATCATTTGGCAATTCTAAGATGTGGATCGATTCGATCCACTCGCAGAGGGGCGGTGCTCCCGCATCTTTCCTCTCTAGCTGCTCTAGGTCGACACATCCACACACACACAATTTGTTTCCTCGTAATTACATTCGAGTTTCACTGGGGCGTGTACATCATCATCGACAGCCCGAACCCGATTGGTTCCTCTCACAAACCAGAAAGTTCAAATATATAGCTAACAAACGCTTTCTGATTTTTTTTTTCTATTAAGAAAAAAAATACACTTTAAAATGCAATGGGAAGAACGAAGGTTTCGGTTTCTTGAACAATTTTCTTTCCCTCCTAAAAGAGATTTATGGCAAAAAATCACGGTTCAAGGGAGAGAGAAGCGGGCCGTACGCCTAGCCTAAACTTTCTAGACCATTATTTAATTTTGAGCTTGTAAATCATGGCAAAACCAACTGACAGTCGAGGTGAAAAAGAGTATTTATTTCAGTAAACAGCATCTCGTATCCATCCAGATGGATATGATAAAGCTAGTGCCATTTCAATTGTACCCTAAAAGCTGCTCACATTTTTAAAAGACTATAAGGCCCAATTTAGAATGACGACGTATTTAAAAGAAACACAGTTTCTCGGTAGGCTTATAACAATCAACAAGCTGTAATTCGATATCTTTCATCTCATCTCAAGAAATGGAATCGTTGAGAGAGAATCAGCCCTGTCACATTTCTACAAACATCCATTTACTGGAGAGAAGAAAAAAAAATACTGCCGACAGTTTGACGACAATCAATTCCGCGTCGTTTAAAACAGTTTTATCACTGTCAATTTCGATAAACAACAATTGCAGCCGAGAGATGAAAGAAGAAACACGAGCACAACCCTTTCATGTTTTTCAACAATGGAGCCGCGGGAGGTTTGTATATCTATATAAATATATATATCGACGAGATCCATCAACGGGGTGCTGAAGCGCATCCTTTTCGCCCGATCAACAACGGAGGAGAGGAAGAAGAAAAAAACACATAGAGAAAAAGAGTCCATCCACTTGTGAAAGAAAAGGGGCATCCACGATAGTAGTATTGGCACACATACAGTAATAGCAGTAGGCTACAGCAAAATCCATCACACATCATCATCCCAAAGACCTCCCTCGGATCCTTATACAAAAGAGGATCATCGAGGCGTAAATATACGTTTCGATCCTTCATAAAATATAAAGATGTTTTTTTGTCTATCTCAATAGTTCTTTTCCTTTCTTTTCAATTTAACTTCGGCAATAGCAACTTAGCACTTGATCCCGTAGAGCTCGATGAGAAAATGTGCTTCTCTTAAACTAACAAAGAAGAAGGAGACTACTTCTCTCCAATAAATGTTACAATCTTGATTAGGAGGAATGAATTATTCCCTCACTTGAGCAGCAGCAGCAGCTTGATCCAACAGCGTCGCCCTTGGCAACGCCATAAAAGCCCCCAAACGTCGTCGTTAAGATCAAACACACACACGAGATCCCTCTCTCGTCTCTTCAGCCCCCTTCTTTTTCGTTTCCGTGCAGTAGCCAGGGTGCCCTGCACTAAATCCCGCACCATATGCACCGAGAGGGGGAGAGAGTTAACTGAGTAAACAATAACAATGATCGACACGCCATCCTTCTAGAGGAATAAAAACATAAGTAATTCGGATATATGTGTGTAGCAGACGGAGTTTAAGGGTCTTATGGCAGAGGCACTTGCAGATATTACCATCCAATTTTATTGACCAGCAACACAGAAAGAAGAAATAAGAGGACGGAAGGGCTGCAGTAGCGTATTTGATTTGAGCCGGCGAAGGCTCCATCACGATGGGAAGGATATAAATGTGGACGGCTAAGCTGATGCGACAGGACGTTTAATATAGGGAACACCATCAAGTGGGCCAAAAAAAGAAGGTAAATTGAATCTGACAAAAAGGAAAAGAGAGTAAAGTTTCTTGTCCACTGATCTGATTCCAATTTTTCACTGATTGCTAAAAGACAGTGTTGAAGAAGTGGATGGCATTGGGATGAAAGTTAAGGTCGAAATATAACCCCTTTTATATAAATCTTGTACTTTTCCCCTATTGTTATGTCTACATGCATTTACATGAGCGCGTTCGTCCGCGAGATAGCAATGGGACACGCTACGGACCGATACCCTTCAGGAAACTTCTCTCTCTCCCCTTCTCTATTGCAGCTCTGCCGTCTCATGGATATATACGTAAGGTTGATTGCACTGCACCCCAGACGTATATACTGGTTTGTATATATACATGTATACACACGGGATTGACTGGAACAACTCTGGAAAAAAGAGAAAAGTTTGTGGACCTCCCTCCCTTGTTTGCTATACTAACTTTGATAAACTGATCTGCTACGTACCTAACCGATCTGCTGCGTGTGTAATACGATTTTCTCTCTCTCTTTCCCTTTATATATATGCCTGAGCCCTTTTGCGAGATATGGGAGAGAATTTATTTATCAAAACTCGTTCGGGCATATGGTTTCCGATCTTCTTTTTTTTTCACGGTACACCAGTTCCATAGTAGATTCATCTATTTGTCTTTCCAAAGCTTCGCGCAGATGTTTGAAGAGTCGCATCCCTAAACTACGAACTTTAATCCAATGATAGCTGCGACATTCACGCAGTTTCTAATCGCTCATACATTTTCCATTAACAACCTCCGATATGCTTCTATTGTTGGAATTATCCCCACTTACATATCTCTTTAATATTTGTTCTGAGATGGAAAAGCGGATCTGCGTTCGAGGTTCTTAATAGAAAACGATTCAGCATAACATTATTCCAATTTCTTCCTACTATTGCCATCTACCAAGCACGGCTTTGAGCTGTGCAGACGACCAATAGTTTCACCCGTCAGAAACTAGATGGCTCGGGTGGCTTTGAATTGAGTTAGGAAGGCAGGGTGAGGATCGGTGCCTTCGAGAGTAGTAATAATTCGAACAAGTTTTGTTTTGTTTTTTCCCTTTCAAAATAGCTCCCAAGTGTCATCGATTGAGTTACGCGTTCTGGCGTTATTTGTTTCGATGTGTTGGGACACACCTACAATAAGAAACTGCTGGACACGCGCCTGCTGTGCTTCAGACATTTATTTTCCCGGTTGATTGATTTCTGCAACCACGAAGCGGCAACACGCACCGTCAGCACGCTATTATGCGCGGAACACAAAACAACAAAATTGGCAAAAAAAGCAGTCTCGACAGCAATAATCATCTTAGTATTCCCCCAAAACCGCTCTTGTGATTAAATTAATCAACAAAAAAGTTAACTATTCTACCCTTATAGTGCAGGCCATTGGTCGGAATCGATTGCGAGTTTACCTTATTAAAACTTGCCCTAGGGCATCTCTTCCTTCCCGCAAAATTTTTTAAAACTCATTTCAAAGTTCAAAGTCAGATGAGTGCGCAAGCAGTGATGGCTTGCGGCCTAGATCCCGCCAAAGTGGGCTATTAAAAAGGACCACCAGCTCACGTACATAAACATTCAAAAGCGAATGACGCAATCGATTGGTCGAGAAAAAAAGTGGTCCCTTGAAATCGATCGCTAAAAGAAAAAAAAGTAAGCCTCGAGCTGAAAATCCTTTTTTTTTATATAGTCTGCGAGAATGTCGGTTAGGAAGCATTATGAAGTAAAGCTGAGCGCGCACTGACTGACCGCGTCTTCAATGTTCAATTAGAGACGTCGCTCGTCAGATTCGACGTGTAGGCGCGCACCAGAGTCGAGGAAATCAGAGTTAGAACTACTACTCATTATATGTGCGTCTCGACAGCAATTTCGCGGCGGCCGTGAAGCGCGCGGAAGCGCGAAACAATGTGAGAGACGACCGCAGCATACCAATAGTCCACCCATTTTCTCCCGAAATGCGGCTGAATGCACTGCACCCTCCCTTAGCCCGAAGGAAAAGCTGGTTGGAAAGCTCACATCCAGCTCAGCACATCTCTCTCCCTCCCTCCCTCCCTCCCTTTTTCTTCTACTCCACTGCATCCGTATCTAAGAATGAAAGAGAGAGTGAGAGCCGGAAAAAAAATTGTCGATTTTGCTGACAAGGGCAAACAGTATACAAAGGCCTTCGAGCGACATGTACTCTGTCACGAACTGGAAAACCGCCTGTGTGAAAATCCTTTATTTACCCAATCTACTTTACAATACTACTACTACTACTAAGATCAGTTGAGGCCCATAGAACAAAAAGAAAACATATTTTGCAGTCAGATATTTTTTTTGGCTCAAAACTGCGGTTATGTAATGAGCTGATTTTCCATAGTAGTTGCATGTAACAGGGATCCCGGTGCACTGCATCAGACCGCAGGGGTTACATCATTATACGTGCACTGTGTTCAACGGTCTAAAGGGGACTTTTTGGAAAGAGGAAGTCTCGTATTGAACAAGAGAACAGAGAGGGATGCATGGGTATAAATTGCATCCAGATTAAATTGGAGGAAAAGAAAGGGGGCCTCGGCTTGATGTGTGTAGCAAGCCAGTATGTCGTCCCCTAGTGTGTAATCAAATCACTTCCGTAGGATTTAGAAGGGCTGACCTTTTAGTCAGTCAGTAAAGAGATCCGACAACGAGTAACCAATAAGAGAAGCAGGGGGGACGATGAGATTGAGACGCGGACACTGAATGCTTGAACAGCTCAATACCAGAATTGCGTATTGATTTTGTTATACATGTCTTTGCAGATGGCTCAATGTTTTAGCGTCCAAGTGAGAACTGCACTTAAAGTTCCAGTTCATTGCGCAGCTCGTCTGCTAATCAATAAACCACGGGGAAGAAAAACTTCGAGTGAACTTGAATACGCTGAATTTCATTCGCCTACTATGACTTGCTCGAGAAAATAACCTTTAAACAGAACTGCTGCTGAAGGGGGGCTCGCTCGCGTGAGAACCCCGTGCAGCCCTGTCAAATGTCGTGAACGTTCCCAACACACGCGCCCTTACTTGCATGTACACACAAAAAAAGGTATACGCGTTCAGATTTTCTACTGACTACGATCCATAAACTGGCTTACAAAACGACCATAATGTGGAGTGAAAAAAACTTTTATCACTACAAGAAAAACCTTCAAGTGCGCTCTGCCACCCTATCAAGATTTAAGTTAGTGCCGTCATGAATAATTCACGCATTCATGAACGAACATTACTCAAGAGTACGTTTTCAACCATCAAAGTGGGCAGTAGCTTAAGACTAATGATGAGTACAGCGTTCTTTCTGCTTCTGGTTCCTCTTCTTCAAAGTTCTTTCTCTATGTATATTTATTTTCCAAATGAAAGGACTTTAGTAACCGATAATCATTCGACCGCGCACAAAACTGTCTATTCTGACTGACTCGTACGACGCAAAGAGGGATCTATATATAATAATCGATCTTTGGGCATTTCGCCCATACGATGTTCCGGCGTCATTTCACAGACGAATGATTTCATAAGTTGTCTTTTCTTCTAAAGTCTCTTTCCCTCTAAAAAGAATTCCAATTAGCAATCAGCTGGCACCTCCCACCTTCGATTCCCTTAATTACGTTTTAAAAAGAGAGGACCTATTGCTTGCCTAGTAGTAGTAGTAGTATGGGGTGAGCAAGTTTCTCTCATGATCATCAGATTTCTATTTCCTTCCGAGTTGGAAGAAGAAAAACTTTTTACTGCTTTGTCGGGCAGGACCGAGTGATGACAGCGTCACTCGTATCATTACTTTTTTTTATGACTGCTAATTAACAACAAATTACACGCACTGTGCAGCTCCTGTTCCTACTATCTTCCTTCACCTATTTTTTCTTCTCTCTCTCTCTCTCTCTCGAGAGTATATCGTCATCGGAAAGGGTGACATGATCAAACCCCTCCCTAGTTGCAGTTTGATTATGTACTCTACCCGCATCCGGTTATGATTTAACAACGACCTTGATTGAACATGATCTAACCTCCAGAACCCTCACTACATTTATAATAGATGATGTGCGACAGCTAAAATGCAAATTAGATTGCGGCTTTCAATATCTAGAAAAGATATGCAAATCTACTTCTTGATGATCCTCATTTCATGGTTAAGGTTCAAGCCGAGCCGTATTATGAAAATTTCTTGCTAATGTGAGTAGGATAACGAGGGGATCTATACAGGGGAGTTCATGAGAGCTTGCACACCTTGCTTTGGCAAAACCATCGGGGATCTACCGTCTCTCCTGCCCTAGCTCTCTTCAAATCCCTGGATTCTCAACTCACCGCAGCTGTTCAACATCCCACGCTAATAAAGTATTCTGAAATTGGGATGAGATATATATCCGTACAAAGAGAGAGGACACTTTCTGTATATCTATATGAATAGAAGGCTATATCTGCACTCACCAACTCGGATTTCAAGTGGTTACATGATCATTCGTAAACTAGTAAAAAACAAAAGTTTAATATTTTTGGGGAAAAGGGGTTAGAACAAAGGGGACCACTATATGGATGGAAATCTTCTTCCCAAGTAAAGGATGCAAAACGATTTCAGTGAACGATAAAAAAAATGAAACATGGTTTCTTATCGCTGGATTGTTAGGGAGCCTCAATCGTGTTCAATGGGAAGGAATAATGGTCTGATAACGATGTCTCCTTTGCTTCACATGGTACTTTATAGCTTTAAAAAAATTCTCTTTGTCTCAAGAACCCCTTGATTATTGCATCATAGTCTGCTTTGCACTTCCATTTTCAAGCTGAATTATTTTACTCTAAAAAGTTTCCGAGCGCCTCTTTTTCCGCCCAATGCTTCATCGTGTATTGTGTGAATAGGACTAGATTAAAAGTACAGTTCCGCCAGCCAAAGTCACAGCTAAAAGACTTCCGAAATATATTTCGCAGAGGGACACAGGGGACAGAGAACGGAAGGAAATCATATGAAAGACATGGCACAAATTTCTTGGTACTCAAAACTGTTGGCTTTCGTTTTGTCAGTCTTTCTGTTAGGTATGAATTGATAGAGCCTCGGAATCATCGATTCCGAGTCTCAGACAGTAGGCTTAATCACAGCAGAAAAGAAAAATAGCAACTATCGTTCCCCTATTCTTTCTAGTTGCATGGGCCTCTCTTTTCTTATTTCTTCAGCTTACGGTAATAATGGCCTTTTCCTTCAAAGAATGGTCTTTTGTGGGATTCTGGGAACATTGTCATGGATCTGAAAATCCTTATGGATTACTGAAACCTGACCAAAGTATTGGGATCATGTTATCTACTATATAACTAACCAAAAAAAAATTACAAATAATTATTTCGAGAAGAAGGAATTAATTTTAATAGGAAGCGAAGCAAGTGGTCGTAATGTACGTCGCATCCCCCACAACACATACAGCTCAACAGTATAACAAAAGGCCTCTCTCTCAATCCTGTGGGATCATTTTAGTTATTCTACTAGTGCGGCAACCTAGTATTGAGTTATGTTAGGGACCAGAATACAATATCCGTCGGTAGAGGAGACAATCAGGCTTTTAATATTTAACAGGATGTTAAGGACTTAAATGTAGTCAACAATAACCGGCTTGGAGAATCGTTATACTTGATGAGTAATTAGCATAATTGTAACTGGAAAAAAGGCTGGCTTACTTTAAGGGTCAAAGTTTAAGGGAAATTTGCAGGTGGCGTATTTTCGATCAACTTCTTGTTTCTTCTTATTTACTTTAGCTGTGTAGGTACGGTACTCTTCTCCTCGATACATTAAGTGGATCAAAAACAGAAAGATCGGATATCATCATGACCTTTTGCGACCATGCGAACCGAACAGTTCCGCTCATGTTTAAGTAACACGAAACCAACGGAACATGTGCTAAAAGGAGCGTTTCTCACGGCAGCCAGAGTCCATAATACGACTAACCCAACTCTGTTTCAATGCTTGGTAGAAAAAGAAAGGGCTTCTCGGCTCTTCTTTCATCCCCACCGTGCGCACCACAGTGGAAAAATAAAATAAAGGAAGAATCAATTTGCTAACAATATAAATTTAGTTGCCCATTGACGGACAGGAAATAGGAAAGAGAAGACTCTTTCCTCCGGGATTTATTTATTGGATAAAGTCCCCATTGAAAATTTGTCACCGCCTTTAGCCGCCCCATTAGATAAGCTCATTTAACGTGAGGACCAAGAGAAGGAAGATACTTACTTCTTCCCCATCTCCTTTTTTTTATTATCTCTCCCTGATTTTGGCAGATGACTGCAGAGAGAGAGAGAGAGGAGGCGAAGAGAAAAGAAATCGATCGATAAGAGGACCGATGGCAAATATTGGACTAGATCCAATATTGGAAAGGGGGGTCCACCAAAGTCTCTGCTCCAACGGCACCCAAGCTTATACATAAACAGAGCTCCCCATCTGAAAAATTTATCCGACTTTCTTTACACAGAGTTTATATAGCTCGGCCGCTTGGTACCGTACAGTATACGATGAATCATCCGTCAGCCCAATGGGACCCCTTCTGCCTTTTCTTCCATCACTCTCCTATCCGGCAGATGGATAGGTTCAGACTGACCGGAAAAAAGAGAGGGAGAAGGGTGGGAATGATTCATAGAGTTGACACACGAGCGTAAGTAAGGGTGGGTGACAAGGGGGCTCAGAAACGCTCATTTGCATCGATCCCGGCTTATTCGGTTACAGGGGGGCGTTACAGCTTAGGCACACCGTATAAAATAAGCCGTTACGGCACTACTAGGCCGGATTATTAATCAAGTTGGTTGCGGGGATATTCCCTTGGTCAACAACCTATTTTTTTTTTTATAAAAATAGCTTTTCATCAAAATAAGTGATTTCCTTCCTTTGCGTGAAAGAAGAACCATGGCAGATTGAGCAGACGGGAAGTTGATGTATGAATATATCCCTTCAGGATACGAGTCTGTAGAGAACGTGCTACATATTCGAAGGACGAGCGCGAAATTTAAATCCTATTTGCTCCTTTGAAACGATGAGAAAAGAGTAGGGGGAAATCCTTCTGCTATTGAATCAGCGGAACGTGTGCAACTTGCCACTTTGAAACGTATCTGTGTACGCCGTAAAGAACCCCCTTTTTTCCCTTCAAACGTTTCTCGAATGTTTAATGGACTCGAGCGTTCCAGCCACGTTCAAGTAAGGACTTCAAAAAGGGATCTGTTTTTCTTTTTCTTCTTCTTCTTCAAACTGTGGATGAAAACACTTTTCAAGGACTGGTAAAGGTTTTGGCAAACATGAAACTAGGGCTCGACCATAACAAAGTATCATGCAGTATTTCCATACAAACTTTAGTGTAGATTGAAGTACATTACGTGTCTTGCCAACAAACACGAAAGATAAATAAAATCTTCCTCTTTTAGTTCCATCACAAAGCTATTGGCTAGTTTTTTCGGATTGTGATGGGTGATTGAAAGCTATGTTCCAGAATGCAAATAATTGGGGAAGTGCAGAAGCTCTTTGGAGAACAATCAAAAGAATCATAATAATAATAGCCTTTTATAGAATATATATGTGTATAAAATTGATTATGACTATGCACGCGTCGGGTACACAATTGCCCCGTCGAGAACCGGAAGGGTCCCCCTTTTTCTCGGTAGAAATCAATGAGTGGAGCGATGAGGACGGACGAGGAAGGATGAGTCGATATCAATCTGTTTCCCTCCCCCCCATCTCCCCCCTTCAACTTCTTTCCGTTTCCTACTTCCTCTTTTTTTTTCTTATTCTTCTCCTTCTTCTTCATCCACGTCTCCTGCTCATTTATTACGATCCGGATGAGTAGAGAGACGGAACGCGTCCGGGAGCTTCTCTCTCTCTATCAGTCTTCTTTCCTCCTACGCTCCCGAAACAGTAACTGGGGAGGGTCAGACACTACTATATTCTATACCCATTTTCAAGAGAAAGAAGAGGGGGGAAATAGGCAACAACGGAAAAGAGCCAGAGCAGCGGTGGCGGCACCAGCAGCCCACGATTGATGAGGAAGAGAGCCCGGGTCCGTTCGTCGTCATTTCTTCTTTAGGGAAGAGAGAGACGCCCTTGCCCGACTGTCAACTTGCCAGTAAGGGAGAAAGAGAACAAAAAATATAAATAAAGATACGGACTGTACACAGACAAAGCACCAAGTCGCGCTGAATCAACAACATCTTCCCTCTTCACAGTGACTTTTATACTGGCACAAGTATAAAAGGGGCATTCCCTCATATCATGAGCCTCTCTCTCTGTATCAAGTCATCTTCGAGTACTGGAGGAAAAGAAAATAAACAAAGCTCTATCTTCTTTATATTTATATATATATATATATACCCACTCCAATATTTTATACTCGATGTGGAGGACTGTTGACGACTGTCGACTCCACATCAAATACTGCATATACGATCAATGACATTTCGCAAATGCATCAGCTCAGCATAATTGAGTTTAGGTATTCCAAACATCACATTTCTCTTCTTTGTCGGCTTGCCTTCTAAAGGCAACTACTGACTGAGAGAGGAGCCACGAGTTGGTGAAAGCCAGCATCTGCTAGTTATTACTATATAGTTACTAAACATGAGCCAAATATGGCAGTGGTGCATTCAATTTCGACGTCTTTCATTCAAATGCCGAGCAGCTCAACTCCCGGGATCCAAAGTTCACTTTGGGCTTCAAAAAGGGACTATGGCGCCCTCAAAAGCGACTAAATACGTTAAAGATATATCCGAGAGCTTTAGTTTGCAGAATCGATTGAGGCTCAAAATAATACACAGATGCTAGTTCCAGCCCTCTCCTTCGCATTTTCTTTTATTTACTGTTGAAGTCAATTTGATAAGATTCGGGTAGGTGGGAGGGACAAATTAAATTTATTATGAAAAATTGATTTATGACTTGCCCAACTCCCCCTCACATCCCCTTTACGCGATTACTAAACTGACATATATAATTAGTTTAGCAAGATGATTCCAAGTTACATTAAAAGCGGAGGAGTCGGTAGTACTTTGGGTCAACTAGAGTTTTGCATATGCCAGAGGGCATCCCTTTGATTCAACAGCCATCACTCGATGATGGAAAGTACAACTCTGGCCGGCATGCAATACACAAATGAGAGAGGACAGAACAAAGTCAAGCGTTTCCAGTGAGGGGGCACACAACGAGAGGCCCTCTTTCTCCTAACGAGAAGAGCACAACGTCTCTTTAAAAGAGAATGAGTGAGGGCACAGAAGAGGAAGAAGAAAAAAAAGTTTCCGGTCCTGACTGCTAGAATGCCGGTAGTCACCACTGCCAAAGAGTTCCCTCCACTGCATCAGCTTTAAGTGAAAACGGAAAGAGAGAGAGAGAGAGAGACGAGCGCTTCTTCCCAACTGCTAGATAAAGTTTTCTTCGTTGCATACGCCCCAAAGCATTCGTGAAAAAAATTCTTTGCACCAACTGTTTAGGATCATTCCTTTGCCTTTTCATAAAAAAAAAGAAAGAGAGGAAACGAGGAGAAAAGAAATGGGTGAGAGAACGTAGAGCGCGCTAACGAGCGGCACAATCGGGTTGATCAACTTGTGCCCATGTCTGCCTCTCTCTCTTCTTATATATATTTACTCTATATATTTATATATAATAAAAAAGACTTAAAGACGCAAGGAAGCGTGAAACTTAGCCATCATGGTGACTATAGCGGCGGTGCGCTACAGGGAGGAAAAAGTGCTCGTCATTCGTTGCGCATCGTCCATCAGAGAGCAAATCGAATGCAAACCCAAATCTTTTGAGAAATAGGGATCCAGATGGAGGAATTCTGGTTTCGGGAACTCATTAAAGAAATCTTACATGATCGATAATCGATAAAGAGGAGAATCTTTCCATTGCGACGACCAAGACGCCTCTCGTCGTCTGGCATGATAGAGTCACTACCTTCTTGAGAATGTGAATGTGACCCTCTCCAACCTAATTACGACTAACCACTTGATGTTGTTGCGCCTGTGCTCACAAGGTCGTGGCGATTTACGTCTTTCTATATAGATGCGTGCGTCAGCACACATAATGGGCTGCGGCTACAAATAACTCTTTCTCACTCCATCGAGATTACAGAAGAGATTGGATTTAAATAGATGGGATGAACCAAAATAGGAACAAATTAAATGTATAGATAGGCAAAAAATACACTCGTAGAACTTACTTGATTTTAAGCTAGAGACAGAGAAGGAAACCTTCTTTACTAAAAATACTGTTCAAAGTGTTTTCTTTTTAAAAAAAGCTTTTCCAAAAAGAGGGAAGAAAAAAAATACGATCCTGTATGCTAATATTACAGGAATACAATTGTCACTCTTTCAGCAAGTCTGACTGAGAACCGAATTTCCACAGCATCAGTATTGATTTGTGTCTGCGCTCACAGACGACAAGGGGCTTCCGCATACTGTCAATATAAATGATTGCAAAGGCAGGAAATGATCACAAGGGGACACTTAAAAAAAAGGGAAAGGAGCCACAAGCCCACAATGAAGAATGATCCTGACAAGTGGCTTATTTTTCTTCTCTTTTGTTCATTTTTACAATGCTTCGTTAAACGAATTTATTAAAAGTATGTTACGCGAGAGAGAAAGCGTAACACTAATGTGCAACTGATAACTGGAAAATTTGCTCACGCTACACCTTCTGCGAGAAACGCACTCATGTAGGTTACCATGACAGGCTCAAATCCGGCAGGAAGTTGAACAAAATTAAACTTTAACTAACATACAAAAAGAAAGTATACAAAATCGAAAATGTAACTAAAACAAAATTGGATTTTCAGCCTTTCGTTCAAAACTATTTGGGATGTCCCGAGGGTAATGGAAAATTGGATCTATAAAAAGAGTTGATGGAGCGCGCAAAATAAAATGAAAACCGGTAGCGTTCCATTTGACTGACATTTTCCAGAGCTCGACGCAGGCCATATTTAAATACAATAAACAGAGCATAAAAATTAATGAAATTTTCAAAAGCTTATTTAAAGTCCAAACTTTAATGATTTTACTGTGTCTATATCCTTCTTGTTCGCCTCCGCACTAAATAATGCTACGTAAGAAAATAAAAGCTTATTAGTAGGATAGGCCAAAGTTCCCTGAAGGGTTATTATAACGTATCATCACGCAAATATCAGCGTGTATGTATATAGAAGAGGAAGAGAGGAGTGGCCCGGAAACAAGTCGATGTCTACAAAGCCCGCAAGTAGAACCGCACCCGCAGGCAGAACGGATGCAGTGAATCGACCGGGCAAAGTCCACCAGCACATCTACCAATCCATCACTTTCAATCCCGGCAGAAAATAGAACCACGGAAAACAAAAACAAAAGAGGAACACTGGAAATGTCAGTAGAGACAGATAGGCTAAGTGCTGCATGTTTGTTATCGTCAAGAATTTTGCGCAGCACCACAAGAGGAGGATACGTGATCCCCCGCAGGAGCCATCGTCCTCCAACAAACTTTTGATGTGTTGACGAAGCAGGATTGGAGGGTATAATTCACCCAAAAGTGTTGATCCTCGCATCCAAAATAACAGAGGGTAAGCCGAGCTTCAAAAAACTTATTCTTCTTCACCAGTGTTGATACGAGGGAATCCTGCACGGAGGAAGCAATACTTTCCATAAACTATTCATCATGTTATTTAACCTTTTCAAAAATGCATCAGGGGAAAACCATCGTCAAAGTGACGGAAATTCATTTCAACAACAACACCGATTTCGCAGGAAAAGAGGTCAGAGATCGGCCACTGAATCTATTATTTATACGATATCAAATTTTCAAACAATCAATGATGATCCTATGTTTCACTATTCAGCTATGTTAGATAACCAATCGTTTTTAATTCTCTCTGTCAACCCGTGCTAAAAATCGATACACACAAGCAAAAAGAGTCAAGTACACCGTCGAGGAGTAACAAACAACACGCTCTATCCCCCTTTTTGCAAGTTGTCCTATTCTCCGATCTCAGTTTTCGCCTCCATGTACATAAACAAGCATTCGTGCTATATCCATGATACTTTGATATGAGAGCCCTCCTTTCTTTATTGCTGGGCGGCGGATTAGAGCATGAAGACGAATGTTAGACGTACTGTACACCCTGTATTCATCGTCGTGTGGACTTCCAACTGCACGAATTTCGCACAAAAAGGCAACGCAACTCGGCAATCTCAGCACTGAAAATCCATATATAAGCTACCAATATAGGTCGTCTCATGCTATACATCATTTTATTTCGAGTCGTCCCTTCTATTGAAAAAAAGCTAGTCCAACGCAATTTATTTAGAAAAGTAATCATAGCTTTACGTAACTTATATATTTTTGTATGTATACGACAGTTGGCACATTCTGTTTGTCCAAGAGGCGCATTACGTAAAAGTGGCAAAAACATATATACATGTATACCACTTTCTTACAGTAACAGGGTTTTTGATGACTCTGAAAACATATATTCCCACCTCCTCCTACTCGTCTTCTTATATACAACAAACTCTTTCAATTGATATGCATCTGAGAGCGAGGCCGGATGTCGCTCGGGGTATCCAATTTCCTCTTCCGCCCGGATACTTGAGTAGTTTTGTCTCTCTTCCCGGTGAAGAGAAAGACAGATAAGTAGCTCAAATACAAACACACAAAAAAAGTTATTCCAAGTAAAACAGAGAGAACCCGCCCTCGATAATCCCGTCAGGAGGGTCCACCGGGTGTTGAAAGACCCAGCGATCCATCACGCCCTCATGAAAAAAGACAAAAGAGAGAAAATGGTAAACGACGAGGACAACGACACAGGGATCCAATAAATTTCCAACCAATTAGAGCGCTGGGAGGGGGTCGTATAGATGAAAACAGCACTTATCTCCCCTACTGCGTCCGAAATTCCATGTTATGTGTGTTCCATTGCATTATTCACCTCGTCCTTTAGCGTGCAAATAGACAGACCCCTCGGTTCGTCAACAGGTTCACTCGAAAATTCATTGAGATCATTCGAGCGGTGAGGAGATCCCTTCACTCAGCACAGAAAACGTTTGTTAAGGGAACGTGCCATCTGTGACTCTTGACGTAAAAATAAAATAAAAACGAGGGGTCTTATATATTATATTATATGGAATAGCAATCGATCCTGCACTACATTACAATTTTAGTTAAGCTCAAGAGAGAAATCATAAAAAGGTCCGGTCTTAGTATCTTGGTAATTAATCCTAAATAATTCAACACACTTCTGAATGCCTTTTGCGTATTTAACAGCGAGATTACTGATGTTAGCCGTTTCAATGAGTTCTACCGTAGTACACAAGCTAGTAGGAAGTGCGCCATTCTGTTATCGATTAGAGTGAATGTAATTTTCAGGGGCGCAATGCCCCTGAAAATTCCTTGTTTGCTTTGAATGGGCATGCTTGGATCTTGCATTATTTAAAATGTCCTGTGTAGCCTTTTAAACAAAAAGAATTTAGGCATTCGTTTTCCCACTTAAGTTCCGTTCTCAATAGCAGCAGAATTTTCCAAGAGCATATCAAGGTTAAATTGGAAAAAAGGCCTAACCCAGCTACAGGTAGGAGTCCATGAATCATAGACGACGATATTGTCAATGATGAAACTGCGGCAGCCGAGTATAAAACGTTTTGGGCGCAATAAGATTGACACAAAAAAATGGCGTGACATCTATTCAATCGATTAGAGAGAAATGGTGCCAACGCAGCTCGATGCAATTGACTTTGCCTCTGTAATCGTTCAGGAAACGATGGAAAAAGAAATCAAATGTATTTCATTTTATTATTTTTTTTAGGTTAACGCTTCCAGGAAAGGATGCGTATAATGGAACGACGAGGGATACATAAAAAGAAGAAAAAGTCATTCATCAAGAAGCCCACGCTTTCATCATCAGTCCGGGGAAGGACCGGAACAAACGAAAAATACGAAGAGATTAAAAAGAGCCAAGCTGAAGATTAATAATTACACTTGAGACTTGGACGACAGTGTGCTGGCAATATTATTAGCAAGCTTCGAGGTCTTTGCGTACTGCTAAATTTAATAAGAAAAGTTGCCTTGCTAATAATAATATAAAAAGTTGTTAGTTTTCCTTCCTTCCTTTCCCTCTCAGCGCTGAAGCAGTGATACGCTTCATTTCGTAAGAAGCCATAATTCTCAACCTGATGACGAATCAAAAATAAAAGTTTTCGCTTCAAGTGGCGTACGCAGCGGTTGTGATGCAATTCTTTCTATTAGTCGTAAAGTAACGCTGCATACGTGATGACATCTGCAGTGACTAAACAATTCAAGACTGCTTGAGAAGTAAGGAATTTCCTACACAATAGAATAATGCGTCTACGGCACAACCTATGCGGGTTTCGAGTCGTAACTTTTTAAAGCACGATTCTCGCTCAGTGTGTCAACGGCAAACGTAACAACAACGACCCATAAACGTTATAACACACAAAAAAATAAGGTACAAGAAAAAAAGATTCGAGTTTTTTCGTCCTTTTTCGAGGTCGACCGGATGTTACCATTCTTGCCGCCGTCCCGTACACACCGTTACAGTAGAGAGAGCAGCAGAGGGAGGAGGTCGGGCGGGAAAGACGTTCGACGCGCCAAGCCCAGATCGGTGCTGTCTGAAACGATCCGTCGCCTCCCCCCCCCCCCCCCTTTCTCCCCTAGTCAAAACAGGCAGCTAACTGCAGTTGCACGACCAGTCTCGTGTCTGACAGTCAACAACACGCTTCTCTTTTTTACTCACGATTCGTCGAGTATTTTTTTTAAATAAATAAAGTGTAAAGAGAGAGAAAGGAACATTAGCGGTTCTCACACCTGTGCGAGCACACATTCAAACATTTCATTGATTCTCATGTAAAAGAGAACACGTTTTGTGTGACCTTTTTTCAACTTCCGGTGCTAAAAGACAATAATGAAGTGCGCTAGAGAAGCAGTAAGGTGGGAGTTTACCTACACGACGAGTACGAACAACAGTTGATTTCCTGCAACGGCACCTTTTACACACGTCACCCCGAAGTCTTCACCTTTGGCTTTTCTTGTTCGTAACCTCGCGAGAAAGGAGATAACGAGTTTCGTTCCAGCCGGTGTGTGTGCGTCTCATCCGGCCGAACCTTCTTTTTTTCCCACACATGGAATAATTCATTCACATGCTACAACTAACATTGATTATTTATACAACAAAAATATGGGCATTGTCTCATTTACTATGAACAAAGAATGAAGCAGTTAATACATAGTGCATTACATGACTGAAAAACATGGATACAACAACGAAGCTATTTAGTTCGCCTGGCATTTATTCAGGGCATCAGTGGTTCGCAATCACGCGCTGTTCGTCTCACTGCCGCATCTGATCCTTATTCCTTTGCCAAGACACGCACACGCCAACTCATTTGCCCCTCCACTTCAAGGTGGAAGATGTTATGGGAAGCTCTACGGTTGGTGCATCGGCAATCCTTTTAAAGCTTCAAACTGATAACCAAAAAATCCCCTTTCTCGCTAGCACCGAAAACCACTCCAACTCAACCCACACGCTCCCTCCTTCATCAGCTGGGGGAGAAAAAAACGATAGCGCACGTTAAAGTGTTGTGAAGGAAATAAATATAAGAAAGGAAAACACACTATGAGAAGCAAGATGAACAAAGTGAACGTGCTAGTAGTGCTTATGGTGATAGTGGTCGGGGCAGCCGGCGCCTGCCCGGGAGTCAAGTGGAAAGGTGGGAAACAGACGGTCGAGTGTCGCCAGCGCGGTCTCATCACACTTCCATCCAACATTGACCCACAGACACAAGTGCTGGACTTGTCTGGCTCCAATTTCCAGACTCTGCCGCGAGAAGCATTCATGCGAGCTAACCTTTTGAACCTTCAGAAAGTCTATTTAGCCTCCTGCAAGATTGGCCATATTAACGAATCCGCCCTGCACGGATTGACCAATCTCGTTGAACTCGACTTGTCCGATAACTTGCTGACAGACATTCCCAGTGCGGCACTCAAAGATGCAACTTCCTTGCGTGAGCTCCGACTCGCCCAAAACCCGATACAAAAAATAGAGGCCAAGGCGTTCGTCGAAGCATCCGGTTTGGTTAAACTCGACCTCTCCGACTGTCAAATCGAGGTTATAGTAGCCTGGTGCTTTCGATGGTTTAGATGGATTGGCTCAGCTTCGGCTGGGTGGCAACCGACTTGAAGAGCTACGCCCAGACGTGGTCACATCTCTTCCTGGGCGGCTCCACGGTTTGGAGCTACAAGGAAACCCGTGGATTTGCGATTGCCGCTTGCGATACTTGCGCGAGTGGTTAATCGAGCACAACGTCCCAAGTCCAGCCACGGCCGCATGTCGCTCCCCGGAAAGACTGATAGGACGTGCTCTTACTGAGCTACAAGTGGATGATTTCGCCTGTCCACCACAAGTGATCCCTCCACCTGCTCCGGCAACGTCTCCTCTGATGACGAGCAGTACGGGAGGAGGAAGCGGGGCGACGGGTCAATCGGCCTCCCTTCAAGTGCACGTGGAAGCTGCCGCAGGGGAGAACGCCACTTTAACTTGTCGTATGAGCGGAGTACCCATGCCGGAAATCACCTGGCTCTGGCGAGGACGAGTCGTGGAAAACGCCAGCAGAGTGGATGACGATCAGCAGCAGCAAGTTCTGAACCCACTTCCAGTCACAGAGGAAGGAATGTACGAGAGTGACTTCGGCACGACAATCAGAACCGTTCTCATATTGGAAGAAGGCAAATACGAAAAGACGAGCCGGCTGATATTGAGTCCAGCTCACGAGGCGGATAGTGGAGAATTTGTTTGTGTGGCGAGCAACGCAGCCGGTACGGCACGACTCAACCTGACCCTCCGCGTGGACGTGGCAGCTCCGGTGGTGGGTGGCTTAGGAGGCGCACAGATTGCCGGATTAGGAGCCGGTCTTTTCATTCTTTTGGCTACTGTAGTGGCCATCCTTCTGGCCATGTTGATCCGGACACGAAGCTCATCCAGCAAACACCAGCAGCAGTCCACTTCGACTGCAAATAGACCGACAGCTGGGCAGTCTTCAACTGCAGGAGTAGCGAAATCCCCTTCTCTTTCTGCCATGGAATACGGTCAGTTTGCTTTGGTCAAACAAACAGCATCCCCCAACCAGGTAGTGGTAGTCAGAGCAATGTCTCCCCCATCGTCGTCTGGAGCCGGACCTGATCTGATCTACGATGCTCGCACTAACAGCTACACGACCAACGGTTTGATGACAGCATCAGATTACGCCATACTTCAGCGAAACCATCAACAGCAGGAGCTCGCACTGGGAGCTGGAGACTACCAGAGCGCTCAGACCGACTCTTTCTATCCTTCAGCACTGTGGGATCATGTTCTGCCTCCTCTGACCGAAGAGGATCGAGCCGTTCTTCACGGTAGTAGCAGCCAGCAACACGCAGGGATCCCGTCACCGATACACCTTCCACACGTTCCCCTGAGTGTGGCAGAGGTCTACAACGCTGTTCCTATTTCGAGTGGTCAAATCATCGCCAACCCGCTGGATCGGGATGGCAGTGATGGCGCAGAGTCCGTCAGTGTCGACAGCTACAGCCTTCCTTGTCGGATACCCACATCCGACCAACAACAGCAACAGCAACATCAACATTCAGCGGCCGGTTTTGTCCCTTATCCACCGGATTATGGCCTTCCTATAACTCAGAGCCCACCTTTGCACCTGCACCGAGAACAACAGCAAGAACAGCAAATAGAGCCGTGTCCATCTGCCCATCCGGCTGGTGGTGCACCCGCCCAGCAGTTCCTAAATTCCTCCGGCAGCTGCTACGGTTCGAAAGCTAGCAATAGCAGTGCTGAATCGAGTCCGGCGAGCAGCAGTCCAGCCGCAAAGAGTCCACGGTTTTGGCAACAGCGGCCGGGTGGCGGCAACAACGTCAACATAAAGCAGAGAAATCATCATTTTGCCCGTGACTCGCCGGACGAAGGGTACCAAGAAGAGTGCGCCACTGATGTGTGATCTATCATCATCCCTATCAAAGCCCATAGATCATCGGAGCAGGCCTCAACTCTCCCGCAACTAGAGTGACAGATTGCCAATAATCGGTCCTCGATTCGTGGTGGACCCAGTGTCACGCAAAGGATATACAATACAAAAAGTGCATGCTGTGTGTGTGTGCACTGTGTGCAGCGGGGAACGTGATTATTTATCCACCGTTCCGTCTAGCTCAGCTCTCACGCGACGCCCGTCACGACGACGTGGTGTTAAGGGGGAAGAAAAGAAGACGGACGCAACCTGCTGACGATGACATATGTTTCCATCCCATTTTTTTCCCTTCTTCTTTTTTCTTCGCTTGGCCTGTGATGGGGTCGTGCTCGTTCTTCACGTACTGATGGTTTATATGTGTACACATCTTGCTCTTTTTTCCCGCCCTTCTCCGTGACTATTCTAATCTCATGTGAACGTATAGGTGTTTTGAAGAATTAGAAACAAATTATATAAAGTATATATATATATATATTAATATAGGAGATGGCTATAACTGATTATCAGTTGCCACATTAACACAGCTCAGACCAAAAAAAAAATTACTAAGAAAACTTGTACTTTTGTGCGTTTCAAGGTAACATTGCGAATAGCATTTCATTATGTTGTAAATATCGATTTCTTTCAACTCGTAAACTTTCGACTCATAATATTATATTATTATAAATCTATATATTTGTGAACGTCTCCAGCCATGTACAGTGTGTCCAAGTATAAACAATATGCGATAATACTTCTGTGTGTCTACCGTGAGAGAAAATATACACAACAGTCGCTGATTGCTAAACATAATCCAACGGTGCTGCTCCCGGTGAAGAACGGGGATGCGGTTTATTTTTTCTTCTTCTTCTTTCAAAACAAAACACAACGGTGCACCGACATGCTCACTTGACACATCTCTGGGATGATTATAACCATCGTAATATACCGGTGCAAGGCAATTCGAAAGTTAACGTATATATACAACACGTGTGGTCGTAGAAGCATCTTCAACAAAATCACAAAACCGTAAAGAAGAAAAAGAACGGGATCGGGACGAAATTGGAGGAACGAAGTGGCTTTTTTATATTATTATTACAACTACTTTCAAGGGCAAATTCCTTTGCTATAAAACACAAAGGCGTCAATATCAATTCCATCACGGTGTGCATCCATCTAAAGATTTTCAACGCTGCAGAAATATGGTACGGGTATATGAAAGCAACCGAGCTCTTGTAACAAGAAGTCCCACGCTAGTCATACGTAACCAGCTCAGGGCATCAAATTGTTTTTGTTTTTTCTCCTTTTTTCTCTCCTCCTAAAATGTTATATAGAGCGTGTGTGAAACAGTGCCGGAGGTATTTCCTGGTTGAGTTGCTGCTGCTGCCTCCGCCGTAACTCGTAAGTGTGAGACGTACACGCAAGTTCACCATATATACCGACCCCAGCGTATTTCCTCTTTGCCGGTAGCAAACAATGGCAATCAACTCAGGTAGTACGATAATAGGTCTAGGGGGAGAAAAAAAAGGAAAGAAAGGACGGACGGACGCGAGGGCTGTTTTCTCTTTTTCCCTTCCTGTCGTCGACAGTGCACTATTGCTGTATACATATACATATATATATATATACATATACATGGATTACTCGAATTAAGTGGTGTATACAAGAGTTGTGTGTTCTTGCAGTGGATGCGGCAGACCGGAACCGGCCGGATGCGGTGTGCAGGAGGCCAGAGGGAACTACTTCTCTCTCTCTCATAGGAGTGAGGCTCTAGTTGAACATTCATGGTGCTTTAAAAAGAAAAGAAAAAAAGGACGTCCTTGGATATAAACCATTTCTTTTACTCCTTTCCTATCTAATCCAGTAGGAATAGACATTCGGCGACGCGCCCAGACTTCATCGCAAGCGGGAAATGGAAGAATCAAGGTCCCACCCTATCTTTCTGTAACGCACAAGTAAAAAAAAAATAATAAGAAAAACCACCACCACCACCATTGGTTGCATCCGGTCAATAGTGAGCGCTCGACATCCGGCGGCCCACTGCTGTCCCTCTACTAGATCGAAAGAGCCGAGACAGGGAAACAAAAGGACGGAATAACCCGGGGCCGATCCTCAATCCAGTCAATCCTGGGAGACGATAAATGCTGTCGCGCCGCTCCCCCAGTGTTTATTCCCTTTGCTCTATCTCTCTCCTCTCTTTTACGTTTCTTTTTCTTTCTCAACGAAAATGCAATAACAAAACGTCCGAGAAGCCAAAGGACATCTATTACCTAAAAGAGTCAGGAGGGGAGAGAAAAAAATATAAAAATAAACATGCCTCTTAGAGGAAGATATGATAAAAGTGAATAATATCTTTCGACTCTTTTGATTTTTGAGGTGGATTCATCAGCCAATTTAGGTGCAGCCAAAGTCTCTCGCGTCATAGTCTCATTAGCCTAAAAGGGTTTCTGTGTGATAGCGCCTCGCTGCGTAGCAAAAGCTTAACTTTGGCAAAGAACAAGAAAAAAAAAAAGAATAAAAGAATAAAAGACCTAAAAGAAGGAATAAAGAAGTGAAGGGTTAGTTTGCGCATCCTATTTACGATCGGCCAGTGCGGAAAGGAAATGCTACTGGAGAAAAGGCAGAAAGAGAGAGAGAGATCCAACTTGGCACTCGATGCCATGAATAATAAGTAAGCTGCCGAGGCGGCAGAAAAAAAGGAGAAGGAGAAGAAACACGAGGAGCTTTATGCACTTTACTGGTCTACTCCCTTCTTTATAAACACAGCAAAAAAAAGAAGAAGAATCTACGATCTAGCTTCCCATCTAAACAATAGCGTTTGCGATATATAAAAGAGATTTGAATATACCATGGCCATCCCAAAAAGAAAATAAGAAAAGAGGTTGGATTATGTATGAATCAAGTTTATTCTTCTTCTTTTAGATTTAAGTGTCGATCGCGCTCTTTTGCTCGCTTCTATGTGTAAAGGAGTGCGGGGCAGTGCAGGGGCTAGCCCACGGCTCTTGTTCATAGCTCTCAGTGGATCAATTTCCCGGCAGCCACCGGAACGAATTGCATCGACCCCAAAGGAGAGGACGGCCTAGGCGCAAAAAGGAAAAAACATTTCTTTCACGCACGAAGAAATGGGGGCAACGTAGAGCTCTTTCTTTCTATCCGTCTTAACGTAGATGAAAAAGAACGGACAAAGGCGAAAAAAAAAAAATATTAAGAGATGCATTCAAGCAGCGCACTTTGGTAAACGTTCAGTGATGGTGTCAATACAATTTCCGCGTGATGACATGCCCGCAAAGCAACGGTGAGAGAAGAGATATCAGCAAGGTCTGAGAAACTGGCTCAACAGAAAAAAAGAGAAGGGAAAACATCCCTAAAGACGACGCAAAAGAGTCGTCAAGCGGGAAATTGGTGAACAGGTTATATACGCGTACAGCAACAAACCAGGTTTACGACTCAGACACGTACACATGACTTTGATCCACAGAGTAGGGAGATGGAAAAAAGAAGGGGAGATCCGTTGCAGCTACGTTTATTATATATTTCTCTCCGGAAATCCGCCCATAAATAAGAATACAAAAAGAAAACCTTTTATATAAAACAAAACGTGAGCAGAACTAAAGTAGACACTCTCTCTCTTTCGGAGATTCCCATTTCATCGTCTCCTCTTTATATATATATTTGTGTTGCAAGAATCTGGCTGAGAGCGCATCCTTTTCTTTCAAATACTGACCTGTCACGCGAAAATCTCTGTTCAGTAAGAAAAAATAATCTTCTCAGTAACCACTAAGGATCAACTTGTAGGAAACACTGTAGAGTAGCACTCAACAACTTGAAAGGCCGATAAAAACAAAAAATATAAAGCCAAATCAGGATTAAGAAAAAAGTTTAGTTTTTAAAAATAGAAACGTCTGAATTGCATGATTCAATGGCACACACGTAAAACTGTTGCGAAAAGAAATGATGATTACATAAACATTTATGATGATCGATTTGGTGTGTGTTAGGATTTAGGTCGAGAACTATAGGCCGTTTCGTGCCTCTGTAACTTGATACCTTCCCCATGGCAACGCAAAATGATGACCTTTAACTTGAAGGGACGGATGGGAATCAACAAGTTTATAATAACATAACAAGTCCGCCTTGGTTACCAACTAGTTACATTTGATATTCTTCTATACCGTCACTTGGAAACAAATCGAGCAATATATGCTCAGTGCAATGGAATCAGCTATATATTACGTACTCATTCACATGAATGCAAGAGAAATTATTACCGAATTTACAGTCAGAAATAATAGGGTAATTAATTATTGGACGGGCCCAGAACTTTCGGTCGATTTTAACGAGCGCAATCATTCCGTGCCATATGGTACCCTATGAACTAGAGCCAGCACAGCCTCATCATTTAGACCGCTTTTAACTTGTAATTAACATAGTCTTATAACAAAAAAAAAAAAACTTTTTAAAAAGAAGGAATTTTACTTTATGGCGGCCCCTTTAATAATCATCATTGAAGCAGACCCTATTGTGCATAATAGGTTGTCGTCTATATGAAAGAGCCCATAAAAATGAGGAGGCCCGTTTTTTTTATCGACGAGTCATGTGTAATGATGCATGGAGCCCTAGAATTCTCTTCAGCCCAAGGACAATAATATCCTTGAGCCGCTGCTGCACAGCCCACGGATGACAAACGGTCGGACGACGAGCCCAACGCACCGTCGAGAGTTAATGCGAGTGATTACACGTCGATTCATCATGGACGGATGCGAGCGCGATCCGAAGCGGGGGATTTATGGCCGATTGGGGCGCTATTTACCTTCGATCGCCTATCAATTTCTCTTCCACCAGCAAAGCAATAATACTTCGTGTGGTTCGCGCGCTCTCCTATACCAATGGTATATATATATATATTAAGGCTTATAGTGATGGACGATGGGTAAAGGGCTAGAGGGAAAGAGGTTTCTGCTATTATTTTTCTAAAACAAAAAGAAAAAAAGAAAGGGCAAAAGGGTACCGGACCCGGCGACCGATGTCTTCATTAGCCACAGCCCCCTTCTAGGTTGTTATTACGCCGAGCAAGAGAGAAGCCGTGTCGGGATAAATCAAGACATATTCCGAATCGTATCTCAGCCTGTTACGGAGGATAACGTTGGCTTTTCCCCTTACTGCGCACAATACACGTACAGCTTCTATACTGCCACATAATATCGACAACCATTCCTCCTCCTTTATTTCTCAGACTAAAACAAAAGAAAGAAAAAAAATACAGGAATGAGGTACCAGTGGGATCAATATAAAAGGGTCGAAGGAAAGGTATATATATATAAGATATAATTCCACCTATCGTCTGCTACTGCTGTTCAAGCTAGCTCGGAAAGCACATCAAAGGAAGGAAAGAATCCTCAAAGAAAATAAGCCTACTAGAGATATCTTTGGATCTAGAAGAGGAGGTGGAGTTTCTTCTTCTTCACACCCAATTCAAGGCGCCCTAATGTCAACATGCACCCAAGAAATTCAACAGTCTCAGCAATCAGTCTATATATCACCTAAAGATACCCAAATGGGCCCTTAAGGCAGCAATCAAGTTGCTCGTCGTCATCCCTCATTCGCTACGCCTACCGTATAAAGTCCGGCTTTAGCCCCTGGAATATTTTCGCAGTCTCTTCTCCCACGCCCCGAAACCAATTAAACGGTTACACTCCTCCTTCTCCGCGTCACGCTCCCGGGGTACGATGTGTCTGTCGGCTGCTAGCAATTAGGAGACAGCTGGCTTAGAGAAATCTCTCTCGAGTAAATCATTCGTTTCATGCACAGGATAATATATAGAGATGTTGACATCGACGAGCTTCGCAAGTTGCAGTCCAAGCGATCAATAAGGCGGCGTTGAATATCACGCAAAAAAGCATAAAAAAAAGAGGAGAGAGTGGGCTACTGAATGAGAACCGGTCAAGAAAGAGGACGCGCGTCGTCGCCCGAGACGAACAACGCCCCTAGTGTGAGTAACGTGCTGGCGCTTGAAGGGTAAAGGCGAAAAAAGCCTATTCACGCAAGCCTCCATGTTCGCGATAGGGACATTAAATACGCATCAAACACTTGGAAAATATAAAATAGGAATCGAATAACTTTGTCATGATTTATACAACAAACTAAAAGAAAAACCCTTTTTCCCAGCACGAAACTGATATAACGTTACAAATCAAATAGTGAAATGCATTTACCGCACATGTCGGGAACCGCAAACTCTCGCCTCCACAATTCCTTTCAAATGCAACCCAAAATCATTTTTCTTATTCCTTTCATATAGAAAGTTTTCTGCAATTTTAAAGAAAAAAGTACTAGGGATGGAAGAAATCGTAACATTCATCTTTATTGACATTTTAGAAAGAAAAAAAAAACGTTCTTGAGCTCCTCCGAGGCCCCAAAAGGGAACCTATCGAACCGTGCTTCAAAAGTCTCGCGGAGGGCGTGATAAAAATTTGAATCGGTAATCGAATGGCTTCCACTTCAATCAACTACGGAGCTCACATCTTACACACGTGGACAGATACGCCGCCCGACAGTAGCTCAACAGCTTCCCCTTGGCAACAGTGTTCAACACTTGACTACCTTCAAATCAATCTAACACATTTAGAGCTATGCCTTTCCATCATAAATATACTTTCGCCTACTTTGTAAGCAGAAAAAATAGGAGCCGTTTTTTAAACCCCTTTGAGCGCATACCGGTCTCGAGCCGATTGAGTCACGCGATCGGAAATAAAAGCAGGGTTCGCGGACAGTAGCGCTCCTCTCGGTTCGCAATGTCACCTACGGGGGGCTTTTATGTGTCGTTATTGCAAATCCGCGAAAATGAAGAAGAAAAAATATGAAGGTCCCCGGCGTCGTCGTCCTTTAACCCATCCCACTAAACCGTTCTGTCATCGTTTCAGCGGAATCTATACTCACGATTTTCGGGCCACCTAAGGATCGCGTGACGGGGCTTTGAATGAATAAAGTACACTTCGTCGCAAAGATGGGTGAAATTACATCGATCTAGATACTGCGACGGTGATACTAGTCGTCAATGTTGTTACAGTAATGCAACTTATTCCAATGTTGCGTTCTTCTAAAGAGAGCTACAATATTTGATAACAAAGAAAGTTGTTACAGTGATATTTGACTACGGTACTACAGACGAGAGGGATATAAAGTTTCAAAATACTGAGATAATATGATAACTGGCGCACAATTGTACGGGCTAACATCAATTGGATTCTTCTTTTATATCATTTTCCATGCATCAGAAGGCTATTATAATGCAAAAGATGAAATGCTATTAAAGAAGTCAAGGGCACTTTTTTTGACGACCGTTTAGTTTTTAAGACAAAAGGATGAACCATCTGGCAAAGCTCAACGATCAAAACTCATAAAATCGGCATTTTTTATTGAGGAAAATTTTTGTTTTTTTGCCTGAAAGCTCAAATTAATGCGAAATGCAATAATAAAGGAATCTCAAATAGGTTCTTATAGAGATTATAGTGCTCAGATTAGATACACTTTTATATAGCTTACTCGTAACATCAACAAAAAAGAAAGAAGATATATAATATGCTTCATTATAAGAATGTGTCCAATCATCAGATTTCAGCTCCGTCTTACTGTGTGCCCTTAATGGAAGCACGGACCATCAGAGCTTCAATTATCAACGGTTCGGTACAATCTTTCTCGGAGTTATCATCGTGGCCTCATCATCGCAGTAATATTAGAAAGGATTAGAAAGGATTCCTTTTTTTTCTGGACAACACTTGTAACTTACGTAACTAATATCTAGTCTATCTTGTAACACAAATCCGAGGAATCTGGTACAGAAAAAAACGAGATATGGATCGTGAGTGAAGGGACACACACAAAAAATAGGGACAGGAAACGGAATGCTCATTACAAAGCAACGGGCGAGGAATATAGGAGGCGCACAACTCTTTATTTATTTATGGTTATGTTATTCCGTTCCCTCAATCTGTGCTATACAACTTTTGTCCCATGTTTCTTTACAGTGCAATGCGCGCATACGTAGGAAGGAGCCCCGCACTAGCCCCATAAAAAACGGAAGAAGGCGGGAGGGGATTGGACATGTTCAATGCACAAGTTAGACACGGAATCCTAACTTTTAGCTCCAATAGATAAGATACACACAGCAAGATATATGCCAATAATGTTGCGGATTATTCTTTCTCCCGAGTTCGGAGCGTTGCCACCAAAGAGCAATCCATGAAACGTCACCCTAACCAATATATTTCTTCTCTCTCTCTCGCTTCTCTCTTCCGCACGATGTCAATGACGGACGGTCAGCATTCCATTTTATATCCGCCCCAAATATTGGGCTACCAATGCGAGCAACGGGCGTGAAAAGATGGATGACATTGCTCGGAGAAGCAGCAGCAGCCACCACAGTAGCTCTCGATAGGCAATACAAAAAAAAAGCACGATAAAAAGAAGAAGAAGCCTCTCGTCTCTTTAGGGACAGGCTACTGGATCAAGTGCGATCCAATCACCCTCCCATACACACTAAAATCCTCCTCGGTCCGGTCGGTTGATTGTTCCGGGCGCCTGCTCTCCTCTTCTTGTTGATCCGACTCAACAGAAATCGTTGCTGCAAGCGGCGGGCCCCAATTTCCCGCAGATTAAAAACCCGAAAGCTCCATTTTCCTCTTTTCTCCCCTTGCTACTAATCTGGGATCAAATCAGCGTCAACGTGAGGGAAGACGATAGATTTTCGCGCACACAAGAAGAAGAAGAAGAAGAGGGAAGCACACAAAAAGCTAAAAACTCTACGTAGTAGTAGGTTGGCTGGATCCAATCCATCGTGAATCCTTTTTTGCGCAACGATGCCTGAAATGAATCACGGCTTTTTCCCTCCCGTCACGAATAGCAATTCTTCTCGCATACAACTTGCCTTTGCCATGGTTCACAGTTCGAGCGCAAATGCACGCTCTGCAGTTTTTTCTTCTACCCTTTCTCTGAATAGAAAATCAATAATAAAAAAAGTAGGCAACTTCTTCTTCTTCTTAAAAATGTATCTCTCCCAATGAGTTGCGGAGACTAGATGCGGCACTCTTGTAGTGTGACCAGAATGATGAAGCATGCTTCTACGCCCGTTGGGAGAAGACGATTTCCCTGGACAGCACAGCATGATTCGATATCTCGAATCATTCGCTGGACAAGAAACAATCGCAAAGAGCACAGTCGTACCCAGAGAGAGTCCGGTCGGGCAACCCAAAACAGCTCTGCGACCAACGTGCGGTCACTCGGCAGACCAGTTCGATCGACCCATCGTCGGGAGGTCCTTGAAAACTCCACGTCTGTGTATGTGTAGTCATTCCGAGCTAGAAGGAGGGCCAAATTTATTCGTACGACCCTTCGTCAACGCCGTGTACTTATGCAAACACGCAGCCACGCACACTGGTGGGCAGCTCCCGCATATCATCTCCTTATTGTCCACTGAGAGAGCCCTTTTTTACAAATATGATTATGATTATAAATATACATATTCATTTAGATAAGGATATTCATCAACTAAACTGAAAACCAATCAACACTCGACTGTCAGCTATATGACTTAGGAGACTTCTGCGACTCACAGCTGGACTCTCGCAGTGGTCGTTATAGTACAACGGCAAGAGGTAGAGAATGGGGGAATTTCGTGAGCGCAATTACTCTTTTTTTTTCGTTGTGCACCCACACAAACACACACACAAAGGCATTTCCACGACAACTCTGCTGGTCGTTTGTTTTCAAGGGGAATTGAACCGAGTATACTGTATCGACTTACCCATACCCATCACACATGGACTCAACGTACACAGTTGACGTTCGATTGCGGCTTTGGAAAAAAAATATCGAATTATTTTCCTTTTAAAAATAAATTTCTCAAAAAATAAGTAAAATTAAATACTTTAACCGATTTTTTTTAAAAAGACACAAGTGAGCTCAAGTTGAGGCACGTAGCTTGGATATGTTCTAGTTCAACTTAAGATTCCACCCGAGAAACGCTGCTAGACAGACGCTAAGAGGCTTATTCGTGAGCAGAGTAATCCCTTTATACGATTGACGACAAACATTGCGGTTTCTCTTTTCTTAAAAGAAAAACCGACCTAGAATTTAGCAGCTGTAAACGTTTACTCTTCTTAAAATGACTAAGATAATATAGACAAGCTTTGAAGCCGATGAGAAATGCAGTTTGTCAGGAAACAGTCTGTCCGTGCGTCCGTCCGCTCTTCCTTTGAAAATTGGGAAATTCGAACTGATTTCCGCATAATCCGGCAGTCGGCTAAAGTGGCTAGCTCACAGTTCCACGTGTAAGAAGCTCGAGACTCGTTCCGAGACAGCCATTTAAGGATCTCTCGTCTCCCTTCATCTGAACTTCCGGTTTTCATTTTAGGGAGCCAAAGGCAACGTGCGGATGCCAATCAAGACGGTGAACACAGAAGCTGGCACCAACAAGCAACATGGAAGGAGTTTTGAAAAACTAAATTTCCTGTCTAAGAAGAGAAGGAAGATGAATAAAAAAAAAAAGGAAAAAAGAAAAGAAAAATCACTCGGACGAGACGAGGTGTACACACAGAGTTGCCTTTAGGGAATTATATTCATCGATCACGTCCCATTCAGCCGCTGGAGCCACCTTCCACCCTTATTTCGACGTCACTTTGGAACCAATCTTTCAAATTTCCTACTTCCGCTCCTTCTCCTTCCTCCACTGCGCTCCTTCCCAAATTGGGCGTCTTCTATCTATTCTTCCTCGACGTATAGTCTCCCTCTCTCTCCTATTTCTAGCCTCGTCGATCTCATTTTTCAAGTGCCCTCTCAAGATCGGCACTTCTCATCCCTCCTAGTGTCGTATTCATGAGACAACCATTTAAGAGAGCGGCAAGGAAGAGCCCCTTTGCAACACCAGGGCTTTACATCATATTCTAAGCAACTATTTATAAAAAATAAAAGCTTGTTGCAGAAAATAAATGAGAGAGTATGGATTTAATCTTTTAAAACTCATTAAATACTTCAATTTAATTTAGTCGCCCTGAGTAACGACGCGAACCCATTTTTCATTTATAATAAATAAGCTAAAGTGCTGCATATTTTTATAAGAAGTCTTCGCAATACGAAACGTCAAGTTCCGCATGTCACTAAGCAATTACATAACATATGAAGTTAAACCGTTTAGAAGACCTGTCACAAAAATGTCAAGAGACTGTTACCATGGAACATCCGTGGAAATCAGATCAAGCTATTTCTAGAAGGAAAAAAAGAGAAAGTGGGAACGGATAAAACTAGAATATTTGCAAAGAAATCAAATGGCTTGAAAAATCGGGATGACAAAACAGAGCTATATAAGGAGTCTGTGTGAATCCGTCTTTATTTTTTTTAGTGTCCTATTGTCGTGCTCAAAGCAGGATGTACACTCGACTACTAAATTTCTTTCACCACGCGCATCCGCCCAGTCTCTCTCCCTCTTTATATACAATTTTTAATGGATTTTATTCGGATTTGTTGATTTCCTTTAAAGAGATGAAAAATAGAACGAGACAATATAGGATGAGTGCGGGGGGGAGGCGCGCCACTTGAATGCACCACGAACCAGTGAGCAGGAAAAAAGAGAAAAACTACGGCGATTAAAAAGGGATGCAGGATGATGATCAAGTACACGCTCGCCAGACTATGTCATGGATCATAAAAAAAAGATATAATTAAATGAATAGCAAATTATTCTGTATAAAGTACACATCCTCTTTCTCTTACCCGTGAGACGAACGTGCCAATGTACCAAACGACCTCTTCGATCTTTCGTGTTTTTTCCCCCTTAGTTTTCCTTTTCTTTTTCCCTTTTGTTTGTTGTTACTTTTTTTTAGTTACCCATTCGAGCGGTTAAGAGCAGCTCGTAAAACAGAGAGAAACGAGACTGTGTAGTCTTTTATAAAAGATGAGAAAAAAGGGTATTCACGTAGACCCCCTTTCCTCCGTTGTGCACGCTCCACCAATAGAGGAGTCACGCGCGCATAATTAGTGCGAGAGATCTCAAGTAAGACAAACACAAAAAAGGGCTACGAGACTGGGTTGGGGCAGGATCGATCCACTCTTGGGCTTGAATACAATACGCCTACTTCAGCAAACATCAGAATACGTAATAGAGAAGACACTAAACATTGTGACTCTATTCCAGCAGCAAGGAATCGTCTTACGGACCGAAATAAGAGAAACTTCTACTACTAAGGATTTCAAAGGAAGAAAAAAAAAACGACTTTAAACACATCGGACTAATACTATACATTGAAAAAAAAGGAAGCTATTGATGATGTGCTAAAAACAAAGGGATCAGTCACCGAACAAACTCTTACACACACACAAGCTACCATACAAAAAGCAATTTATTGAGAAAAGGAGAGCTGGCAGCAGGCTGATCATCAGGCCGACTCATCAAGTCTAGTACAGTATGCGAGGATCAAAGGGGGGAAAAAGAGAACGGGGAACAATGCGGCTGCCAACTAACCGCTATGTACCTCGCTTCAATGCTTCTGCTGCGTAAGGTCTACCATTTTATAGGGGCTGCACCAACGTTCAAGAAAGAGAGGCTCTTCATTCACCCCTTTCCTTATTTCTTGACTAGGCGACTTTATTGTCTTTCTTTCCTCAAGAGGGCTCTTATTATTATTATTTTTTTGTGCAAGTATTCATTTGCCATCAAGAGAGCTTCCAAGGTGCTGCGTAGTGAACGAGGAGAGGCGAGAGCTAATTGATTTTCCCGTCTTATCTCGATGATTGTCCGCTCCCAAAGAAGAGTTTTATAGCAAGAAGGAGCTGATCTAATGCGATTGCTTTGGTATTCTGGGCAGGATTCGATGGAATCCGTCAGTAGGGAAAGGTAAAACGAGGAGTGAAAGGGAGAAAAGAAACGGGTCGGCTGTCTTGAAGGACTTTTTCTCCATTTTCGTAACGACAGTCTAAGTATCCACCTAAAGAGAGAGACACAAACCATTCTTCAATTAAGTACCCGCCGTCCTATTGTACTGTTTCCCAATCAACGAGCCGCTTCCGACTGCTGCACTCGTTCGGATGGGATGGGCCCTTCATTTTACGATCCCTACTAAAACAATCTGGGCTCAATCGAAGGAAGCTTTAAGTGCTATATAAATGGAATCAATGGTCTTTTACTGTGACAATTGAGCCGTGGAAATGCCACAACAGAAATAAAGGAACGATTGTTTATAAAGAATGTCTGAGCATTTGAAAATACGTAAGGCATAAGCAATGGAAATGTTCTCAAAGTTTGGAATCGTTGTGAGAAAAGGCAAGATGGATGAAAGTGTTAAGTTTGGATGCCATTTCAGAGAGAAATATGAGTTATCGTTTCTTTTCCTCTTCTTTTCGTTTTATGATTCTGAAGACGACGAGCGCGATTCCATCATCCGTCATTTCTTCTTCCTCCGTCCCTCCTCTTCTTTCTACTTTTTACGATGTCCTTGATGATGGCAGTCAATCGTGCAAGCATCGAAGTCAACGACGACTAGGAGAATGCAGTACCGGCTTTAGGATCCATACAATTGATGAGGAACAAAACTGAACCACAGCCAGGCAATATAGTGGTAGCTTGAAAGAAAGTAGCACGCAGTCCGGTTCTTTTTTGACAGACATCCAAGTGTCACCGCGGGCCGGGTTCATCCTATCGAGCGCTAGTCACTATTATCAACGCAGCGAGAAAATCCGTCCCCTTTTGCACGCTTTTGTTATCAGTAGGGACGAGGCCCAACTTCAGAGGGAAACTCGTCAAGCGGAGAAGAGAGAGCCAATTGGCGAATAGTCTTAATCTTCTTTCCGTGAAGAGCGTCGCGGAGCTCAGTTTTACTGAGGGCCAAATCATTCAGTCAAACAAGTTGGGACACTTTGAAGTAGGCTAATAAATAGTAATCAAACGCACGTCAAGAAAAAGAAAAATTTACAATCCATGAGGGCCTTTAAATGTAACCCAACTTTTATACATTATAAAACAGTAAAAGTGCCTTTCGTAAGAGATAAACTAGTACGAAACTAGTTGGACGAGATTTCCTAGATAATCCCCCATACGCAAGAAACATCAACAACTTGAGTAAAACTTGGCAAACAACGTGTTTCGCCTCTAAGGAGGAAAGTCTTTGCTTGAAACTTATGAAAGCTCACGCAGATGGATAGGATTTTGGCATATGAAAGTCTTATAATAATGTTATAAACATGGATTAAAAGAAGCGTGATCAGTTGGATTCGTGAGGCTGTGGCGACATCTGGGAAAAGAATTGGATGGTAGCAGTCTAGAGCGAATCCATTACCCCATACTATCATATCGATCGGATCTAAAAAGAGGTATATGTAGTCGTATCATTCAAGAGGGTAGCAAGCCTCAATGGCACATCAATAAGATGTTGAAATTCAAGTGGGAATAAATCCCTTCGTTCTACAGAAAAAAAACATTTCCCTAAGTTGCGCATCTAGATGCAAAATGATGGAACTACCGTCTTGTACTCGGATTTTCACCATCGACCTTCAACAACTTTATATCGCAATTCTCCCAGTAGCTATATTTACTGCTAAAAGAAAAAAAGAAGCATTGGCAAAAAAGTTTCTTCCATTCAATCCGATGGATTGTCACGCATGATTCGATCTTCCAAGATGAGTAGAGCATAACATCGAAGGGAAAAAAGAAGAGAAGAACCTTGTCCTTGAAACTTTCAGAAAAAAAAGAAGTTCCCCGTTGATGAGGAGAGTAGAGTTGAATCAATACACTTCTAGATCCAAGAAAGTAAGGCTTGTTAAAGTCAAGTTACGCTACAAATTGCAGAAAGTTCAATTAAGTTGCGCTGTAGAAAGGTGCATTGCATGACTCGAGGTGCTTTTTGTCGCAGCAGGAAAGCTTTGGCAGTGACTGATAGTACCTGATGGTGACTGGTAGCCGGCAGACACGGGTTCACCGTGGCTACACAAGGCTCTTGTTGGACATGCGGCCGTTAAAGTAGGGAAAGAAAAATTCGAACTGCTTTCGTTTTTACTAAATAATTGCGAAAGCGTAGCGGAATAATGTGTTTGACTACTTGATCAAGAATGTAGGAACTGCTTTTAAATTTCTTAACACATGGATACAGATCACGTAAGACATAAAAAGCCGCAAAGGGCTCAAAATGATCGGCTTCTTTAGACTGTCCATAGATAGCACCACATGTTTACATGCCTATAGTTTTTAAATGGGGAAAAATTACTTGGTTACACACTCATGTTGATAATTTTTAACAGAGCTACTAAATGCCTGAAAAATTAGCAGCATGGAGTTTGGAATGTTTCCCAGGTTCATTGTCATCATTAATACAATCTGAAAGAGGATTTTGAAAACATTTCCTTTGAGGGAGATTGGAAAACACTGGCAATAATATCTACCAAATGATATTCAAAATATGTCTTACCTTTTGGAAAATGTGGTCAGGATTGATGCCCAATTCTTAAGAAATAAATGAAAATTATCAGATGAATCATTAGCAAATTGTGAAATATAACTCTTAAAATACCTTCGAGGAGAGGTGGCTCATCATCAAAATCAGTGGAACCTCCTCCTGCAGGTTGTTGAAAGGAAGAAGCATTGGGATTCAAGAATTGGCTTGTGTAAGCTTGTGGTGGTGATCCAATGTATGATGAGGCATATCCTTGTTGTGAAGCATAGAGATTACCTCCAGGAGCCGTGGTATCTGGAGTAGCACTGCCAGAATAGTCAAAAGACTGGAAATGCCTGTTTTAAACAATGTGTGAATTTTAACTGTTTTATTTTAAAAAATGAAATTAAACAAAATGCATTTACTGCTGATCTTGACCAAAGTTGGTGTCCATATCAAATGTGATTCCGTCACCTTGCTGAGCAGCATCTCCCCATCCATAGTTCATAGACTTGCTGATCATTTGGGTTGTAATAATAGTTGGGATCGTTAGGATTTGCCATTTTCACCAATCTAAAAATCAAAACAAACTTGTATCAAAATCAAACTCAAGATTCACGATACCGGTTATATTGTTGTATTAATAGATTTTTAAATTGTCTCACAAGATGTAAATACTGAAAAATAAAGATAATGTAACAGTGATAGTGAAAGATTTTCGATGCTGCCTTACTTGAAATTCCAAGGATCAGTTTGAACTGTGATTTAAAAGCAACAGGACGTAAACAGAGATGACGTTGGAACTAAAAAAATTGTAGGCCTGTTCTTGAGAAATGTGAATTTGAGATTCGTCTGCATTTGAAGTTTTGAACACCAAAAAATTACTAAAATGCAGAAGTGGAAATTACTAAGGGGATAGGCGGGGTAGCCTCAACGAAGCCACAATTGATTTTTAAAATACTGAAGATAACTCAGTTCTCAAGTTGGCTCTTTTGATTTAAATTTAAAATTAGATATAAAACGATTATTTAACTAGAAATACGGACTTAAAGTTGATTAAAAAGCTCTTTCTTTTTAAAGCGTCGCTCCTGCCATCTGGCCGCAAGTTGTGGTACTCATTACTTTTTACCAGTAGATGTCTCTTTTTTGTTGACGTGCTGTCAATGTGTCAAAAACATCAAATTTATTCGTGACTGATGATCATCATGTGTGTGCACACGAGAAAGTTTTGATCGGATTTCTCTTTTTATATGACCAATGTTTCCTTCTCATTTTTCACTGTTTATTGAATCGCTGCTTTATCTGTTGTTTTCAAAGTTTTATGGTGTGTGACGTGTGACGTGTTACGTGAGAGAATCGAGGCCATACATAGTAGGGACCTGAACAAAATTGTTAATCATTTGCCCCATTTTTAGTGTCCAGACAGATTCTTACTCCCTTATTTTCATAATAACACATATTTTTGTACATTGTGTTATGATAACAACAGTGATTGCTGTAACTGCCTTAGCAATGAAAAAGTATGGGCCCAAAGATGGGTCCTCAAAAAATCTTAAAACCTGCCTTGGCTGTGTTACTTAATATCTCTGTGTCGATAGCTATAGTATTGACGAACAAATGGGTGTACAGTGTTGTAAAGTTTCCCAACATTACCCTCACCTTCATGCATTTTGTATCTACATTTGCATTGTCTCCATGTATGCCAGTATTTTAGTCTCTTTGTAGTAAAAACTGTCCCTCTGAGATCTATGATTCCCTTAGCCATGTGTTTCTGCGGCTTTGTAGTTCTCACAAACCTGAGCCTTGAGAGTAACTCTGTGGGAACTTATCAAGTTGCTAAAGTGATGACTACTCCATGCATTCTTCTCATTCAGTATTTCTGTTATGGAAAATCAACTTCATTTGGTACCCTGCTTAGTGTGGTAAGTTAAAATTTTGATTTTAAATCTTATGCTTAAAAAAATAATAATTTCTTTTTTTCTCTTTAGATTCCCATCATTCTCGGAGTAATCATCAATTTCATGTATGATATCAAATTCAACGTGATAGGGACAGCTTACGCCCTTTTGGGTGTCATTGTGACCTCATTCTATCAAGTGGTAATGAACTGCCAAACTATTTAATGACCAAGTACCTAATCTCTAGTGTTTTTCTTTTTCATATCATCCAGCTCATTGGCGTAAAGCAGAAAGAATTAAATCTTAATTCGATGCAACTACTCTACTATCAAGCGCCGATCTCTGCAGCCCTCTTATTGTTTCCCGTTTTGATCTGTGAGCCGGTTTCCCACCTAATCCAGCGCTCTTGGAGTTTAACTGAATTGGTATTAATTAATTTTACCTTTTAAAGAAGTTGTCGCCTCATAATTTCTTCTGCTTTCATCCTAGATCCCGGTGTTTTCTTCGTGTTTGATTGCCTTCGCAGTCAATCTGTCTATCTACTGGATCATCGGGAATACTTCGGCACTAACGTATTGCTATTTATCTTTTATTTATTAGTTTAGATAACCTTATTTGCCATCGTTTTTTAAACATGAAATTCTTGATCGCTTTAACATGTAGTTACAATATGGCTGGACATTTGAAATTCTGCTTGACGGTTGCCGGAGGATACATCATATTCCAGGACCCACTTTCGCTCAACCAACTCGTTGGACTTTTCCTCACTCTTTCCGGAATCATCGCCTACACGCATCTCCGCTCGTGAATCAAAAATATTGCATTCCATTTTTATATTTTTCTTTCTTTTCATGTACCCAAATTTGTGTTGGGGAATTCTCTTAGTTGCTCAGTTTTTAATGATCTTACCAAGTGCCTTGATTTAGTTTATACAAACAGAGCACATCGTACTCACTTACTTAACAGATTGCCTTAAATGTCTGACGCATATATAATCAAAATAGCAGCATAATACACCGATTTTTTGTACTCTTTTTTTATCTGCTACATGATTTGATGATGTACACCATTTTGTGTAACGGACCCAAAATGTTATCATTACTACGCGATGAATGCTGAAAGCGCATCTTGTCTCCACTGTAATGGAATGAATCTATAAATACTGTATATCTTTTCACTGTCATCCCAAAGACATTCCAAAAGAGAAAGAGGGGGAAGAACAAAAATAAGTAAGTTTCTTGGTTCACTCAATTAACTCATCCCACACGCCGGAGCTGGTGCGTGTTTGCCATTCGTTGGCACGTAGTTAAGTGTATCAACCCGAAAACTACCGTCTGAAAGTTTAACGTGTACGACAACGATTATAGAATGTTACTTCTTTTTAAAATCATTGGCTTTATCCTAATGAATGATTATGAAATATTGGAACCTTTTTTTGTTTATGAAAAGCAGATGTTGTTCTCCCTTTATTATATCAACTGTTAAAACTACGGAAACGAGAAACAAGGGTGACAAAATAAGCGCACGTTTCCTATGCATAGTGTATACGTATATTTGTAGGGCTGGACCAATCTTTTCTTATCTTTAAGCCCTTCCCCTCTTCGAGAAGAAAAAAGGGGGCTGCTTCTAGGTTCAAAATCTTGGCTAGTTCTATAACGCTCTAGCCAGTCTCCGTTCTGCCGTTCTGCCGCTGGGAACTCTATCTATATTTTTCTAAGTTGTTTTTGTGATTGATTGAAGACAGTGCGCTGCTTTAAAAAATTTCTCACCAGAGATAGCGCATCTTTACTAAGATAATAAAAAATATTATCCGCAAGTGACAGCTACTCTGTCACAAAAGGACAAATAAATGGATCGCGGGATGTCATTAAAAGGAGTTCTTGTCCTGCTTGTTTGTCTACATATAAGCGTTCACGGTAAGCCATCGTCTCACTTGCGGTTATTTTTCAATTATAAACCCATACATCTTGAGAATGTTTGTATCGCTTGACTTTTGATAAATAAATTTAAGTAAACATTACATCATGATCGAGACGGGCACACTTGAAGTCAAGAGAAATTGATAATACCAAAACCCTTTTCTTAATTTTTCTTTGTACGAAATTGCCTTCTTGAATATGTGGTTCACACGATCGTCTTGTCAGCAGAGTAGCCGGCATCTCTTTGTAAAATTTTATCGGCCCTATATTGACCAACAACCATATTTCTATTTGTTTTTCTGAAACCAATGTTGTTGACCATAAACCAAAACATTTGAATGATTTCTGTATAGGTGATTTCGAACAGCCCTTGTCTCACTGCTGCAATTTGGGACTCAAGTGGGGCGTAGAGAACCTCCAGTGCACCGCTTTTCCAGCCCCGGTCGGTTTCCTCTATTTCCTTATCCTTAATCGTTCATTTATCAATTAACACGTTTAAATTGATGATAATACAGGTTGTCGGCATTCCTAAAGAGCAGCAGGCTATTTGCCTTTCTGCTGTACATATTTGTTGCCTCCGGAAGCACAGGTCTGTTAGTATAACGATAGATAAAAACTTGTTTTCCAAGGAGTGTGTAAACCAATATTTATTCTTTCTTAAAGTTTTAAGTGATATTACATTTGTTTTCATGTATATTAGGGAAAGACAGTGCGACCTTGGTAAGCAATCTGCTATGGCAGATCGTGAATGCTCCGTCACCCGTGATTGGGGAGGTGAAGCTCATAAGGTAGGCTTTATAATCACGAAGTGAGTATAGTTAGTTAATATAGCTCATATTTTTTTCCAGGATTGTTGCGAAGGATGTAAACTGGGTTTAGTGGCCGGGTCCATGTCACTGGGTTGTACTTTTAGAGCCTTCCAGTTTGGCTGCTCCTTGGGATGATGCGTACCGTTCCTGCTGCCAGCAAGTTTCCACACAGGCATACAAAGAAAGCTATTTTAATATTATACACAAATTTAACATTTTGTTTATTGTCTAATCCATAGGTTTTCCCGACAAGTAGCAATCGTGGTTCGACGACGACGACAAGCAGCGTTGCCTCTTCAAGTAGAAATCCGCAGATCCCGTTCGTTCCTCCTCCACCGCCACCTTTGCCATCACCCCCTACATCCGCTCCTAGCCAGCAACCAAACACTATTGGTAAGATGTTTTTAAAGTGACTATTCCTCAAGAGTTGAATTTTCATGGATTAGAGCTACTTTAGACGAGGATGAGGATCTCTGTGCCCGATTCCCTGGTGAGCTATGCGCTCATGTCTGCGTCCCAACGGGAGGCTCTTCGTACCGCTGTGAATGTCGGGAAGGATTCCAGCTGCTAGCTGATGGAAAATCCTGTCAGCAAGCTAGTCAGTCGGATCGGTAAGAAAACATTAATCCTTTAATATCGATGCAATCATTTCTTATCTCGACCGATTCAATAGTTGTTCAAGTGAGAATAACCCTTGCTCTCAAAAATGTACCGACACGGGACTTGCCGTTGAATGTTCATGTCATTCCGGTTTCCAATTGGCCGATGACGCAAAAACTTGCATAGGTGATTGTCAAAAAATATCTTGAATGATTGAAGTTTTTTATTCAAACAATATTTTGATTGAAGACGTCGACGAGTGCTCATTGGGTGCGGACAATTGTGATCTTTTGCTCCAACTATGTATCAATCAACCAGGCGGATTTACTTGTCAGGATCGACCTGGTCAAAGAGCACCAGCAGGTTTCTTATGAAACATTGAATGATGCTTAAACCCAATCTTTAATCAATTGTGCTGTTTTATAGGAGGATCCACTACGCCACCAGAGAGTGAAGCGAGATCTGCTTGTCCTCGTGGCTTCAAATTCAATCCCGATTCACGAGTTTGTGATGGTAAATATACTTTCAAGGCTCATCGCTTTCTTTTTTTACTATAATAGAATGTTCAACCAAAAGATGTGGACGAATGTTTGACGGTACCTTCGGCATGTCCTCCTCAAACTACGTGTCAGAATACCATCGGCTCATTCAATTGTGCTCGAAAAGTCGTCGAAGATTGCCCACTTGGATTCCGACTTAATCAGCAGCTCCAAACTTGCATTCGGTAGGTCTATTCATAATCGATAATCCAAGTGTAAGCACTATTTCTTAAATATATTTATATGCTTAATACAGACATCGATGAGTGTAAAGAAAATAAAGATATCTGCCCTAAAACCAAGCCAGTTTGCCTCAATCTGCAAGGAAGTTATACTTGCCAAACTCGAGAGGGTGGTCCCGTTAATCTCTGGCCCACCCGTCACCTGTCCAGCCGGCTACAAATTCAACACTGCTCTCCAAAACTGTGAAGGTAAATTAGCCTTCTTCCATGGTGCATGTATTAGTGTAGTACGTCCGTCGGCTTTTAGAGATATTGTCCTTACTGTAGTATCAATTTAGTTAGAAACCCATTTGCGACTAACTTAAAGGTAAGATAACAATCTAACTACTTAACATAAAATTAATATACCGTACCTAATGCGCATCCATTGCGCGCCACTAACACTATTCAGAGTAATTTTCCCTTGACTTGTATAGTTGGCCGGAAATGATTGCCTGCTGTCCACTTTGTTGGACTTGCAAAATCTGTTTCTTTCCGGAAATCTCTCTATAGACGTGGACGAGTGCGCCGAGCGTCTTGATTCCTGCCTTCATGGAACGGAGATGTGCATCAATGACTTGGGTCGCTACCACTGTGAGCCAGCTTAGTGCCGACGCTTCATCCACATCAACTAGACGGATCAGCGACGTTGAGCTCAACCTTAGCGAAGAAGATTCCGTGCTCTGCCCCCCTGGATACACCTACGATGAAGACGAACAAGTCTGCATTGGTTAGCTTTCGCTTTTGCCCACTTATTTTTTAAATATTATTATCATGTTGCATAAGAACGCTTCTAAAGTGTGTATGCAACGAATATATACATTATATATCTCAATCAATACACTGTGTATGGTTACATATAGATCTGGATGAGTGCTTGATTGCCCGGCTGGAAGAACATGACGTTTGCGAGGTGGTCACCGAGCGTTGCGTCAATACTGAAGGGAGTTTCGAGTGTGCCGAGGCTTGCTTACCGGGATATCAGCCAGATTCGTCAGATTTACTTGGACCCTGCATTGACATTGATGAATGTAGTATTAATGCAACGACCAATCATACCTGCACTTTAGCGGAAAAGTAATTCATAGATACCACAAAGTTTAAAAACTTTTTTTTCTGAGAAATCCAAATAAGACTCGGGAAAAATATCTTTTAAGAGGCTGATTTGCTAATCAATGTTTCCTCCTAAACGCAAGGTGCGTAAATACGCCAGGTTCGTATCGCTGCGATCAGCTGAGACCCGTCTTGCAGACCTTCAGCTTCACGACTAGCAGCACTACTCCAATACCTTTAACTAGCAGTACCACTCCGTCTACTACGACGCAACGTACCACTTCCGTCTACTACGACTCAACGTACCACTCCTTCCACTACGACGCAACGTACCACTCCTTCTACTACGACGCAACGTACCACTCAATCAACCAGTACCACGACGAGTACTACATCTACGACGACTAGGCCACCCAGTAGCCGCTTGGCTAATGCGTCATGCCCATCTGGTTTCCGCAAAGAGCTGAACACGAGCCGTTGTAAAGGTGAGTTTTCAAATTAATTCAGCTTGACACTTAGAACACTCGCGATGTAATACATTTATTTAGATGTAAACGAGTGTGAGGAAGGGACTCATCGTTGTAACCCAGCGAAAGAAGATTGCGTCAACACTAACGGCTCTCATCGCTGCAAACCTTTAGCTGCGTGCCCAGCCGGTTTCCGCCGGGATGCCATGACTGGACGATGTACAGGTTAGTAAAACAAAAGTACTGTCTTTACATTTTTTTTCTAAATATTAATTTGTCAAAAATAGATATTGACGAATGTGTTGAGGGTACACATAGTTGCCCTACTCAGACGACTTTGTGCCTTAACAATTATGGTTCGTTCGACTGTAAACCTTTTCCATTTTGCGCACCTGGTCACCGATTCAATATCGAAGCACGGTATTGTCAAGGTATACCTTTTCAAAATACATAAATCTAGGTCATGTACCGCGTACCTCTCACAATGACGATAAGGTAAGTCAAACTATTTGTGGGTTCGGTGGCGGTGAAATTTAGTTTGGGAAATGGTAATCCACTGAAATTTTAAAATGAATAGAAATAAAAACTTTTGTTTTAAAATCTCGTAGATGTTGACGAGTGCGCGGAAGAGTTGCATAACTGTACCGCAGACACAATTTGCAAGAACTTAGGTTGGTTCCTTCCGATGCATCGACAGCGATACGGGTGATACTACCTGCGGCTTGGGATTCCGTATGGATTCCGTCAGTCAAGAGTGTCAAGGTAAAAATGGATTAACTTTATCATTATCTTGAGTATCGTGACACACATTTACAATTGAGGATTAGCCTGTTCCGAAACTAAAAATATGTATAGGAGCATTTAAAAATAGGTCAAACCTAATACCATACATTTAAACGGACAGTATAGCGGATGATAGTTAAACTAAATTGTAATTAAAAAAAAAAGATGTCGATGAGTGTCGAGAAGGGACACATAGCTGTCGTGCATTAATCGAATATTGCGTCAACACGGATGGCGCTCACCGATGCGTGCTAATCACTACGACGCCATCAACGACACCGAAGCCGATTAGAATTTCTACCTCTTCCACGACGAGTACTACATCTTCAACGACATCGACATCGACGACCACGCTAAAACCAAGATTGACAACAGCGAGTACAACTACAACACTTGAAGCTAGAAGCACAACGACTACAAGTTTGCCCCCAACTAGAGGGTCCGTCTCTCAAAGTAGCGGCGATCGCTGCATCCCAGGATTCCGATATTCACGAAGAACTCGAACTTGCCAGGGTACAAATGCGAATGAAAGCTGCTGTGCTTATAGTTTCGGCACGTTTAGAATGCTTTTATGGCTGATAAAATTGAGCTAATAACGCGGAAATTGAAATAACAAAACTCCATAATGCCGTTAAAGTGATTTACAGTTGTAACTACTAACTGACATGTAACCCAACAGAAACTGATTGAAATTAGAAACTAATATTATATTTTAAAAAAATTAATCTGTTCCAGATATCGATGAATGCGTTGAAGGAAAAGACTATTGTGATCCCGAAACGGAAGTATGCATGAATGAAAGAGGAGGTTATCGTTGCGTTGGAAAAGATCCGAGCGATCCTGTCGAAACGTCGACTTTGCTGACCACTACGACTTCTACAGCTCGACCAACCGCTTCACCTAGAGTACCTTGCCCACGGGGTTACCAATTTAGTGAGGACAGTCGCCGTTGCGTTGGTATTAAATTTAAGACTTTAAAGTAAAAGCAGTATTATTAATTGAAATAATTGGGAGGAAACAGATGTGAACGAGTGTACAATTGGAGCTAATCCTTGCCGAGGTAATCAGCAATGCGAAAACACAGTGGGAAGCTACGTCTGCCGTTGTGCCATTGGCTACCGTTTTAACCCTACTGCTCAAATCTGTGAAGGTAAAACACAACTACTAAATAATAGACTGTCTAACCCTTATTTAAAATAAATAACAATATGCATGTCAAACTAATAAAGACATTAATGAATGCTTGCTGGATCATCACGATTGCTTGAGCACGCAGAGGTGTGATAACACGATCGGTAGCTACACTTGTTTCCGTACTCAAAGTTGCGGAACAGGGTACACCTTCAACTCTGAAAAGGCTCATTGTGAAGGTCTGCATGATTTTTTAAAAACAAAAATGCAAAGCTACAACTCTGATTTAAAACTTGATCAATGAAGATGATGACGAATGCGAATCGGGAGCCAATGACTGTCACAACTTGGGCCCACTTTATCAGTGCCGCAACACAGAGGGCTCATTCCGTTGTGAGCGGAAACGTTGTGATGGTCGAGCAGATGGATTAACGCTTCTAGACGAGGATACCGGTCGATGTGTCGCACCGCCCCAATGCGCTCCTGGTTTTGAACCCGCTCCTCGCGGTCGATGCAACGGTTCAGTACAATTTCATTTACATTAGCTTATTGGCTTTTTTACATTTTAAAAACAGGTTAATTTCAGTTTGATTGAGTTCGATCTTTCACTATTATAGACATTGATGAATGCGCAAGGGGAAATCCTTGCCCTAGAGGGCACACTTGCACCAACTCGATTGGCTCTTATACGTGCACCAGCAACCAAAAGTGTGATGCAGGATACGAGCTCAACACTGCTACCAATCAGTGCCAAGGTAGAAAATAGAATAAACTATGCCACAATAACGCCCTAACATATGAAAATTTAATTTAGACGTCGACGAGTGTTCCAAAGGGACTCACGAATGCAAAAGAAATCAGGTATTATTTCTTCTATTTCTGTTTTATTTTTATTTTAGAAATTATTTAAACATTTTGCATTTCAGATGTGCCAAAATCGACCAGGAGGATATGTCTGCTCTTGTCAGCAAGGCTACACCATCGGAAACAACAGAGAATGTGAAGACTATCGACGAATGCACTCGCTTTGCTGGCCAAGTTCATTTCCTTCCAACATTATACTGCTCATCTTAAACATCAAAACCTAATTTATTATATTATACTTGTAGGTTTGCTCTCCAAATTCAGCAATGCGTCAACTACAGGCCGGATTCGTATCGATGTGATTGCAAAGCAGGATTCCGTTCCGGGACCCGATCCCCGCTCTTGCGTTGGTATGATATTCTAATTATTATTTTCATGAAGACGTAGGTTAATGACATCTTCTTTAAAAGATATTGACGAATGTGCGGAAACAAGTCGTCTCTGTCAGCAAACTTGCACCAATACTTGGGGCTCGTATCAATGCAGCTGCCAAATCGGTTACACTTTGGCTCCTGATAAAAGGCATGTATTAAAAAGTTCCATAAAATGTAAGAACTATTATTAACTTTCTTTTACAGGTCTTGTCAAGATATTGATGAATGCGAGTTGTACAAAGAACGAGGTGGTCTCTGTATTGGCCTCTGCGTTAACGAACCAGGTAGCTACTCTTGTCAATGCCCAGATGGCTACCGTATGGCTGCCTGATAACCGCACCTGTCAAGGTAATTTAAAGTAGATTATCATTCGTTTGTTTGACAGTTAATTCACGTATGACTCTTAGATATCGATGAGTGTGCTAGGCAAGGTGTTTGTCGGCCGGAAGAAACGTGCCTCAATACCCGTGGTGGCTACTACTTGCAACGCAATCTCCTGCCCGCCCAATTACGTTCGGGATACAGAGCATCGCAAGTACGTAACAGTTTTTTTCATGAATGAGATTCTATTGCTTTGCCTTTTTTATTCGCTGATTTCTTCAATTGCTTTTAAAAAGTCGCTGTAAGAGGGTGTCGCTCGAATGCCACAGCTGGGACAGAGAATGCTTGCGCAAACCCGTGAGCTATTCCTACAATTTTCTGACATTACCATCGCGGATACCGATTCCTCAGCGAACGGGCTACCTGGACCTCTTTAGCATGCGGGGCCCGCTTTGGTCTTCTGCCTCCGTACAATTCAGCTTGGATTTGAACGACGTTCGGGCGCCTGCCGATCTCAATGACAAGAAAGTTGAGAAGGGCATGTTCAGTCTGAGGCGCTCTCCTTCGTCTCAAAATCAAGCTGTCCTGGCCCTTACCAAAACCATCGTCGGTCCACAGGAAGTAGAGCTCTTTCTTAACATGGAGATGTATCAGAATGGTGTTTTCAGTGGTGTGGCTGTTGTCAAAATCTTTATCTACGTCACACAATATGAATTTTAATTTTTTTAACATGTATTACCAGACAACAACAAAAATTTTTTGGTTGGTTCTTATAATAAAGTATTCAGTTTCTTTCTATTTCAACAGCGCGGTTTTTAAAGCTTCTTTAATAGCCATTCATAATGCTAATATGTCATGGTATGGTTTGCTAAATACAGTTTCTACATGCCTCTGAATGAATACTATAAAAACTAATAGTTTTTAATTACTGTCACAAAAGTTACCACGATAGGCAAGAGTCAATATTGTGTAAAAAACAGTGCCGACCACGGGACACGCATTGTTTAGCCAATAATACACAGACCATTACTTTCCAGCATATATCTGGTACGTAAGAGAGCTTCGTAACTTCGTATTGATAATATTTAATAGATATAACATTTTATTATTTCAGTACCTACTATTAAACGCCTCGAAAGACCATTGGTAATATAGTAATAATAATAAATGTCGATATCAACTTGAGGTATAATCTGTTAACAGGTTTTGAGCCGAATGCAAGCAGTAGCAGTTAGCGGTGACTGGTCCTACCGCACTTCTTTCGAGATTGTCTCGGGTGATGCGGCCGGCATCTTCGGGCTCTCCCAGCAGCAAAATACGGGTAAGTGCATAATTCTTATTTCAGTTTATATTCAGACTTATTTATTTTTTACTTTTTCAAAAGGAAATTTGGAGCTAACAAGGCCCATATCTGGGCCGGCACGTTACAGCCTACAAATGCGAATGAGCGTTGTAACCCTCTACTCTCAATCGCAGCGGCAGCTTACAACTCGCCATTTGGCGTTTATTGAAATCTCTGTTAGCGCCTATGAATTCTGAATTTATTTTCTTCTTTAATGCTTTATTTGTATGAAATATAGGACAAATTTCTTTTATTTGCAGCTATCAATAATTTCATTATTTAGAATAATATTAGTGAGGACGTACGTCTTTTATTCTGTTCACTCGTTCAAATACCATTATTTTCTAAAAATAAAATACATAATTTACGTGTCTGTCTTTCATATCTATCTTATTTGAGCGTCAATTCAATAAAAAGTTGTTGGACCTCTTAGAGAGGAGATCCCGTTTCTCCCCCGAACGATGATGATATAATCCGAGCAATAGCATCAGAATGAGAGCGAGAGGGAGCAAGGGGAGAGTGACATTAACGGGTGGTTAATTCAATCAAGTAGAGCTAGATTTACGGGCTTAGCAGGAAGAAGTGGGAATAGCAGCTCAAGAATATATAGATCCAGTCAATCAATACTCTAATAGCCATCCACGCGTATACATACATGAACTTGTGCCAGGTTAATAACTTTCAATTATCCCATTATCGGCGTGATGGTACGTGCGCACTGCGCGCACTCAATATTGACGTAAGCCATACAGGCATAAAGAATAATAATAAAGTTATTGACATTGTTTGGCAATATGCCGAGAACTATTTTCACTTTTGTGACTTTGTCTTCAGGTATTAGTGTCTTCCATAAATTCTACTTTTCATTACCTTTATTTCTCATCACAACACGAATATTTGAACACAACTATTTAGGAACGCAATAGTAGCACAAATAAAGGACATATTCACGCACAATTACCATGTATTTTAAGAATCAAACTAACACATCATGATGACTTATTATTGTCGTCGACTACCGTCGGTGAAACGCTCCCAACGCTGACTGAAACGGCGTCCAACTCTTCAGCGTGCCGCTTGGCTTTCAATCGGAGATCAGCTATGCTGAGTGAATTACGATGCTGCTGTTGTACGCTCAGGTCCATGGCCGGGTGATTATTATTGTTGTAACCGTAAGTTGCGGCTGCAGCGGCCGCCATCCAGCTGAACGTCCACGGTGTTGGGTAACCGGCCGTTAAGCTGGCTGCCGCCGGATGGTGTAGAAGCAGAGAAGCCAGCGAGGCTGCTGTAGGACGTACTGGAACTCAATTCGTGGGGCAGGATCGAAATAGGTAACGTAGGTGGAGGTGGTGGCGGTAGGATCGCTGTAGGACTGGCAGGACCGCTTCCTTCCGTCGTTTTACTGCTTGCCATGTGTTGCAATGAAGATACATACTTCTTGAGGGAATAGAGAACAGGTTAGTGTTGTTATATAGTATTATTAAGTGAATTTGAAAACCTGATGGTGGGCTGCAAGAAGGGAGGTAGGATCCATTGGAAGCCGGACGGGAAACTGGAAGAGGAGGCGGCGGTGGTTGATGGAGCGATACCAAATTACCAATGGATGTTAAACTTGTAGAAGAAGGTTTGTGATGAGTGACTGAAGAAGATGTTGATGTAGTCGTAGTAGTAGTTGACGTGCTACTGCTACTGCTCAAGACCAGTCTAGGCTGCTGATGGTGGATACTGATGTTACATCCATCTGGCATCGGGTAATGGAGAGTGTGGTGTTGAGTCACTACTGGAATCCCAACGCCAACTTTATGCATAAATTTCAATGGGTTATAATACACCAATATCTAAAAAATGATGATTGAACAAAGTACTTTTGGTTTGTCCTTGGCTTTCGTGTTTCCGGCATTTAGCCCTTCGATTCTGGAACCAAACCTACAAAAGACCATAACTATGAAATTCAACAAATTCTTTGAAAAAGTATCAAAATTATACCTGAACACGGGCTTCACTCAATCCCAATCGTTGACTGAGTTCTTCGCGCATATAAGCATCCGGGTAGTGAGTCTCTTCAAAGAGGCGCTCCAATTCACCCAGTTGTTCGCAGGTGAAATTGGTTCGACTCCTCCTCGGTTTCACCTTACCATTGCTGCTGTTGACCAATAAATGATGGTGGTGATCTAAAGCAGCTACTTTCTTGATATCTTCTACATCTTGACTGCAAGGATCACTCTTAACCTTAACGACTTCATCCTCTTCCGTGCTATCCGCCGGATAACCCGGTGTACCCCTTCCGCAATGACGTTGCTGCTGCTGTGGATTCGCTAAGAGCGCCATCATATCCCTACCGGTGACTCTGATTGCTGTTTGAGCAATGCCGCGCTGTTCAGAGAGAACAAGCGGAAAGATCCCTTTCCGTCGTAAGAAGAGGGGAGGAGCCAGATCGGATTGCGCTGCAAGAGCTCGGCCCTACCATTGGCGGATGCGGCTCCACCAATCGCAAAAGATGAGGACCTCTTCTTTTTTCTATCAAGTCGATTAAACGTTTTTCTCCTCCTTCTGTGATTTGAGTGTGGTTCTCGCACTTTACAACCGACGCCACAAAAACAGCCGCCGAGCTAATCGGATCAAGGGTCTCGTCGGAAGACAAACGGACAACAAATAACAACCCTATTCGAGGCGGGGTTGATTGCCGAAAAAAGTGTCGCCCCTCACCCCCTTCTGCTCAGCGGGGAATTGCATGGGCATCCATAACATTTGGAAAGAAAAGAGTGCTAATGACCGGATCCATCAATGACACTGATGTTGTATAGCACAATACGTATACGATATTCTCATAGGGAACCCCCCAACTGGGTTTTCGATAATACTCTTCTGAATCGAAAGATTTCTATGTCGTCACGGACGGTTTGACACTACTTCAATTGCAAGTTCATATCGGGAGTCTGGAACAAAAAGAAATATTTTAAATGAATCATTTAACAATAACTCAGACCATATTTCATAGGGAATAGGTACAAGTATTCTCAGAATGGCTGACATAATAGTTTTTGCATGATCCCATTAGTCCTATATTTCTGTATGACATCATAGTGTAGCTAGAGTCCCATAAATATGATTGGGCTTGCTTCCAGAATTTGGAACGGTCTTTAATCACAATGCTTCTGAGCAGCTTGCCACAAGACTATTACGCAACGGCAGTCTGCTATTTCTATATACGCGAGAGAAGAAAAAAACTAACAGAGGAGGCGATAAATATCTTTGTCTTTCTTCTCCCTCGCCGCCGTCATTTCATTTTGGCCGAGGGAACAACAATAGGCAAATTCGATTAAGTTTCCCCCAAGAACTGAGAATTTGTCGAGAGAGCACAAGGAATTTACCGACCGGCAAATGATCCGCTCGGATGCGGATCGGTATACAGCACGAGGACGTGTTTTTCGCTGGCTGTTCCCAGTCGTCTTTCCCTACTGGCGCGTAAACCTCCTCGGCTCAATCTCGGTAATTGGAAAGTGATGCGCCCTTTTCCCCTCGCTCTCTTTTTATATTCGAGGGTATATAACCCTTCAAATTAATGAAGCGTGTAGTTGCAGATAGCTCTTTGCGCCTTTGTATGTGTTGAAAAAAAAGCAGCGACGAGAGACCATCACGAGGTGCACGGCTTGCTGACAAATCGCGGTCTCTTTCCCCCTCTCTCTCACACACAACAATAATAAAAAGAGTGCCGACGAGTTCCCTTAATCGCCACTTAATCGAATGAGTTGGATATCGCTTCCTTCCTTCAGCTAGAGAGAGAAACTGCGCTGCGTATATTGTTCCAATTTTCGATCCTTAAAAAAGAGGAAGAAGACGATAGAAATATCTCACCATTGTGTACCATTATTATGCCAAGATTTATTGAAGGAACGGGCGGTTTCTCGGTAGAGGCCGTACATCTTTTTCTTCCTGCTCGTCTATCTAATCAATCAACGAAATTGGTAGCTCGAATAAGAAGAGTAATTGGCCAGCGGATGCGGATATACACTTGGAATTGCATCATTGATGGGGGTTAGAGAAGGAGCTTAATTGCTCCTCTAATTGGGCGCGTGTAAAGTGGAAGTAATAATGTACCGCTTAAGAAGTTAATGTATTGCCGGGGAAAAAGAATGCTAATGTCGGGATCGCTCTCGTCTCCCAAGCTATAACCCATGAATTACTGCTCCCCCAATGTTCCTGATGATGTAATAAACTATAACGACTTTCTAGTACTTTTTCTCCTTTTAACTGAATCCATAATGGATATTACAGATTCAAAAGAGACAGGATAATAACAATTATAGTACGTGAATAAGAAGATTTTGTAGTGATCCTTGAGTAGTGATCCTCTATGATCGAATTACGTACATGATGCATGTACACACAGGGATGAAGAGGGGGATATAGAGCAGGAAAGATGTTTTTACACAAACATATCCAGTCGCCGAGTCAAACGACCGACAATAAAGAGGAAATAAATTGTATTGATATGGCTATCAAGTTATTCCGAGCAGAGGGGTGGGCCAAATATGCTCCTGCTCCAGCGGGCTACTACTAGGATCGATAGGAACAGAGAAGGAGGGGGGCCAGGCTGCTGGCAGGCAAGACTTATGATAGTGTCATTCTAATGACTCGAAGAGAGAGAGGGAGAAAAAAGAGTAGATTAGCAGCCATCAGATGATCCTTATGCCTTTTCATCCTGCTGCGAGGTCGACGACTTGTCGCAAACAAAATGCAACGGGACAACAAAGGATCATTCGCCCTTGTTGTGTCACCGCAACCCCTTTGCTCGTTCATCAAGACTCTGTATACTTCACTTCAACCATATACCACCCCTTTCATCCTTTTTATGATGATGAATCCTCGTCCAGCCGATCCGCGATGCTATATGTGATCGAATCATATCCACATCAGCATTAATTATGAGGGAATCCAAATCGAATCAGGATCGTTTAAGACAGGATCTATGTTAAGGCCTATTTTACGGTGACGCAAATGCCACAACTGATGTAACATTGGAATAAATCTTTGATGAAAATGTTGAATCAAAAGAGAAGACAAATTTAAGAGCAAAAAACATTCTTGTTTTATTTGTTCATATCGATTACAAAATAGGTATGCACACACCTCTCGTTTTGTCTCTTGCGCGAATTTATTCGACGCACACAGCCGCCATTGTTCTGATTTTCAGGTGAGGTTCAAGAGATATTTAATAGGGGGGAAGGAGTACACTTTAACAAACGAGACGAAAGAAAAAAAAAGAGAAATGTTCAAAGACGAATATGTGTGATGACATTAAGTTCCTCTGGCTTCCCTATAAAAACATTCAAAACGGACTTTTTTTTTTCTTTTACTTTCCAGCCAGGAGGGAGATTAAAGTGGGAGAAATGATCTGATTTTTGAACAACAGCTATGTTGTGGATTGTTGCTCCAAGGCACATCAGGGGGAGAAAAAGGAGGGAGGATAATTGAACCATTGTCACCTCACATCAATTTAAGGGTGATATGTTAATTCGCTTGTTTTTAAATCAAGTTTTGTTCCACCTGTAAATGGACGCATTGAACAGAGAGATGATAAAAGAAAAAGTAAAAAAAATAACTTAAGTCGAGAGCAAATTGGGCTCAAATAACATGCACTTATGCGCGGGCTCAGCTCGCTCACACCAAACAACTTTTTTAGGATGAAAAATCGCGAATATAATCGTAAAAATACAAAGTCAAAAATAATACTCGGGTAGTCATACTGGAGAGGGGGAAAAAATAGTGAAACCACGTTAACCGTAAGTTTCGTGTGTTGTATAACGCTGAGATTCCCATTTTGTTGTAATAATTTTGAAAAAAATAAAAAAAAATAAAGATGGAATATGCGCGGATCCGAGCGGCCAAAAATAGTAGTATAGTAGTAGTAGTAATGTGTGTGATATAAGCGAGGAACCAGAGCGAGCAGATAGATTCAAGAGACACCTAGTGGCGGATAATTAAAAAATAATAATGATAAAAGTAAGAAAAAAAAATAAAGTTAAAGAGAAAAGAGAGAGAGAGATAGATAGAGTTGAAGAAGAAATGTAATCAAAAATCCAAGAAGAAAATGAATGAAAAAAAAATCACACATAACACGCACGCGCACACACACACCCACGAGAAATCCCGACACACTCAAACGTGTATAAAGGGTAATCCTGTGTGTGTTCTTTTTTAATTGCCTAAGCGCGGTAGGAAAACAGCGTGTAAGAAATAAGAAGATCCAAGCCACAAAAATCAAGACCCATGTCCGTGAAAAACTGTAACGAAAAGAAAGAGAAATACGCCCCTCGGTGAAGCACATATCCAATAGGGAGAGAACAAAAATTAACCAGTGATTGTGTGTGTGTGTGTGTGCACGCGTCACGCACAAAATAAAGAGATATACAAGGTCGCAAAAATAGATCTTAATTCTTCCCGTAAAATTTGTTTTACTGTACTACTCTGTCAGGATTGTAGGCGGGTGTATCAACTATCAAGGAGAAAGTGCAATTGGGATTTTCTTATTTTTGTTGGTAGGTGGTGATACAATTTGTTCGTTCTTTTTTTATTATTATTATTTTAGTCGAGTATGTCTAGTTCAAGGGGATAGGGGGAAAATTAACGCGTCTCTCATTGACAATACGAGAGAAAATCCCAACTTTCCTCTCGCTACTGTTTTTCATATTAAGTTTTGTGGAAACTTTAGTCCTTGTCGGAGATGAGAAGTGTAGATTAAGAAAAGGGGGGGATGATTGATAAAGTCAACACTAGTGTTGGTGAGAGAGGCTAGGGATTACATTAGGGGCACTTTCAACAATTCCAAAATCTTCCAATATGGTTCTTTTTTATGTGGATGCGTCTGTAGATTTTTTTCTTTCCCTCGAAAACAAAAAAAAAAGTGTCGTGGTACATCTTAAATGGTCGACTTGGAGAAGGAGACTCTCAGGTGGCTCGAATCACTGAGCTGATAGTTGTGCATTTTCTGTATAGATTTAAAAGTGGGTATTTAAAAACTAGAATGTAAAATATTGAGATTAAAATTAACTTACAATGAGAGCAGCCACGGCTTCTTCCACACTGCCCAGTTGGAGAAGAGCCATCTTTCTGTCCTTCCTGAATTCATAATTACCAAGTAAGTTAAAAGACCCTTTACAAATCAATAAAGAAGTTAAAATAATTACGGGAAGAATTTAAAGGCCTGGGCTGCAAAATTAGCAGCAGTGAAGGCATTTTTTATCTCTTCCTCAGTCACATTCGGCCTGAAATTCGAAAAATAACGTTAATTATAGAAGAAGTAGAATAACAAGTGATTTATAATTTGTAAATTACGGAATGTTGGACAGGTGAAGCGTAGAAGATGGAGGGTAAATGTTTTGGTAATTTTTACTGCCGGGCTTCTTGAAGCGATGGAGAGACGAATTGACAAAGTCCTTGGTCAAACCAGCGTCCGGTTGACCCTCTTTGGGCATCTGCACGCCCTGGTGCTTTGAAGGCATTGCCCTCAACTGCTTACCGTACAATTTCAACTTGTCCAGGTGAGTCATCGCTATTAGCACAAAAGATAAAGAGAAGCGTTAGATGAGGACGCCCAAAACGAGAAAAGAATTGCGACTCCCACCTAATTGAGCTTGATGGGGCTCAGCCATTTGGATGAGAGCCGTGTCTTTCTTGTTGAAGAGGATCTTCACCCGGTGCACATCACCATAGACACCTGTTTTAAGATAACAATAATGACATGAGTTGCAGTCGCATCAAACAACTTGAACTTCGAAAAGATGGGAAAAGTGCGAAAGATTTGAACAAATACACGTGAGGCAAGAATGATTTATGGGGAGGAGATAAAAAAAATCATAAATAAAATTTAAAAAATACGAATAAGAAAAAAATGGTCAGACATACCGAAGAGAGTGAAGAGAGCATCAGGCGTGACCATCTGCGAGTGTGTTTTTTGTTTTTGAGAAAAAATGAGGAGGATGATTATAACGTACGGGAGAAGAGGAGGGAATGGAGAATTTTTTAATGATAATATATATAAATTATTAGTTTTTGGATGTTTTTGAATAAAAAGAATGTAGAAAAAAACCACACAAAGATTTTTGTTTGTTTGAAATTTTATCAAGTGTGGTATTTTTGTTTTTGGTTCGGCAGCAACAGGCGGGAGGAACGAGGAACAGCGGCAGCGACAGCGTCAGAGCGGAGGACCAGCGCAAGGAAGAGTGTAGAGGGTGGTAGTGTAGTACCAAGAGTGTATGGAGAAAAAAAAACGAACAAAAAAACAGTAAGTTTCCATACGTTGATAGATGGATAACATAAAGAATTGGAAGGATTTAAAAAAATAATAATGAGAGAAGAAAAAAAAATCTCCCCAATAATATTACACCACGAGGAGACACGTAGTAGGCGTAGAGAGAGAAAGTCAGAATGATGATAAAGATGTTTAAAAAAAAGTGAACGAGGTTCAAGAGAGAATTTAGAGTTTAAATATACCTCCTCGTTGAGATTCGAGACGAGCAGGACGGAACCAGAGCCGCCAGATTGACTGGAGAGTCGCAGAGCAGCCGGACCCAATGCGGAGGCCGATGCACCCGGCAGATTGAAACCACCTTAAATTCATTTTAAAATTAATTCCTCAAATTAGGATAAGTAGAATTTAAACTTTAACTTACTAGGGAGGATGAAATCAGCTGCGCCACCTACAACACCACAATAAAAGGATATTATCAATCAGTTTAACATCAATTAAAGTCTAAATTATAATAGATGAGAAATATTAGAAGAAGAAAGCGAGATAAAAAAAGCCAAAAAAATACTCGACACCACATATAATACAGGGATAGCTACAAAATAAAATACAATTCAAAGATAGTCAAGTCGGAGAAGATAGGAAGAAACACTGGGTGAGTTGATTTGATGGTTTTTACCTCCGACGGGTGCAGAGCCGTAAGCGGCGGTTAGGGGCGAGGCGAGGCCATGCATGGCTTGGAAGGGGGAGGCCAGCACTCCGGCGCCACCTAACAGCGACCACGCACATTCATAATCTATATAGGTGTGAAAATCCAACACACGGAATCGAGAGAGGAAGAGAGACAGAGAGAGAGGGACGCATTGCTCACGCACGCACACGCAAACCAAAAAGTTTTTTTTTTTCTTTTTCTTTTTACATTTCTCCCTCTCTTTTAAATAATAATAATAAAAAAAGTTTCTCCTTACATTCCAGAATACTAATCATCATTCATAAATAACAAAAGCTACATTACCAAAAGATAATCGACCAAATGGCAACTGAATAACCAAAATGTAAATGCATATAATAAAAATTGATATGGGATGAGTGTGTGCGCGCTCGCGTAATGTTAATAGCCCCAAGTAAAAAAATAGATTTGACCGTAGTAATTTTTTAAAAACTCGATATGAAAATAGAAACTAATTCTTTTAAAATCTTTAAATTACTTGTGAATCAAAGAAGCGTGATTTAAAATGTCAAATAATTAATTAAAGAAACAGAGAAAGGCGCTTGGGGGAAAGGAAAGTTTTTGGGGAAATATCTACCGGTCATGGCGAAGGCTTCAAGGGTGTGATCGCCATTAGGGAGTGTCGGGTTGGTGTAATCGCGGCTCTTGTCGTTGTTGTATTTTACGTTGAGGCTGCTCAATTTAGAGTACTCGATACGAAGTGTGCAGCAAGAATTGTAAATGTTCTGTCCATCCAACGTCTAAAACAAAAGAGAATATTTAAAACAACGTAAATTAAAACTTTTTTAACGACGTCATTACCAATTTGGCCGCCTGGGCAGTGACAACATCCGGATACTGGATCAGGGCCTGGAATGTATCTGTAGGAAACAAAAATAAATAGGCATTAACGTTAACGGAACACGTAGTAGTTTCGTTTAAAAGAAAGAAGGAACATGAAATTTGACCAAAGCGTCCAGGGGCCAGCTGGAGGCGGTCCCTGCTAAATTTAGCGAGGAAGAGAAGGGAACCGTTCTCAAGTGTGTGTTCGTTATTTTCTTCTTCTAAGGGCGCCTTGGACATCTGGAAGCTTCCTCCCCTTCCCACACGTCTCGACAAGAGAGAAAAAACCGTAGGCATCTGCCAGAGGGAGAGCGCGTAAATAAACCTTTACTTCCCCTCGCTCCTTTTTTCCCTCAAGCTCATATAGAACAGTATAAACAAAACTTGTACGGCATTCTTGTTCCTATTCACGTAAACATGGCAGAGGCCAGCTGGATAATGTCCTTCATACTCTCTTGGATAATATACAAACAAGATGATTTGTGTGGAAACTGCGTGCGAGGAAAGCTATCATACAACTTGAGAGTTCCCAGAACGATCAAGGCGTTCATTCAAAAACCAGACGGGAACGTTAAAAACTTCCCAAGACAAGACCGCCGAAACCCACAAAATCTTCCAAGTAAAGATTATGTATGAGGAACATACTGTTCTTGGTGAAAGTGACGATCTTCAGCACCCGACCGACTTTGGAAAAGATCTGTAAATATAATTATAAATTAAAACAGGTTAAAACATGAGAAAGCTGATTTAAAAGAAAATTTATACCTGAAAGAGGACATCGAGAGTCACGGGATAGACCATGTGCTCGACGATAACACGTAGTAACTGTATTAGGTCCGCCCTGAGTCTCGGTTGAACCGGCAAGGGCTTGAGCAGCTTGCAGAGCTGCCTGGGCTGCTGCACTCTGTATATTGCACAACAATCATTAAATATTTTTAATATGAAGCCATGACTGTAATAATAAAAAATATATATAAGCAGTAATGGCACGTACGGCGTTGGAGTGGGATTGATCCGTCTTCAGCTGTGTGTGATTCGAGTACTGGACGAAAACGTTACGGCCGCGCAGCTGGGCAGAAGTCCCACTGCTAAAGTAATTAACCATCGAGATGGCTGCCGGCTCTTCTGCCATCTCCAAGAAAGCCTTTAAAAAATAACAGAAAAGTTAATGGCAATTCCATGCTATAAGAAATAAGCAATAAAACCTGATTTTTGCCCTTGAGAACGAGCACGTTGGTAACGCGTCCAAATGGGATTCCCAAATGGACAATTTCAGCTTCCGTCACATCATTCGGGATGTTGCGAATGTGTACTACACGAGACGGTTTAGCCGGGCTCCTTGGCTCCAGTTTCACCTGCAATAATGAAACAAACAAGAATAAATAGATGCGAGAGATAAAAACTCGTCAATCAAGTCTCCCACTGAGAGAGGTTTGTTACATTCCGTAAAAAAACAGAAAAGAGATCCATCATACAAAAAAATAATGGAAAGGGATTTGTGGGGGCTTTGTCATCAAGAGACAAGGAGTGGGGATAACCCCGAGGGTTTTTACCTTCTTGGCGTCATTGTTGTTATCGGCGTGGTTGGATTGCGGGCTGAGCACGGCACCATTGCTCATCGCCAGTTCCTCAGAACCGCGCTAGAGAAAAATAAAAATAAAAAAATGAGTTAAATAAGCAACAAGTGGGATCACACGAACAAGACTCGTTCTAACCTAAACGAAAAAAAGGATAGACAATTCCAAACCCCCCACCATTTCCCTCTCGATCAAGAACCACCGAATGACACGCAACTCACGATACCTCGAGGCACGATAGCAAAACAAGAATTTGCAGTAACAGTTTTTAAATAAAAAAGTTACTTCAAAAGCAATTCCCTCCCACTTAGGTTCGGGATTTCCGTTCTGTCACGATAGTGTTGTTACACGTTCTGGATCATAAACAAAAGAAGGAAAAAAAGGAATGGAGCGAGAGAGAGAGAAAACATGCTCGGCAGTCCGAGCACGAATCGAGTACACCACGTGACCTGGCGCGTATACAATCCGCGTCACGGCCAAAACCTTTTTTTTTTATTCCTTCCTGTTAATTTTTTTTCCACACTCTCAGACAAATTCACGCTGCGGGGTTTTCTATTACAGTCTACTAGGAGCAGCTGCATACATCCCCAAAAAACTCCAAGGGCGCCCGGAACAAAAACATCCCACGCAGATATCCCGCATATATAGAACCCCTACTATTTTTAATTTGCGATAACAATAAAAGAAAAAAAAAGATAGGGACGGAAACGATTCAAGTGTAGGATTATGTGATCATCAGATTTCGTATATCAGAAAGAAAGGAAACAAAAAAGAGGAAAAAGGATGCCAGAAGAGAGGATCGATGACTCTTTGCTGGACCCTCTCGAGGTGCCAAGAAATAGGAAAAAAACAAAAATTCGAGTGACGTCAACTCGCATCACTGAAGCCATTAAGAACTTAATGCCAGCTGTAAGGGAAACACGCCTTTGGTTCGTACAAGAGCAAAATACTTTGACATTACTTCTTGTGCACCGCTTCAATGACCGTGAACGAACGATCCAAGGAGGGCTTGGCGTCCTAGTCACGCGTCTTCGCTTCCTGTTGCGGTCTCTTCTTTCCCTCTCGGAAAAGACCATAGCCAGCTACAATCGACAGCCACAATCATTGTGCGCTTTGAAAATAAAAATAAAAAGCAGCTCCTAGTGCGGTTGACCGACATGGACGACAAAAGACATCACCGGAAGACGATGGAAAAATACAGGGCAATAGAAAGCCGAAACGAAATTCCACCCATGCTCAAGAGGGAGAGAAAGACGTTGCATATATGCCTACAGGGAGAAGAGACGGATAATCAGCGCGTGGGGAACAATGAAACGTGTACAGTGTACACCCATAAAGAGAGAGAGAGAAGAGGGGCCTCGGATGGAATAAGAGAGAGTCTCTCTCGCCATGTGTCTTCGCGCCCCCCAGTTAAAAATAGCCGGCACCAAACGTCGTCGTCGTGCTCAAGTCCCCTCTGGCTGGAAAGTAAAACCGGATGTGTTGTTCCCAAAGTCTGGTTGCTAAGGCTCTCTCTATCTACCGCCTCGTTGAGAGAGAATACGCAGAACACATTCCTTTGAGAGAGAAAAAAAATGCCGGGCGCGAATCGAAAAAGGGCAAAGACCCTCCCTCTCTCTCCTTTGGGTAAGCCAGGCCCCCTCAAGGAGGGAGGACGACGTGGATGTTAACACACTACAACCGGTTCCTACCGGCGAAAATAAAAAGGAACAAGAGGAAGAACCCGCATACATTTGGCAACGTTTGCCAAGAAAAAAACTTTGGGGAATGTATTTTTCCTCCAAAAGAATTTCCTCTATCGCTATTAAATATCTCATCTCATCGGCACTGATAGCGCGACCGAACGGCAGAGAGCGCGCGCGCGCGACACACACAGACGGGTAGACACATGCAACAGGCTGCTCCCTCTATCAAGAAGTATACACACACATGACGAAACTCGAACTCACCATGTTGACGAATAAATATGAGATGATGATTGAAGACTTATTCCTTACTTCTCAGGGAGTGGATTTCACTTTGGGGAGTGTACCGGAATTTTGTTTGAGGGTAACAATAACAAAAGAGTTTTTGATTTATATTTTTCCAGGGGGTAAGAAAATACTTGGGTGAGGGAAGAAGACGAGGAGGAAAAAGAAAGAAGGGTAGGGAGAAAGAGAGAGAGATAGAAAGAAGAGAGAAAGAAAAAGAGAAGAGAGCGGGCCGGCGAGACCAGACTGAACAGACCGACAGAGCGCAACTGTGCGTTCCCGGCTCTAGGACCTCTCGTCTACTACTGAATGGTGGGAGCCTGCCAACCAAGGAGAGAGAAAAAGAGGAAAGGCCAACCGCATCCCTGCCTGCTAACGTTTTCTTTGCTTTACACAACGAGAGCCGGTCCCGCTCGAGGTCGCTAGTAGCGATGGCGAGGGAGGAGCTTGAGGCGGCCGGCTGACGCTGCGCTCTCTATCCTTCCTTGTTTTTGTTGATTGTGATTCGATTGAAGATGACACAAGAAAGACAAAACATGCTTCCGGCTCACCATTAGGAGCCCGGATGATCCACAATGCAATTGTGTAATGGAATGAGCGGCAGGGGCCCCTAGGCGGCTCTGCAGTGTACTCATTCTTTGCACCATCAATTTCGAGGGGAACAGAGCCGTTTTAATTACATTTGTAATAATAAAATAACGTTAATTAGCTAACGGTAAATGTTACAAGCCACGCTCGTATAAAATCAAATTTTAAAAAGTCGTTAACAAGGGGGAAAAAAACTTGGCTTTAGAAGCTAAGCCGTCATCCATCTCAGTCCGTTTCAACATAATGACAAACGGCACTAACCGGGCTCTTTCTTAATAATAAAAAAAATCGATAATAGCAGGTGGAGAAATTTCATTTCAATCACCTTTTCTCTAGGTATAATCGATTAGATTAGAATCAGAAAGAGTCCCGTTCCTAACTCAATTAGGGAGGATGCACAGGCAGACAAGAAAAGATATATGACAATGATGTCACATAAAGGAATTCTGATCCTTTCAAGAAATTGTTCACGAGGAAAAAGAGTATCTCCTCTCATCTTTCTAATAAAGGATAGTGGAGTTTAAACGATGAGAGATGGCAGCACTAAGACCTGCCAACTGTTGGATCCCTCCGAAGCGAGCAAATAGGGTATTAAAAGCCCACCCCGTCTTTGAAATGAAGTTTTGATGTTGAGCAGCTCAGGGGCACGAAAATGTGAATAGATGTGCCATTTGCATAACAGCTGCAAAGTGAGCTAAAGAGAACTGAAAGGCGAGACGTAACATCTGCGGACAATTATGATGAGGATGAATCCCACAAGAGCAAAATAAAAGAGGCAGGCAAGCGCACAGGTGCGCAATGAAAAGGGAAACTTGCACATGGACAGAGACGCGCATATAGACACAAAGAGGAAGACACACTAACTCCTCCCACGGATCGATACCACATCACGCACAAGTCGTCTCTAACCATACGTTCCCGCCGGTGCATTTTTTTTATTTCCTCAGGATGTGCACACCTCGGCGACTTCCTGCTACCCCACCACATCGTAATGAGAACAAGATCCTCACCGGTAATCACCTAATTTCTTTCATGTAACTTGATTATAGAGCAATTCAACGTTCGTAATACGAGTTACCGTCATCATCGACATCATACTCGCAGTGAGCATTAATAGTGCTTTCAAGCTGATTGCAATTCTAACCCCCCAAAAAGTAGATAAATTAATAAGTGCGGGGCCACCAAAGTAACAAGTTAGGAGTAATACCTTAGGTGGCAGCGCGCTTAGCCAACCTAAATAATTGATAACTCACAGCTTCCATTTAAGACCATATGCATAACAAAGTGAGGGTATTCGATGATGCAGGATCTACGGGGTAAAGCTTTAAGACAGGATGAAGGACGTAGAAAAGAAAAAAATGAGGGGGGAGAGGCTCATCGCCTCACACAAAAGCCATCTTATTGTTCCGCACGGCCGGTGAGATTCACCTTGAGGGTTTGCCCTTCAAAAAAAAAACGAAAAGAAATATTCACGCGCGTCCAATCCCCTTCTATATTGTATTCTCCCCTCTCTCTCAGTGTTGATAATTGAACGAGGGTTTTGTGGGTGCTGTTCACCACTTGCGTGGGAGAAGTGAAACAAGTCTCAAGGTTTCCTCAGTCTTCTTCCTTGGGCGATATATAAACGTAACTTCATTTACAACCTAGAAGAGGGCCGTCGACCAGACAGCGCAGCGACAGGAATGCAGAGCCGCGTGACTTGCGGATGTTATTGTTTAATTCCACACGATTATTTACCCTACTAAAAGAGAGAGAGAGAGACCGGGTGGTAGTGGCAAAGGATTTCGAGGGCTATTTTAGAAATAAACAAGAACTGAGGAAAGATCTCAGAGCTAAACCAAACTATCGAGCAGCAGCATCAACAAAAGGGCCAACGTAAACCCACTTCTTCTTCCTTAAAATAAAAATCACCTGGCCGCCAGGTGGCACTACTACATACACTGGGACGGAAGCTTTGTTTTCGCGTCTTGGAGAGCGACGATCATTAACAAAAAAAAAAAACTTTTTTATCTTAAGAAATTAACAAAGTTTACAGTCTTACCTGCATGACGTCCATGATGGCGAGAGGCTGCTGCAACAAGGTGTAGGCGTAGAGAACTTCGGAGGCGGGTCTCTTCATGCTACGTTGTGATACGGTCGGTGATTTTTTGTTCCCAAAAAATAGGTATCTTCACTACAAAAACTTGGCTGGATCTCTCAATAAATTCCTCTTGGTATTCGAGTTATGATATCATCGAAGGAGGTAAGACAGCGCTGGCTGCTCAAACGCTATCCAATAGACAAAATAGAAAAACATGGTCCATTAATAACAATCAGCAGTCAAGACAAGATCTGGGGGTAAGATAACGGCCAACGTGCCCAACACGTTTTCAAGAGGCTACTTTTTTTATAATAAAAAAGGGGAAGAAGCATCAGACAAAGGATTGCTAGAACACAGTAAGCCCCACGCCGAGAAGGAGGAACAGGTAGGCAATGACAACAACCAACAACAAAAAAAAAAGAGAAAAACCACTAGGGAAAAGCGCGGGATTTACTTTTCTTTTTTTTACACAGACGCACTCACAACGGCAAAGTCTTCTTCACACACACTTGACACTGTAGGGTCACCGAATGGGGGCGTTGTTGCACTGGAAATAACCAAATTATGGGAAGCAAAACTTGTGTTTAACTTGAGTTTAGCCTTCGAGAAAAACTCATAAAGTTGGTGTTGTGCGCCGGGACTCTTTCCTAGGTGGCGCGCTCTTTAGCGTGCAGCTCGAATAGAAATACTCTTCCTCTTCTGCTTCCCTTCTTTTTGGAGGCAACGACTGGCAACAAGCAGAGGGGAGACGGCGCCCCCTCTCTTCAGTGCCACCAACCAACCAATAGCCTTGAGAGAAATGGGAGGAGCTTAAGTACACTGCCGCTAGGGTGCTGCTGTTTGAAAAATATAAAATAAAATCCGCGGATTTTCCCGCGCAGTCTTCCTCCTCAATGAGAGTCGAATGTCTCGTATTACTTTTTTTTCGAAGCAAGAGAATTTACGTTTCGAATGTTCAAAGGGAACGGCACACTTGAAAAGATCTCTAGAGCCAATTTTAAAGAAGCCGTACTCATAGTGCCGATTAAACTTTTTGACACCGGGCTTCACTTTGCTACTGAGACGTTGCAATAAAAAGGCGTTCCTCGGATTGCTATTTAAAAGGAAGCCAAATATACTTGTAGCGTGTTTACATAAATATTCTACAGAGACATAAACACACATAAAGAATAAACATTCTTTTCTATATAATCGTTATAAAGAAAAGAGATGCTCTCTATTACATCCTACAGCTGAGCACCAATCAAGTAGAACAAGAGAGAAGATGTTTCCTGGCTGCTAGACTGGGTAACAGAGCAGAACAATCGACCCGTGTGCGGTCATCCTCAGCAGCCCCACCGCCATTCTTCCGTGACAAAAAGGTGTCGTCCATTGTTATACACGCTTGGCCACACTCTAATCACGACTGGCGATGAAGCTTTTGAAAGGATTGTCGGGATTTACACAACCTAATGGCCTCGTTGATCATTTCCAGGTGGCCATTCAAGACATTGTTTTCATAACGGCATGAATAAAAAAAAACTTTCGTGTCTTTGAGAATATGCAAAGATTGACTTAGCTACGTGAAATTTAAACTGTAGAATTTAATACCTAATCGGTTAGAACTTGGCTTACTTGCCCAATAGTAAGTTACCCGGAAAAAGACTGCAATACAGATTTAAGTACCTTTTCCTAGGAACTGAAGTGTACCACATAGGCTCTTACAATATAAACAGGAATGAAAAATACGATCTTGCCCAGTTGCTCTTTGCTTCTCTTTGATGGAGTAGATCAAACAGAAAACCCCTGTAAAAGAGGACGGAGAGAGCACATTGGAAACGAAAGAAGGCAGTATATAGCACAGCCGGCTTCCTTGAGCGTGTGTAACACAATCAAAAACTGTTGCGCTCAGGGCAGACCCCCCAATCGTGCAGTATCGACCCGTCCGGAAACATTGTCCAGGATTCTTAAAGCTCCCCCCTTTTCCGGGTCCGGTTTTACAAGCAACCCAGCAATCAATTTCTCCCGACTGGTCACGAGAAGTCAGTCACACTAATAACATTGCTGTTATGCTCAAGTGAATTTTATTCGTACGTATACCTCAGCTCTGCTGCTGGTATATAATAAAAAGGGAAACATTACGGGTAGGATCTCTCTCGGGATTGGAGGCGTGTATCTCCACGCAACATCATCCGTCAGGAGACAAAAGAGGTGACACACAAGGAAAAGCTCTCTGGGTCTCTCCCATCTCCCTTACACGCCCGACTGGACCGCTATCCAATCAAAAATCCCTTTCTCCTATATGGGATCGTGCGAAGACCATTTATATATCATCCGATGCCCCACTCTATCAATAACAAGCAAAGCGTCTTCTCTCTTTTTCGCATTATCCTTCTTTGATGATTCAAATCACGTCACAGCACACACGAATAAAAATAGGGATTTTCGCTAAACGCCATTAAAAAGAAAGCCTTCATATTTTAACCTATCGACACGTAAAATTTTAAGGAAGGATTTATCAACTTCCTAGTAATGGGATCAAGACTGAACGAGACGCATTATATTACCATATGAAAAATTCGTGCCCGCCATGTTACATATTAAAAAAGGTATCTTGCCTGCAATAAAGATATTCCTCCCGTGTTATCAAAGCAATCTTTTTGATCTCAGAAACTAAAAGGAACGAGAGCCAGGGCGTGGCCCTAGTTCACAAATACGACAAGGTCTTCGTTAGAGGTGCGATTTTTGTCTTTCTATTTTCGCAGTAGCGGCAATACCGAGAGAGCAACAACCCGTTCCTTACTACCACCACGTCCATCATCGCAACTTTATGGCGGAATTAATGCGCTGTAGCGAGGCCACAGAGAACGCGAGCACAATCGATCGACGTTGTAGTATAATAATATTGTTTTTATTTCTTTCAATCCAAAAGTTTTCAATATATCAACCAATTTTTACTCGGTCCGTCAGCGCAGTCGTGGTGAATAAATTATGCGCCTGGTTCACGGTTTTTGCTTTCTTGAATATTCAGCGTTTTAGCATCGATCCTGCGCGGCCCCTTCACAACGTCCACCATAGAAGGATCCATCTTCAACGAGTTAGAGTACACTCTATTCATGCGATGGCCGTCTTACCTATTCAGTGAGACGGTAAAAAGATTGATGCAACGCAACGAAGTGTTGGTTCGACGTGAGCCTCTTTTATAATGAAAATGGACCTCTCTGAATTCAGGTGTACTGGGACGATCCTTTAACACTGCCCGGCAACGGGTAAGGACAGAAATAATTTAATAACGAAAAAAGAGAAGAAAAGCCCAAGTGCTCGAGCTCGAAGAAAACAATAACAAAGAGGAGAGGGGAAAGCACAAACAATTCAAAATAACCTGGTCGCTAAAAATAAAACTGGTTTTGAACGGGACAACCGTTGGGAGCAACTGACTGCTATTCCTACGGCAATTGAATCAATACGCACATTAAGAGGCCATTCTTCCTAAATTGACATGGCTGTTTCAGGGGTATACGTCGTTAAAATGTGAAAATCGTGCAGCCGGAAGCAAGAGAGGTTCAAGGAGAAGAAGGATGAGGTTGCGCGATGACGACCAAAGAAGTCGCTGCCCTAGAGGTAGAAGAAGAAGAAGAAAGTTCTTTTCCTTTTACAATTCCTCTGCCCTAAGTGGTCTCATTGACGTATGCTTGTTCTGTTCTTTTCCTATTCCAGAGAAAACTTTTAACAATTATATACCAAAAGAACGTCTCTTTAGCCAGGAACAAGGGCGTCTAATTTTAAATGTTTTATAATGAACTCCACTCGAAAGTTAAGAGAAAGTATGGTGCGCAACATAGCAGCACACGGTTTGACATTTTCTATTAGCAAACGTAGCCATTTAATTGCATAACATCCGGTAGCGGTGATTGCGTCTAGAATCCGGTGTTGACATTTTCCCATCGTGAAGACTGTATTTGTTGGGCAACCGACAGTTGCTCATCGATTTTCCTATTGCTCGGCAACGAGGACGATCTCGCATCAATAATGAAAAGGGAGAGCGAATGTGTTGTTACCTGACAACAGGTGGAAAACCAGTCTCTTGAATCGTTCTTTTTTACTTCCCGTGGGGGTGGACTAGATATTCATCGATCCTGTTCTCCCCCTTTTGAAGACAAGCCTATAATGAGGAGCGACGTCAACAAGTGGGGCGTCGTCGTCGTCGGTGGGGGGAGACCGACTGACGCTTGACATCAAAACCTTTTTAAAATGTCTTTTTTCAGGCTATGGCGGACTCATTGAATAAATGAATATTTAAAATTGGGAGCGTTTCGATCGATTTCAAAGAGGAGAGATGTAATAATTGCGACGCCATCCTTCTTGAAACCCAAACAAACTGCTCGATTAAAAATTGTTTACAACACAAGTTGTACCTGTTGCTAAAGTTTCCATTTCAAGGAACGAGAGAAAAGAAGACAAAACTTGTTGATCCTTAACGCTAGAGAAAAAAAAAGAGAAATATCAAATCCCTTTGGGCTCAACAGAGTAAATATCTGAGGAAAAAGTTTGTTTACACACCCAGGAATGAAAAGTTGGTTGAGAGAGGAACGTTACTCGATACGTTTTTCATCCGCTGGATTTTGTTTGCTAAACTTTGAAACCTCTCTCAATCTATCTATCTCTCTACGGGTTGGATGTTGTTTGAACAAGCTCCATGTTGGTTGCAGCAACCCCAGACTGCCGTTCACGTCAACAGCTGATGTTGAGCTGTGTGGATCGCATTTCCCACTGTACGTAAACTCGCGCCAGCAGCCTACTCCACCGTATCTAATCCAATCAACTTCATTAATTAAGTAACGAGATGAGAGAAGGAACGTGTCCGAAAGAATAACAATTTATACGAATCTTCTAAAGAGATATAAACAGGAAAAGAGCTTCCAAAAGATCCTCCCGATGAAAGTGCTCCACCTGCAAGCTATACAAAACCAAAGATGATGCTGCTCCTCCTTGCGCCATGAACGGATCAATACTAGAGCAATATATACGGTATTATATTTCTAAGGATCAGATAACAAGATTAGCTAGCATGGCCAAAGGTAAGCAAACATGCTCAAAGGGACTTGTAGATTGGGAATGTCCACATGTGATCTCAGTATAGGATGATGGCACATCACCTCTCCATCATGCTTGAAGCCTTGAACTGGAGAACCTGTCGAGAGATGCCAACATTTTCCCTGAAAGTGAATTGTCTCCACAAAATGAAATTTGGCATGTCTCTATTTAAGATTACTGGAACATCACAGTAATGGATCTCTTGTGTTGGTGTCAATCAAAGGAGATTTGAGTTAATAGATGAACTTTTCTCTCATTCACGCTGAGCAGTTTCTCAGAGTGGCACAGGATGCTCAAAAACAGATATATGGACTTTGACATTTACTCCGATCGAACTGAGAAGGAAATGTCGATAAAAGCCAGTGATGTGAAACCTTTTTCTTGTCACAAAGTGGGAGTGTTTAACTATATATTACGTCCTACCGTAAAGTCGTTGTGTGGGAATCAAGATAACAAAAATTGCTTTGCTTACCCAATCATCATTGAGCTGTGGTTGTTGCCGTAGCGGATTTTTTAAACAGAATCACGTGAACTAAAAGAAATGAAAAGAAAGATACTGATTGGAAAGACACAGTAAAATGAAAACACAACAAGTGTCCGACTCCCTACGAATGTCATGTGCCTTCCTTCGTTTTTCGAAACAAAAGATGGCGCTCGTCAAGGAGTTGCTTTTGACAGCTACCATCAGCTGACTTGGGAGGTGTTGAATGCTTTCTGAGGATTTGGGCGGTTTCCGTAATATATGCCCTGCGTATTCATAATAAGTAAACGGGTTTCGATGTAATCATGGAGTTAATAATGGTCATAAATAATGCAATTAGTGCATAAGGTTACGAACGAGATATTCATTTGGGGTTTCGGCGCGCCTTTGTCCTTGGGTTTCACCGAATGTTTTGGTTTTTTTTCGGGAAAACAAGGAGTCACAGTCGCCATCTCTTGTCTCTAGTCTTAACCAGTTATGTGCGTTGGAAGGAAAACAAATTTGAAACTTTTTAACCATTTTAGCTACTAAATTAAGGCGAAAAATGCACAATAATGCACAATATACAGTGCTGTCTAAATATAAATATACTAAGTGCATATTTTAGTTCCATGTATATTTTTTATCACTGAAAATTAAAATAGGTGATCGTGACACATCGTAAAATGTGTTCAAATGACTTTTTAATAAATTGATGTGTATTAGAGGGTTACGTTTATGATTCCTATTTGATTAGGGGTCGAAATGTGTAACCCGACTAATCTGAGTATATGATTTTTAAAATAAAATAAAATCTTGTGGACAATAAAAACACTATGAGCCATGGCATATGGTCATTCATTCAAATAAGTACAAAAAATTGTAGGTAGTTCATACAATCCCAGCAGATGCCTCTGTACATCATAACAAACTATTTTTGCCGGCTCATTCTGTGACGTATCGTGAAAGCGTTCGAAAAACTTCTTCAATTTTCTGACAACATGATTGCTTTCAGAGCAAGTCTCAGAGAAAGTCGGGAGCCACTTTCTCCGGTTTATTAAAAGGTTTTTCTCCTATCTTTTATACGGGCATTTCAATCCCATTATCTCACGTGAGCTGATTGTACAAAGCCAGTTAGTATCAGGACAAATTGTCAGTTAAGAGGTTTCAAAGGTTGTTTACAGCTGTGCCCCTTGTATACTCAATCACCTAGCGTAATTGACTAGTTGCCCTTTAAATATTGAAGGGTAATTTCTTCAACATTACCAAAATGTCTACTGCTCCACCTTGGTGTCAAAGAGAAAAAGTGAAGAAGAAAACCTGGATTCTTGGGATTGTCCTCACTCTTCTCTTTAGATTAATAGAAATTGTTTCAGACACAATATTTTGGCTCATACATTACAATGCCAAGCCTCAAGTTTTACCACCTATCACCAATGGGCTTTTATTGGAAAGTGGTACCAGTCTTGCTGAGAAGATCAGAAACCAGAAAGTAAACATTCCATTCAATGTTTCAAAGTTATTTTCAACCATCTCTAATAAACAATTGTCTCACTTTATTAGGTCACCAGTGAAGAAGTTGTCAAGACTTTTATAGCAAGAATAAAGGAAGTAAATCCCATCATCAATTGTGTGGTTGACAATTGTTTTGAATTGGCATTAGATGAAGCTAGAAAAGTTGACAAACTCATCCAGTCAGGAACCAAAGATTCAGCTACACTTGAAAAAGAACTTCCTTTTCTTGGAGTTCCTTTCACAATCAAAGATTGCTTTTCAGTTAAAGGTGAGAAAGCTATACTCAATGTGATTGTGACCCTCTTACTCCAACATGCTATTTGTTTAGGTATGCGTTACACTGCTGGGCTTGTGAAGCGTAGAAACATTGTGGGACAATTTGATGCAGACGTGGTCGCTCTTATGAAGCGAGCCGGAGCCATTCATTTAGCCGTTACTAACGTCTCCGAGTTGTGCATGTGGTGGGAATCGCATAATCGTGTTTATGGCCGTTCCCGCAATCCTTACGACGTCAATCGGATAGTTGGTGGATCATCCGGTGGCGAGGTATTGAAGTCAAATGTGGTCCACACTATCTAAAGTGTATTCATTTATTTGAATTATTTCTAAAGGCTGGAATTCTTACAGCTGCTGGCTCACCTATTGGAATTGGTTGGTTAATTCAACAAAAAGTTTCTCAAGTTCTTAATTGACTGATTGTTTCTTTAGGTTCTGATATCGGGGGCTCCATCCGGATGCCTGCTTTTTTCTGCGGAATTTTCGGCCACAAACCAACAAAAAGTAATACAGCTTTTAATTTATTAAATCACCTATTAAAAATTCATAACTTAATTAGATGTTGTGAGCAACTACGAACAGCAACCTGTTGCCGAATCAGTGCTCCAAAATTTTCTAGTTACTGGGCCAATGAGTCGCTCTTGTGCCGATCTACTGCCCATGTACCGCATCCTAGCTGGTGAAAATGTATCCAAGCTCAAGCTAGATACGAAGGTAATTTTTATTTATTTATTTACTGAATTCTTATTGATTATTATTGAATTATTGATTGATTAAATGTTATATTGGTTACTAAATAGGTTTCTGTGTCCAAGTTGCGCTACTTTTACATGGACAGTTTTGGTTCTGTCCCGCTACTGAGCCGTGTACACCCCGAATTGAAAAACGCGCAAGACAAGGTCATCCGCCACATCCAGAAAACTTATAACATCTCAGTGCAACAAGTAATATATAAAAGAAATTCTTTTTTGAAATGGATTGATATTTTCCTTTATAAAAAAATTAGGTGCAATTTCCTAAATTTTATCACGCTATGGAAATGTGGTTAACTAAGATGGATTGTGGTGATAACCCTTCCTTCTCTGAAGAAATTACCATGCGCAATGTAAAGACATAATTTCACTAATGCATTTGTGCTTTCCTTCAAATAATTGGCTATCTCTATATAGGGATCAAAACCTTTAATTCCAGAACTCTTTAAAAGTTTCTTTGGTTGGTCTGAGCACACTGTAGCCGCCATCGTTTTGGGTCTTGCAGAAAATTTTTCACTTCCAACTGATCATCCCACAGCTCGCAAGATGATTACCATGTGTGACGATCTTCTGCATGAACTCCAAGTACTTTTTTTTCTAATTATTGTTTTTTTTTTTTGTATATTTATTAATCGTATTCTCTAAGGAACTATTGGGAGATGATGGTGTCCTATTCGTTCCGCCTCACCCGACGCCCGCTCTATACCACAATCAGCCGTTGACGAAGCCGCTCAATGCTGCCTATACTGCCGTTTTCAATATTCTTGGCCTCCCTGTCACGCAAGTGCCTCTAGGGTCTTGGATCCTGGGGTGTTCCTCTCGGAGTTCAGGTATTTTTTATTCGTCTTTAAATCTAACTGACCAATTTATTAATAGTTGTGTACTTTATAGGTCGTGGCTAGTCTTCATAACGATCACCTAACCTTGGCTGTGGCAGAAGAGCTTGAGAAAGCTTTCGGTGGATGGGTATCCCCGTGTCCTGTTACCTGCTAAAATAACTTGCCCTTTTTAGGAAAATTATATTATTCCCTATAATACCTCCCCCGGTGTGTTTATTCCCCCTCTTGATGACTTTCTCTGGATCAAGATACAATTCCAAATATGTATTGCGGAAAGATGATGGTGCAAAGATGTAACTAAATGTTTTGGATATCAAAACTTGTTTACAGTATTATAATATAAGAATAATATTATATCTTTGGTGAATCAAATGGTGAAAATCTGCATACCGACTCGTCATATTCATTCCAAAAAGAGATATTTGCCATAAAAGTCACTTTTTATTGAAATTATGTACATATTTAAGTATAAATTGCGACCAAAACGATGATGGTAATCAGTATGACAGCGACTGGGACAGATATAGCGATGCATTTGAATTTCCTCCTCCTCGCCGCACTCTGCTTAACCTTGGCTTCGGCCAGCTCTCCCCTTCCAGCTTCCACTTTGTCCGCAGCTTGAACGACGCACGATTCAATAGTGTCAATCACTTCTCCCTATTGGCCGGCGAGAATTAATTATCAGATCGTGAAATCACGTTAACAATGCTAAATCCTTTTACCTGGCTTTCAATCATCAGATTTAGCTCAAGGAACATGTCGTGCATTTCTTGAATTCCTTTCTCCAGTTTGAGCAACTCTTGATGACGCTCTTGTAGATCGCGCAAAGCCAACTTGGCCGATTCGCTCTCCACAAACTGTAAAATGGGAAAGTTAAATGCAAGTATGAATGTATGCATGTGGAAAGTTTAATGAAGGGAAAAAAAGATTTAAACAAAACTAGAGCACCGTACATCTCTGGAGAAGATCGGAACACCGTTGGCCATGGCCTCGTCTGTTTCTTCGTCCGTCATAGTATAGCCGGCTGTTGATATATACCGTAAAATAGCATATCATTTTAGAGGAGAGCCCAATTTTTATCGGTAATTTGACATGTGTAACGGTCTTATACCTATTTCCATTTGACGCTGGATTCTTTGGCGGCAACGGTTCTCGTAATCGCTGCGAGCGCCGCACAAATCCTCCCACACTGTCTGGAATCTGATATGAATAATAGTATTTGCGGCTCTAGTGTGCTGATGTTGCGGATTACGTTCAAAGTAAATAATACATACTTGGCGGTTAGAGACGAATGGACCGTACGAATCATCCGGTGTTCTGTATCTGTTAGCCTTCGGCTCTTGTGATCTTGGGTGGCCGTTTTGTTGGTTGCTGAAAGTGTAAAAATAGAATGTAGCTATTTAATTCTATTCTACTCAGAAAATTAAATTGATTGAACCTTTGAGATCTTTGACAATTTGATTCATTTCTTTGGTGACTGTCTGGGTCAACTTCTCCAACATTTCCTTCACACCTGTTGAATATTCAGTCAAATTAAGTTTTAAAAATTTGTGACTTGATGCAGTCTGAAAATTTATGGGACACAAATTCATATTCTATACTTGGATCACTCTTAGGTGAAGAGAGGATTGTATTGTGGAGTGATCTCATCTGAGTTACTTTATCGTGGGTCTGTTGAAGGGATTCCTGGATGCTTTTCGTTTGTTGTGACAGCTGCAAACATTTCAACAATCACATCAGATTTTCAAAAAAGTTTCCATTGTTAACAGTAAGATATATTTACCTTGGTAAATGATTGACCACTGGCCTTGTTTTTTCCACTATCATTTGAAGGCATCAAGTTGTCCATTTCCTCTGTGTTCTCATTTCCTCCATTTCTGGCCTGTTTTAAAAGAAATAAAGTTACACAAACATTCCTTTTTTGGATTAGAGGACCTAGAATATTAGGAAAACTTAATCGTCACACCTTCATCTCGGCCAATCGATCTTTCGGCATGTTGAATTATTGTTTTACAATAATAACTTGAAGTTGTTTTTCCACTGGGCGAGACACACGCCGACACCCACCTGTTGGCTGCTGTTGCTGTTGTGTTGAAGTCTGCAGCAATCAGGGGCGCTGCTAATCAGCATCGTTTTTCCCATAGCAGCCGTGAGAAATAACACGTCCCATTTCCTACGACGATTCATATTTTTCCCAATTATGGTATTGTTGTAACTCATATTACCTGTATTTCCGGCTTCAAGTGTCGCACATTTCAAAACGTATACCACATCAATAATACGCTGATGTAATCGGGTGGCGCAGCCATTTGCCAAGTTATTCTCTGATTTCGTAGAATTTTTTTTCCCGTCTAAGATAACCATGAAACATGAGATAACGAATAAGATGACGTGAAAAGTCTAAACAACGGTACAAGATTTTATCAGGAAACCCATCAAAACATTTAGGGAGGCTGAAAATTCTTTCTCGGTACCGTCGAGATTTAATAACACGATATTCCGTTAAAGTTTTTCAGAGATTTGAATATCAACTTGCATAATTGCTAGATAGTTTTTTATGCACATTTTACTACTTATTATGGCATGAAATTGCGCATGTGAATAAACTTCACATTTTACTCATTTTTCGCGGGATTAAGCTCATATATGAAAATCCGCTGTTGAGACTCGACGCTCCAAGTCAATCGGCGTTTGATTATCGTATATATGCTGGTAATAATTATTTAGTTGCAGAAAAATTTGTTCTTTCGTTTCTCATTCCATGAAATTGAAGATTATACGGCCGCGAGTCGATGCTAGGGGAGTAATTATTTCTATCCCGTTTCAGAAAGTTTCATTATCAAAGAATGAGTTTTTAAACGTTCCCACGCCCTTCTGCAATCATGTTTTTGTTTTGTTTCTAAAAATCTCCATTAAGGAATAAATGAAGATTTCTTACTGTTGAACCCAAACTGGTGGGATAAATGTATACGCATTTGTGGCATAATATAGCTGGCACAATTATATGGTTTTAGAAGATCCTTGAAAACCAGATCGATGATGCATGTAATTTGCACGTAAAACTTGAAAGACCAGCTCGTCAAGACGTGATGAGAGAAAGGCGATGCCGCAAGCTGGCTCGTGTAGTCTTTTTTTTCTTTTAATAGAAAGCATCTTGGCTTTCACAATTTGTCCTTAAAAGTATATACGACCCATCAGGATCAAGCTATCAATTTTCCGCAATTAAAAAAAGCAAAATCCGACCCCAATAAACATCAATAATGCAATTAACCTTAACTGATGCCCTTTCATCATATCTGCTGTTTAAAATCAAGGCGTGTCGCTCCAAGACCAATTAAAAGATGTTAACGACACGCAATGAAGCATAAGAAAAAGTGTATAGTTGTAACAAACAAACGTTCCAGCAGGTCTACAAGAGTTTGTAATAGGGACGAATGGAAAGTATAAAGTTAACAATGTAAAAAGCCCTTGTAGAGCACCAGAATATGGACGTAGGGGAGAGAGTTGTGTGTTGAATTTAACGAGCCTATTATGAAGATGATGCGAGCTCAATTATTCTGTTTTTTAACAAGGATCCCACTGATTGCTGTGTCTATAAGAGAGAAAACGCTTCTCCTTTTTGGTAAGTGTTTGCGATACGATCGGCACAAAGTCGTGAGCGGGAATCAGAGTGTGATGGTGAAAACAATTGAAACTAATAAAGAATAACGTGCAATTAAGGTGGGTGTAATGGTTCATTCTCCTGTTCCGATGATTTAACATCTCTCATTTGGTGGCTGCTAGAATAAAGCAGCCATCCCTTCAACCTTGACTCGTCGTCGTCGTGTGTGTGCGTGTGTCGAGTTTTGTTTTCCCAAAAACACAAAACGGAGGGGGCTGCGTCTGTTACAATAGCTTCGTCGAGAATAGCTGTAGCCTCCTCCTCCAGGGCTTTTCCGTTCCTCAGGCCCTGAAAGAGAGAGACGGAAACTACACATCTTTCTTTTAAAAAACTTGCTATAAAGCAGAGGCCCAGGGGCTCTGTGGCCCTCAGTTGCTCAGGTACGTTCCTGTGCTCCACACATACCTTGAAGTGCGCGCGCTCTAGTAAACAAGTTGACCGGTTATCATATTATCACACAAAAAAGGATTCTTGTTTTAACCGATGCTGTCCTAATCTTATTGAAAAGGAAAAGAAAAGGTAAGAGAAAATTATCAAGCACACCGGAATATCCTGTCTATTGTTCTGCTTCTTTCTTGATTGGAAAAACAAATTCTTTTGCGTCATCACGATACGCTTTAGAGTGGAACTGACGCGATTCCAAAAGATGACAGCCTAAAATTCATTTCATTCATCACGCTTCTATCCCTTTTTTTTCTTAGAACTCGAGGGAAGAAAAAACCGGCTTCACCATGAGAATGAATTGTTTCGGCGATAAAGTGTCCAGCAGCGGAAGTTTTCACTGCAAGATCGTCCTGCTCGACGAGCAGCAACTGGTCCACGAAATCCTCGTAAGTCGACGTCGCAACTGATGATCCCACCTGCTGTGAAACTGATTCCTATATCTCTCTTTTGTTGTTGGCGTAGACCTAGTTCTAAATTCAATAGAGGTTGCCCCGCTATTTATGGTCATAGGCATCACACAAAAAACTGTCTCTTTTATTATAAAAAGGGGAAAGTGGAGTCGGAAAGGATTAGCTGTATCATCACGCTCACCGAAAAATTCGTGATAAAGCAAAGTCTGCGGTCACCCTCGATTAATCTCTTTTACTCCCGAAAGAAAAAAAAACTCGTTTCCTGATAGAGTAGAGAAAAATTACGATGTCAACTATGGTTTAAAAAAGAGGTCTGACAAGACCAATTGACCTCAGAAACAACTGACCTCATCTATTTTTAAAAGAGATCGCCAAAGTGGTTTTCCAGTATATAGTCTACATCCTTCCTCTTAAAAGACGCAATCTTATTTAAGGTGAACGCAAAAGGTCTTGGGAACCTCCCGAGGCAACACACGAAAACGAGCGCGCGTGAGGTACGAAGAAGAAGAAGGTTAATATACCGGCGGTATACTATGAGCCTTCCACCGCCATCTTGTGCCGCTGTAATTACGGCGATAATGCGACACTCGCTATGAGGAAGGAGCGGTAAATAAATGTATAAAAAAAAAAGGATTGTCCCGGTAGAAAAACAGCGAGGCCACGATTTTTAAATCCCGGGGGTCGTCACCGCAGTTACGTGTATAACCTTTTATTTTTCTTCTTCTTCTTCTTCTTAAAGGGCCTTGGGGCTTTGCGTGATCCTCTCTGTAGGCCCGTACAAGGTAAAAGGTCCTTGCAGCCTAATCAATCCCTCAAAAACAAAACCTAAAAAAAAAGAATGACAAAGCGCGTGTTGTTGTCTTCTGCGGTTCCGCTCCATTTCGATTCTCTCCGATGTGTTCCAAAAATGGTGGAGACAAGGACACGTATCATGACTTTTGGGAGGCATTTATTCAAAATTATGTTTACCAAAGCGTTAAGATTCATTTGTTTGGCGATTCTTTTGCCCTTGGAGCTTTTGTACTAGATCCGTATCTCGGGCGGGTTTTCAACTCTGTCTCTCTCTCTGAAGTAGAAGGAAGAAGTTTGAATAATAATTAACCGAATATATTGAAATCAATTTGATTTCATCTGCATCCTAGAGGCGAAGAATGTCGTCAGCATCTCAAAAACTTATTAATAATCCGCGCGCGGTAAAATGAAGAAGAAAAAATTCATCCTCGAAGGAATTCCTTTGACGGCTTGCAACTATGTGATGTACACGGAAGAGCTATCCATCAAGAGAGAGAGAAGGAACATTCCCTGAAATGAGAAATGCGTTCATGATAGCCAAAGGGCCCGTGCAGCACGACGACGACAGCGACGCTTCTTCTGATTAGACTTGCATCCTTTCCAGTCTGCTGGTGTTTTACCCCGCTTTTTAAAAGGATCACGAGCCGTGCATAATGAATAGCACCTTTTTTTCAAACTTCGTCAACTTTTTTTTTATGGTTATAGCAGAAGCAAAGTTCGTCGTACTCGACGTGACTTTTTGTCGAGTACCGTTTCTCCCTACACATTCAAATTGGATAGAAAAAAGGAATCTCGGCGAAAGTTAGCTGTATTCCAATCATCCATCACGCCCTCGAGTGAGAAAATCGAGAGCATTCCCGGCCCACATAAAAACCAGTTACGGGCAAAAATCCCGCAACGGTAGATGAAGCGTGAATTCCGATACCAATCGTATATAGGTACGTGCGCCTTCTGTTAGGTAACGCCGGCCGTTGTCCTCTCTCTCTCTCTCCTTTTTCACGCGCTATCGGCCATTTTCGGACCAAATGGGAGAAAGGAAGCTGATGAACCATTTCACGAAGCAAACGAAGGAGAAGAAGAAGATTCTTTTGCAAGACGCGTCAGCTGCTTCCAGCTGCATCCAGCGCGGTCATTGCCTCTCGTGTCCCGCCAGCTGCAACGGTGATCGTTCACGCTGATTCCGATTGTACCTGACAGGTGTGAAAACGTTCTGAAGAGGAAGGAAACACGCGAGAGAGAAGCATAGAGCACACGGCTATACATCACGATTTATCGATTCCCAAAGTGATTTGCATATTCAATCAGAGCTCTAGAGAAAGAAAGAAGCAGTGCACCTGTTTGCTTTACAAAATGCTTTTTCGCTGACCCTGTTTCTTTTTGATTGAAAGATCGTGACTGTTAATTAGCAAATCCCGCCCAATTCCGAAACCGGAGGCTGGTACTTTGACGTTTACGAGCATCACGGCCTCAAAAACTAAAGAATGTCGATGTAAAAAAAGGATGAGAAAGTTTTTCGCGTAGTAAAGTAATCATACAGCAAACAAGAAATCAATTTTCTCATGCATATAGAATCTTATTATGCATAATTCAGTTATTAAAGTCGGTGAGAACTTTATTTCAATCCCACGATATCCTATATTATACTCTGCAATTTTGTCATTCCTCCACTGCGACGGACGTCTTTCTTATTATTATTACGCTTGATCGAATTTCGTTGGGAATCCTGCATTGTGTCATTTAGCATACGACTGCTCCTGTGGTTTCCTCGTGATGATATTGATACAAGTGTGAATGGCTGTATCAATAAGCCACCTGTTGTTATCTCATCCGGATGTCAATGCGCTCCGATGAATGATGATTTCTCTTCTTGGCACATTGTTTGTAAAAAAAAATATAAGAATCCAACGCCGAAAGAAGTGGGTACTTGTTATGCGTGCGGTCTGAGCCCCACACCGACATTGAATCAACTTCCCGCAGGGTATTCGCGGGACACTCGCCGTGATTGACTCGATTGTTTTCCTTTGAGAGCTCCCGGCAGCTGCTGTTTATATACAAAAACTAAGAACAATGAATTCCCCTCTGGCTTGTTTTGACGAACCCGGAGAGTAGAAGAGCGTGATCGATCGTCCGTTCTTGATGCACGCTGACCCTCATTTTCTTTCAGTATATACCCTCATCTGTCTATGATGGGATGCGTTTTTAATCATAAAGCCCTCAAGGATATGAACATCTGCTATCCCAAAGTTATGATGCTGCATAAAATAAATTTTTCTAAATAAAAATCCTTGAAAATATTGACAGATGTCGACAACGGGTCAGGATGTCTTGAATGTCGTTTATCAGCATCTGGGAGCTCCTTCTAACCTACTGGAGACGGCCTATTTCGGGCTTCGTTACTTGGATTCCACTCACCAACCGGTACGATATCTTTTCCTTCTATTGTTATTCATATGATTTAGCTTAAGGCATATCATAACAAAAGTGTCGTAAACTCGTGCTTGTCCTTGTTTTTTTATTCTAATAGCAATGGCTAGACCCGAATAAAAAAGTTCTCCAGCAGTTGAAAGGTACGTTATTCATGATTTTTCCCAACCTATACTTTGTATGGAAATTGTCTTTTGTTATAAACGAAAAACACATTTAGAACATATGGCACAAAAACTTCTATTTTTGTGTGTCGCGCGTATAATAAGTGTGCGAATCGTGACCCGCGTGTGCTCACTTTGCTTTCTCTCTCTCGCCACAGGTGCTGGCTCTCAGAGTCTCTACTTTGCCGTCAAATTCTACGCTGTGGACCCTTGCAAACTCGTCTTTGAGCTCACCAGGTAAATCATCCATCAAGTCCCGCATCGTTTTCTTATGCAAAGTGTCCCAGATTCCCCAAAGAAATGAAAGCAGCGCACTACTGATTTAGAATTCCATATAGATAAACGGGGTGTGGACCGTCATGAAATCACGACCTGATTTCCAAGCATATATTTCTAGTTTTCTATTATTATCGTGATGTGTCAAACAATGGGAGAAACCAACATCTTCTATAGCTGCTAATCGATTTAGAAAATCATTCGAGTAGATATCCACCGGATGGACTATGGTTTCCTGTCGTCCCCTTCAAGGTGTAGACACAACACACTCAACTATACAGCGTATAATTGTTTGACTTGTGTAATTATATCTAGAAGAAAGAGGGGGTTCGAAAGTGTTTCTATAAAGAAACGGAATCTTTTTCCCACGGGGTTTTTGGAATCGAGCGCGCGGTCAAATGCTTGTAATTTTCTTTTCCCTCCAAAGATAGAAATGCAACCTTTATACATTTCTCTTATTTATAATGGAAAAAAAGAGGCGGTTGTTGTGTTTCCTCCGAGAGAGTGGGCGAGGGTTGATAAACGATCGTATCGGAAAAAGGGGGAGATCCTTTCTTTCTTCTTCAGTACTCTTCTTTTTATTTAAAAAATACCTTTGAATCACGCTCGAATCTAATTTGATGTACATTCTTCTTTCTCCCCCTCTTTTGACCTTAATGAGTGCTCATCACCAAAGGGCATCCAACTTTTTCTCCTCCGTGATAACGTAGAAAAGGTGTGTCTCGCAAACAGGTGAGCATCTTCACATAAAACAGGGTGGTCGGAGAGAAGTTCCAGCAGTGTGAAATCGGATTCTTCTTTTCTTTTTTTTTACATCTTCTTGTGGTCTCATCATAGATGCCTCCTAAAGTTGACGCCTTTCAGATCAATTTATGTTCAATCCCGCAGGAATGTGAAGGGGGAGTTTTTCTTATTTTACGATTGAGAAAAATAGAAGGCCCCCCCATCATAAAAATCTGGAATGGGAGTGACTTTGTGAGGGTAGAAGAAGAAGGGGAGAAATAACAAATCGAAAAAATGTAAATCTCGTGACTGGAAACCGTTTCTTTTTCTTTTCTTAACAGGTACCAATTTTTCCTGCAAATCAAGAAGGACGTCCTACAAGGCCGGTTACCCGTCTCCACCGAATTGGCCGCCGAGTTGGCTGCTCTAGCACTCCAATGTAAGCATGTCATTTGTATTCCTGGGAAAAAAATGTTAAGGGCGCGGTGCTCCTCTCCAATGAATTTTTGAAGGATTCCTTTCATCGAGGAGGACATTATTATACAATTTTTTGGGAAACTAAAAACACGTGTCATGGCCCCTCTTCTCTAGAAAGAAGGGGAAACGGTCCGTTGCGCACCGCACCTCCCGCGGTTTCGCCTCTCTCTCTCTCTCTTAAGGGGGCCCGTGGTCGGACCCCCACCTTGCTGGACGCACAGCAAGGAAGATGACAGGCCGCCCTTCTTTTATTTTTGAGCAGCCTTATAGGCTGAATGCATAATTTTTACCTCATTTTAATAGCTGAACTGGGCGACTACGATCCTGGGCGCTACAAGCCGGGCTACGTCAGCGAGTTCCGATTCCTTGCCCATCAGAGTCCCGATTTGGAGACGAAGATAGCCGAACTTCACAAAACGATGAGGTTTGTGCCCAAAAACTACTAACAAAAGCATTTTATAATGGTTTTTAATTCGTCTGGTAACCTTGGTCTGGGTTGAAACAGAGGACTCGTTCCAGCCGTCGCGGAGATGCGCTATCTGGACCGGGTCAAATGGCTGGACCTCTACGGGGTCGATCTTCATCCTGTCTTGGTGAGTGCTAGTCGTTAAAAATATAGCTATCCAAGCGTATCGCTTCCCTTTGCGAATGAAGGAAGGAACCACACAAGTTGGGCCTTTTTCTTGACCTTTTTAAGGTTTTACAAGCAATTAGCTTTTTTTTCGTCGAGACTCTCTCATAAACATGGCTCGCGTGTGTGTGCTTCTATCTCTTTCTTTTCAAAGAACTTTATGACTCTCTAGAGGTGGGGGGCTTCTACCTGTTGTAAGGTCTATTTTTCTTGACAAAAGATGTGATGGATAGAGTAACAACAACACCGAGAGTGAGTGACCGTCACGGTCAGCTTTCTCTATCTCTCTTCGTGCTGAAAGTGGCCTGATTTTCATACAGCACATAATCCCGTGAGCTTGTTTTTCTTTCTTCTTAGATCTGCATTCCAGCTGAATTGTATAATAATAAAAAGGGATATCCGTAGCTAATTGCCTCTTGAGAGACGACGATAATTTACAGCGTGTCGAATGATGTTATACCTGTGCCCTGAAGAGTCATATAAACCCTTCCATTAGGAAGGTCCTTGTTGACGTTTTTCTTTTTTATATCATTTAGGGAGAAGATACTGTCGAATACTTCCTGGGCCTGACACCTAGCGGAATCATCGTCCTTCGGAACAAGACCAAAGTGGGCAACTATTTCTGGTAAGATTCACGTTCACGCGTGTCTAACTCGCATCATCGATTCCAGCAGCTCCCACTCTTTTGTATTCCCTGCTGAGAAGCAAATTCTTACGCTACTGTTGTATTATCTCCACTTGAATGAAAGTAGAGGTCAAGAAATATATTCACTTTAAACAGTCATAAAATCACCTTGGCAGAAAAACTGAAAAAAAACCATTTAGGTAGAATGGCCCCCAATCTTGTTGTAAAAACATAAAGATTGGCTATCGAGATTTTTTTTTTTTAAATATCTTAGTGAGTGTCGACCAGTAGAAAAAAAAATGGCCAAAATCAGTTAGGCACTTTCGAAAATCATCTTTAAATTGAAAGAGAGAGACACTCCTTTAAAGAAAACTTTCTTTTCTCATAATTTACAGGCCGAGAATCAGCAAAATTCAGTTTAAAGGACGATACTTCATGCTTCGAGTTCGGGATAAAAGCGTAAGTCAACTTCAGTTTTTTTTTCTTCTTCTTCTCACAATGTTGTCAGACTTGTCTATATAACGTCGTAAATCACGCTATTTTTCGGGAGGAGTATGCATATCCAATCAGATTTTTCCTTCTTTCTAAAAAAAAAACTTTTTTGATAAGTTATGACGATAGAAGAAGACTCTCTGGGTCATAAATCCGAACGCTCAATTTCCACCCCGGCGGGATATTTTTTTGATAAACGATGCCTTGACTCTTCTTGATTTACCTTTCAAGTAGATTAGCATTTTTTACGTAAAAATACACGAAAAGAAAATTTCTCCTCCAGAGAGAGTATCCATAAGGTTTGCTATATTAGTGCGGTGTCGTGATGAAGGCAATTCAAAGTCATTAAAAAATGCGTTTTTTATTACTGAGGGTGTTTGTATGTAACTACTCTCATTATTATTACATTTCGAGTAACCCCCTCAAGGAGTTTTCTTCATGTCCAGCTGAGAAAATTCTCTCGTTCCAAATTATCCTTTTCAAAGAAAGTTTTCTGATTACACACAATATAAAATAAAAATTCTTCTTCTTCTTTTCTTCTTCTAGAACGACGAAAGCACTTTCGGATTTGAAACTCCGTCGAAAGGCGCCTGCAAATCCCTCTATAAATGTTGTTCCCAACATTTAGCTTTCTTCCGGCTTGTCCAGATGTCCGGCCCGACTCTACTCAATGGAAACTCAACTGGCGCTAACAACAACAATAATAACAAATTCCTGAAATTAGCCGGAGTAGGACCGACCACAACGGATCTTATTGATCCATCTCAACCGGGAACTCAACCGTTCCGGCGGATGCCATCAAGACGCCACCAGCGACGAATCGGAGATGGAGCCAGTCACCGTAAGTTTTTTTCTTTTTACTTTCATCCATTATGCCCGTCGGGTTGCTCAACTTTTTTCCTCCCATCCACCACATCACTATGTAATAATCTTCTCGATCGTATCAATTTGCCTTCGCTCGTTGGATCGCCCTTGACGTTAAGGGGGCAGTACCTCTCAGAGAAGAGAAACAATGCAAGGACGGTACACGCATTTTTCTTCTGGGCGGATGAACTGAGCTTTTGACGGATGATGGATTTTCTTTTTCTGCGGTTTTACTACCATATATAAATATTCTGTGCTCGTTCATTTGTATCGGAAGCAGTTTATAATATTTGGTTGATTCATTCCTATAAACTTTCCCTTTTTTTATCTGTCTTTGTTATGTCGGGATTGAGCGTGAGTTTCACTCGTGCGTCATGTTTGCTCACGCTCCCTTCTTGTTGGGCAAATATTTGCTAAGAATATTCTTTAAATTTATTGACTCTTTTAATTCACAGCTCCGCAAATGGACGAATGCAGCACCAGTGACAGCGACAAGACCTTGGACGCCGCATCCACGGCCGCACTGCTTTCACCTTACCATTCATCGTGAGTAGTGACGTATGACGTAATAAACTGCCCATCTTATAATCGTTTAAATTTCTTATTATATAGGAAAACTATCGAAGCGCCGCAGAGACCGTCGGATACTTGGACGGAAGCATCTTCCATCCGTTCCCGAAGAACTAGGAGTCACAGCCGCAGTCGGAAAGAACGACGTTCCAGCAGTGTAGACAGCACAGAATCCCGATCTCATCATCATAATAATCGAAGGAGAAGTCACCGAAGTCGAAGCCGCCATAATTCAGATAACGAGAGCGAAGTGTCGAGGGTTTCCGAGACATCGCGTGGAAGCCGCCGGAGAAGGCACCGATCCACCCGGGATTCTTCAGGATCCGAATCGGAGAGCTCTCAGCACAGATCCAACCGGAGGCACAGGTAATGAAAACAGATCCTTATTAATCCAATTTATATTAACTAATGTGAATTTTGACAACACAGGAGAAGAGATAGTCAAGGATCCTCTTACGAATTAGTGGACTCCGAGGCTCAATGGCGCGAAATTCAAGAGCGGCAGCAGCTGCAACAGACCGCAGCGGTCCGACCGGCGGCAGCGAGCACACCTACGTCCGTTCCGGTTCAGCAGGCGACAGTCCGGAAGGCGAGCAATGCAGTGAACGTATCAATGTCCTCCAGTGTCAACGACTCTCTGCTGGATCAGAGTGATGTGTTGAACAGTGTGGAGACATCCTCTCACGTCTCTTCCGGCCGTCACAGGCAGCACCGCAAGCACCACCACAGACACCACAGGCACCGATCCCATTCCCGGAGCAATTCAGATAAGAACGGAGTACAAGATAAGCCTTCTCTTCCGAGCGAGATCCGACCTCATCTCCAATTCCAGTTAGTGGATCCTCCAACCGGCTCCACAGCGGACCAGTTGAGAGAAATCCCCTATCAGGTGGTCAACAGCGGACCTTCTGCTCTCGTTTTGAACGGAAACGAGATCAAGAGGGATTCATCCGCTCAACAGCAGCAAGGATCATCAATAATTCCGCAACCGGAAAGTCTGAGCCGGAAGAGGCACCGCGGACTGCATCCATCAACGTAAGTTGAATCTTGCCGCTAGGTGGCTCCACTTTCCTACCAGCGGGAGCGCAACATTTCATAACTTTAAAATCATTTTTATAGCTATCTTGATGTAATGAAAAGCTTGTTGAACCAGCACTTTCTTAAATTCTCTCACGCATGTTTTTCCTTCTCTTTTGATCCTTTTTTACTATTTTACGGGACTGGACGTAAAAAAAAAATAGCATTTTTTAACAACCCGTGTTTTTTTTAAATATGCGGCGGTCATCTTTATGGGTATCTATAACTATAAAGCTGAAGTAAAATCTCCCAACTGCCGTTTTTAACTTCAATTTTACGATTAAATAAGCTATAAACCTAAGTAAAATGGTAACTAAAATTAAGAGAAAAAAATTAAAAATTTTATAGAGTCAGTCCCGATTTCCTGTGAAGTCGGGACCGGAAGTTATGAGTGTTAAAAGGTGTCAACGTCGTCTGCAGACCGTAGCCCGAGATAGGAAAATAACATGGGCCACCCGACGCCGATCTCAAAATGCAATATCTCGGCTTTGAAACCGAAATTTGGGGCAAATGAGATACCAATACCTGTGTAATGACTAAAGGTACCATCTGATGTTTTGATTATTTTAATCTGTTGTGTTTTTGCGTAATTATAAGCGAAAAACAAAACGCACCACCCTCCGTACCACCCACCCATAGTGACGAGTTTTTCAAGATGGACAGGATTTTGATGAATCTTCATGATCTTCACGTTATGTCTGCTTCTAAAACGAAAATAAAATTGAATTTCGACAAAATAAAAAATGAACTTTATAGAAAACTCTTTTTTTAATACGAACGCTTGATTAAAATTGAAATATTTTGAATTTTAATCATATTTATTATTATTTTGAAATATGACATTGTACTATTGTACCTAAGTGAGGATTTCCTTACAAATAGGCCTGTAATTCTTGAAGTCATTCGTCGGGCACATAGCTGACTTAACTTCAGCGGGAGAATTGAATAAATGCTGATCTGGGATAAAGGCTTAAAGACCATTATGTCATTCATCCTGTAAGAGAACTCTGCCAGTATTTAAGCACTCATATCCTAATAATAACCAGATATACTGGAATGGTAATTAAAATTTCGCCCACATATAAGCCTACGTAGAAAATTACCTTCAACACCATTTATTACTGATATCTATCGAATAAATTGAAAAATAAAGTTAAAATCAAACCAACTTTGGAAAACGGGTTAGAAAAAAAAAGTTGTTTGTAACATGTAACCCGACCCTTTAAACGGGAAATAAACGGGGTAAGCTTTATTTCAACTAGACTTTTTGCAACTTTTAAAAATGAATTTTTTTTTTAGTTTTCTAGATTCAGAATTCCTAAATGTTCATCCCTGAAATCTTTCAAAGAAATATGTGGTGCCAATCGAAGACTATTTCTAACACAAGCATCTAAAATATAGCATTAAGATTTCAGATCTAACATCAAGGATTACAGATATAAGATCAATGATCTAAGTTTTAAGATCTAAGATGTATGATATAAGATCTGTCATTAACATAAAATGACCTGAATTTTCTCCATTTTAATTAAAAATAAAATTTAGTACGCTCATAAGCCTTTCGATCCCGGTAGTAGCTCCTTTTTTGGTTTATTGCAACGGCCCGCCGCGATAGCAGTCGATAGTCTAACATTATTAATAATATTATTATTATATTATTAACATATTTTATTTTTATTATAAACATAAAAATTCATCTTTCATATTTCTTCATAGTTGATTATTTGAAAATGCATGTATTTATTAATACTAAAATTCGATTTCTCATACTTAAATCTATAGAATTCAAGAACGCGAAAGAATCGCCAACGTGAAATAGATTGAACATTGGGAGTTATAGAACAAAATGGTTAATGTGTTCGACCAGAGAGACGAAAGCGGCGGTATTGTTCTTCCAAATGAAAAATATAAAAAATATTTATTTTAAAAGTTTCAGTTCGGCGTCGGATATTCCTTGCAATCCTGATAACTCAGGAAGAATATGATCATCTGCAATAACTCTGCTGCGGAACGAGCTGCAGCAGAGTAAACCGATCCGATTTACGAATGAATCCGATCGAAATATATTTTCGTCTAATTCGTGATAAAAAGTACGAATAATAAATAATAACTATATGATTGGGGCTACGACTACTCATGCCTGACATGGCACGGGCTAAAGCCAGCAGCCGTCGGTTATTCGCCTTCTACTACGGCGCTCGGAAAGTTATACAGTATACTAAAAAATCTACTTTTTAAAAATATGATAAAATTTTCATGTTAGATTTTTAATCTTACGGTATATGTCCGATCTTCAATCTTATATGTTAGATCTTAAATCTTATATATTAGGTCTTAAATCTTAATGTTATATCTTTTATAAATAGATTCATATGTTAGAAATAGTCTCCGATCGGCACGATACGCAAAAAAAAAAATGAATAAATAAGCTAACTTTGCAATTAATTGTTTTGAAAAAATTAATTATGAGGCTAAATATAGGTTTTGGCCCAAATATAAGGAATGAAAACTATGTCTATTGTCTACTGGGGACGTTCAAAGGTCGGGTGGTCCCCCGAAGGGGGGACACAGCCGACCCTTTGAATGGACCCCCTAAAACCATCTTAAATTTTTCTTGGTCTTTTTTACATTATTGTGAGCAATGCAGATGGAGCAAGCAGTGGAAATGGGCCGGCTATATAGAATATCGCTTTTATTTAAAACTACTAAATATAAAGCTTCTCATATGGGTTTTATTTGTTTTTAAATAGAAAGTTTTATAATGGAGATATTTTAATTATTTGAACCAAACTTTTTGGAACGGGAAATTAGATTTATGTATTTCAATGGTGTCTTGAAACAAGACAACTATGTAAACCATTGACTATTTTCCAACTGTATTTAAACCAAAACTTTTATCTTTTCGGGGCGTTAAAAGCAATAAATCTTTGACTATTCAAGTCACTTACATCAACACGATATGACGCACAGGTCTTTTACCACTATAAAGCTTCAATCATTGGATATAATAACCTGGCCAGTAGAAAAAGGAAATCGTCGATTATTTACTTCATCAACACACTGTATGCTGTAAATCTAAAACGGGGGAAAACGTTCTTTAATTTTTAAGAGCGGGAATACTAAAACGGTTGCACGACTACAACATAGTTACTTAGATTACCCTATAAACATCATAACTATTACAGATCAAACAAAATTTAAAATTTAAAACTTTGGTAAATCTTTTTTTTTTAAACTACGTGCAACGCCGTAGCGGGCCAGCTAGTTTTGTAATAATAATGCTTTGTCATGATTTGCATCATTGTTCTTGTTGCTGGATCCCACAAGACGTGGACCGTTAAACCTTATACTCACTTTTTTTTGTTATTTACTTTATACAAAAAATTGCAGATTTCAGCCGGATGATCAACGGAAAATCATATCCGTGGATAATGATAGTCCACCACCACCTTATTCGCCTCCTCAAAACGGCGATTCACTGTCCCAAACCTTGGCCACTTTGAGCGTATCTAAAGTGGCAGCAGCTCAACAAAGCAACAATCATCCGCAACTTACCGTTACCAACAGGTATTATTATAAATACCCTTTTTTTATTTGAAAAACACGATTTTTACTTCTTCATGACCTGTATATAGACCGCCATTAGCCCCAATTCCGGGACCCAAGCCCAATAGGGCTTCCCTGGGAATGAGGACTAATAGTGCAACGCCCTACAACGGGACGTCGACATCCAGCAACGGTACGGCCGGAAGCCATTCTCAGGGGTCGTCGGGTCATGCTCATCATCAGAGCAACGGATTTTACAATCAGTATCCGGTGAATAATTCCGGAAAGGCGGCGTCATCCAGCAGCAACAGCAACGGATTTCATTACGCCTATCCAGCGGTTGCTGCTCCGAATCCTCATCAAGTTGGACTTCCACCCGTCGGATTCATGTCTAATAACTCATCTTCCATCCTTTGGTAGTAACACATTTTTACTGCTTCACTGAATCTTTATAATTATATAATTTGTCCCCGTTAATTGCAGCAACGTCGTTCCGCCTCCTCGACACGGCGGTCAACAACCCATCCAGCCGGGCAACAGGGTGGTTTCTTCATCGACGGTCGCAACCATGACGACGGCGGCAGCGACGGCGACGTCTTCTTTGATGATGCCTTTATCGCCGCTGGCTTCAGGAGTCACGGTAACTCAAGCGAGCGATACGCTGCTGCGCTCATCTATTCGCCAGCAGGCAAACCCGCACAGCTCACAACAGCAGACGACGACGAAATATGTGACTCGACCACAGACACCCGTCACGCCTAATCATAATAACAATTTTACACTGACGACTATGACTCTTCCGGCACCATCATCACGCCGGAAGAGTGAAAACACTAAATTCAGTATCCAACCTCCTCCATCCCTACACGTACCTCCTCAACCTGATCCTGCTTCTTGGCAATCCAGCACACTACCTCGATTGGTTCAGCACTTGCCCGCTCCTGCTCATCGGCAAAATCCTCAGGTGAGATTTTCTTTTTAATCCGGCGGAATGCTTTCGCTTTAATAAATAAAAAAATGGAATGAGCTTAAGTATTTTTATAGGGAGCACTGCACGAAAATGGCGCTTATCTCTAATATACTTTGTGTGATTTATTTTTTATTATATGGCTTCATTGGTGGCGTTTGTTAAATTGGGTTGCTGGATGTTGTGTGGCTATATCAGGCTGTAAATCCTGGCGCTTCTTATTATTACCCCCAACAAACGATGACAATGACGAGGCGACGGGTGGTGGCTGCTGAGGTCGCCGACCCGTCCGCCTCTGATGGGAGTAAACCTCCCCGACGTGCCTCCAGTCTCGAACTGATCCTTTCTCCCATGGTGGAGAGCACTCTACAGCGAAGGTTAGTGAGTGCACTTTACTTCTTTTCTGGAATGATCCTTCCTATATTCCATGACGCACCTGCTTTTCCTACCTTGACACGACACTTTACAGATTATTTTCCAACACATTCATACCATAACTTAATTTAAAAAGACTAAATTAACCTTTACATTTTACAGGAAACGCGCGATTTGATGATTGTGACGGTCAACGAACAGCGAACTTTCTTGTGACCCTCGTCAGCTCAACAGTATTATTTACTCGAAAATGTATATTATTAGTGCAAGAAACTTCAATTTTTTTTTAAATCTTTCATTTTTGATTATGTATAAAATAAAATAAAAACGTACCTCGTTTCATGATTTCACTCTTTGTAATTGTGTTAAATTTTTTTCAAAGTTTTAAAAACGTCTACAGGCATGTTATTAGTGTGCGGCTATATGAACACAACATAAAAACAAACGAGAGCAGCCGGAAATAACTGTTTTTTTCCCGACAGCTGGAACATACACCCCCCACAATTACACGAGGAAAAATTAAATAATAAAAAGGTCGTGAAAACTGGATCTGTTTTTCTTTAGGTTTGTTTTGGACTGAACCATCCTCGATTGAATCCAGGGATGATGAGAAGGAAAAGAGCAGAGGAGACGCACGTTATGATGCAAAAGATCCAAAATAAGATGCGGTCCACAACGGCCGCCAATTGGCGCCATTCAATCACTACGTTCTGTCCGCCTTCGTTCTGCTTCTGGCGCTCGAGGAAGTAGCGCATGAGCTGACCATCCGGCAGATCCGGAGACATGTTACACGGCTGTTGGTTCGCCGGATGGGTCAACAAGGCTGCTGAAGATCTGCCTATGGAAGAGCTGGCTGCCGCCCGTGCAATACACGACGGGCAAGATGGTGCGCTGCTGGCCGGCGCGCTTCTAGCCGGCTGAGGGACGTTGATGGACAACATGGTCTCCCCACATTCGTCCTCATTCTCCATCTATAGCAAACGAAATAAATGCATAAATCACATGAAACGTGATGGTTGGCCATTACATCGTTTATTGTTTGACGCGAGGAACGATTGCGGCCATCTCCAGAGCGACAAACCGTTTCGATTAACGTCGAGAACTGGACGCAAAAAAAATGAAATAAAAGGATCGTGCGTGGGTTGCTCGTCTTATTATTACTTGGTGTCACTGAGCAATGTTCATTCTGGCGCTGAATTTGTGTGACTGTCTCGCTTTTCTACAGTTATCAGCACATGTCACAAGACAAGACGAACGGGTCGATACTATACAACTCTTTCATAAAACGACGCCCAATATTAACTAAAAAAAAGAAGAAAAACTATCGACTTGAATTTTGTATATATTTATATTTAGTTTTCTGGTAGTAAAAAGAAACGAACCTGGACGTTTTGATGGTTGTTGCGCAGTTTCTTGGTGATGCGGAGAACATTCCGCTTCCGGTCCTCTGTGTAATCGGCGAGCCGGAAGCGGTAAGAAGCAGCCGCCGCGGTAGCGGTGGCGTTGGGAAGCTGATGAACACCCAGGCACGGAAGAGGAATCGTGGAAACAGAAGAAGGGGCACTAGCGCTACGGTACTGATCGTAATTGTTGCCCGTTTCGGCGGGAGCACCACCGGCCAGCTCCTCACGACTAATACTGCTGTTAAGCACGCGGCAGCCATTACCCAACACGCAGCTTCCGGGCATCCGGCTTCCGGATCCATGACTAGCAGCCATGGATTCTTCAAAAGTCCTGTACTTGTTGGTAGTAGTATTAGGCTTCAAAAGATACCTTTGCAAAAAAAGAATTACAAAAAGGTTAAAGGATCGGGTGGAATAAAAAAATCCCATTTCCGCATTTATATACCTTTTCATCCAGCCCGGAACGCTCTTTGCGGAAGGCCCTTTGTAATGGCAGTTGAGAACGACGACCGTCATGACAACGCTGACGCTGTGTTTATCGATATATACAACACACAATAAGGATCATTTCCAATTTTTTTGCACCAAGGATTGCATAGTGACAAGTAAATTACTATTACCTAGTGATGGTCATAACGGCTGTCAGATAAATCCCTATCGTTGATTCAGTGAACCAAACAAAAGCGTTAATAACAATATATATCTGGGAATGACATTGGAAACAACAAGGATCGTAAATAATAAAACAGCTGCAGCGGGAGTGAACTGAAGCGAAACAAGGATTCTGTCGCCTCTTGTGAACAGCGTTACGCTGACAACACAAACCCCCTTCAATAATAATAATATATGCAAAGTTGTTTGTTTCTTATTGTTTGGGGCAGGCTGTTTTTTTATTTATTCTTGCGTCAGCAACATATGACCCGAATGAAAGAAACTTTTACGCAGCTTTTTTTCAAAACTTTTGAATAATAAGTAAGTGGGTTAGATAATACCAATCAATGGGATGGATTCTGACGTTTCGGGCATCTTCTCAGCAATAGCGAGCATGAAAACGGAGAAGGCCAAGAGGACGGTGATACCAAGGGCGATCTTCTCTCCCGATTCCGGCGGTAAACAGAAGACGAGTAACGTGAGAACTTCACATAAGAGAAAGTGGCTCATTATTAAAACCATTATTAAGAGTTTAATTTTGAGGATCGTTTACCCGACATCATCATGCAAGGAAGGACAACATTGACCATGTAAAACAGGATTTTCCGACGAATTTTTAACGTCACGGTTAGGTCGGGAAAGGGCTCCGGACAGCAACTGTAGTAGACGACGTTCCTGATGAGCCTTGCTTCCAGGAGCTCCCATTCACCGTTGGGAACGTAATTTGTTAGATCTACCGTGTCCGTCCGATTCGTAACGTCCACCTTGAATGAAATAAAATTTTTATTGATAGAAAAGTGAGCCAGAATTATTGATCTACAGAGATTGAATTCTACGTTTTAATATTCTGGATTCATTTGTAGCGGGATTTATTACGAATTCACGAGGCAGCGAAAACTAATGAGAATACTTGATGAAGTAGTGTACCTGGAATCCATCGTAGGTCCATGAGCCGAGTTTCATAATGCACGTCTGATCGTCGAAGGGGAAGTAAGTTACATCCACGGGGCATGTGCTCCGAAATTTGGTGGGCGGAGGCCAAAATACGTTCCCGTCGAAGCTCACCATCGCCTTGCTGTTCATGTAACCGCGGGTGTAATCATCGGCACTATAGAGCGAACGGTGAAGGAAATATGCCATCATTTCCACCAATTAGGAAACATCATCTTATCTTCAATCGATTTTTATTTCAATTCTAAAATGCAATATCGATTGGATATCAAAAATCAAACGGAAATGTTCAAAAGCTGCTGGACATGCTGTCAGAGTCGGAACTCGGAGGATATTTCGTAATACACAAAAGGATGTGTCAGTGACAGAGGCACGTATAGGGGGATGAGTCCACTTTGAAAACCGTCACGTAAGATATTATGGCTAGACAAAGGGAGTGGTAGAAAATCAGCTGTTTATACTTGTTGTAAAGGACGATATCGGGAAGCCAGATCCGTTCACAGGGCATCCTCATCACTTTGATTCCACCGAAATTGCTTGGATCCCACGTCAACAATTCGTCCTTCCATTCCTATATAACAAATGATTCGAGGGTAATAAACATCGATAATTTATGGATTTAGGGCGAGTATTAAGATGTTCAATCATCGAAACGAAGGTTGTTGAGCTAATGGTCCATTTTAGTGTGCAAAGAAAATCGATTCAGTGACGTAGTGGACCCATGAGCAAATGCCAAGAATGCTAATAAAGTGAGTCGATCGTAGGATTTAGGCATTCGACTCAGCAAAAATAAATAAAAGATTGGCCAGCTCAATTAGGAATAGGATATTTAGATTTATCTTACTTGATCCAGCCAGACGATGGATGTAAGCACTTGATTCTTCTCATCCTGTATCGCATCAAAAACAATCACAAGAAAAGGATTATTATAAATGATGATCAACTTAACTCTTGTAGAAAGAGATGGATCACTATTTTTCTACGAATATATAGCTCAAGATGGCTGCGGAAAATGGCGAGGGAAAAAGTAAGCTGCACTAGATTTAATGATAAATTGGATTCTGTTGCACAAACATTCTATATATTGAGGAAAAAGAGCGCTCCTAAATTACATATTCGACCAACTTGAAAGTTAGCAAATTTTACTATCAGAGTCGCGAAGCTGCCGACGCACTATATCACGTCATCAACCCAATTGATAAGTTTCACAAAAAATAAAATATTCTAAAACATTCAATAGAGAAATTTACTTCGTCACATAAACATATATTGATCGGGAGCCGATTCAATGTACCGTGGAGACCTTGAACCCGCTTCTCACGTTTGAATGAACTATCTTTTTAGGTGAATTATATTATATTCAATACGAATCAAGTCTGCTATATATTTTGTTTCCTGAAATTCCCATGGGTTGCATAAACAAAAATTGGGGAACTGTCAATTTTATGGGTATTTAGGTACAGCAGCAAAGAGTACCATGTCAAAGATTTGAGTGAGGGTGATGCTCAGCTGAATGACAACGGGTGTCGTGGCATTCTTGACAGGGCGAACGTCTCTCTCGTAGCCTCGCATCAAGTAGCGCAAGAGCCTCTTCTCGTCGTTCTCCCGGCCTTCCACCTCTTCAGCAACCGCTAGAGGACCTCTCGAATATCGCATACCTATACACAAAAAAATCAGCTATTATTATCTTTCATGTAATGTTTTATTAATCATTCTTTAAAAAAGGAAAGTAGAAGAAAATGTTTTAATTCAAGATGTAAATATGTCATTTTCACAATTAGCCTAATGAGAGAAACATGAGAAAACATGGATGTTCAATGATGCTGACATTTAGATAATGAGGAAGTATTCCAAACAGCCTCGATGATAATGACAGTTTTATTTTAAGCATATGCGAAATACGAATCGATACGCTCTTGTTACCATCAGGATCGATTGGGACATTTGCCGAAAGGACGAACATCAGCCACAGCAACTAAGAATATATTTATGATGGAGATCTCGTGGGATCAGCTCGAGTTATATCCGTTGTGAATAATATAAGACCTAGATCCATATTTTTTTGCGGAAGACGCGAAAAGCTTCTTCGTTTTATTTGCATAGTTTTCTCATTGGATGTCATAAATCAGTCATCGACACGGCTATTCCGCCTATATTCTCAGGGTCAGAAATGGGCGGGCTTTGGTCGATTTGTCTCCCTGAATGATGGGATATTTCTGATGATGATGCCCACCATTATAATAAATATAGGTTATACGGATACCCGCTTGTCTTGTGTCGATATGTTCACGAGAGAAAAAATCCATGTTTTGCGTGACATACGAGATTGTGGAAGGAAGCGATTTTTCAGCCTGGCAATTCTAATAATCTCGTGAACGCCGGCTGGCAACGCACTCATACCAAATGAAGGGTTCTATATACACACAGGGAGACATTTGTCTATACATATTACATAGCATAAGGGTGGTGCTGAAGGCAGCGCGGAACACACAATTAGTCTAGTAAACGTCATATATAGTGGAAGTTTTTTTAATTAAAACTTGAAAATTTAATACGAGACTTACCCCCGCCTTCGACGAAACAGGAGCGAACCACTCCAATAAAGGCCTGAAGTAATATCAACATGAAGAGGAGGAAATATAGTGGGGCGCAATACTTCATTCTTGACGTCGATATAATCCGCTCTATAGGCCGGTCAGCAGAAGAAGCTTAGCTGCTCAAGTGGTATAGCCATCCCGTAGCGAGATAGTGGTACTGAATGCTAGCCGATGCATCACTGGAGGAGACCAAGGGGAAGTGTACGCAACCTAATGCAGCGGGCCGTCAGTAGGGAGACGAGGCCCAGCATCCGCACGCATGCTCCTTTCCAAAAGCCCTCCTCTCAAATGAAATCGCGTCTTCTTGCTTCCATCCAGCCTTTATAATCCCTAAAACAATCACACAGAAGGAAAGATACTAAGATTACATAAGAGAAGTGATATTGAAACAAGACAATGGTCATTCCAGCATAGCCATAAATCCTTCCTGGGGCGTAAACTACTGATGTATACTAGGCCTATCTGATGGATCTTCCGGAAATGGAATTCCGACACCCTAAAGTGAGCCTCTAAAGAGGAGTTGTACTGATCGCACTATCTCTCTTTTTAATCTCTTTTTTTTTCTTACAGTCCTAAAAATGGAGAGGATTCTAGCACTTGATAGCTTTCTGTCAAGATACATACAAAGTCATATAATGTTACAGTTTGTTACATGTCGGGAAGGGCCAGGGGGTGAAAAGTATACTATTATCAATCCGTCGGAGCATGGATCCTGACTAGCAAGTATACAACACATGGAAAACTTAAATTCCCGCCCAAACTATAGTCGTCGTGTTTTTGACTATGCTGGGCATCGTCCATCAAATTGCGCGCTATTGTTACGTCAAAAAAGAGAGCTATTCGCTGTGGCCTCTTTCCTTTACGCTTGTTTCTTCCACTAAAAGATTACATGATGTACTCTGCTCCGGCATCTCTGAAAAACAGGCGGCAATGAGGCGACCATCAGATAAAGAAGAGATGAGAAGAAAAAAGATACTCTTTTGCAAATAACGGAGAGAAAGAGCAACTGACAGTCGGCTTGAGCTGTGCAGATACTTTTATGTCAACATGACGGATCGTAAGAGGTTCCCCCCTGTCGCTTTCTCATCTTTTTTTTCTCTCCTTTTCGACCATTTCATCATAAAGTTGCACCGAGTTATTTGTTGCTTCCATATGAAGACGATGATATCCCGAATTTCAGGGGCGGATCAAGGTGCCTTCCATCGATGAATGCGACTGATTTACGATGTAAACACACATCCAGATACTGTCAGATATTATTGGCAAATACGGCAAAGAGCAGCATCAATCGTAACGTCCATCCCAAGGGCGCGTTATCATGGCACGAATCGATCCATCTTGAAAAAGGGGATTTTCGCGCACAGAATCTGTCTTCTCCCTTTCAAGTTCACTCTGAATTAAAGCGAGACGAGATATGTTTGCGAAATAAGGAATTGCGAGTGAGAGATATTACACATGACTCTTTCATGAATGGAAACAAAATGTAATTGAATTTTCTTTTCAAGAGAAATCGAATTACAAAAGAGATATTCCTCTTCCCTTTTTGATTTCCCGTCCCGCCGAGATGATTACTATTTACATTTGAGGCAGTTTGAAGGCGGGAAGACTGTTTATTATTGGTCTCTCCCCGAGAAACGGTGCAACTATGTGGGCGTGCAACCCTGTTTTGACTTGAACTTGTAAACATCATGAAGCTAGCCAGCGGGAAAGCTTTAATGATGTTTACAGTTAGCAATATGTCGAAGAAAGAAGTTCCCGATTTACTGATTTCATCGTTGAATTTTTAAAAAGAGCTATTTTAGTGTATATTGAAAAGCTCTTCAATTATGTTCAACCCACTTGACAAAGTTGGGTAACAAAAAGAGACTGGTATCTAATAATGATCTCCACCTTTTGAACTATTCCAACCCTTTGAACAACTTAGCATATTTAACGAGTGAATGACTGCCGGATGGGGAATCAAATTACATTTATTTTTTCACGCCCTATATTCTACATGTCTCGTAACCGACTTGGTATGTATTTCTTCATCGAAAAAACCACAAAAGATGATGCAGCACTCAGCAAATGATGAAATACGTGCGAGCCATTTCGCTGGAAAAAGGAATTCAAAATGGAAATTTCGTCTGCTTGAATAGTAAAAAAAACCACAACGTCCTATTATGCGATATCAACAGCGGATATGGTTCTGGTTTCCTTTTTCAAATATTACTCAGCCTCGCCAACCTCACAGTTTTCATTAGGCGCGATATAAATGCGGGGCTGAAAGAAGAATATCAGGCTCATTCATCGACATGGCTCACTTTCACGACATTGATGAGTACTTTACTCACATGGTGGAAAGGATCAGATTGGACTTGGAAACTCGACGAAGAGTGGATCGCACTTTGAACAGATTAAACGGTAGGCTGCTGTAGTGAATACGCTTTTCGTATGAGAGACACAAAATTTTAGAGGGAAAAAAACCTTTTAACTGTATCGATTTTTCTCTTTCACTCTGGATGAATAATTCAGTCATCTCCAAGCCTACTAAGGGCTCTCTGCTAGTAGACAAGGTCTACTTTTATGCAAAGAACAACGCCGCAGAGCACAAAACCATCAGGTATGAGCTGGTTCACCGCTACCCTGAAACGGCCATTTTCCGACGGGGCCAGTCCTTCAACTTTGTCATCCGATTCTGTCAAAATAGCAAAATGTTCGATGCCAATAAAGACATCCTACGTCTTCAATTCAATTTCGGTTCGATTATTACCATTTTCAAACACGATTAGGAGAAATTAACAGTTTTTATAACTCAGGGCCTGCTCCGAGTGTTTTGAAACACACTCAAGGAATTCTGACTGTCAAAGATGAGCAGGATGAATTCTCCAAAGAAAATGATCAATGGGATGTTTGCGTACGGGGTAAGAGTGACGATTCCATCACGCTTCAAGTTCAAATCCCGTGCGACGCTCCGGTAGGCATTTGGCGATTGCAAATCATCACCGGTGTGCAGGAGGAACCAGAGAGGCTCAAACTCTACGATTGCTCTACCGATATCTACGTCCTGTTTAATCCATGGTCTCAAGGTAGTATTCAATCTAGAGGAGCTTATGTACTATATTACGTCATTATCACTTATACATAGATGACGGGGTCTACATGGAGGCTCACCAAGAAGAGTGCTCCGATGAGTGCAACTCTGCGGAGAAATTATTGGATGAATACGTTCTGAATGACGTTGGGAAGATCTGGATGGGATCTTACGGCTCGGCTCGCGGTCGTGAATGGGTCTACGGCCAGTACGACGACGCCGCTTTGCCCGTTTGCGTCTATCTGCTGGAACGCTGCGGCCTCTCTCACTCGGAACGGGCTGATCCGGTTCTCGTTTCTAGGGCTCTAACTAAAATGGCACGCCTTAAATTATACTAACTGAATATATATGTGTCAATTTAGATTCTTTTATTCGGTTCGGCAGCATCGACGGCCTCATCTTCTTAGCATTCAAATATCTTTCGTTGTATAATAGAACGAGAAAAGGGCGGATCGATATCATAGGGATTCTGATAAACTACTTCCCAAATTTAAATTAGAGCTGCATGAATAATAAATCATTTACCATACCAACTCGTGTTAAAACTTTGTCATCTGGCGCTTGTTCATCAGGTCAACTCCAATGACGGCGACAATGGAGTTCTGGAAGGACGTTGGGATGGCAAATATTCGGACGGCACTTCTCCTTCTGCCTGGACGGGATCCGTTAAAATCCTCGAGGATTATCTTCTATCCAGAAGATCTGTTAAATATGGACAGTGTTGGGTTTTCGCCGGAGTTCTCACTACTCGTAATATTAAGACTTTATACGTAATCTATTTATTCAAAACTACGATCTCTGTCTCTTTGCGACCATTCATCATACATTTATAGTGTGCCGCACTTTGGGTATTCCAGCCCGGCCCGTTTCCAATTTAGTTTCCGCTCACGATGCCAACGGGACGTTGACCATTGATCGATATTACGACGCCAGAAACAGTAATATAAATCATTTTTGCATATCTATTTAGTGTATGACACTTCATCTTGGTAATGTAGACGAGCTCAAGTACGATCCATTCAATCCGGATGGCGAGAGTGACTCTATTTGGAATTTCCATGTTTGGGTGGAAGCCTGGATGGCTCGCCCGGATTTACCCAAAGGTTACGGCGGATGGCAGGCCATCGATGCTACTCCACAAGAGCGCTCTAATGGTTATTATTAACAACATTTTTCACATAAATTTATACTAATTTGAATATATTTTTACTAAAGGCATCTTTCAAATGGGACCTGCATCAGTGGAAGCTGTTAAAAAGGGACAAATAGGTCTCGCCTATGATGTCACATTTGTTTTGGCCGAGGTTAATGCAGGTAAATAAAAAGATACCAGCCTCAATTTGAGAGAGACCTATTTAAAGAAGTGATGTTAATGTAGATATCGTGCGCTGGCGCGAGGACAAGGGATCGGAAATCGGTTTCGTCCAGATAGATACCAATCAGTACAAGTAAGTAACTCTCCAATACTGTCACCACAGAGTTACTGCAGCAGTAACACAATCTAATCGAAGAGAGTGCATCTCCCCTGCAGCAACCACCTGTATTGCATGATGATGATTAATCATCTATACTTGAGCTTAGTAACAAGAAAGTTTGGACATAGCATGATATATGAGCCATTGTTTATGTTTTTTCAGCATTGGAAGGCAGATCCTGACCAAAAAGGCAAACGTCTTCGATCCACAGGGCGGCCAGTCAGATGCCGAGGACATCACCAACTCCTATAAATCTTCAGAGGGTGGGTGGAGAAGAAAAAGGCGATTTAAAGGCGGATGTTATTCTGTTTTTCGAGAGGATCGCAAAATATATACATATATATAAATCTCTTTCGCACATATGCCAAACGTTTTCTTTTTATTTTGTTGCCCAGGGACGGAAGAGGAGCGCATCAACTTGTATAACGCAGTCCGCTCTTCCACTAGAGCGAAGCGATTCTTCCGCTATCCGGAGAAATCTCTGGAAGATGTGAGCTTCCAGCTGATGGAATTAGAGCGAGTCCCTATCGGAGAATCTTTTGACGTCGTAGTCCAGCTTAAGGTAATTGTAAAATAGAAGGCAGATGTGGCACGAAGTAATCCCAACAATTCGCTTCTTTTTTTCTTTATTAGAACCTTTCCGACCAAGTGAGAACCGTCAATATGATCCTGTCGGCTTCAACTAATTTTTACAACGGAGTGAAAGCTCACGAAGTCCGTCGCGCAACTGGAGTTTTTATTCTGCAATCCATGGCTCGTAGGAGTTTTTTTTTTAATATAAGAAAACACTTTGTTTCCCTATTTTAAGCTCTTACATTTATTAACAGGAGAGGAGCTGAGACTGCCCGTTTCGTGTCAAGATTACATGAGCAAACTCGTCGAGTACGGAATGATGAAACTGCACGCCGCTGCGTCCGTCAAAGAGACAAATCAATCCTGGGTTGAGGAGGACGATTTTCAAGTGTTGATGCCCAGTATCAATATTATTGTAAGCTAAGTTACTGTCATCATTTATTTATTTTAGATTTCGGTAACATTCAATTACATAACAATAGGTATCAGAGCCAGAAGCCAAGGTCGGCAAACATCTGGATATCGAGTTCCAGTTTGAAAATTCGCTGAATATACGTCTGACGTCATGCAGACTCAGCTTTGAAGGGCCTGGGTTGACTCGGGCCGAGACCCGGGATGTTATCGATCTAGAGCCGGGTCAGAGTGTCTCTGTCCCGGTTCAGGTGATACCTAAATTCGCAGGGGAGCACAGCCTTGTCGTCAGTTTCGTTTCAAAGCAATTCACGCAGATCACGGGGTCTACCAAAATCGTAGTCACCAAATAATTTGCAAGACCTTTATTAGCATTTTTCTTTACTTTTTTTTCTTTTTGAATCGACTTTCTTTGAAGTTTCTGTTAACCTTTATACATTCTGGTACAGTTCTCTGCTTCAAATGAGCTTTGCATGAATTATTCAAGAAGAAACCATTTTGTATAACGTAGGTCCTACTATAGGCCTACTGTTTCATGTCTTAAGAACATAAAAATGAAGAGCACAACATGTGCATATACATTAAGATTTTACAACTTCTCTTTATACAAAAGTTTACAAATACACAGAGCACAAGTTAAGAATTATAAGAGGAAGTGGAGTCGACTAGTTGAGTGATTTCCAGAGCGAAAAAAATCTTTCCGCCAGGGGGACACATTCTGCAGTGTAAACTTTGTTTTCGTTTGTTAATGTGGTGTGTTGAAGCGTAAATTTCCGTGTTAATGATGTGGGAAATGTTTTGTTAATGATTCCTGTCTTTTGTAGAGACAGTTTATATGATTGATATACCAGACTTCAACAAATTCGTCAAGGACCTTCTCCAATAAAGCCATGTGAACATTCCTTTAATTCTGTTTTTTAAATATTACGTTTTTGTTGGGGCACATGCTTAAGCCTGTTATTGAGTGGGAAAGTGCTTTGCTAACTCACTGTTTGTCATCCCGTTTGCAAGCCACTTTTAAAATCCTTTTCAGGGTATAATATTCAGCAACAACATTTAGTGGTTTAAAGTCGTGATAGAGTTTCCCATAAACCCCCCTTTTTAGAATTTCAAAAGCATTCATTGCTTAAGGCTGGCATGCAGTTTTTATAAATAAGTGACTCATCCATTATTGAGCATTGCAAAATAAACAGCAGACAGCGCCTTGCGCCCTAGCTGCTTGTTTTCTTGAAAACTGGATGACCTTGGTGCGGTTTCACACATGCGATACACTTCTTGGGAAAAATAGGGATATCGCGTGGGTCGTCGTGTTTTACTCAAAGTTCTCGTTATACGCATCACTTCTTTGATTAAAAATATACAAACTTTGACAGGGTTAAATTTGAAGATATCACGGAAAGGCACGTCTGCTAACTAACTTAACTATTGCTGCGCTAACTTAAGAAATTGCCGGTAAGGCGAAGAGTATCCGACACCGAATGTGAAACAAGTTCTGCCATACCAAGAAACACAGTTTGGGTTGCTTGTAATCCTTTGGGACGAGCCTTAACTGAATTATTCGTTAGTAGTCGACGCCAGGAGCCATTAAACGCATTACAGTAACCTTTCTACCTCCTATAGTGTGCTAATAATACTCCCTCTTTATTATTCTCTCTTCCTTAATCTTCATTAAGAAAAGTTCTTACTTATTCAAGCTGTATTGATCCTGATCCGTATATTTTAACACGTAAACTCGAAACCTTTCAAAGAGGCCCTGTGATGCCAATGATCCAATCATGGTAGTAAGAAACGCGTGCGAACCCGTTATTATCGGGCGTACCCACGTCGCAGTAATCCGATTGACCATAACTGATGATTCCAGCCAAAAGCCCCGTTTCCTCATCGACCAACGGTCCACCAGAGTCACCCTATAAAGATAGATTTAGTGTATACAATGTGTCATGTATAGGGTTTTAAAAATAAAGTAAAAACTCACTCCGCATGCACTCGATCCTTCGAGAGTGCTGGTGCAGATTTGGCCCGGGTCGGTTAGCGCATAGCCGCCGCATTCCGCGTTACTTATAGCCCGAACTCTGGCCCAATTGAGTACGGGAGAAAGGCCACCAGCTGCGTCATCATATTCATTACAAATTTACAAGGAATTACTTTGGGTTATTATTATGTAATGATGAGTTTTACCGTCTCCGGATGTGAGACCCCATCCGCTGATGGTCATGTTGTGTCCAGCTAGATCTCCACCAGTGGGAGGCATCAAACCGATTGGCTTGACATCCTCGCCTATACGATGATTTTAAACTTAAATTTTACGACATTTAAAATTTAAAAATTAATATTGTACTCAAAATGGCAGGGGAATCTAAGCGTAACAAGCAAATGTCATTGGCGATCCCGACAGGATTCCATGCGGGATGCTGGTAAATTCCCGTTCTGCGCACATTAATTTCCTGGCCACCGACACCCAAGACATTCAAACTGCCTAGGTAAACCGTAAAACCATTGGAACCGGAGCAGCAATCTGAATTAAAAAGAGAAAGATTTATAGTTTGTATAATGGATTCGTAGAAATGGGATTTGACTATTATTACGAGCAGCAGTGACGACCCAGTCAGGTGAAAGAAGGGAACCAGCACAGCCCCTCATGTTAGCTTGCCTGTTTTAAATTTTTTAATTGAAGTCGTCCAATTGTTTACTCAAGACTGATTGATTGGATACGATACCAAGGAAATTGGCCCTGTTCGGCTGGAACTCCACCAACGATCCTTCCACTATTTCGCACATTTAGAGGAAGTCTAGAAGCCTATGTAATGTAAACTTGATTAGTTTCAAGTTATATAGGCGATTTCGTGTGCCATTACCTGGGCTAATAACAAGCTACTTAAAAGGACCACGAAGAGCTTCATTTTTACTTTCTTTCTATCACCAAATGACTAACATGACTGATAACGAGTTATTTACATCTCAAATTATATATGTATCCTAATTATCAGTTCCGTATCACGATACTGATTGGTGTTGCTATTCACTTTGAACCTTACAACTCATTTTCAAGATGTCTAGATCTATTTGAATGATTGAAACTCTTTCTAACATAAATAAAAATCAGACGAACCTTTTTTTTTTTTAACTTGAGATACCTTTAAGATTTCGTGATGAAGACGACCAATCCTGGTTCGAATCGGTTTGATGACGGATTAAACTGTTTGATTTAGTATTTAGCTTTCTTTTAAAAAATCGCAAAAACAATTTCTGTTCAGTATAAAGGATTCTCGAAAGTTCTATGTGTATTGCAACTAATCCTTGATGCAAGTTCCTTGCTTTGCTTCGCGCTGGATCAATATAAAGGGATTTTGTTTTGTAGCTCAGGGTCAGCTTTTCCTTACTTCTATTTTATCATTCGCCAAACTTCAATCTCTGAACAGTTTCCATACTAAAGTTGTGTTAATCAAGTAGAAAACAATCCTGATCCTTCTTTTGAACTTGAGCGATAACAACTTCTCTCGAGTTACAGTTCGTTTGTACACTTTATCTATCGTAACTTTGCTTTTTTTTTGCTTCGGTTAAGTTAGTTTTAAATCTATTATAGACGAAACTAATTCGTTGATAGTGATGCCAGAATCATTCTAAAAATTCAATATCCAACCTCTGTCGGAATAGTACCCAAGCTACCTATAAAAAAAGAAGAAAAAAACTTCTCCAAACTTGTTATTAGTTATTCAACTGACAGCTAGTCGGAAGCCATGTCCAACTTTTTTTCTCTCTCCTTATTCATACTTTCTGCTGCTGTGCGACTTATATTGGAGTCGGTCCATATTCAAGTATCAATATTCTCGTTGATCCCAAACTTGTTCTCTTTCTCTACATCTTGAAAAGTACATGTAGGGTCCTTTGGCCGTATCACTCCATTTCTACGGCTCTTTCCGTAACGTGCGCACTAATCATCCTCCCCGTCGCGCACAGATGGGTCGACACGGGTATGAGTGACAAATCACGCTATTCCGTCCACGGAACACACTGTAGACGCCCATACCTATTGTTGATCCCGCAAGACCATCAGCAGAAAAAGAGCGAGAAACGATTCTTTCCATATAGTGTGTAACAAACAAAAGATATCTCCCCCGTTAGGATCGCGCCAACGCCGCAAAGGATTACTACCGTCACCCGGCATCAGTTAGTTGATGCTGACGATGTCCTTTTCGCCCTTCTTTTGATTGTCTTCTGCAAAAAGAAAAGAAAGAAGATGCAATCCAATTCCAATTATTTTATCTACTTCATTATAGTTATAATAATAAGAATTTTTAAAGATTCCGTGCCAGTAAGTTATGCGTTAGATATCGCACATCCATATCTGGCTAAAAATATCAAGTAGAGTGAAACCGGAGAAATTGAATATTTATCTGCAAAAGTTTCTCCTCTGATGGGCGGCCGAGATATATTACGTCATCGGTCCGCCTTTCTCAATGCACAATGAGTCACGTTCGTTCAGTGTGCCCTCTTTGGAGCGGGGAAAGAAGCATTTGGTCTTCCCGCAGGCCTTTTGTAGTGCCGGAAAACCGAATAGAAAGAGGCGGAGTTTGTACAAAACTAACGTATATTCTCTTTATCTCTCTCCTTCTAGTGAAAAAACACGTAGAGAGAGAAAACAGACCGCACAGTTCCTTTTAACTTGGCTGCTATTTCGGAGGGAAAGTTATACCGGTGCTTCGAAAAAGTTTTTTTTCGCGCTCTCTCGAAGACTCCTTGTTGATGGGTTTCGTATACCAACAGGTGTGCGCTTAACGACGGATTTCGATCGTAAGGAACCCCTTTTTATTGACCGAAACTGGGCCGATAGTTAGCCCCAGTTGCGATAAGGACCCCGGCGATGACTTACTGAAGATTAGAAACCGGACTAACACTGCAGCAGGATTTTTTGTGTTGTAATCGTGCACCATCTTTCATTTATTTTCAGTTGCAACTTGGTCAACCAAGAAGAAGAAAACTAAAATGGTAAGCACTTTATTCTAAAAGATCCTGATTTATTTTTAAAGGATTCATTATGCGACGGAACGTATGTTAAAAAGGGTGGAATACAGGGCGTTGCCAGTTTGTTTTTTGTGTTATCTACTTGTGTGTGTGTGCGGTCTGTCATTCATGAGTGATTTTTCTCTCCCCCTCTTTGATTTCCCGTACGGTCGTGACAGTTCATGCAACTCTTCCCGCTTCCGCCCGCGTTTTGTTGAGACCAATCCTGATAGAGGTCGACCGGGATTGATTCGTACACGAGCGACCCGCTTGGGTTGTGCAGATGAATACTAAACAGGCAGACCGGCTTTTGTAAGCCGCTAAAAAAAAAAGAAGTCAAAAGTTGTCTTGTATTTCTTTCCAAGGCAATGCATTCGTAGAACGAGTGTAATCCGTCATCCAATTAACTCAGTCGGAAGAGGGGAGCGAGAGTGCTGCGGAAGGGATGGGCGCTTTCCCATAGAACACCTAGGGGGATAATCCTGTTAGAAAAAAAAACAATGAAAAAATCACGGTATATAGTCAGTCTAGTTGTCGATCCTGCGGGACCAAGATGTACCCATCGCAACGGGGATTCATAAACGCTTTCAATCCTAGTGAAGAGGGTCCTCGCTGGGGAGTTTGTAGTGACGATGAAAAGAATCTGGAGGAGCGGATCCCGAGTGGTCCAGCAGCAGTCCAGATCCCGTCCAACTCCTCGTAGAAATAGAGATAGAGCAAGTCGCAAGTTTCATTTCACATGCCAGAGTAGGGCCTCAGTTCGATCCAGCAGACGAGGACGAGGTGCGTGCCGGTGTTACTCATGACGTCATGCCTTATGAATCATCTTGTACATTGCGTACTGCTACTCGATTAATTATGTAATCCAATTTATTTATATGAAAAATAGGTGTACCACTGGCAATCGCACAATGTCAAAACTTCGGGGGTGGACGATATGGTCCTCATATCCAAAGTCACTGAAGATGCCATCGTTGAAAACCTCAAGAAGCGCTACATGGATGATCAAATTTTCGTAAGTTTCAATAAATAATCAATTTAATAAAAAGTTGTATAAATTTATTATTTAATAGACGTACATCGGACCGGTTCTTGTGAGCGTGAACCCGTTCAAGCCCATGCCCTATTTCACCGAGAAGGAAGTGGAGCTGTATCAAGGCGCTGTAAGTGCTTCGTAATTTATTATTATATGCTATAGTCCAACTTTACTGCCCTTTCTTACTGCAACACTACGCTATTCGCTTGATTAAACTTTGGATGGGAGTTAAACTTCCCCCCACTTGAAAAAAAAAAAATTCTTATCGTTATGGTATGTTGACAGGCCACTTATGAGAACCCACCTCATGTGTACTGCTCTTGCTGATAACATGTACCGAAACATGTTAATAGACTCGGAGAACCAATGTGTTATTCATCAGGTAAAAATGGTTCAATAATTTCTCAAGTATATGATTACTTAACAAAAAAATTTAAACAGCGGTGAATCTGGAGCTGGGAAAAACGGTAGCAGCCAAATACATAATGAACTATATTGCCCGTGTTTCCGGCGGAGGAGATCGAGTGAAACATTTAAAGGACTGTCATCCTAGAATCAAATCCACTATTAGAAGCCTTTGGCAATGCCAAATCCGTCCGGAATAATAACTCCAGTCGCTTTGTATAAAACAAATATTATATTTACAATTTGAGCTCATATTCTAACTTTTTACTTTTTTCTAAAGGGTAAATATGTAGAGATACAGTTTGAAATGGGCGGCCAGCCTGTGGGCGGCAAAATATCAAACTTCCTTTTGGAAAAATCCCGTGTCGTAATGAGGAGTCGCCAAGAAAGGAGCTTTCACATCTTTTACCAACTCTGTGCTGGAGCAACACCCCAAATGAAAGGTAATGATTAAACTCCATATACGTGAACTTTTGTTATTGATTGCGTCATTCAGAACAACTCGGGTTGGCCGGTCCGGAGAATTACTTGTATCTGAGCCACAGCTGGAACATATTTAGTCGAAGGCACGAATGATAGTCAAGACTTCCAGGAAACAATGAAAGGTTCCATTCTTATTTTTAATATTTTAAATATATGATTCTATAAATATATTTTTGAAATCCAGCCATGTCGGTTGTGGGGATCAATCCTCAGGAGCAGCAAGACGTTCTTCAGCTCGTAGCTGCGATCCTTCATCTTAGCAACATCACTTTTAGTGAAGATAGGAGCAATACCGCTAGCATTCAAGATGATCGATGTAATTCAGTTGTCAAATTTCAAACTAAATTTGAAATTCATTTTCTTTTTTAACAATCTAGTTTTGGAATTTCCTTCTTACTTGCTGGAAATCGATCCTGATGCGCTCAAAACTAAATTAACCAGTCGGATATTTGACAGCAAATGGGGTGGCAAGTCAGAGCGATTGGACATGACTCTCAATGTCGAACAAGTATGGAATTTGATTGACAAATTTAACTTGAATTTATCTAAACTTTGGAATTAAATTTTCAGGCTTACTACAGTAGAGATGCTCTAGCCAAAGGATTATATAGTAGAATGTTTGATTTTCTTGTCCAGGTATGTAGATACAAAAAGAAACACATGTTTTTTTTTCATAAAGAGTGGTGTAATAAATAAATAATTTAATGTCTATCTCATTTTTGCTTTTGCAGAGGGTCAATACAGCGATGGAAACTTCATTTCAGGGAAACAGTATCGGGATTTTAGACATTTACGGATTTGAAATCTTTGAAAAAAACGGATTTGAACAGGTCAACTATCAAATCAAATATTATAAAAGAAAAAAAGATTCCCTCAACAAAGAAAAAAAATCATAAATATTTTTTTTTCCTTTCAGTTCTGCATCAATTTTGTCAACGAGAAGTTGCAGCAAATTTTCATAGAACTGACTCTGAAAGCTGAACAGGTGAGAGAAATGGATCGGAAATGGATTCTTTTTTTTTTTTTTGTCATAAGCGAAAAAAATAAGGAATTTTACAAAAGTCCTACACTTTTCAATCCCGTTTTGAATTTGCACCAAAGTGTATAACAGTATTCGTAAGTCCGGCTCATGAAATAGGCATCATCCGGATGGTAGTTTTGGTGAGGGGGTCCACCGTTTCGTTGAGGGGGCCGACCGGCGCCCGGTCGGATCGGGTACGGGCGTCGTTGGTACTGTCTAGCCTCTTCATCACCATCACCTTCGACTGTTTCCGCCGCTTCATTACCCGACACTTCTTCTTCCTCTTTGACGGATAGAAGATTGCGACGAAGTTGAGCCAGCTGATCCTCTTCAGGATCGTTGATCTCCAGATCGATGCTGTTGCTTCCTTGAGGTGCATCCGTTTCGGATTCAAGCTCTGATGTTGTGGTTGTTTCCGCTTCGAAAGGAATGAATCCCGATTCTATTGCAAGATCTGGGTCTGCCAAACCACTTACAGCATTTCCTGATCCTTCACCCCCACTGCCTTCAGTTGACTGCCGTCGGTAGTTGGACCCAAGAGGTCGCCAATACTTTCCAGCTGTTGGGTGGTTTGCTCTGTGGCCTTGTTCTGCCACTCCTTGTAGTGTAGAATTCCGTGTTGTACACTTGGGTAGTTACGAATATGGCATCTTCCGATATAACTGTCGTTGGCAGTGGTTCGGGATCTTCCTGGACCAACGGAGCTAGTTCGTTATCGTCCTCAGTGTGTACCTGATTTTCGATTGCTTCCACTTCAAGAACAGGATCTGCCGGAGCTGGCTGCTGGTCCTCTTCGGCAACGCTACTGATGTCGTCGGATGATCCTTCGCCAGCATCAGTGGTCGGTTTCACATCGACTGCTTCTTGGATGCTAGATGGATCTTCAGGATTTGGTTCCTCTGCTATCGGTGGACTCACTGCAGCTGGTTCCTGAACGACAGATGGATCTTCAGGAGTTGATTCTTCTTCGTCTGTCGGTTTCACATCCACTGGTTCTTGGACGCTAGATTGATCTTCAGAAGTGGATTCTTCTTCCACTGGAGGGTTCACTGCAGCTGGCTCCTGAACGACTGGTGAATCTTCAGAAGTGGATTCTTCTTCCACCGGTGGATTCACTGCAGCTGGCTCCTGAACTACTGGCGGATCTTCAGAAGTTGATTCTTCTTCCACCGGTGGGTTCAATTCAGGTGCTGCCTGAATGTTGGGCGGATCTTCAGCATCTGATTCTTCCGCAACAGTGGGGCTCACTTCAGGAACTGAATCAGCTGGAATAGCTTCTTCCGCAGGTTCCTGACTGCCTACCGGATCCTCTTCTTCAACTGGTGGAATTAATTCTTCCGGACTCTGGCTGCTTACCGAAGGTTCATCTAATGGTTTCTCCGAACTGGAAGCTGGAACAGCCGCAGCAGCAGCATCCTCGTTCGTCATCATGGCTGGATCCATGGTCATGAGGAGCATACCACCAGGCGGAAGATAGGAAGCAGGCAAAGGCTTCCTATTCGGTTGCTGGATAATCCACGAATTCGGGCTCGCTTTCCCGCTGTACTCGTCCAAGATTTTCTGCTGCTCCGTTGCGCTCCAAACGAGGGCGAATGCAAACAGCATCAGCATCACTCTTCTCCCCATCTTGTTTGTTTTTAAATGTGCGAAATTCCTGCAGAAATGGAAGACAGTACAAACCGCACTCACAACTAAAAAACAAAAACGAAAAAAGAAAAGAAAAAATGCGGGGCGAGAGGTGGTGGTGGTGCGTCCCTGACCGCGGTTTCTAACAAACTGGAGAGGATACAACGCGGAAGAGCGGCTTTTTATATTCGTTAAAGAGAAGCTCGCGTGTGCTCCCGCTCACGGACGTTGGAAAAAGCCAACGGGGGTTTTTCTCCTCTCTCTCTATCGCGTCCCAAAGGCCGGGTAGAAGGGGGCAAGTTTTTTTCTTCAGTTGCCGTGCAACGATCCAATCCTTTATTTTACCTTCGGACCCTCCCGCTGCCGCCACCATTCGTCCTGTCCCCAATTCTTATTTTTTTCGGGAGCTACCGCTTCCCCCCCTCACCTACGTGTTATTTGCTCAGGTAGTACAAGGTGTATCACCTCTGTGCACCACCGCGATCGATACGATTTTATACAAGTTGGCTCACTGCGTCAATAAAACCAACGTCCAAACGGAAACTTTTTTCTTCTTCTTTTTTTCTAGGGACATTGATATAATAGTCAAATCGACCCTCTTTTTCTCCCCTCTCCAACAATCGATTCATGTTTTTATCTCAAACTGGTTTTTGAGGGAAATTGGGTCATTTTTAAATGATATAAGCGGTGATGCTAAATGGCATCTTTGTGATTGACACCTTGTGAGAGAGTATACCGGGACTTTTGAAAAAGAAAAGAAAACCTTTCTATTTTTCACGCCCAGGTGCCTCGATAAATAAAAAGCTAACGGTTTTCAGTCCATTTAGCACGACGAAGGCGTGCTGTGTGCATGCACATATCCCCAAAAATGGGGTTCGTGAAAGAAGGAAACAAAAAATAAAATAAAAAAATCATAATCACCCGAAGGAGTGGTGACCTAGACTCTTCAGACGTCGTGCAGCAGGTCAATGACGACCTGGAGGGTATATAACACTTATTTAGGATTTCTCTCTCTCTCTCTCTCTAGAGTGGGAAGAGAAGCAGCCGCCTCGTTTCAATGCAAAAGAGTTCGTTTACCGTTAGGTTTTCGTGGGCCTCAGACATGGAGGCATACGGTCGTGAACTAACCAAGATGATTGGATCTATGCATAAAAATATTTCTCCTAAACTTTTATTTATGGCATAACATTATACTTAGCCTACGGAGAAACATGCTTTTGTGATGATGTTGATTTTATTTATTTTGTTATTTTAGGAAGAATACGTGACAGAGGGGATCAAATGGACTCCTATCGATTACTTTAACAATCAGATCGTTTGCGAGCTGATTGAAGGTCGTCGACCACCGGGCGTTTTATCCATTTTGGATGACGTTTGTGCCACTCTTCATGCCGTCAGCGAAGGAGCAGACAATGACCTCAAGCAGGTAAATAATAATAATAATTTGTGTAGAAGCTATTAAAAGAAGACACTTTATTACTCTTTTTGTTTTATAGAAAATTATTATGGTAATAGCTTTCTTCCTAAATCATTTTTTTCCAAATTCTTTCTAGAAATTGTGCAATGGAGTTGGCCAACACCAACATTTTGAATCTTGGAAAGCCGGTTTCACAATCCACCATTATGCCGGAAAGGTGAGCTACGAAGTTGACGGATTCTGCGACCGGAACCGAGACATCTTTTTCAACGACTTGATTGAACTGATGCAGAACTCTCAAAAGTAAGAGTTGATAATAATATTTTTGTTTTACATAGACAGGAAAAAGAGAGCCATTATCATAGCCGTTAGCAAAGTCTCGGTTATTGACGCTTGTTATACAACATGAAAAACGAGTCAAAGAACTATTAAGTAGAAACTCAAATGGGCAGAACGTTGTACCGTAAAGTCCAAGGTCTCTCATCTCATCTTCTTCTCTTTTCAAACAGTTCTTTCATCCGTGCTCTCTTTCCTGAAGTGCTGAGTAATTCGTCTAAAACGCGTCCAACTACGGCCGGATCGAAAATCAAATCGCAGGCTAATCAGCTGGTCGACGCGCTCATGAAGTGCACTCCCCACTACATTCGGTATATAATTTTTTTAAATGATTATATAGTATTACATAATAAACCGAGTCGTGCAGGTGCATCAAACCGAACGAGACCAAAAAGGCACATGACTGGGAAGAAAGTCGTGTGAAACACCAGGTCGAATATCTAGGACTTAAAGAGAACATCCGCGTCAGAAGAGCAGGGTTCGCGTACCGCAGGCCATTTGAGAAGTTCCTCAAAAGGTAAACAACAATTTTTTTTTTGTTCTAATAACACATGTTCATAAAAGACCCACTAACCTTAAAAGAAAGTCACAAGCTAAAGCATATTTAGGGCGTTTACAATTATGGGACTTGCTAAATCATGTTGATGATTGTGCCAAATAGATACGCTCTGGTGTGCAAGGAAACGTGGCCGCAGTGGAGAGGAGATCCTCGAGCAGGGATCAATCTCATAATGAAAGCAGTCAACATGGACCCCACCGAGTTCCAACTCGGTAAAACAAAAGTCTTTGTTAAGACACCTGAATCGGTACTTATTTTTTGTTAATCATTAGGGCGCTTGCCAACTGATTACAGAAACCGCAAATTGCTCATAATTTCTTATTTTTTTCCTTACTGCTTGACAGCTGTTCCTGTTGGAAGAAATGAGGGAGCGCAAGTACGACCATTACGCACGGATCCTGCAGAAAGCCTTTTGCCGTTATTTTGCGAGACGTCAGCGCCAGAAGCAGCGTGAGCAAGCTGCAGGTAATGACATTAGGAAGTAGACCACACGCAGTAACTCTTTTTTATCTTCATCATCCACATTTTATATATAGATATTGTGTACGGGAAGAAAGAGCGCCGAAGGTATTCCTTGAATAGGGGCTTCATTGGCGACTACATCGGTATGGACAATCAACCGGCACTACGCGCTCTAGTTGGTAAACGGGAGAAAATTGAATTTGCGGAAACGGTTCTCAAATATGACCGACGTTTCCAGGTGAGACATTAGCCAATTTCATAGTCTCTTTCAGCTTATAATGAATTATTATTACAGGCTACTAAGCGGGACCTGGTGTTGACGACCAAGAACCTATTTCTTATCGGGAGGGAAAAGATTAAGAAAGGTCCGAAAAAGGGCCAAGTTATCGAAGTCGTCAAACGGCGCATTCCAATGGATACCATCCAGAAAGTAACGACCAGTACCAAACAGGTATTTTAATTTTACTTGAAAAGATAAAAATAAAATAAAATTGTTAAAATAAAAAATTGTTATGGGATAGGACGATTTCGTTATCTTCCACGTCAATAACGAGTACGATACTCTTCTTCAGTCGACTTTCAAAACGGAGCTCCTCTCTACTTTAAACAAGAAGCTCAAAGAGAATTTCAACAAGACACTCAATTTGCACTTTACTGACCAGTAATTTCTATTGAAGAAGATTAGTTTAACATATTTTTATAATGAAACAAATTTATAGCATGGAGATTGCCATTAAGAAAGAAGGATGGGGAGGAGGAGGGCAGCGATTCGTCAAAGTCATGACAGGATCGGGGGACGATCACCTTATTAAAGTATCCGGCAAGACTCTTCATGTTACAATCGGCCCTGGACTTCCCAGCACAACCAGTATAATCATTTTACCTTGATAAGTAAAGAAATATGTATAAATAATTCTACTTCTTTGAATTATAGAACCGTCTCAAAGGCTTCAAGCTGATGCTGAAACTTTGCAAATCGCCCGCCGTGTGGTTTGCGTCGTGCCAAACTCTAAAGGGATTAATAACAATCACATCCGTGCTCAACAGCAATCCAGCAGAACTTCATCTTCCACTTCAAGCGGATTCAGTCAGCAGAACAGAGGATCCGCTCAACCAGTGAGAGCGGCCCCACCGAGACCTTCAAATCCGGCGCCAGTACCCAACACACGGCCGTCCATCATGAAAAAACCAGAGCTATCTAGCGTTCAGAATAAGAACAATAATTCATCCGCTGTGAACAGGGTATCCCGCGCTCCACCTCCGCCGTCTCAACCACCTCCAATGAATCAACCGATCCTTCGACCGGCCCAGAATAATCCCGTATCAAACACTGCTGGTCCAACTGGTGGTTTCCGTCTACCAAATCCTGGAGGATTCCGGCTTCCTCCTATTCAACAAGGTTAAAACTTTCATCCGCTAGATGACTCTCTTTTAAAAATCGTGATAAATGGGCGAACATATTTCTATATTTTTTCGCCGAGGTCACGCCTAGTTAAGAAATTCTCGGTTGCTCACCTGTTTGGTGTTTACATTTTTATGCAAAATAAGTTGTGCAAGCGGGGTCAGCATTCATCATATCCGTCCGTTTTGGTTCCACACAAGGATCGGCTCGAATTATCATCGTCAACAGCTTTTTTCTCCCAACTCGTTTCGCACCGGACGGAATTTTTCATTTCACAATGAAGTTCTTTTCATAGATTACAATAATTTTGCATAATAAAAAGGCGCCACGGTTATACGACATCACGTCGACTCCAATTAGCAAGAAGCTTTGGCTCATTCAACGCGACCCGCATGAACAAAAGAATGTGTCCCACAAGGAATGACGACCATTTCCGTCTCCTTTTGCATATGAACCCCGCAGAATATTATGCATTCCCTTAGCTTTGAATTTCAACAATGGAATTTGAGGGGATTTGGAAAAGATGAGTCAGTAGTAGTGCAGATCCGTTGTCACTCGCGATGCGGATTACTTTGGGGAGGAGGGCGGAGAAGGGATTTTCTATCTAATGCGGAATGTTCATGGAAATAAGGATCTCACAGAGATTTTCTCCGTAAAATCCATTTTTTTTTTTCTCGCTTTTTTCCGAAGGGCGAATTAAGGTTGCCCGGTCAACGCCATCCATCATCTCCGCCCTGTATTATATTTATAAAAGAAAATGAAATTGTACACATCATAAGTACAGTTCAGGTGATATCTAATAGCCGCGTGACCACTTTCCTGGAATTGAGTCATTTAATACTCAATCTGGTTACATAATCTCTTTCAAAGAAAAAGGGGACCACCAGTGCGTGTAAACGCTTCGACCACACACTCTTTTTGCGTGATTTTGTTTGGCCTCTAAAATAGAGAACTTCAGGCCGGATGCTATTCGCTGTAGTTGTTTTTTAAATCCCCCGATCCGCCTTCCGAAAGAGAAAAGAAAAGAAAAAGGCGTAACTGAAGAGAGGTTGACCGATTTTACTATGAATGATGCTCATCATTATTCAGGCATCCTCAGCAGAATGTATAACTGTACTTATGTGTCTGATGATGTGATACAGGTCAAACGACGGGCGGGAGTGCTGGAACGATGAATAAAGGAGCGACGTCTGCTTCTGGCATCGATCCAGGACGACAACAGGCGCAGGATTTTATGAGGACGCCGGACGCTGGAGTTAGTGGGTATGGCATAGATATTTTTTTATTATTAATGCTTCGTATCAGATATAATATTTTTTAAGGTGATAAAACAGATTGGCCAACATGACGTTGATCGAGTACTCACGATCATGATATCCCGTTACCGGGACCCCATGTGTCTCTTTAAATCAATAAGCTCAGGGGTTACATCCATCAAAATACGATGAGAAATGGGCGGCGACTTTTTCGTGCTGTCTCCATAATATGCAAATATTTCTGCCTCCTGTGCTCAGCATTATTATTCCGGAAACAGGAAATGTTGAAGAGAGCTGAACAAGGAAAAACGAAAATCAAAACTTGTTCTGCTGAGTAGAGAAAATATTTATGTATAATCTGATAACGGAGATTCATTGCGATGCAGCACGATTGCTTAAAAAAAGGGGGTCCCGTAACTCGATTGATTATTCACAGTACTTGGTCGGGCGTGATGATGGCCTCATCGTCCGTTAGTCGGTCAGGTTAATTGCATGTCTTGTTAAATAGGGTGAAGCGGGCCAGTCTTCGTAAATCTGCAGCACCTCGTGCCGCACCCAAGCCGCCTCCTTCCATTGGAAAGGCGAAGGCTCTCTACGCCTACGACGCCCAAGATGTGGATGAACTGAGCATGAACGTGGGCGACATTGTGGACATCATTAGTGAAGGTATATTTATGACTTCCTTAAACTATTGAACGAATATAACCTTGGATTGTATTGGAAATTGCAGATCCATCTGGGTGGTGGCAAGGTCGCCTTAAAGGTAAACAAGGCCTCTTCCCCGGGAATTACGTCCAAAAATGTTGAATAATAAAAGCTTCCATCTTTGTTTTTTTAAAACTACGCTCCACTAGTCTCCGTCTTCTTTTTCACAATATCTGTCTGCTTCGTCTTCTTCTTTGTTAATAAATGATGTGCCAGCATCAATTATGGCCAAGCACCTCTTTACATTTTCTGAATAGAGGCGCCTCTTTTGTGTAACCGAAAAGTTCACGAGTCGCTAACTTTCTTCAATAGGTAAACAGACAATCAAAGAGTCCAGGTAAGTCCCGTTTTCCTACTTCGTACTACTGCCCCTAAATCCCACGACCACAACGGAATTCATTTTTTTATATCATCATCATGCCACACACACAAGCAAAAGAAGAAAGACGTAAAAAACGGAAACCCCGCCAAACGCTGATTTAGGCACTGGGACGCTAACAACCTGTCACGCTGTAAATTGATATACACGGCGGATGACAGCTGTAAGCACCGGGGAAAAAAGGGGGTGACGAACCAAGCGTCGTCTTTGATAAAGAAGCCCTAAACGAGGCAAATAGTGTGCCCTCCCACGTTTTTCTATGAGGTCATTATACAAAAGATAAAAACTGCGGTTTCCTCACGACGCTCAAATGCTGAATGGAGTCTTTGTATGTGACAGTTGCCAGCTCCTCCTACTACAACGTGCACTAATGGGAAACCTCTCCATCTTTGTGAAGAAGAAGAGGAAAAACATCTTATAAGAAGCAGACGAAGATAATGACGACGGCGTGGGTAGCTTTTCAAGAGCCACTCAACAGTCATAAAATAGTTGTAATCTTTCAGCGAACCTCTTGTTGAGAAATAAGTAACTCACAAGGTCCTTCACGACTGATTGGCCTTGAATGGCGATGAATACCGATAAATCAAAAAAAAAATGTATGATCGATTGAAACAAGTTTTTTATCCGTGAAATGGAGATGTTCGCTAAAAAAAAAAAGACGATAAGATTTATGGGGCAATTTTTTTGTTCCTGTGTGTGATGAAAGGTAGTTTTTGCCCTTTTTCAGTGAGAGTAGGAGGAGCTGCGCGCTAAAACCAACCCAAGGCAAATGAACCTGCTGCGACTCGAGTGCCACAGGGGGTGGCAGCAGCAGCAGCCTGACGGACGACGACGAGAGAGCCGAGCCTTGCTTGTGTCAGTCGATCTCGGACTGTCGTTCTTCCTTGTTGTGCTGCCCAGTGTGTGAAGTGAATACAAAAACAAGTTATTCAAAAGAGAAAAGGAGGACATTTTTTTCTTCTTCTTACAACACAAATTATTCACGGGTGAGTCACATTTTGGTTTTATCATTGTGAAACAGCTGATTGCTGTACGTAGAGGTCAGAATTCTTTCGAGTGTGTGTGTCTCTTTTTAAGAAATAGCCGGCAGGACCATTAAAAAACCATTAAGAGAACGTTAGTAGAATGAATCACGTTTATATTCTTCTTTTAAGACACCTTAACACAAAAGGGCGTATCACCAGAATTTGTTGTAAAAATGACCTCAACCACACACACACACCGGATGAATAACTCGTGGAATGAAGAGCACATGCCATTCTTCGTCATCCTTGGCCGTCTTCCACCAACAATAGTCAGTCAATATTATGACTTGTCTATTATTGCTAGTGTACAGAAGAAAAAAAAAAAGTGAAAAACACCTGCTTGGTGTACTACTCTTCTGTCCTTGAAGGAATTGAACCAAAGCAACAGGTTTTTTTTTCTCTTCATGTTGTTGACTTGACGTCAGAGCCGGAGGTGTTCGTTCCCTTTCGACTTTCGGCGGTATCCGGCTCTCCAATCGCGCCTTTTCTTTCTCTCTCTCGCCGCTTCTTTGATTGAATGAAGGCTTTTTATTTTTTTGCTGAACCACACGAAATAAGAAATCACGAACATTGACCGCACCCGAAGCAAAAAAAAATAGGGTCTCAAATCTGAAATCTTAACGAGTTTTATATGACATTGTTACCATTAGCACACCCTTGAAAAACAAGTAGAGCAAAAGTGAGTTGTTTTTCATTAGAAAAACATAATAATAATCTTGAAACACGGCGGTAGTGGTGGTGTCGCGCACGTTTTTAGCATACCAAATAAGTTTATGCAATTCGAACTTTTCACCCAAAACAAATCCTGCGTACGTCACTCGTTTGTTTTCTCTCTGCACTTTTATGGGAAAAATTGACCAGGAACCTCCGGCTTTCTCCAGCATCCCCTCACTACTTTGCTCTTTGTCTATAATTGCTACTGCTGCTCTAGAAAAGAAAAGGAGAAGGGTGAAAAGCAAACTGATGATGAGAGAGGCAAGATAATTGCTTGCTCCCCTTATTTGGGTTAGTGTTATTCTTGTTCATTCAGCGCGATAAACAACGATACCGCGAGCTGTACTATAGCTGCGATATTGATGAGCTTCTTTCTCTTTCTTACATTTATATCTCTACCCACATATCAAGAAGTGTGTTTTTTCTTCGGGAGTCGTCCGTGGTGTCACGTTCCTTGGGAATGCTGAGTCGGAAAAAAGAAGGAGGCAAATAGCTTGAGGCTTCTTCTTACCTGGAAATCCAACCATCTGGCGGATGAGGTGGAAAGAAGAAGAAGAAGAGGGTCTACACATATCGAAGGATCTCTTCTTCACCATCAGTCTGTGCCGGACAGAGCTGCTGTGTAGAGTTGTCAATTGTCGTGCTGGACATATTTTTTCTCTAGTGCTCTCTCACGGTGTAAATAGATGTGACATGGACCCGAGATTCCGAGTCTGAGATAAAACACGCACGAAAAGAAGAAAACAGGTAACGTACTTCATACGCATCAGTAACGACATGGGCAATCATTTCAAGCGTAACTAATTGGTTATCTCGGAGCGACCTCGTGATCGGAATGTTGGTCTCGTTTCCACCTGAACAATCCAAATGATTGGAACAGCAGCTACCATTGTCGTCAAGGATTTCTTTTTCTTTTCTTAACTCTTCAATGAGTTTCTCTCTCAATCTTAACATTCCATGACCTGCTTGAGGCAGCAGAAAAAGTGTCCAGCCCGCAGGATAGTAAAGAAACACATTCGGTGCGGGAGCCAAGTCATCTGCATCTCCGGTTACTTCTTTTTTGATTACCCTCATGCTAGAGTGATTCTCCCCTTCAGTTTCCACCTCGTTTGCTCACCTGAGTACAAACACATTCAGGAGCAGGGCCTCTTTCGTTTCATCTACTTGTCTTAAACTCATTCTGACCAGTCCGTCACGCAAGATAGAAGAATACAAACTTTTTATGACTACCAACAAGACATTAGTTGAACGGAAGAGCGACGTACTTGAAAGGGTCTTTGACACAGCTTACCTACTGATTTAGATTGACCGTTTGTTCGACGACGACTACTTTTCTTTCTTTCCTCATAAACGTTCTCAAGTCGACGAGGAGGAACTCGTTTTCTTTCACCCTTAGAAAAAGAGCTGACTCGCCTTTTGTATAACCAGAAAGAGGGGGGCTCCTTTCTATTACTTTTTCTCTGACCCCTATTCATCGCTGTGTATAGTATATTCGATTAGTTAAGGGGGAAGAAAAAGAGGGAGATCTTGTGAAGACAGCCGCAATTCCAATCGGTTCTCATCGTCATTTTTCAAAAAGGTCAAAAAGTTTTTCTCTTTTCTTTTCCATTCTGTACACCCCCGTAGATCCGCCGGCATTTGGTATTTTCAAAAGGTAATAAATAACAGGTAGCCCATTAAAACTAAGGACAAACAATGATTACGCAAGAATTGACGACGATTAAGACACACACAAGAGAGAGAAAAAGCGTGATTCATAGATCTACGTTGTTTAAACAATGCAAACTTTCACTGTGCACGCGTGCGACAGTTTCTCACGTCGTCCCTGGTGGATTCAACTTTTACCTTTTGTCTTTAGCCCTGAGATTAACCGAGTCCTTTAAATGATGATGAAGACATGTCCCTTTTGTCGTCATTGAACTTTTTACCAAGGCTTTCACTCTCTTTGTGGGGAAAAAGCTTTTTCCCACACACGCCGGATTCTGTGTCAAAACATCGTGACGCGCTTCCCGCAACAAATGAATTGAAAGCAAGAGTTTTTATTTATTATATATTTATTTATTTAATCTTTCTATTTAAAAACGAGCTCCTCTCATATCTTGACGTGATGATTCATATACACATCCCCACAAGATAGATAGATAGCACGGCCCTTTGTTAGTGTTATTAAGAGAGGAATGCACCGGTTATTTAACTTTCCATGCCTGCTCCGGCGTGAAAGACCAGAGGGCATTGCATTCATGAGCCGGAATAACCTTGAAAACACGCACTTGTTGTATATAGTCGGCCCACAGTCACGCTACAGCTCCCGCTTAATTCAATTTATTTATCTATTTTTCAGATACTGAAAGGAAAAGAAATAAAAGGACACGATGCGCTGGTTCCGGAAGGCGGAGGAGAGCAGCGCCACTCCGAAATTAATAAGTCTGTCTCCTCTGAGACAGCAGGAATCGTTGAGCACACTGGACGATACGTGGACCTTCTCTAGAACGATCCGCGATCCTGAAGAGGATCGACTCGATGGTTCTCAACAACAACATCATCATCGACGATCCAGATCCGTCTTGTCAGATTTAAGTCACGTACCGATAATGACCGGATCGACGTCTCATTTACCCTGCACACTCAAGAGGAAACCAGCTGTGAGGAGAAGAAGTGGTGGTAAAGGTAAAGAAAGATATTCGACCCCTAACACAAAAATTAGTTTGCTTCGGTCCGTAAAAGAATTTCTTCTTGATAATGCCAATTATGCGTGGAGAATTCATTCACGTGCATATTAATATGGACAAGTCATGCTCAGAAATACCTTATCATTAAATTTACATGGAAGAATTTTGATATTTAATGACGGGAATTTCATGCACAAGAATCCGCTATACTTTTTTTTCTATTTGTTTCTTCAAATTTATTTGTTTTTTAAACATTTTTTCACGAATTGCTTTGTCCTCGTATATATGTAGTGTGGGAAAAAGAATGCCAAAGAGTAAAAGATTCTCTCTTTAAAAAAACCCGGACGCTGAATTTTTATAGGCCGTAAAGATGTCGCTCATTATACGGGGCCGATCCCTCCTCCAGTCCTCCTCTTTTAGTTCTGCCTAAGAGAAAAATTTTAAAGAATGGGAAGAGATTCAATTATTGCTGTTTTGATGGTCTTTCCATTCACGCAGTCCCGCCTACTTAAAAAACGATCATGGCGACTTTATTACGGTCCTTGATGCGTATCTACTGGAAATTCTCTCTCTCTCTCTCTCTCTCTATGCTTACTTAATGATACTTTCTCGAACGTGCGCGCATTCTAAAATAAAAAAGAAAGGAGAAATAATCCAATTTTCTTTAATAATCTTGTTTTGGTTTTCTATAATTTTAGGTTCTTGCGGATGGCGTTCGTCTATGTCTTCGGGGACAAGCCGATTTTCGGCACACTTATCCGGCTTCCCACCGGACAAAGCCACAGCTGAGGAGGGAAACAATTTTATCCAACCTCAACCGATCCCGCCTCATGTTTTTTACGCAAGTCGCATCCCACTCGGCGTGAATAACGAAGAGGAAGAGGAAGAAGAGGACGAGGCTTGGATGAGAGCTTACTACGGTTTCATTCCCAGAGATGGTTGCACCGTCTCTGCGGCTATGGGTAGGCGCTTATCTCCCATCCGGGCTTTTGGAGGATTCCAGCAGCAACATCACCGAAGGACAGCAAGTCTTGATAATATCGTCGATGGTATCAAAGAGAGTCCTTCATCATCGTCCTCATCGGAAAGGGGCCGCCGCTCAAAAGAAGTAGAAAATAAGGTACCAGCAGCAATAGGAATAACAAGGACCAGCAGCCTGTGGACCTGTTGCTGCGGATGATGGTGCAGAATCTAGCCGATCACGACCTCTATCCTCTTGGAACAGCCCCTGCCAGCAGCGTCTCTTACGGCGGCATTGTGAGATACCATCGACAACTACTACAACCACTCCGGAAACTACATTAGATGCAGCAGTCCAACCATCCACTCCGGGTTTAAAGACGAAGCTAAAGTCCATTTCAGATAAATATTTGAAGAATCCGGTTGCCGGCATGTCCATGATGATGACCGGAAGAGATACCCTCACTAGCAGCCTCCTAAGCAAGATAAAACATAAACAAACATCGAAACATGATCGGTCTACTTCTTCAGTTGATGGTGAAGCAGCAGAGGAAGCAGCTTCCGGAGTTTCTCGTGCGGAACTCTTCCGGGCTTGGATGAATTCCATAATAACCGCAGCAGACTGATGCTTGTCCGCTTCATCTTCATCCAATTCTGAAGTGGTGGCCGTCGTACCGGAAGAATTGTCTGAGGATCCCGGCAGTCCGGCTGTTTTGAGAGGAGAAGGAGACAGTGATAGCGGGATCGTTCCGGAATGGTCTGATACGAGCTCCATCTCAGAGTCTTCATACATCCGTCACTTTCCAGCCTTGTCAGCTTCCTCTCCTCTTGGCGCAAACCTCAACCAAAGATTCGGCGATCCCTCTCGCCCATTTTTCAGTACCGAGCCAGCCTCCAGCAGCAGCAGGAGGAAGAGCAACAGGACCAAAGTAGTGAGGATCAAGTTGATTCATCGGCATCCCCAGAAGCCTACGAAACATTGTGGCCCACTGGAGAAGGAAGAGATCCAAGAGAGCAATACGTCATCCATCATCATCAAAGTGGAAGAAGAACCTCAAAGAAACGAAGAGATCCCGCAGGATCTGACCTCCAGTTCACACGACCAGAATTCACATCGAGTACACTCCGCCTGAGGAGGAGGAAACTTTCGAATCGATACCTCTATCGGACAATCACCACAAAACGTCTTCCCTGGATCGTCGACTCTTATCTGGTCATAAAACGGCGGCCGTAAAAACGGAAGGGGATAGTAGTAGGGTCAAGAAAGCCATCAATGGGACGACGTCCGTTCACTTAATCAAGATCCAGCGGAGTCCCGAAAACCTCAAAGCGGAATTGGGAATCTTTATTGCCAAGAAGAAATTGACTCGAGGCAGTGTCGGCTACGTGGTGGCCCACATTGTTCCCGGAGGATTGGTCCATCGGTATGTGTTATATAATTTCAATTAGACTCTGGATAAATTAGCCATTTAATTACCATTCTTTTATTATTATTCAGGGATGGTCGGCTGCAATTAGAAGATGAGATTGTCAACGTCAACGGTCGTCGACTCCGCAATTTGTCGATGGCGCAGGCGAGCGCCGTTTTACGTCTGCCGGTCTCCTTGGTGGAAATGGTTATCTGCAGGGGACCCCTGGGTTCTAATGAGCGGCCCAAACGATTCTCTGTGGACGACATGCTGCAAGAGAATGCGGCAACTATAATTTTGGTGAATCAAGAAGAACGCGCTACGTCTAATCATAGGGCAAAAGAAGAAGAAGAAGATTATCCCGTGTTACGAGAATGTAGTTCTACCGCCAGATGTCGGAGCAGCCCCTCAACAGCAACAACAACAACAGCTCCTAGATGACTCTGGTGTGGAGGTTAGCGAGAACGGCAGTTGCAGCTCTGGCTCCCATCTAGAGGCCGATATAGAAACTGTGAGGCGAGTCGACGATGTTGTAGCTCCAACCAGCATCTCGATCCGTCACCGTCCCATAAAAAAGAGTGAGACATCAACGGCGGCGGTGGCGGCAGCAGCTGAAAAAGAGGAGACGGACGATGTCGGCGGCGTTAAAAAGAAGATGGGCGGCGGCTCGGATTTCCGCACCCTTCCGCGTCGTCCACGTACGCAGATCTCGCACTCGTTCTACACCATCGTCTACGAGAAAGGACCGGGTAAAAAGAGTCTGGGTTTCACCCTGGTCGGCGGCACGGATTCGCCTAAAGGTCCCATGGGTTTTTACGTCAAGACCATTTTAACAAACGGACAGGCGGCAGACGACGGCCGGCTAATTGCAGGTACATATATATTCCTCACTAATAAATAGTAAAAAGTTTGTTGATTTATTCTGGCCTAGTGCCTTATCTAAAGGAAAAAAAGAAACATGGGAAACAACCACAAAAAGTAGGCAAAGCAATTTGCTCTCTCACGGTGTCTTGTTATTAGTCGCGAGCTGTTGTACTACAGCAATCAACAATAGTTGGGCAGTTTTTTTTTATTATTTATTATATCCTTCCCTGTATTTTACGGTTACCGGTTTTATCAATGGACTGTGGGAGGAGAAGCTTTTCTCTACTTGTCGATTAGAAAACTGTTCTGTCCTACTTTACGAGCGTCAGTTCTTCCTGCTGATCCATCATTCGAGATTAGCATAGTAGTTTGCAATTGGTCGATATTTAACGGTTTTTTATTATTATTGTTTTTGCATGAAACCAGGTGACGAAATCTTGGCCATCAATGGTGCCGGCCTGGAAGGATTGAGACACGCTCAAGCCATCGGCATCTTCAAAGCTATTAAGCAGGGGACAGTAGCCCTCCAGATTTGCCGGCGCCACAACAAAAAGAACTTGTAAGTGATAGTTTCCACATAGTAGAGCGCAGCTTGTTTATGTTATTTATATTTTTCTTGGAATTTGCGGATAGGAATGGCAAGTCGAGATCCTGTGACGACCTACTACAGGAAAAGGAGGGCGCCTAGTACAGTAGTAATAATAAAAGAGATTATATACATACAAACATATTTCTTTTCTTCTTTAAAAATATTATACATATTATGATTTATTATATTACATAACATTTGTACCGTTCTTTTTTTTGTTATACTCAAGTCAACTGTATGTATGTTTTATAATAAAATGATGCCTCATCATCATGGTTTTATTTGGTTTGATTAATGAAGTGGTTTGATGGGATTTATTTATTAGGAACCCGCCCTCCTTATCAACCGGCCCAAGGCAGATAACATTTTTGTTTAATTTCGAAAGAATCCCGACGTGACTGGGTTGGATTCTCGAAACACTTTGGAGCGTCACGCCAGCCGAAGCAGCAACTTCGTTATTTTTCTTCTCTCTTTGGGAGAAGAAGAAAAATATAGTAATGAAACAATTTCAAATCTCACTTCGGTGTGCACACATAACTTTCGTGCGTGTTGTTGCGGGATTCTTCAACGATCGACCGACTCTTTCTTATTCGTGGGAATTATTTTCATTTTCACTGTGAAAAGAGAGAAGACCGCATTTTTCTTTTCAATCAAACATGAGAAATTTGATTTCGATCCTACACAAATTAAGGAAGTGATGCAATTTTTTCGAAACTCTATCATCAACAAGGAAACAATCCAAGTCGAAAATAGTTTAGAATCGAAATTCGATGCAGTCATCCAGATTTTAACGGCACTCTATTATCTACTTGTCAACTCTTCTCAGTCACGGTTGATGCTGCATGACTGATTTTGCAAACAGTTCCTCCCAATTAGGACAGAAGCTTTCTTTTTTCCACTGATTAAGCTGTACTTGGAGACAAAAAAAAAAGGTTTAAAAAACTAATCATGAAAGAGCAAAAGATTTGTGTACTGGAACAAAGCCATATCATCTTTCATCTAGAAGAAGAGGGGGAAAAGGATTTTTAGTGTGTCAGACAGTCACATTTTCCAGTTTTTACCTGCTGCTGACTTTCAGGTCGTCTCTGACCACTACTACAAGGGGGGATGTGTAGAATATAACAGCAGGTCCTCTATGTATCCTACTGTATTTTTTAATAGAAAAATCTTTTCTTTTTTTCTTTTTCCTCCCCTTCTTTTAACAATATATACAACTTTTTTTATTGCTTCACGTCGCAGGAGAGAGAGAATAATTAATTTCCTCTAGAGTTCTCCTAGTAGTCGAGTGCCAGATGGATGTGTGCGACCAGGGCATTAGGTAATAACTTGGATATATTCTCACGAATTTATCACAAAGAGTCGAGTTCACACAGCAACTTTTGGTCTCATTCTAGGGACAGCATAAACTGCGGTCGTATGTGAAAATATACGAGCCCTTAAAGTTATTCGATATGTAAACGAAGAGACATATTCGGACATAACTAGGTAACCACTAGCTTTCTTTTCAGACGTGTGGCGATTGTCACTGATGAAAAAAACAGGTATTCATTTGTGTTGTATTACATCCAGCTTTCTCTGTTTGAAACAATGAGTGAAAATATGGGTTAAATGGTTATTTGCATTATTGCACTAGTATGTGGTCGCAAGACCGCGATTGTTTATATATATTCTCTTTTAGCAACTCAAGGCAATGCCGGAGGATTAAGCGAGTCGTTAAAAAAAGAGAACCCCTAGTGGGAGTCTACACACACTCTCGAGAAAACGTGGTCATCCACCTGTCAGCTGCAGAGCAGCACACAAGAACCACAACTTTTGAGAAAGAAAAAATAAAATAAAGAGTGGTTAGTTCTTTTTTCTATATACTACAACTCCCCTCTACTCTTCCAAAGGGGCGGAGAAGAAGAGCTGAGGTTTACACCGAGTCACCCGAACTGACGACCAGTCAGTAGCAGCCCGATTTTCAAGCCGGTCGGACGCATCGTTTCTCTCTCTGTTGCGGATTTCTTGTTTTTATACCATCACACAGCTGTGTTTATATATTATTATTGTGCATGTGACGTCAATTCACCTACTGATATTATATCCTGCAGCTTATATAAAGTGAAGCCCGGAGGTGAGTCAACTTATTTGATACGGGTATACCTGTTTTATGAAAATTGGTTGAGAGACGTGTAATTAGAGAGGGAGTTCTAGTTTTATTTTCCATTTTGAGGGGGGTTTCTTTTATCTTTGTGCCGCTCAGTGGGACGTCCAGTAGAAGTTAAATCTCGTTAAATAGAATTTACAATTTTTCGACCGTTTGTGCGGACTCTTCATTTCTATGCAAAGTTAAATGGTGCCATGCTGCGATTTGTTCCTCTTTTTAGTTGTGGGGGGCTGTATGCGACTCCATAAAATAAATAGGTCGATACCAATCTAATAATAAAGAGATGCCGGCGGTACTGATTCTTATATTAGGACCAAGCCATTTCTGGACAAAGACTTCTCTTATGGTAATCGTTATTCATTTGGCAAATAATTGGTAAGTTAACGGACTCCCAGCTGTGCGCCATGCCAAGCCAACGTAATAAAGTGTGCTTCTTTGGTTCCACTGAGAAACGTGTTTTATCTCGGTCATCTATTACCGAAAAATGTGAATATTAATTGAGAGAAGCAGAGTTGTTGTTTTTTTTATCTTTCTCTTTTTGAGACTGCCCAGAGAGTGTCACGACCTAAAACACACGACTCAAGTAGTAGGTTCTTTATAACCCGGTTCGCGATATAAATCATCCGTTGTTTGGTTTCTTCTTTCGTTAACCAATTCAAGAAAGACCTGTTCTCTTCACCCTAGAGCGTAACATATATATGTATATAAAACAAGCTTTTCTCTTTTTTTCCGTTAAAGTGGAAAGCACCTTGAACGTTCTTCGTCGAGTTGCCAAGATTTTTTTATACGCGAAGAAGAATCGAACAAAAAAAAAGTTATGATTTCCTTTTCATTTTCCAGTATCCGCCCGGAGCGTATCCGGTAGGTAAGACCAGTTGGACGCTGCTCCACTGTAACTAGGTAGCTCTCATGGTCGTAAAAGAAAGAGAGGGTTATACAACGGATGACAGGATCTCGGGCAGGACGCAAGAGCAATTAGTCTGGGAACGAGGTGTGTCCTTCACAGTTTTGCGGCTGCACACGTTTTCTCTCAGATCCATTCAAGCTCCCCCACTCCTTTCGATTCGTGTGCCCCTTTTGTGCCGGAGAGCAGAACGAATGCACAGTAGGTAGCACATGTACACAAAGTACGGATATGGAAGTATCTCACGCTCACTCTTGTTTTTTTGTTGACTTTTGAACACACACAGGAAATCGATACGCTTTTTTTAAACATGTATTAATCATAAATTAATGTTTACGACTTTCAAAGTTATCTGATTAAAACAAATGAAAGAAAAAGTTTTTTTTTTTTTTAAGTTCTCACGTTACAGTTGCTTGAGAGTATATAACTCTGGGGGGTTCGTTCGCGGTCACTTTTTTCCTTTACTTTTTAGACTTGAACCCCCTCGCAGTAATGAGTTGAGAAATTCGATCCATGTTTCTTGATAAAGAGATTTTTTCTTTACTGAGAAAAGAAAGAAAATATCCTTTTGGTGCTCTGAATTCCAACAAAGAGGATGATTCCGGTTGGTCGGAGATGTCGGCACGCCAAGGCGCCTTTGGAATTACATACTCATCGGCCTGGGAAAGAGAAAAGTGAATCTTTGTGTAACAAGGTCTTTTAAACACAACAACAAAAAAAGAAGAGATCTTAGCCGGTGGTCCCGGCGGCGGCCTAGTTGCTCTGTTGTTATTGTATACAAGAAAGAACAGAAGGTGCCAATAATGACTTTCTATCTTCTTCTTCTTCTTCCAAGTAGTTTGTGTGTATATATACCACTTGAAAATCCCAGAAGGAGGAATAAACTTTGAGGATCCCCTTCGGGTAAACATATATCTTCCAAATAGGGGGAAGCAACTCCAAAAGAAGGCATATCTTCCGTAAAGGAATAGCGGGTCATTATGTACATGTAAAGACTTATGTGACTGACTATTGTATCGATACACAAAAAAAGAGGATCCCATTCAGAATGGCATCGACATCTGCTTCTTTTCTTATATATTCTGGGCACGTGACTGTCATTTTCGTACAAGAATGGTCAAAAGGCAGATGTGTCTAAGGTGTGTGCGTTAATTTATGCGATGTAACCTACCTTTTGTATGTTTACCCCCATGCTGGTTCTTATGCAATTCGCAAGGAGCGAAAGTTGTTCTAAAGCTCTTTCTTTATACATTTCAATAGGTGTTAACTTGAAGAAAAGAAAAGAAAAAAATGAGGCTCTTCAGGCGGAGAACGTCGGATCCAGCTCCGCAGCTCGTTAGTCTTGCCCCCATCAACGTGGACATGGACCATTACACTGTACTCTCTCCGTCCTCGTCCGCGTCTAGCAGCTACCGTGCCCCGGATCCTTCGTATTCTGATTACCAAACCGTGACTGCTTTGCCCGCTCTGGTGGTGCAGGAAGATACGACGACTCAGCATAGAAAAGGTCAGATATAAACACAACTCGTTTTCTCCGCTATACACACTTTCTAAGACCCCTTCTCTCTCTCTTAAAATGCAAATTTGTTTCGCCTTTCACTTTTTTTTGCTTCCACACATGCTGGTACTTGTCAATGTTATCTAACATACCATTCACTATCGTGCAGGTTTTCTCACGTGGGGCAAGAGGATGGGCAATAAGCTGGAGCAGTTGAAGCGCGGCCATTCCAAGGAACGGCTCGCCAATCAATCCGATCTGGACTGTTCCTCGCTTTCCAATTCCAGCACGTCGCTTAACTCGTTTGGTAATGGAAGAAAGTCGTCGACTACGACAACTGTCAGCCGACGCAAATCCCGTGCCAGACCACCAGCTGCTGCCAGCAGTATCAGTAACGATCAAGAGCGGAGGGCATCATCCGGATCTTCTCTCTCATCAAGATTTCTCTTCCGAAGCTCATCCACGTCTCAACTCTCTTCTTATTACCGGTGTGACGATCCCAGTGAAGATTTGAATCACAATCCCCAAGAAATGGCTGCCAGGAAGAATAATAAAGGAGCTGGTGCTGGTGCATCCGTCTCAGCATGTTCCACTCCGTCCAGCAGCCGATCCGCCGTCACATCCGGCGGTGGTGGCGGCTCTCACTACTTTCCAACAAAGACGGTGAGCTGTGAGAATATTTCCAGTCTGACATCCATGACGAGCCTTCAAGCCGCTCTCCAAAAGATGATTCATCCATCGCCGGAAGATCAAGATGTTTTCGTGAGTGGCACTCCTTGCTCGACGTCAGCATCACCGACGACACCAACAGGTCGGAAGCCCACTTTCCCTTACGCTTTCCTCCGCTCTCGGCTGTCTTCACTGCCTGAAGAGCAGCAGCCACCCGCTGGTCAAGCGACGAGGCTTCCGCCGTCCGCCAACATCAGCCCCTGTCTCCTGTACCTTACTGACGTCAACCAAATCAAAGCCAAAATGCATCAAATGTATTTAGATACGACCACCACAACTGTGGTGGCCGCCAAGCGGAGTTCATCCACGTCTTGCCTCTACCGAGAATCTTCATCATCCGCACCTGCGTACCAGCATCCCTCCTTACGTCGTTCACCGCCCCACATCGACGAACATCCGGAGCGACACGGATGCAGACAGCGGGATCGAAAAGGAAGCCTCTTCTGATTCAAGTTCTCTTTACGGGTCGGACGTGAGTAGCGGATCCGCCCACAACAGTTGGGAGGGGCGGATGAATGAATCTGGTGGAACGGCGTCCCCTCCAGCGGAAGCTAACCTCAGCAGTAGTCCGAATAATAACAACAGCTCCTATGGAGGACAACAATCAGGATGACGTGCCCTGCTCTTCTACTCATCCAGGCGGGCCGGAAGTGGAGAACAACAAGTGGGACTATTCAGAAGTGAAGCATCGCATGCGATCCAGGGCGTCCTCCCTTGACAATGTCAAGTTGAGCGAGACCATCACAACAAATACGTCGAGGGGAAAAGTGGACTTTGCCCTCATCTCAGCAGACTACTGCTCTGCCTTCATTATCCCAACAAAGGAGATGAAAGGAAGTTGGCATCCTTTTTGAGGGGCCACGTACGATCCATGTCTTTCGGTCGCGGAACTCTGACCTTACCTTCTGCAACTCAACGAAGTGGTACTAGTAATAAAACTTCCGGTTCTTGTAATAACGGCCCGGTTCAGTTTCAAATCGGTCAACCGACGACCCGAGCTATTCCATCACCAGCAGCTGGAAATCATCATCAGCAGCGAAGCAGGGATCCAGCCGTCTCGCTCCCTCCTCTACCACCGGCGTCAACCAAACAGTTCCGCCTTATTCGACTGATCAAAGACGAGACGGGCGAGCTGGGCATTTTGATTACTCTAAAACGTGGTGCCGATGGCTCCATGCAGGGCTTTCGTGATCGGACATGTAGAGCCCGGAGGCGCAGCAGACAGGTACGCACATATACAGTTCATTACACTGTAAAGAAACAGAAGCAGCACGCTATGTACTGTACCAACCGTAAAAAAAAGTAACATCTTGTGGTGTCTCTTCGTTCCAAGTAGAATTCCATAAAAATTTAAACTAACGAGCCGACATTGCTTTCCCTTTTCTTTTCAATTTCACGCTCAACTCGATCATACTTTAGAGAGAGAGTAGATGCAGCGGAGCGCTGCGCAACAAAAGAAAGAAAAAGAAAAAAAATAATTGTTTAACGCACATGTGATGCTTTTCAAGCACTGTATAATCACGAGCCCGTTCTTCTTTTAAACGTTTTCTATTGTCTCCTAACGGATGATTTAAATTTTTATTTATTATTTGTTCGGAACTCACACAGGGACGGGAAATTACAAGTCGGCGATGAGATTGTCAACGTAAACGGTAAACGGCTTTGCGGGATCGATGCGGACGAAGCCAGACACTTGTTACGCAGCTCTCCCCGTGAGACGGACATTGTCATTGCCCGTCAAGTCACGACTCAGAGCTATTCAGGATCGACTACTCTCCGCTCTCTACCGGATCCTTCAACAACAATGGAATCCTATCGACCGAGTCAGCTTTTGCAACCGAGTACTCGTCTCTGCGGTGATTACAGCACTTATTCCGAGCTGTCAGCCCTAAGGGAAATGCCTTCTGTTGAAGAAACAGACGGTAGCACTGCGAAAAAGACTGTCCAAATCAGCCGGAGGGAGAGCGACGTGGATGGAGGAGCCGTTCGCCGATCCCGCTCCATATCGGCGACCGTGTGTGAAGTGACCTTCTCAAAAGGTTCGAGAAAGAAGAGCCTCGGGTTCAGTATTGTGGGTGGACGGGATTCTCCCAAGGGCTCAATGGGCATCTTTGTCAAGACCATTTTCCCCGACGGACAGGCGGCAGAAGAAGCCAAGTTACTTGAGGGTAAGTGATAATCTTGTTGAGCACCTTCGCTCTCTTTTTGAACTAACGCGATTGCTCTCTCTTAACTTTTCTCTTCTAGGGGATGAAATTCTATCCGTCAACGAGGAATCCCTTGTCGGCTTGTCACACGCCGAAGCCATCGCTGTCTTTAAACGCATCAAGTCGGGTGAAGTCGTTTTAACTGTCGTAAGGCGGAGTAGCGTCAGCAGCAAGTGAAATGTGTCCGCCTCATCTTCTACAAAAAACATTTTCTTTCTCACACTTTCGATATAGTTTATGTGTACAAAAATTGTATTTGACCGATCTATTATTATTATTATTTAGAAAAATAAATGGAATGTATTTACACTGGAATTCCGCACTGGAAAGTTTCGAGTACTTCTTACGTAATTTGCTTCGGGGTGGAATGATAATAATAAGAGAAGAAGCGTTAGGGTCCGGAAAACCTCAATAAGGACTTGGAAATCATCCTTAGAGAGGGGGGGAGAGACACCGCAGACAACGACAGAAAATCGGTGAAGAAAAATAAAAGCACACAAGGGGCGTGAGATTCCAGTTGGTCCCTCTTTCACGCACCATCAGCAGCTAAGGTTTATATAATAATAAGAAATCGCCGCGAGCCAACAGGAAGCAACAGGACTGAGGCACGACGGCGGAACTCGTTATTTCCTCTGCTCCAAGTTGTTTGGTGGTTGTCTCATTAAAATTGGTAGCAGCACAGCAGTGGGGGTTGTAGCCCTCCTTTCTCACGATGAGCGCTCGCAGCAGCGGGGTGTGTTTGCTTCCTTTTTGGACTGATGTACACGTTCGTTTCGTGTTTGAACCTTCATCAGACTAGCTGCGGATTTCCGCTGATTCAACCTACCAGTACGATTCAAAATCTCACCAAAGTGGAACCGAATGCATCCTTTGTTCCATAAATGTATTCTATGTTTATAATAAACGAATTAGGTAATCTATTAGTTAGAAACTTTCTCAAAATGTGTTGAATACTTAAAAAACCACTATTCTAAAAGAGTTTTGTTAGTCCACTTATTCACTTTCTCCTTGCCTAATTTTTTTATGGCAACGCGACGCTGAAAAGAGGTGATGTGCTTTGAAATCTTAATGTTGCCATTCGTCAGTCTCAATTTCTCGTTTATTTCTTTTTTAAAAAGTAATAAAAACGTCTTGTATACGAAATTGTAATCAAGGTTTTGACCGAGTTTCCGGCGGTTAAATTCAAGTTCTCTTTTGTAGGTTAATGAAAAACTGGAAAATCCAACATAAATCGGAATTTTATATATATATACATACTTTTTTTTGCAATTTCTACTCGTAAAACAAGTTGGAAATCTGATTTGTACGCTCTGACAAGTGTAAATCAAGATATGTGCTATGCAAGATATGCAGAAAAACATATACATATTAGAAACTCTAGCACATATCTTCTCAAGAGATAAATTCGAGGATCGAATTTCAAGATGTCTCACATTTTTTCCAGTTCAGGGTCAAACCAGATGATGATAAAATCCAGGGTTAAGTTTCATGTACCGTAGTGTATTCTAAAAAAAAAATGAATGAATATCTCAAGTAAAATTCAGGAACTGAACGTTTCGAATTCGCAAATAGCATTCTTCGCTGCTATAAAATATTTAAATTGAATTTGAACCTTGGCGAATCGTGCTTCACCTTGATATTAAGCGTGTAGTGATGCATCGCCTTGAGTATTAGATCGACATGTACACCATTTTTGGGGATCGTGGAACTTTATTGGCGCAAAGCATTCCTCTTTATCCCATATAAAAGATATGCAATGAATTCAAGTGAGGCGGAACCGACGCCAGAGCCTGCTAAACTATTCAGGTCGTCCAACAAGGCGGAAGAATTGCTGATTCTCTCCGTGTTTTATGCATGTATCCGAGCTTAGAGCTAGCGCAATGCAGAACATCCGCCCTGGAATACCAATGTAGGCGGTCTCCTCGTCTCATCCTTTATATTCTCTTGAGTGCTTCTTCTTTCAGAGAGGAAAACGCCAAATCGGGTTGACCCGCCATATTCGTATATATTAGAGGCAGCAGCAGCATAGCACTTCAACCTATCCCATTTTCAATTTATTCCGTCCGCGTTGTGTGTAATAGTGGACGTGGTGGAAATAAAATATAAAATACTCGTGCGAGCCATTGATTCATCCTTTTCTGGAAGGGCTTCTTCTTCATCTTGATTCACGATTGCCTGCAATAAAAAATAGAAGTCCTTAAAAAGAAGATCCTTACGCCACCAAGGTCTCTTTATGCAAATTTTCGTCGTTTAACACACGAGGAAAAAAAGAAAAAAACAAAAGTTTTTTAATGGAACGTAACAGCTTCAAGGGCGTTTTGTTTACTTTCTGCTCGTCAGTGAACATCACACGACTGTTTTTCCCATATGCGTTAATAATTAAGCTAATCGCTCATCGTCTAGGCGGACACATGTGTATTTTAGAACAAAAAGAAAACGATCCAAATGTATGAAGAATAACGAGAGTTTATATGTCACGCAACAGCTTCATTTCAGGGTGAATCTGTAGGTGACGCGGCTCGAATTACAACGACGTTAATGACGCCATTGCTACGCCGGTGGCAGAGAGTATGAAGAAGAGCTCTCATCCCCGCTGTGCCGTGCGTGTTGTTTGGTGTTTGTTCTTGACTTTTATGTTTGACCCTGACTGTTTCGACGACTCGACGCCTCTTGTTTTATTTATATAATAGTGCTAGAGGATGAGGTTGGAACTTGGAGGGGGGAAGAAAATATGATTCGTCATCTAACGACACGAAATAACACTTGCGCTAAGGAACCTCCTAAAGGGGCTCAAAGTATGAATAAAGAATTAGAAGAGCATTCATTCAGGGTAAAAGCCAAGGATTTGTGTAGGGTTCACTTATTCCCATTTTTTTCTTAAAAACCGGGTTTTAATCTTGACTCATAGATGGCACTACATTCTTTGAAAAGTGAAAAAGAATCACTCCATCTACCAGTCAAAATATAAACTACTTTAACTAATTTCTCTTTTTAAAAGATGAGTTTATTGGCCCCCATCTATTTGTAATTCAGTGTTCATACTTGTTATGAAGGAACGATGCCAAGAATGTCAAAAGTAGACAATATCCTAAAAATCTCAAAAGCAAATTCCTCTCGCATAACATAAATCGGATTACTTGCGGAAAAGAGAGTTCCTGATGAAATTCTAATATCTGCGAAATGTAATACAACATTTATACTCGTATGCGAGGATCTCATTCAGACGACGACATTCGGTAGCGTAATAATAAGACGGACTAGATTAAGGATATATATGGCAAACTAAAAAGGAGAGAAAGAGGTTACGACTCTGCTATACGCTGTTCTATTCAAGGCGTACAGAAAATGAAGAAACAAGTTGATAGCTCCGCGTCGCGCCCGTCCATTCCAACCGAATCACAAAAGTCCCGCGTCACTCAACTGGTCGGCTTTCCCGTGGGATCTCCGGGAAAGTGGATTGGAACACGTTCTTCGTGACCCTATTTTGCGTGAACATAGACTCTTCTTCCTCCTTTAGAAAATTCTCTTGAAAATCACCCGCATCTTTGGATAGAGATTGACGTCGACGTCATCCATCAATCCTGATGTACCCCTCTCCGAGTCCTTAATTATGCTAATCCGCGGTTGAGAGAGATAGAATCCTGTACTTTGCCTTTTTAATTCCTTTTCGTGCTGCAAAGGGATGCCTTCCTCTCTCTCTCTAGTCTTTCATTAACTAATCGAGATTCCCGTATAGCTCACATCCTTTTTCTTCTTCAAAGAATCTCATCACTCAACAATGTGAAATACGGCTCTTTTCTCCTTCTTCTTCATCTTCTTCCCTCTTTTAATTATACACGTTCCTAAGGCTGGAAAGCTGACCGATCATCTTGGAATTATGCGTTAACCAAACATCCCTCTTCTCTTTTCTCAGAGATATTATCAACAGTTTCTATTCAGACTTTTATTCTAGAGGAAGTAACGGACATTTTAAAAAGATACGTTGTATTGAAAGATTACATAAAGTGCGTGGCGCAGCCGTGGAGAGCGGAAGCATCGCATCGATTTAGAAACACTTGCCGGGATAACGCGTTGTCCTGTCACGGTACCCATTTACGGCTCTCAAAAAAAAAAAAAAGATAGAAGGAGGATCCAGGTGGTCAGCGTACGCCAAAACAGCCCATTTCCTTCTTTCTCTATACCCATTTTTGTGCAATCGCCAATCGATAGAGCAGACCCGGAAGATTTATGAGCTAAGGAAAAGGGGGCGCGCATAATGAAGTGCCAAGGCTGTTAGTGATGGTATCGCACCTTACTAGTCCAGGGGTTAAGGTGTCTGATTTGATGCTTATAAGCTTGATGGACACGCATTAGGGAGTCCATTAAGGAGTTTAACACGTTCTGATGGTTTCCGGCTCTGCTTAATTGGGGCAGGGTACTACCATGAATACGTGAGATATTCTGGTACTAGAAGGATTTTCCTCTTTAAACATTATTGTTGTCGACTCAGCCCTTTTTATTTTTATGGGTGGAGCACTACATACCTCCTATAGTTGTATTGACTGTCAAGAAAAAAATGACCATTTAGTTAAAAACGCCCTTTTTGAGAAAGGGTGGTGCGTTGTTAGCTGCTGCTCTTTTCATTCTCATTTATAATGATGATCATGTTCCAGATTTCCGCGTGACCAAAAAAAGGAGAAAAAACAAAATACGTTTTTGAATGCGCTTTTGGCACGGATCCAGAGGAATTTCATTATTATTTCGTGAGTCTGCAACTCAAAGAAACGAATAGGCGAACTTGACCTTCAGCTAACCCTGGGCCCCTGCTGTTGCTGTTGATACGATACGCGTGTGCTCTGCCCGAATTGGCCGCGCACCGGGCGGTCACAGCAGAGGGGGCTTTACCTTTTTCTTCTTCTTTTTAAAAAGTTTACTCTTCCAACTTGTTTGCTGACCCCCTTTTTTTTTGTTTAGCAATACCAGTAGGGAATTAAAGGATTTTCTCTCTAAAGTGGCTCCGCTGCCAATAAATCTTAACGTTTTCTGCTATCTCATGGATGTTTGAACAAGACAAAAAGAAAATCGTTCATGACTTTGCTCCCGAAGAGACTTTCTTGGAGCGTGCTGCATCGATCAAACACGACTAGACAACAGCAGAGAAGAAAGAATTTTATGTGCACACTGTTTTTCTTTAGTCGGGCATTATTGCATTAGAGTTGCACCGGATAAAAATGTGTCTTCTCTCTCATTTGTCTGGCTTTGAAGGAAGAAAAAAAATATTATAATAATAAAATGAGAGGGAAATAGTGTAATGGGAGACAGTAAGCCGATTAGATCCGTGCTGGAACCTTTTTTTTTAGATAAAAAAAGAGGGAACATTTTTTCGGGAGAGAGGATGTCTCGCTCCCTCCGCCGCACACAAAAGAAGGGATTTACGGTGGAGGGGCTAGCCATGAATGGATTCACCTCTGCCACATCGTGACGTGACTGAGTAAAAGAGACTTGCTGCTGCTGCTGGCCGCAAACAAGGATGACATCCGCTTTTTTCTACTCTCCCGAGACGTAAACTTTTTTAATATACAAGAATCCATCTCTGGCACCGCCGCATTATATAAATAGATATCCGGTTGCGCATTTACTTGCACGCAAAATAGAGAGAAAAAAAGGAAAAGAAAACACACATTTTGCCACCCCTTGCTTCCTTAGTTGGCATTGATGCGCGGTGTAGTGGAGCCCGGCCGTCCCCCCTCAGTTTTGAGGGGCTGGTAAAAGGCGCTTTGCCGTCAGTCTCGGTTTAGAGCTCTTGGATGACGGAACACATCTTTTTCGCTCTCTATATTTTCCACTTTTTGTGATGATGAATTGTATTTATAAGCTCTGAAAACCAATTTTTTGCTACTTAAGCTGTGCAACTCAATTTCAATATATTCACTCAACATCATCAACAGTTTATACAAGGTAAGCTACTTTTCATTTTATACCAAAATATGATTGATAGCGAAGTGTACTTTTTTTTTGCGCAAAAACTTTTAACTCACGAAGAGAGAGTCATCGATCGTCTTCTTCAAACTTTTCGTCCGCCGTGTCAGCAGTAACTTTTTTTTAGCTCTCACATGTGATATTGAAAAAATATATTCATGCGATACAATGCTCCCCGTCTCGCACGCGCAATAAATGATGAGAGACCGGAAACTCTTGTGATTGAGCCGGACAGGAAGTTTGTGATTCCATCGTTCAGGAATTTTCTGTTTTAAAAAAGCAGGCAGGTGGCGTTTAACGAGAAGGAAAAATCCGAGCATTTATTTATTATTATGATTTGGCTGGAAGCGGTCATTGTTAGGACCGGATGCCTCATTCAAACCGGACTCGGCCGTGAAAAATTGTCACAGTTTCCTCCCTTTCTTAAGACCTATTAACGTGTGGCCAGCTTTTTTCTTTTTCACGGGGCGTCGTCTCTCTCTCTCTCTCTGAGGGAACGGAAGCTGCGCCTTGGCCGCAAGAAACCGCGCCGGAAACACCTGCCCACCGTGTTACCTTAGCCATACTTCCTGTGTCCAGCGCCGTTCACAAGTAATAAGCGCGTCGCACTCGTCGAGCACGAGTGAGCACTACCATTTCCTCTCTACCTATACATAAAACTCTCTCTGCGTTCACACAGCAGTCCTGCTATATAAGACTTTGTGTATGTGAATCCGGCACCTACTCAAAGAGGGTATAAATTACTTTTCCCGTGGCGGAGTAGCAGAAAGAGAGAGAAAATGTTATCCCGACGGTACATATTTGTTATTCCAATCTGCCTGCGCTGCCCCGAAGATATATAGCGCATCATCGACTCACCTTCTTGGGGATCCACTTCCGCGTCGTGCAATATACTCTTCTCATGACGTCATGCAGAGAGGAGAAAAAGGATGGATCAAAGAGTCATGATGCCGAGAAAAAAAAGCCTTTGCGTTGGCGACATTTGGCGCCAGCAGCGCTGGAGGTGGTCGACGCCGCCGCCATCACTCTTTTAACGGCTCCTTCGTATGCAAATCTCTTGCGATGCTGGGCGTTGCGAAAGGGGACACAGAGAAAGCATCAGCCCAGAGGCGCATATTGTACACGCAACGTACTGCTCGTCCTCGTTTTATATATCCTAATAATGAATGCGCACATCATGATCCATGCGCATTGTTTCTAATTAGTTTTCTCTCTCTCTTTATAGGCTACACATAAAAGGATGCTGACCATCAAGTTGGCCGTTAGTAGTCGTGCAATTGCTGGCCTTAATCAGCCTGTCGGAATGCGCCAATATAAACCACCACCGTCGGCACCATTTAGACAGGAATAGGAGGTCTGAATGGTCCTGCCCGCCAGTTCAACAGGACACACCGCCCGGTATCTCTTGCCAGTGCGATCCTGCCTCACACCTTAAGATGTGCCGGACAGTCTGCCGTACCGGAAGATGATGTGACGGCCATTGTTGGAGCCCTTAGGGCCCTGCCCGAGGAGCACTCTGTCTCGCTTTTGGACTTGTCCATTCAGAACCTCAGCCGGCTGAGCTCTGAGCTCTTTGAGCAGGTCACGCTTCACGGCTTGGTCATCTCTTCCGGCGAAATCCGAGACGTGTCTCCGGATGCTTTTGCCGGAGCCGCCTTAGCCTCTGCTCTCACAGCCTTGGGTCTGCCCAATAATCGATTGACGTCTGTTCCGTCGGACGCCCTTAGGCCACTCGTTCGACTGGAGCGGCTGGATCTTTCCAATAACAGGATCCGATCTCTCTCAGGCCGACCATTTGACGGACTCAAAGCTCTAAGATTTCTGGATCTGAGCGGTAATGGACTGGAACTCATTGGGCCGTTTGTGTTTAGCTCTCCATCCGGTCTTCGGGTTCTCCACTTGCGATCCAACCTATTGGATGCCGTCCAGCTGGGAACCAACACACTGGCGGGTCTCGGAAAGCTCCAAGAGATTGATCTGAGTCATAACCAGCTCCGGGGCCGTCTAACTAGCTCTTTCTTAACGGGTTTGGACAGTTTAATCACTCTGGAGCTGACAGCCAACAATTTCACGCTGTTAAAGCGGGGGATGTTGTCCGGATTGAAGCGACTCCGTTCATTACGATTGGCTCATAATCAGGTATGCTATAGGTGACGTGTTTTAAATGATCAACAACTCTCTTTAATACTGATTACCTTCGTCTTGATGATTGTGTACAGATCGATGTGATAGAGGATCAATCATTCGTATCGCTGACGTCTCTCACCACGTTGGATCTCAGCCAGAACGGAGTGGTGGCCATTTCCGGCCAGTCCCTTTCACATCTTAACAAGTAAAAACTCATATATACCGTCTTGTGTGTCGCATATATATAACTTATATTCTATAAGGGGCTTATACCTAAAAAAAATATATATTACCTTAAGAAGAAAAAAAAGCTAATCCTTCTTTTCAATGTTGTTGCACTCTCTTTTTTTGGAAAAAAAAGTTTATTACAGCTGGATCTGAGCCACAACTACTTGCGGGCCGTAACGACGGATCTCGTCGTAGGATTGTCCAGCCTCCAGTCCTTGGATCTGACAGATAACGACATTTCCTCCGTCCAGCCAGGGGCGTTGAGTAGCCTGCCAAATTTGGTCCATCTGTCATTGACCGGTAAGACTCCTTTGCCTCTCTCTATATATTCCGACGTGTCAATCAAATCATACAATAAGTGGGCTATGGGCCGTGTCAAAACACATTCCTTCCTTCAATCATCTCCTCCGCACAGTACTGTGAACACGCTGGATTTGTGTGTGTGCCAATTTGCTCGGCACATCCGCTCCTATATAGGAAAAATATTCTCCCCTCTTTTTCTTTTGTTAGCTAAAAGGCCAAAGCGTTTTTCTTTTCAATGGATAATATAGAGAAGAGAGTGTGGGGGCTTTTACTATAGCAACAGGGCCTGTCAAAGAACCGGAAAAAGGGTGCCCAAAAAAGCGCATCACCACCACTCTTTTCATTTCTTTCTATAGAAAATGGATTTTTCCTCCTTTTTAAATCAATCAAAAAAGGTAGGAGATGACAACTGGACCCATTTTCCCGCGGCAGGGAGTGAGTAAACATGTTTAGAAAAGGGTGCCGGAAACGCAACGTCGTCAAACCTTTTCGGTCACCCAAGGGATTGAATTACACCCGACGTGACTTGGTTTGGACCCCGATTTTCAGCTTCTTTGTCGTCCGACCGACTTACTCTGGTTTCAGAATGACTCATTTCATAAACTGGACGCGAACGTGGCTAATTCGTTTTGCCCTTACTTTGAAGTGAAATCGATTGTAATAGCAGTACCGTTGGATACCATAATAAAGATGCCAAAGAGAATTCCCTCTCTTAAATGTTGACATAGAAGTGGGCAATAGCAGCAGGTATCGCTCTTCTCCCCCCTACCTAGGAGGAAGAAATAGATCCTCTTTAACGACTCTAATCCGACAGGAGCGATTTGTGAGTTGCCTCCTCCAATTCTTTCTCATTCACTGCCCGTTTCCCCCAGTTACTCTTGTCCCTCTCTTCGTCGTAAATTAATACATCGCTAGAAGAAGAAAAGAAATAAAAAAGAGCTTTTAAGAAATGTAGCGTGACCCGGAATCCTCTCCTTCTATATATGCGCCTTCATCTCGTAGGGAACGAGATTGAAAATAAGGGAAGATTACGCAAGGGACTCCTCTCCATTCCCTGTGGAGCGCACATACTCACGGAATCCAGCCGTTATAAAGGATGTGTTCTCGTTAAGGCTCAGTCTGTATGCTAATAGATTTTTTTTCTTTTTCTAACGAAATCAACAGATAATCCGCTCAACTGCGATTGCCATCTTACGGATTTAGCTGCCTGGCTCCGCCACAACAGTTCCGACGAAGACAACAGGAAATCTGCAGTCTGCGCAACGCCACCGTCTCTTGAAAACGCGCTGCTCGTCGAAACGGATTTAGAGGCACTGACTTGCGGATCACCTCAGCAGCAGCAAAGCACATCCAGTGGAGATGAAGATAATTCATCGGAGAACAATTTCCTCTCGTCTCAACCCACAGAGGATTTCATCCGCCTCTCGTCTGCTCAAGTTCAATTTGTTTCGGCGCAGCTGGAAGGTGCCAATGTTTTACACACTGTTTGGAAAGTAGATGCGGCAACACTGCCCTACACCTGCGACGCCGTTCTCGTCTACGAGCTCAATGAGGAGCACGAAGCCCTTCTGGATTCCTATCCAGTCCGATGTCATTCGGAGGAAGACCCGGAAGGGAACGTTAGCAACAAAGAGCTCTCCCTCACCGTCAAGTTGAGCGATAATATGAAGCCAGAGGGGCAGTATCGACTCTGTTTGGTCCTCTTTGAAGGTGGACACGATGATGAAGCCTCTCTACTGCCCGGATGCTCCTATTCAATGAACTGGGATGCACTCAAAGGATTGACAGATTCAGCTTTAACGACGGAAGCAACCGTTACGACTGAAGAAGATGCGTCTTCGGTGCTCACTTCGACGACTCAGATCACCGCTTTCTATGCAAATGTGAGCGCACCCCAATCCGTGTCCGTATTCTCGCGCATTCCGGATGCTTCCGCTCACTGCCAGTTCACCGTCGTCGTCTTTGAGAATCAGCGGCTTTTGGCTCGGAAACGGCTCAACTGTTCCGTTACCGCTTTCACGTTCGCTCAGCTTGTCGGCCAGGATGACGTCGTGGACAGTCCGACAGTGGATGAGTACCAAGTGTGCGCCACTTTTGCACAGCAGGGCCATTTCCTTCCACCTCCACCGGACGGTGAGAGGGAAGCGGATGGTGATATCGTCCTCACATCCAGCGGGAATTCGAGCACGGTGCCAGTACGAGCACTGCGTAGTGGCCAAGATCCCGCGATCCTGGGCCGTTGAGAACACTTTGGTCGTCATCGCAGTGACGGTCGTTTTCGTCTTGATCGCAGCGGCCCTCTTACTTTTGAGCTACGTTGCCGCTCGAAGGGTATTCTTCCGGCGGAGTAAATTACTCTCGTGGGGCTCCTCGGATCCGATGGCCAGCGGTGGCGTCCCTAAGGCTACATCTCGTCATATCCTGTACGTGCCGGAGAACGATTTTTTCGGCAGCACCTCTGATTCGGCAAGTGGCGGGAGCAGTTCTCCCGACTGTCGGGAAGAAACGTCTACAAACGTTTAAATAATAAGCTGAACTGCAAGCTTTTTTTTCCTCATCAGTGCCAAAGTTGAGCTTGACCCCCGCGTGCATCATCATTTTGTCTTGTACAGAAATTTATTGTGTGTGCTGTATTACGTGTTTCGTGTTTCGATTCTGCATCTCTCTCTCTCTATTTTATTTCTCTTTGTTGTATAACGAATGCAATTTTCTTTGTCTGTATGATATTTAGATGCGCGTGACTTATATTATATATAAATATATATATATGATGATGTTGTACAGGTCTACATAATAAAACACTTGAAACAGTATCCGTATTCACTCAAAAGCAGAAGAAGGAGAACGTGTCACACTCCATCTTTATTGAAATTCCTGATACGGCACACTTTCAATTGACTTGGTAAAAGGAGAGATAGATCTTCTTAATCAAGGAATGGAAGAGTTTGTCTTGCTCTTCTATCCCTTCTGATTTACTCCTCCATGTCAACATACTTTTCTATATATAGAGATGGGAGAAAGAAAAGTTTACATCAGTGCCTCTCTACGCTCGACTGAATACGCGTAGACTGAAAAGAGTTTTCAGCTCTTTCTATAGTTTCGTGTTTATCTTGAGAGAAGTGATGGCAAACTCTTTTTTTTTAAAGCCCTCCTTGGAGAGAAATAAGGGATGATTACATTGATTAGGTCAGAGTGCTGCTTCTTGTTTGTACTCAGCCCCGCACCGCAGTTCCATTTCCGGATGAGCGCAGCTCCGCCGTCAAGATGATGATGATGAACGAATGCGGGCTCTGTGCGCGCGTCGACTCATTCCTTCAGTGGAATAAATATAATAAAAAAAAAGCTTACTTCTTTTCCGGTGTACTTTTGGATCAAGTCGTTATAATAAACCACAACGTATTCTACGTCCTTGTGAATGTTATTTTTTTTTCAGACCGGTGCTTCCTCGAGCGGAACAGGCGACTGCCGGACCGCAAGGAGACCGGAAAGGAATGGCGCTTATTTAACACAACAACAACAAAAAAATATAGGTGTTTATTATTAGGGAGGATGGCGAGGAATGGAAGCATGACCAATGGTTGACCATTAGGAGCGGCATTGTATTACGTTAGACTTTTTCAGGACAGCATTTTTTTCTCTTTCGTCGTCTTAAATTGGGTCTCATTTTCTGATTATACGACAATAGCACGGGAACTCGGATGCAGTTTGTTCCCACGAGCTAATGCAGGCGTGAATAACGCCGATTTCTTGAGAGAGAATTAAATATTGACAAGTTTTAGATTTCTAAATCTTATCCCACAGCAGGATGCTTTATATATAAATGCGGCCAGTCGAGCGAGTTTAAGGGCTGGTCATCAAATTTTTTAATGAACTTGTTTGGTTCGGCCGCGATAAGAGCTACAACTGACTGGACCCCATTAGAGGCACTGCGAAGGGATTGTGGTCCATTAGTTTCTAGGAATTTGGCACCCACTTTAAAAACATCATTATTGTTTCTTTCTAAAAAAAAAATACAACATCTTATTAGGAACTACATGATTCGGCCTCTTATAATTACACGTCTATTTTACTTGCTATCCAAGTCTTCATTAAAAAAGTCTGTTCTATTTTTAAAATAGTAATAATTTGTTGATACCAAGTTTGTTGTATGAAACAGGTAATACAAGTTCCTTTGATGTAATATATATTTTGAATGATTTATGTATAACAATAACGCCCGCACAACTCGAAAAAGTTTGAATAATAGACTAATAGCATATAATAGAGTCAAAAGTTTCGGTTTAAAATCCTCTAGAGAGCAATTTCGCGCTTTCTACTACTTGAGCCTCAGCTGTCTGGATGTATATATCATATATATCACGCGTGCATCAGGTTCAGTATACAATTTTCATTCAAATTGGATAGAGCTGCTTCACGTTACCGCAGGAGCAGCAGTTTCTTTTGAGCTCTCCTTTGTAATACTGGTCTTATTACCAGCCTAGCAGTAGCAGCAGATGAAAGGGGGTGAAATTCAATCTATTTCTAGGTCAATACCTACAAAGAGGCGCGCACAGCATCCCAAACGTAGGAATCTACTCTTTTCAACCAGTTGGAAAGAAACGCCGCCCATTCCTTTCGTAAGAGTACTGCTCTAAGTGATGCTCTTTCAAGTGAAGAAGAAGAAAAAGAACGATCAATCAATCCATCCACATATACAGAATCCCGCAGGATCGATCTGATAATCGTCGATGCGGGAAGAGCTGGCGAAATATTAATCACGTAGCCAAGTAGAATTTAGCCGCTCTTCCGTAATAATAAAGCTATATAGCGTAAGGATCGTTAAGAATGGACAGACTCATTTAACGATCTATTGTGTTGAGAGAGAGAAGAATGATATGGTCCCGCAGTTTCTTAAAAAGAAAAGAGGGAATGACACAGCTGTATAAGGAGAAATAATGACTGTTATAACTGCTGCTCAGACGCCCACCATAAAACAAAATCAATTGATCTAATTAGGTCGTAATGACGAACAATAAGACTAGTCTAGATATTATTCCGGGAAGAGAGGAAACGGATCGTTTATATAAGAAGGAGCAATTACTGTGAGGGCTATTGTGTAACCCTGAAAGGGTTATATATATACTGGCTTCCGTTTGGAATGCGCGGAGCCGCGGATATACAAAGAAGCCAATAGATTGCGAATTTGAGAACGTAAGGTTTCCATGCACGAATAATTTCTTTTCATGTATAGATACAAATAATATAATCCAGAATAAAAAATTGAGTTTGCGGGATGTATTATTAAATGAGCTTGATTCCGGGATACACCTACTTGAATTGATCTCATTTAAACGGTATTTCTTTTCCTTCTTTTTTTCAGAGAAAATATTGAGTGGTAACTTAACGCCATCTAGCGTTCATAGAAAAATCACATAATCTACCAGAGGTAAAAAGTAGTTTCGAAATCTACTCCTAGATGGTTGATCCTGAATTTAAATTTTTGGAAAATAGATTTTTAAAAAATCAAATTCCCTTCAACAACATCTTTTCTTCAAATTAGTTTGAATTGACGCAAGAACTGCCTAAACTTTGCGTTCAAAATGTGACAATTGTATTATAATGTATTCCTCAATTGTTTTCCCTTAGTATTTTCAAATTTATTAAAAAATCTAATGCGACAGTTAAACATTCATTATTTATTTACATAATCAATTAAACAGTTCCCAGCCAATTTGTGCTCCCATTCCCTAAAACAAATTCCTTAACAAACAAGACACTGAAGAACTTTGTTCAAAATCAAATATACACGAACCCAAAGAAAAAAGAAAAAAAAATCGTCTCCAATTTCCTCTATAATTGATTTCCAACCTGTTTTCATCCCCCTTCTCTTTCCAAAAAAGGGGCGACAGGTGTCGATGACTCAGCATGGGTGTCTCGCCTGCTCATCTAATGCCCGGCCGCTACGTGACGATCTCCCCGAAGGCGACCTGAATCAAGAAGAAGAAACCGGCTGGAACAAATTGACTCATGAAAATGGGAGGAGCTGACCTTATCCTTTGATGATGGGAGAGAATCGATAAAAACAAAGGTTGATCATCGAAAGGGAGCAGAATAAAAACATGGGATGAGCGTGTCCAAGTGATTTAGACACGACCCTTATTTCTCCTTTTATAATTGGTCGGGCTCTAGAAGACCAAGGAATGTGTGTCCGTGCGTGCGACCTGTCAGCATCTCTTATCCACACCGGTTTCTATTATACCAGGGTGATGAATCATTCTCATCTTCTTTCTAATAGAAAAGTTCGTTCACCCTACAATATGAGTTTAAAATAGAACTTCTCCCCGAAGAACTGGAACACTCTTTTTTTACTTTTTTTAAAAGATGCTATTTATAGAAAAGAACTCCGGGGCGGAAGCCAGCCAGAGCATGAACGGAAATGTATAGGATAGTTGGGCATGAAACAGCCAGAAGACAAGATCTACTGCAAAAACCTCTTCATTTACATAAAGAAGAAGAAATGATGGAAGAAACCGGAGATGCTCAGCGTGCGGATGCAGAATTCCGGCGACTCTGTAGCGACCTCACTCTGCAAACCAAAAAGGATGGATTTTTCAAAGTATATTATATAACTATTTATTAGTAACTTGATAATACAAATTTAATTATTAACAGGATTATGTGGCTACGATTACGGATCAAGTCAGTCCCGAAGAATTTGAAATGTTTTCCAAACAGAAAACGGACAGGGATCGGGTTGCCTACTGTTGGACGTTGCCAGCTTTCCACAAAACGATGCCGGCTATTAGAATTAGTTACCACACCAAGTCAACCGAAGAATCCATCAAGAGGCGTATCGCTGGTAATGACGCCTTTCAGGAGAAAGACTACCGTAAAGCCCTCGTCCTCTACAGCCAATCCGTCGTTCACGCACCTTACAGTATGCTACTTTATTTTTTAAGACGTACTACTATCAACCCAACTTTATAAATGATTTATATTAAAAGATTCTTTGCTGGACCATACCACATTGGCACTGGCTTTGGGTAACCGTTCGGCCGCTTTGGTTCACCTGAAAGAGTACGGTACGGCCGTTAGGGACATACAACTCGCCCTACAATCCGGTTATCCCGAAAATCAAAAGTACAAAATGTACGATCGTCTTGGATATTGCTATCAGCAGCTGGACGATCCTGCACGGGCTAGATCGGCCTATACTATCGCTCTCGATTGTCTTGAAAGCACCATGCAAAGTGCTGGAACAGAAGAGATAGAGTCATCTACGACAACAACAGCCCAGTTTGAAAAATCAAAGAGATCCATTCAGCTTAGTCTATCCAAGTTGCCCAGTAAAGTGACTACGGTTAAGGATCCTCCTTCAGCGATCCCTAGAGGTCAATCCATCTCCGATCCGCCGACTCTTTTGGGTGGTCCCCACCCGAACTTGCCTAGTGGGTCCATCGCCTTGACTTTGACCTCTGACGAGCATGCCGGACGCTACTACAAGGCCGCTCAGGACATCAAGCCAGGCGAGACGCTCGTATACGAAGCGCCTTATGCAGCGTGTCTCTTACCGGACAAGTTCCCCAGCCACTGCCACCACTGTTTCGTCAGGTATTATGATGATGGCGCGTGTCTCTGAATTTTATATGTTCATCCATTGTTGAGATCCATCAGTATTTCTTTTACGTGTGTCTGACCTAGATTTGGATCGATATGGTGGTGTAGACATGTCAGAAATCCCTTTGAATATGCATGATATTTCTTTCAGATATGTATCACGCAGCACGTAAAACCGAAATTTATTTTATTATGATCCAGGTTGATCGCTCCGCTGGGGTGCACCAAGTGCCGTGGCGTAGCCTTTTGCAGCATCGAATGTCGGGATCGGGCCTGCTCCACCTACCATCAATATGAATGTATTTCATTGCTCATATAAACAAGCAATTCAACGGGTTTTTTTTAAAGCGAATTTCATCCATTTAAGGCGGTGTGATAGAGATTCTTACGGCTTCTGGTGCTTCAATCCTCGCCTGGGTGGCTCTAAGGATCATAACTCAGGGAGAGCTGTCTACTTTTCAAAAATTGAGACCCAGTTTGAGCGAGATCACCAACGATTTCAAGCACTATCCGCCGAATGATTACCGTTCCGTGTACCAATTGGCAACGCTGTCTCACCTCCGCACCTCAAAGGATTTTTTCGATAGGACTTTAATGGCTCTATTTCTCTTTCAATGTCTCCGGGCAACAGGCTACCTCAACCATCAACCCGAAGATCCCCAGTGCGTTACTGAGGAGGATCTCTTTATCGCATCGCTTCTGCTTCGCCACTTACAGTTTCTTCAATTCAACGCTCACGAAATCCACGAATTTCTGTATAATTCCATTTTATACTCATTTAAATTCCAAAATTAACTAAAAAAAAAAACAGTTTTGCAGCCAAGTAGCGGATAAGAATATGCGCAGCTCAAAGAGCAACTACATCGGCGTCGGAATCTATCCGGTAACTTTTGTTGTTTAAAAAAAAGAAAAGTAGACAGCCACTTTGAAAGAAAACTTTTCTGTTTGATTATATACAGACGGTGGCCTTCTTCAATCACAGCTGCAGGCCTGACGTGGCTCGTTACTTTATCGGCACCAAGTTGGTCATATGCTCTTCAAGATCCATCCAAAGTGGAGAGACGATTCACGAGAATTACGGTCCAATCTTCACTCACAAAAGCAGGATGGATCGACAAACTTCTTTAAAAGGTCGCTACTGGTTCACCTGTCAGTGCCTTCCTTGTAAAGAAGACTGGCCACAGTACGATTCGATGGTAGACTTGGAGAGCGTCTTGACTTGTTGCCCTCACTGTGGAGGCAGTGTGACCAAAGTGGAGCAGACAACTTACCTACGTTGCCTTAATTGCAAGAAGCCCTCTATCTGGGATGATGTTCATCGTCCTGTCGAAGAGATGACAAATTTGTACCAAACAGCGATGGGTGTCATGGATTTGGGTCAATTAGACAAGGCGGTGCAGCTGCTTGGCTTGTTTATTGATATGATGGAAGCGTTTCTAAGAACATCGACTACAAAGAAGAAGAAGTTGGGGACTCGTTCGACCCCAAGTCGTCCTGTTAGGGAACTATTCTTGGCACAGGAGGCACTTCGGCTATGTTTTGGAACTTTAGGGACCAAATACGCGGCGGATAGTCATCTAACACTACGCACCGTCCGCAAGAGTGACAAATAAAAACAAATCGCTGGAGAGAAAACTAAAACTATAAAAAAAGGGAGAAGTTCTTTTAACTACGTTGATCTAAAATGTTTAAGACACGACGGCATTGAGTCCTAGCTGCTTCTTCCATTTGATCGACTTCAATTCGGATTTGTGACTTGTAGGATTCATCTTTGATCCCGGAAAGATTGATTATGACGTTATCTCGAGCTCCTTGAACAGCTGTTTTCAAACATCGTGCTCCGACCTGTTGTTTTTCATTTTTAAAAATAAAAATAAAATTTGAATGAATATTCTAGCGATTTTATCCAACAAAAAAAATGTGTTTGATTGCCTTACCTTTATCTTTATTCTATGTCATTAGTAAATGGAATACATCTACGATTTACATGTTATCAGTGTGACTCGCTATGAAGTAATCAAATAAATATATAACTTAAATATGTTTAATCCCATCCACGAGCCCATTCATAAGCTTTTGAACGTGAGTTATGTGACACGAAACAAAATCCTTCGTCTTAATTTAAAGAGTGACGTACAAAACAGAGTTCAAATAAAAACTAGAAAATGATTTTACTTGTAAATCGGATTTGCAGTTGATGTTGCCGACGGATGGCCATTCCAATCAGGGCTTCCCAAACGGAGTCAACGTGCTTAGCCAGGTTGAGCGGAACGGCGATAGCTTTTCTCAATCCAGCTTCCATGGCTTCTTCTTTACCTTCTGTTAATTTCATTGCAATCATGTAATCGTTGAAGGCGTCCGTATCGGCATCGATCATTGGAACTGCTTCATTCATAGCGTCGTAAAGTTTGGGTAGTAAAGCTCGGATTTGTCCATCCAGCTCTTCAAACTGTCTTTTCCCGAAAGTCATTTGGCCCACCATTGTGGAGAGAGCGCAGCCCAAAGCTGCTAATAGGGCAGCGACGGATCCTCCGCCAGGAGCAGAAGAACGAGCACCGACACTCAACACGAAGCGCTCCACCGTCAGACGGGCAAGACGGCCCACATTACTCACTCCCAATCGGTACTCGATGATTCTCTCTCTATAATAAATAATCCATTGAATTCAAATGAAACTTTAGAAATGAAATAATCCTTACTTGGGATCAAAAGGATGGAGAGCAGAGAATCCTAGACGGTCGATAGCCAGACGGACTTTGTGCTCTTCTTCGAGGATCATCAAGTTATCGCGTACAATGTAATAGTCGGCCGCTTGGAGAACGGCCCGTAATGGGAGCAGTCCTACAATCTCCGAGCCCATTAGAGCTACATTGAGTTCTCGAGCATCTTTAAGGGCTTCCTCATATGCCAAGTGGATGGGCGTAACATCGTGGTCCGTGAGATTGAGAGAGATTTGCGCCAAGTTAGCCTCTTCCAGCCACCATCCTGGTTTGTTTATCCAAGATTTAGTGGTCACAAAATAGTAGAAAGGATGACTTTCAAGAGATAATCATTAAAATACGACCCATTGTAAAAGTATTTCTGAAAATTTGACGAGCATTTTATTACAGGCTCGATTTATATATCTTTTTTAAGAAATCCTGCAAACGCCCTGGTGAGAAAAAAACGCGTTTCCTTTCTCCAGTGATATAGCGGATTTTAAAAGCCTCTTTTATGTAAGTGGCAACACTTAAAAAATGTGTACCACGTGCCGAAAATTCCAGCTGTCTTTAGAATTGTCTCTCATTCATCCTGACTTGAGAGACTTTCAAGTAAGTTAAAGCCTCTGCCATATAAGACTTCCAATTTCGTCTTTAATGAGCTCCCTTAAAAAGAAAGTTTAAAAGAGGGGGAAATAGATTCCTATATACAACTCCTTTTTTAAATTCAAAACCGTCACATTTTAATTCAGATTCCCTAACGGGATTCCGACGTTTCCATAAATGGAAAAGGTTTTATATGTACGTAAAAAGGAATTTGTAATCCATTTAAAAAGAGCATTAATGCATTTCCGATTAGTCACCTATGCCTTGGACGGCTTTGAGCCGGCCGGCTTCGCTAGGACCACGTCCTTGTTCCCGAAGGTTAAGAGCGATCCTGTGGGCCTGCTCTTTGGTCCCCAGTACGTTGATGTTGAAAGCGATGAGGAACTTGCGGACGCCCGTCGCCGTTGCGCCCCAACGAGGTACCCATTCTGCTGGACCGAAATCTGGTTTCCATTCAGGTTTTCCGAGCTATGAATGAAAATAGAATAACAGTCACCTAAATAGCTCAATAAAGGTGCAAACCTTAGAAGGCAATCCTTCGTACTCGCCGGCCCGGATTTGCGGAAGTGTGACACGGTACGTTTGTCCCGGTTCAGCAGCCATTCCGTACTGTATTTCATTCAAATATAAATGAGCTATTCTATCAAAATTCACGATTTCTATATACCAAAAAGACGGGAACTGAAAGGCGATCTGAAAGTCGTCGTCCAAATTCTTTGGCGCATTCAATGCAGTCTGCTACGTCAACACCCTAATTCAAAATAAGAAGAATCGTGATCAAGAACCAGCTGTCACTTTCTTTATCAAATACCTGAACGGGAATAAACGGACAAACATCTAACGCGCCCATTCTAGGGTGTTCTCCTATGAATTTTTTTTAGAATCAATTAAGTAATACCAGTTTTCTTTTTTAAATATTACCTTTGTGACGGGCCATATCGATGAGCTCGTAAGCTTTGAAGGCGGCTGTCCAGGGCCGCTTCTACTACCGCCTGGGGCGGACCGACGAAAGTGTACACCTTTTTAGGACGGTCCAACGATAAAAACGAAATTGAATGCGATAGCAGAGGGTGTAAGGGACAGAAAGAAATGACAACTGAGGAAGATTAATCTCTCTTCATTCAATTCGTAAGACATAAATCACGGTAGGCATTCAATATCTGTCGTGCTGCTTAATGAGGCCTACTTAACTCCAACGATTATTACCTCTGTGACATACTTCTGCATTTTTTAAAAGAAGAAAATGAAAAAAAAGATTTTACGGTGCGATTGGTAGAGGTTCCTGGATCGACGTCCAGCAGTTTGACCAATTCGCTTGAGGATCGGATAGCATCCGATATGGCCTCGATAATCTGCGTGAAGCATAACAACCAACCAAAAAGGGAAGAAGAGAAACACAGCTGGATTGAGAGCAAAATTCAACACATGTTATATAGAATAAAGAAGAACGAACCTTAGGGTCACGACCCTCGGAGAAATTTGGCACACACTCGACGATTTTCGTCTGTGACATGACTGCTACTTGCCACTTGTTGTTTCCTCTTCACTCTACGACGCACTGTCCAGCCAAACAGCTGTCCCCTTCCACAAAATCTTGAGCAAAAAAGCAAACAAAAAAACAAAACAGTCATAAACCTCTGCACGACGAAAACATTCGACGACCTTCGGAGCTATCTCTCTCTCTAGTCCAAGCTCCCCCGCGGGTTAAGACAAGTCGAATGAAAATCGGCGTTAGATGGCGTCGCAGGGCCCCGTTATTGGCACCGAGAAAGAAACTAGATACAAAGTCTCTCGTCCATACGATACCACCAAAGTCGATAGTGATTCATCACGCGCTAAATTTCTCGGTAACGAACCAGAAAATTGAGCAGTACAAGACTTAATTATTTTAATTTTTAAAACAAGACTTTAAAAAAAGCGGGGGTTTGAAACAGGAAATTCCAAGTGCCCACACGATAACAGATGACGTAATGTTCTTCTTTCAATTATTTAAAAAAATACATACATATATAGGTGGTGGATACCTTATGCATATACACTCATACAGTCCCTCCTCCTTCTCTCTCTCTCTCGATCCTCCTCCTTCGCGCCTCCTCCCGCGGCCCGAAAATGATTTTCTCCCCTCTGCTCAGGTCCCCACTCATCAGTCGCTCGCCTCCCTCCGTAGGGTGCGCATCTCTCCGTATATTGCGTCCACCACCTTCGCGTGTCGGACAAAACTCGTGCGGTGGTTTCCGATACATCTTGGAGAGAGAGGATCAAATTCCTACATTTTCCTTACAATAAAAGAATTCCTCTATCGGTATCACACAGAGTGCGTGATTGATTGTTGCACCCCCTAGTAAATATACAATTGTGTGTGCTTCTACATATATAGTGCGCCAGCGTGGGCAACCGGCCCGGCCGTTTGGGGCTTCCTTTTTGACATTCACGCTTGATTGAATAGTTAAAGAAGAAATCAAGAAACGAAAAAAGGGCGCAGGCCATCTCACTTGGATCATCGCGAGATGGGCCGCTCCTACATCATTCCATCTCCGCTCCTGATTCTGACGATCCTGATGCTGGCGGTATTGCTGCCGCTCCCGTCTGTCACGGCTCAGGTACGCGTGCCAGATGGAGAGTCACTTTTGATGGATCACGATTTTTTTATTTTTTGTTTTTACTTCTCTCTCTTTGGAATAAGTAATCAAGCGGGAGCATGTATGTGTGCACACCTCTTTCGTTCATTTCACGAGTCGGTAGGGCTCCCTTCGGCTGGTACTGCTGCTGCTGAAGGGGGGTACTTGACCGGCCCCTATATGGTCACGTGTCGCGCCCCTTTAACATGTATTTTTTTTCTTCTTCTTCTTCGTCTCTATAGTAAGAATAGTCATCCCGGTTCCCCTTTTTCTCTCTAAAGTCGTCTTTCAACTCGGTTACTATATACTCTTGTATATTTTTTTTCTTCTTCCCCCTCACCTTTTTTTCTAAACGACTGGGTTCCCCGCAGTTGTCTTTCCCGCCTCCGCATCGTCAGCCGCGCCGTGCGCGCGGATCATGTGAAAAGTGCATCACGTAGAGGATTATGAAACGAGGTCAGCTCGTCTTTGTCAAAAAACGCCGCATTAAAAAGTTATGCAGATAGAGAACAAAACAAAAAAAGAGATCGTGATCCGAAAATCACAACATTCTTCAATACGTAATGATTACGAAGGCTTCGTTCCAGAATAAATAAGCTTCGTCGGCACTGCTGAATCCTCTCTAAAGTTGATTGCTCCAGGTCTCTTGCGCATAATCAAGCGCTAGAGAGAGAAACATTTCATGTTTACGTGTTTTCTTTCTTTTTTTTTCTCGTTCGGGACCGTGCAGTAGCTTTTGATTTGCTGTTATTGCCTACTGCCGCAATACATTATAAAGGAAGCCATAAGGCCCTGTTGCTGAACCCGTTAATAAAAAGAGAGAAACATTATTTCTTATTTTTTTCTCTTGTCGGTTATGAGGCCGTTCACACCGGGATTTAGAAGAAAACGCGCAACAACAAAAGCGAAAGGATCGGATTTTCGTATACCCATTAAAAAAGCTATTCGCATCGATGCTCTCATTTTGTTAAAAAACTCTAAAGAGAGAGAGAGAGAAGTCATGTTATCAAACAGGACGATGGCATCATCGTCGGGCAATGTGCCCTCGTATTGGTGCACGGTGCGGTTGGCGCACGACCCCGGTAATAAGAATAGAATTGACGCCGGATGGCTAGGATACTTTTTGAGTGCTGATGCATGCGACGTCCGTCGTCATCGCCGCCACCGAAGGATCGTTCGTCACTTTGTTTGCATGAGTCTCGTCCTCAACACTTTTTATCTCTAGGGGCCGGCCCGTCCAGCAAATATTTGCACCCGGGAAAACCTTGAAGGGGCCCCTAGATCAACATTTAGAAGAGAGTAAAATAAACCTGGGACTGTATCATGGGACTTTTTTCTTTAAAAAAGCTAATGAAGGTGTTTTCTATACAGGATTCATAAATGGTTGGTTGGGCGCGCGAGAGAAGAGTTGACTTGTTGAATGACTCTTGAGCACACCTCGACAGCATGTCCCAATCTTGTGAAGAAATGAAAAGAGGGAAGAATAATAAGAGAAGAAGGACGAAGAAAAGGGCGGCTCTCTCACTCAAAATGTCGAGTTCCCCTTTCTCTCTCTTCTTTTTCCATAACTTAACAAACAATCGAAATAGAGAGACGCACGCCCCTCGGCTCTTTTCTTTCTCGTGAATGTTGAGCTCGGAGAGCAGGAAAAAAGTGTCAGGTGACCGGCGAGAGTGTGAGAAGGGGGCGATAGGGACGTAGTCGGGACAATAAAATAAAATAAAAATCCTGATGGGTCGATTCCGGTAGAGAAGAAGAAAAAAAATCGGCTCAACTCTTAGAAGAATACGTGAGAGCTTGGAACATTCCTCCGAATCGTGTTTCGAGGATGTCTGTCGGTATGCCATTCAGCTCGATGAGAGAGTCATGTCAGCTTGTGATTATTGCGGTGGAACTCTTTTGATCCCTCCCGAAAGAGAAAGAAGAATATGCGGCCTGCTCATTTTTCTTTACATTTTCTAGCTGTTGTGTGTCGGTCTTCCTGACTCCCGTTCAAGTTTTGAGGAGCACGAGCCGAGCTCCTCAAGTACGCAACGTTTCCGTCTTAGCTCACAACCGGTTTTCCCTCTTCTTCTTTCTTTCTTTCCGTACAGGGCAATTAATAATGAGCCGTTTGTAATGGCCGTGCGTGTTGCCCCTAAACAACCAGAACGAAGCACGAATGGAACGAAAGGGAGAAAAATGGGGCTCTTGATTATGAATGGCCGGCAAACTACTCTCTCTCTCACACATTCATTTTGAACGGGTATATAGTCCAGTCCCGCCCCGCAATCTCATAAAAGGAGAGGGACGCACAGCTGGCCGCCGATATACCTTTTAGGGTTCATCTTCCTGTAGAGTATATTCCGACTTTTTGGCTGTCAAACAGGAAGTAAACCACTTTAGAGGGTTGCGTCAAAGAGTATATATTTGTGTAAATATATGCGGCTCTTCTGTGCCTATGGGATCCGTCCGAAATCTGTCAACACCACTACAACGAGATTCATATTTTGACAGCTTCCAGTGCCAAAAAAATGAATGAGCTGCCAACAGATGCGACGTTTACTATACAGTCAAGTGCCACTACGAAATACGTGCTTGATAGAAAAATTAGCTCAACTGTTACATAAAAAATAAGAGTCAAGTGGATCAAAAGCTGAAAACTATAATCGCACATGCTATGTGAAGGGTATATGGCGTTCCCTACACTATATCTTCATGTCTAAACAACAATTGGATTTGGGCTCGGCGTGACACAAATATATATAAAAAAAATATTCACCTGGAAAGAGAGCGTCGAGGTGAAATGGAGATTAGACGTTTTCTTTTCAAAGCTCCCTATATGACGCCTCATAAAATATAGGGTTTCTTCATTTTTTGCCTATATTATTCCTTTTCTCGTCTCTCACCCTTAAAAAAGGAAGATTAAGATGTTCTACGCTTAGCTAGAGGAGGGGGTCGTTTTCACGCCGTATCCTCCCCCCACGACGTCGTGACGTCCACCGACGCGTGTTTTTTCTTCTCTCTATTGGTCTCCAGTAGCTTTCCTCCATATTATTTTGAAAGATTCAGAGGAGATTTAGGCGAGATGCAGCAGCTGTTCACCAAAAAGGGGAAAGGCTATTTTCAGTCCTATAGAAGACTACCGGTATGCACCACTAAATAGATAGGCTATGCTTGGCTGCTTGTATAGTATAACCTTACAAGACTAACCCATGAGGAAGTAACCAAAGAGTGAAATGAAAAATACTCATTAATCACTGACGACTGATGAACCTATGCACTCCTCTTGTCCACCCTCTCACAATGGGACATCCTCTTACTCAAGTTTGAAAAGGGTAAACAAGCAAACAGTCAGGAATTCCTACGTGGAAGTAAATGGGTGTTTGCATATAGCCCCAAAAGAAAACAAAAGAGACGGAACTTTTTGTGTAATAGGCTCAACCCGGGTCATTGATCGGTTTTTTTTTTCTTTCTTCGAGGAAAGAAAATTAGTCTCAACTTTTCGTCGACTGCCTATAATAAGTCTTGCAAGAAGGCCTAATGTTCTCACATCGTGAACCTTTCATCACGAAGACGAAGCAGGAACGATAAAAAACAAAATTATGAACGATAAAATATCGTGAGTTTTTCTGGCGCGCTTCTGTCAATATTTACTCTACATGTATTTGCTCATTTGCCAAACCATATGATTTTTTTTTCTAAAAAAAGAAAGAAGTTGTAATCGCTTCCGTTATACCACCTAATCATCTTGACTGATGAGATGGGTTATTCAAATACAAGCTACGTGTGATGAATTATTCATAGATTTAAGAAAAAAAAAAGAGTCACCTTGTAGCCTACACGAAACCGGAGAGATAAAGTGACTAAGAGAAGGGAGTGCCTGTATATCTACCTTCTATATTGATGATCCCGGCATGGATTTTCTCTATGTAGCTATTCTTCTCCTTGAATTGAAGGCACGGCAAGACAGACTTGAATCTTCTTCGTTGCCAATTATACACAGAAAGTTTGTGAGGCCGCACGGCTGGTTGAGCGTGCGTATCTTCATTTGCATACGACCAGACGCAGCACGCAACAGCAGACTCTCTGACTCTCTCTTAGATAAATTATAATGGAAAACGGGCACATAAAGGGCCCCCATAGGAACCTATATATGCAGTGGCCAGTTGTATGGACAATGACTCGATTGTTGACGGTATAAATCATCTTCCTTTTCAAGCACTCCCGCGTGAGTGTGGCCTACGTTTGAATCACCTCTCTCTTTACTGTTTTCTTTCATTTGTTCCAGTGCCGACTATATAGGAAAATTGTGCGTCCGTTTCGCATCTTGACTCGGCATATTTCCTCCCTCTTTTCAGTCGCCATAAAAATAAACTTATATGACAGACTTGTAGAGGATAGAATGAGAGAAGATAAGAGCGGGACAGGTGATGGCATCCACAGTGAGCCAGGCTGCTACAACAGAGTCGCCCTCTTGCTGCTTAGTTTCTCCTCCTTGTCAACTAACTCCCCTTCAAAATGTCATTATCAGTTCCCCTACATCTCGAGGTCGTGTTATCTCTCAGTAGGCCTAAATTGCACCTCTATTATTTATATCTATAGCGCCATAGATATGCGGTCGGGGACTGACAGAGAATGTGAGGCAAACACCCTGAGCTCCGATGTTTGAGTAACCCGGTGCCTTATCTACCTATATTTAAAATATGCGCGCGTCCTATTTAAAAAGAATATATAAAAATAAATAGAAAACAAGTCATTATTATTAGACGTCCTCAATAGAGCTGAGACTGCTCCTGCTCCGCTCCTCGTGACGGATTTATGGTAGATCTGCTCCACGGACGGAGGAAAAGGAATAAGCTAATCTTCATGGTTCTCTCTCTCTCTCTATCCATACAAACATGGGCGTCTCATATAAATAACCGTATGTGTGTGTGCGGGTGAGAGATTCGGTCACGTCCCTCGGCCACCACAACCACCCACGGTGTTGCTCGCGCGCCGTATAACATTATTGTAATACAAGGTACCCACCAAAACAAGAATGGGTAAAAAAAACGCGTATCGGATTTACGATTCAAATTTCAACATTGATGTATAAATGGGTTAAGAAGGGTTCAGGTTTTTTTTTGTTGGTCTTTCCTCGTTATTACACAGCTTTCACTTCGGGATTTTTTTCAAGGAGTTATCGGGATAGTCGTTAGATGGCGCGAGAGTCGATCAATAGAAGGGTTGCAAATCAAGTGTAAAGAAAAAACTTGTTTCACCACTGGTGGCATTGTAGTGTTGTGACATCGTGTTTCGTACACCTTGGCAAACACTCTAGAAGTGGACTTTAAAGAAAAGAAAAAAAGGGGGTTGACTTGTCATCGCTTTAAAAACGTCAACATTGCGTCAACTGTTGGCGTTTGTTTATTTTTCTTTTCGCACGAGTGGGCTTATGACTAGCACGACTGGAAAAAGTCATCACACACAATAATTAAATAAGAGTTTCTTAATTGACTCATTAGTGCTGCTGATGTGTTTTCCTTTCTAGAAAATAATAAAAGAAGTCGCAAAAGAAGTCTCTCACGAATTATCTATAAACTCGTCGTCGTTAAAGAATTAATCTCTCCAATCTTGCAAACATTTTCGTCACGTCAAGGTCGCGTCAACAAACTATTTCTTCCTTTCTTGTCATGAGGTGTGACAATCGACGTTTGGGTGTGGAGTAGATTGCAGCAACTTGTTAACCCGTCTTTAATCTAGTCGGCCCTTAATGCAGGATTTGAACGACAGATGCAACTAGGCGGACCAGAACATCCCTGCTGAGTAATGAGGCAAACTGTTTAGTAGTTGTTAATCCTCAGAAAAGATAGTTAATCAAGATCTTTACACGACGTCGCGCAAAACATTACATATTCTTGCCAAACCCTTGTTATACCGCCAAAAACTAAGAAAAAAAAATCGATTGATGAACGACGGGATTTTTGTGTTTCCTATATCGCAGCCGGAAGCTGCTGGAATCCAGCCCAGAATATAAGCTCCGCAAAAAAAGATATCGATCTCGCCCGTCCGTCCGTCCAATCCACTAAAGATAGTGGGGTACACCACGTCTTGCACAACTTGTCTGTCTTTGGAAGCCAGCAGTCGTTCTAGCTTATATAGCCCGCTGTTATTTATATGAAAACAAAGAAGACACGATGGGTCGCCCCCTTTCCAAAGGATTTTTAGAGGGCGCCATCCATCACCGACGCAGCAGCGACAGGGAACTCAACCCGAAAACAAGAAAAAACTTCTCCGAGTGTTGCGGGTTTCTTCTTCTTCTTTTTATTGATTTAAAAAATCATTGCCCCGTTGTTTGCATGGTCGACTACGGCGACGCCGCGTTGTGACATCGAGTCCTCATTCCAAACAATTCCGAGGCTTCTTTTAGAAGAAGAAAAGAGAGAAATGCTTTTTCTCCTCTACTGTCGTCGTCTTGTTGACGTAGCGTAGTAGTAGCTCCCTTCCGTAGATGTCGGACGAGAACTCCGCCCCCTCGACGTTAACGACGTCGTAGAGGGAAAGTGGGGGTCGGCGCCAGACAGTCTGAATGCCTCTCTTCTTCTTCTTCTTCTTCTTCTTCTTCCTCTTGTGTATAAAGAAAGATGGCGAAATGGACTGATACGCGGAAGAAAAACGCTTTCACATCCCTCTCTCTCTATAAAAGAGAAAAAATGGAAGCGGCAGCAATGTTAAGGATGGAAAGAAAAGAAAAATAGGAGCCGGAGGAATAACAAATCAAATCCACCACGATCGATAACCATAAACTATATAAGAAGGCAACGCTGCCTCTAGTCATTTGCAGAGATTCACTTCAAAATCTAAATCTTTATCGTTTGTTGTATCCTTTTTATTTTTATACAGAATCGAGATGATAGTGACCTTGTCTTTGACGACGAACTCCTTCAAGACTTGACTGAAGAAGGAGTGACTTCTTCGTGGACTTCGTCCCTGCTTTCCATAGTCGCCCCTAGTCGAGAAAAGCGGGATGCACCTCCTGCCCTCGATGATTTGGATGCTTTCCAGCAGCGATCAAAAAGCTCCTCCAGGAGTAAACTAGCAAAGCATGGATTATGGCCGGCCAAGCCGCATCAGCAGGTCAAGAAGCACAGCAAGAAAGATTTACACAGCAAGATCAAAGTGGCGGCCGAAACTATCAGAAGTAGTGATGATGAAGATATGTTAGCTGATGCTTCCGGCGCTGGATCTGGTGACGGAGAACTCTTATTGCCACCGGCCACTCCGGTTCCTTCACCTGGAAAACGAAGTCTTTAACGCAATTAAATATTTCTCATTCAAATCATTTTATTAATTCTTGTATTTTCTTGTTTTCTAGCTGTGTATCGGTGCTCTTTACTCATCCAAGAGCCTTTCAGCCCATCTCTGGAAAACCGGAATAGCGAAGACTTTGAGAATCTATCGGAACGATTTATATCCGCTATTGAAAGGGTCTATCAGCTCACATCCGGCACACAAACGGCCATTGTACAAACTTTCGAGTACGTATCACATCTCTTTACTCACAAAGACTTTTTTAATCCCACGATGGGAAGTTTTATCACGTTCTTTCCTCTCAATCCTTCCAATCTCGATTGCCATTTCTCTTTTTTTTCACTTGATCCTACACTGAAAGTCATTGTAGTATACTCTCCTGATAAGTACCTCTAGAACCCCACGCACAAAAAAAAAATTCACGACTTGTAATAAGGTGGGCGGGATGAGAAGCTGAATAAAGCCCTCCATAAAAGTATCGACAGCTGGCAACTCTGTCACGCTTAAATGTTTCTCTCCCTTCTATCGTCAACTTACATATATATTGATATATTATTATGAATTGCAGGAGCACTCGAGAACTATCGTACATCAAAGTCAACTTCGACATTGAATCGGAGGGTTTCAGTGACGAAAAGCGCCCTCGAATCGGAGCTTCGTTCGGAGGTCAATTCTGGTCAGCTAGGGGCCTTCTTCGTGAAAACCAACAGCCTGACCTTCCGGGCCGTTACAGGATCGGCTCCACCCACGAATGCGCCACTTCCTGAGTGGTGTGAGATCCAATGCCGGACAGGCGGCCTCTGCGTCGACTTCACTCAGCGCTGCGACGGTGTTGACGACTGTTCTGACGGCAGCGATGAAGATGGCTGTCCCTGTGAGTTTTTTTCTCCCGCAGGATCGATAGTTTTATTATTATTAGTCGTTTCTTTTATGATCGACGAAATGGATCGCATCGCCCTTCTTCCCTTTTTCGTTTGGATTTATTGTATAATCATCTTCAGTTTCACTCCATCACTCAGCTGACATGAAGGATGTAGTAGAGCTTCTTCACCATTACTTTCCTTATCTCTATTTATATACATGGACCTTTGAAAATCGATCAATTTGATTCTGTAATCATCCACACTTCTTCTTAAAAAGTTGGTTTAGAGATGATGATGATGATGGCTGTGGAGCAACTATTTACATCATTCGACACGATGATGAAGGCATCATTTCTCCTCCCTTTGCATGATTACATCAATCATCTTTTCCCCCCTTTTTTTGTTTTGTTTAGCTGCCCTTCCGGCTCCAGAAGAAGTCCAATGTCGAGGTGACATCCACTTCCAGTGTCGCGGCAGCAGTAAAACCATCTGCGAAGAATTCCAGTGTGACGGAACGGCCCATTGTCCGGAAGGCGATGACGAAGAAGGCTGTCAACCATCAGGAATAGGGACCACTCCGCAGACCACCACATCAACGTCAACCACTACTACTACTAACTACGACCACAACTACGACTACTACAACCACTCCTCGACGTAAGTATATTAAAAGCTAATCAAGTTTTTTCTTCCTTTTTTTATAAATAGGAATCTCATCATCAAAGTAAGCTCATTCTTAGAGGGGCGTGTCAGTCATTAACAAGAGAAAATAGGCAACACTGAAAGCATTTTTTTTTTTCAATTACTGGATGCAATAATGACTCGTGTCCATCATCATCATTTCATAACAGCCGAATGCGGATCGGACGAGCTAAGCTGCGATGATGGAGAGGTTTGCGTCCCGAACGCGGCCATCTGCGACGGGCGAAACGATTGCGCGGACGGCGCCGATGAACTCAACTGCGTCCTTCCAGGTACGTACATTCATTATACCACAAGATAGGCAATTAAATGGAGAAAGAGATAGAGATGGAATTGTTATTAATTGCAAGCCCGAAGCTTTCATCTCAACGCTCCTTTCATGTCACGAAAATCTACGGAGCGATGCCGATAAATAGTTGGGTTCTAAGATTATACAACAAAGCAGAGGCTAAAGAGGCCTCTTATCCCTTTCTCTTTGCTATCGAGTATCTTTTGGACTTGACATTTATACGGGCCCAAAATAAAGTCCTTCTCTGCGTCATTGAGATTCCCGATCCTTCGACTCGGCCCCCTGTAATAATTCAGTGGGTCTGGCAAACGAGAGGAAAAGACAATCGGTAGTTTAAAAAACGTCGTTGCCGGCTTTTTTCGATTCTACTTGGATAGTATCTTTACACTGATGGTAGGAGAAAAGCGAGACTCGAAGATATTAGAAGTGTAGAGGTCATAGGAAAAGGTTAGCGTGAGTAACTACTCTTTTGTGCCGCGTTTTCTCCAAGCTGCTGATGATAGATCCCACGCTCCCCCTCATCTTTTTTTTTTGTGTTGTAATAACCGATAATTTCCGCTCGTCGTATAAACCACGTGTGTGGCACTCACGGAGAGGTACTCACCTTACGTCATTAAATAATGCAAGAAGTCACACCAACCTTATACAAAGATGAATCTTATCTTTGCTGCTTCTTTTTATTAATATAATATACTGAAGCGATCCTTATTCAGGAATGCAACGATTGCAATATTCCTTGACATTCCTTTATACGGAACTTCATCGCCCATAGGAAGTGCAGAGAGAGGGGAGAAAAAAATTGGCCGCGCCCGCTGGCGGAGCAGTCCCGCGCGTTCTCCTCTTAGTCGCCGTCATGTGGATGAAAAAAGAGGGTGGTCTATCAGTTGGCTCCCGACCGTTCTCAGCTCCGGTTCTATCTGTTCCTTGTTCTGCTCCTTGATTCATTTAAATCAACCGTGAAATATCCGATCCTTAAACCCGGACGCGATGAATTATTGAAATATATGTCTAGCTTGGATAAAATTCCGGGTTGTCCCGAAAATGTGAGCCGGTTTGGACTACGTGCGTATGCGTGATCAGGCTTCTTTTTTTCTCTCTCTCTACTGTGCTCTACTCTTTCATCTCTGCCCGTTTACATCGTCGGACGGCATAAATCCCTCCCCCCTATTGCTCCGCTCCTCATCGGACGGGAGCTCCGTTGATACACATACAAATCAGATTCATTCCGCCGTGAACAGCAAGGCGAGTCGTCTGTCTCAGTTCCCTCCTCCGCTTCTCCCCTCGGGATTAATCAACACAATAAGAAAATAATAAAGACTATAAAGAAAAAAACGGGCAGTGCACTCATTTCTCAACCATGAGGTCCTTTGTTCTTGTCGGCTTGCTGATCCTGCTGGTCGATGGACAAAGAACCAACAATCGCAAGGGTGACGCGACATTTTTCAACACTCTTTCTTGTTCGCTTCAGTGGTCTTTAGATGGATTTTGTTTTTATTATCCTTGTCTTTTCATTGTCAATCACGCAGGTTGCAAAGAAGGAACCGAGTTCACATGCTCTGATGGTACTTGCATCCCTAATAGAGCTCGATGTGATGGACTTCAGGATTGTCCCGATGGTGGCGACGAAGCTGAATGCGTCCGTAAGTTTGCTTCATTTTTTTTCAATTTTCAAATGCTATTTTCGCACCGGTCATTTGAGTTGAAATTTACTGCTTCCTTTTTTCGTACCAGTTTGATATTGCTGCTTTAAACAATGGTTTTTTAATTCTGTAACAAATGTGCATTCACACCACGAATCACTTGTTAACGCTTAGATGTGAAATTAGGTAAATAAGGATCACTGGCTATGACCGGTGAGAACTTGACTGCAGCTTGGCATGATTTATTTTTATATTTCCTGGGAATTCATTAAAAATGGCTTCCAATCCGCTCCTTTTTTTCATTTTGACTGTGAATGCTTATTTCTATATCAAATCTCATAAGTCCCGCCTTGCCTTGGCTTTCAATGCGCCGACGGGGTGAACGTGCTTGCAAGATGGGTCGCTCAGGTGCGACGGCCGGGCCGACTGCCCGGACTTTTCCGATGAGTACGATTGTCCGGCACCGCCCACGCCAGAACCGACAGGTACGCGCATCTGTCCGCCTCTAACCCTTTTCAAACCCCCTTTTGTCTTGTCATATATGAATGCCTTTGCCGACGCAAACTTCTTAAAGATGATGAGCTTCAATGTTGCTGATGGGTTCGTCCCCCCTAAAAAACCAAACTTTCATTGTTGTATCTTCATAGTTTTAGCGGAATCGTGTCAACCCGGTGAATTCCAGTGCCGAAGAGACAAAACTTGTATTACCATTGCACAGCGTTGCGACGGACAATCCAACTGTCGGGATGGCAGCGACGAAGATGGATGTCGTAAGTTCTTGATTCAGTTCTTATTACCGCTTTATCGGATGACCATCCGTTTTTAATAATGACTCGGGACACTTGATTTCCGCATTCTTCAATTTTCAATTGAGATTCTCGAAACTCGATTCCTGTCGTGCATACAATATCGATTGTTACTTATGTAACAAAGATTGTATGGTTTGGTAAAATTTATGTTTAATAATTCCACTCAGCTTGTCGGAGCGACCAATGGCAGTGCGATAACGGTATTTGCATCGACGGCCGACTCCGCTGCGATGGTAAAACGGACTGCCCATCCGATGCTTCCGATGAGGCTACCTGCCGTAAGTAGTTGTCCCTATCCTAGTTGCACGTCATTATCAATCCATCCTTGCTCTTTCTCCTTGCATGCGGCCCTTTCATTGCTCATATTTCCCTCTTTCCTTAGCTGATGAATGCCCGCCTAATCAGTTTAAATGCTTGTCCTCCTCCCTGACGACGGAGACGCTGTGCATTCCGCAGTGGCAACTCTGCGACTCAATCCCCGATTGCCCCGACGCTTCCGACGAATCCAGCTGCGGTACCTTTTAAAATCTTTCATCTCCTTGGTGTATGTAGTCCTGGCTTAAATGTGAATGACCGTCTCGGTCCACTGTCCTAATCCCGCTTTCTTGTTACCGCAAATATGGTATCTCTCTCTCTCGATTAACACTCTTTGTTGATGGACGTTTCTATGACAACCGGACGGACGTGCATGGAATCTAGTCATACTTTTTTTCTCTCTCAAATTTCAAAATAAAAAAGGGGCAAGATTATATAGCTCCGCCTCCTCTTTCTCTCTATATTCAAAATCACGCCGCGAAATTTTGATTAGAATACATTCTCCTGAAGCCGCGCGTTGATGGACAGGCTTTGGCGCCTTATTGTAATGACAGGCCGTTACAGTAGGAGGATTGGTTGATATGCCCTTGATACCTCGGCGTGAGACCTGCTGGAACGCTGCTGAGACCTCTGACATTCCTTTGGAAACATGCCCAGCACGATGAGAAAGAGAGAGAGAGGGTAGGGCGCTATCCTTCCTTTGAGTTTGCAGCCAAATTGGCAACAAAAATATATCTTTTAGGCCTTGGGAGGGTCGTTGTGCCTTCCCGCTTTTTGGGTGGAGGAACTTTCTTATAGAAATCCTTGTTTATGAATCACAGCTTTAGAATCCTCCATGAGGTATCCTCTTCATGCCCGGCTGCATATTCTCAATATAAGTAATCAGTGGCTGGCTGGATGGCTGACTCACTCTTCTAACATATTCTGGAATTCACTTAACTCTCGTTTTCAAAAAAATTAATGTTTGGTGAATGCTGGTTTGGGATATACATATATTACTTTGCCCTCCAGTCTAAAACAACTATGACAAAATGCTTTTTTGTTTGTCTTGTACCATATCCTTTTTTTGTTTTGTTTGTGTTTGTGCCATTCGTATATAGCTACGACGACTACGACGACAACCACTTCGACGACACCCGAACCGGTGATACCAGGCGGAGAAGAGATTGACGGAGTTTGCCGCTCCGACGAGTTCCAGTGCGACGATGGCTCGTGTGTCGGTCGGGATTTCCGCTGTGACGGCATTCCCGACTGCAGCGATGCCTCCGACGAGCCCGACAATTGCAGTAAATAAAAGCTTGCCTAGTAGTCCTCCATAATGACAAGAAATCCTGTCGCTCAGCCCACTCTAGACACTTTGATCTGAGAATAGGGGAGGTCCAGGGGATGAGGATCAAGTTCCATCGCTTTCCAGAAAATTCCGATGACCAACTCGATGGGATCTGATTTCCTCTAAAGGATCGAGTTAAAGTTGGCTTTATTTCTTGAGGTTTTCCTGTTCATTGAATCGATTCTTTAAAAAGCCTAGACAGAGAAACTCTATGGGTCGTATATTCATTATATTGATCTCATCCTACTTGTAGATGATTCCTATTCCGGAACCTTAAAGAATAAAAAGAAGGGAAAGGCCTAGGATGGATCGATCCGTCATGGTCCAGAATGCAGCTCGCTTAACCTAGATATTGCCTTGTTCACTATAGTTGTAATAAAGCGTTTTTTATCCTTTGTTGTTAGCCAATCCAGTGTCCCTTCCTGGATCACATCCATGTGCCCTACTTTTTGATTCAAAAGATTCTTATTTTATATTTATAAGTAACTGTTCTTCTTAGCTTTACATAAACTTGATGGCAATAGATCTTTATGATTCAGCGGAAGTGTTTATATATGCGCGTCTCAGTCGGACCGAGAAAAATAGGGTGTCCGCCCCAGTTTCATAATTTCAAGTCATTGCTCCGGCCCGCTGCTCAATGTAAGGGGAAGGTTTACATTTCTTGCCGTTTCAGCTCCTCTCTCTATTACCAGTTTCAATTTTGCTGAAATGGCAGTAGAGAGCTAGCGCTTGTCCATGCTTCCGTCTGGAAATATTTCCATGCACACCGTATATCATCATTCCCGCGGAGCAACATAAACACTTTTGTTTGCATTTGCATCGAGATTGAAAATGGTCCCGGGGTCCTGGTCCGTTCCTGTATATTTATGAGGAAGAGAAGGGACTTGGAATTGCGATTGCGATTGGAATACAGGATATCCCTTTTAGGCTTAGGGATGCTTGATTAGCAGACTATTCATTTCGCCCACACATGTGAGCCGGAAGAGACTCAACGGCCCCATTTCAGGGTCCCAATAACAAGCAGTGTTGATGAGCTTTTACTGATTATACCGACTGTATTTGCTTTATTTGTTTGTTTTTGTCCATCCTTATACCTATACAAAGGCCAGTTGCTGATCCCGTGTCCGTCGGCTAGTCAGTTCCGGTGCGGAGCTGACGGCAACGGTCCTTGCCTGGAAACTTCGCGACGATGTGATGGTGTACCCGATTGTCCCGACTCCTCCGACGAGCTTTATTGTGTCTTCCGTATGTCACCCACCCTATTTTATTTTTTAAATTTTTTTTTGCGATCCTTATACCCTTTTTCCTGTATGGAAACAAATTTATTTATATAAAAACAACTAATTATCATACTTTTCCTCCCTTTGTTTTTGCAAAAATGAAAAAAAAAAACAGAGTGCCGCAAGAACGAATATCGCTGTTCTGACGGAAGTTGTATTGACATCCGGCGAAAGTGTGATGGCTATCCGGACTGCCGGGATCGCGGGGACGAACTCAACTGCAGTGAGTACCATATTCTGCATTTTCGTAGTACTTTCTGTCTCTTTCTCTTTATTTTTGCTGCTTTTCCCTCATCCTGCGGGATCTACTCCTACTCCACTTCATCATCCGGTCGGCGGATGATGGATGAAACCTAGTTGTTCCTCGCCCTTATCTAACAGAGAGGATCTGTGTCGTGCAGTACACGAATCTCATTCTTTTTTCTCATATTTGTTGTTCCCGCTCATTCCTCGTCCAATCCCGATCTAGAAATACTGCTGACAATACGCGGGAATCACTACGATCCTACTATATTGTTGTTTCCGATTGATTGCTTCTGATCTCTATTTCGCTCTAAACAAAAACATATCTCTCAAGATCTTTTATATAAATGAGCTCTATTTTCTCTTCTCCTTCAGAATAACTTTGTGGTGAAATAATGTTAATCCTTGCGTAACTCGGAAGGGAAGAATGGAACGTGTCCATGCTTTAATTTTTTCAACAAATCCGTGTATCGTTTGCTTATGTTTTGTTTTTGTGTTCGTCTCTTTTTGTTTTTCGTCCTGTTCCTTGGTGGCGAACGTCCCAAAGCTTCGTGTCAGCCGGATCAGTTCCGCTGCACTATAAGCGGATCCTGCATTCCGGCAGCACAAAGTTGCGATGGAATCATCGACTGTCCGGATAGAGAGGATGAAAATAATTGTGCTACTCCCCCTCCACCAGGTTTTATCAATTTTATGTTGGCTTCTCCTTTATTTTTTTCGTTTGAATAATATATTTGAATGTGATGGTAATATAATGTAATGTATTCTAACCACGTTTCAATTTGACGCCTACAGTTTGCACGGAATATCAATTCCGCTGTAGAGATGGTACCTGTCTCGACTCCCGACGGCGCTGCGACCAACGGCCCTGATTGTCCCGACTCATCTGATGAAGAAAACTGCGGTAAATTTCTTTTTATTTTCATTTTACTAACATTGACTTGGGCCCAATGTTTGATGATTGACATCAAATAACACTTGCAAATATAACACCCGTACACTAAAAAAAATGGAGCGCAGGATCCGTAACTACTAACAGCTCAACGTTTTGGCCCGTGACGCCCTGCCGGCCGGGCGAGTTTGCTTGTGATTTGGCCCGCTGCCTGGAGCCATCCATGCGATGCGACAACTTCTACGACTGCATCGATCTGACGGACGAGTTAAATTGCTCCGGTTCGTTCTGCATGAGTGTCGATGGATGGATTTTATATGTAGACAAGCAAAAATTATGGGTTGCATTTTACTTTTGCCCGTTTGCATGTTTTCTTTTCTCTATCGTTGTCGTTGTGCTAAACGGTTATTTTTATTTGGTTATTGACCTCTTATTCTCACTCTTCGTAGAATGCCGACCAGACCAGTTTAAGTGCAGTTCAGGCCAGTGCATTGAATCCTCTCAGCGTTGCGACCGGATCGTCGATTGCCCGGATCGAAGCGATGAAAACAGCTGTGGTAAAAATCGAATCTTATTTCATTTTGTTAATAATCATCTCTCGTTACTCCGGGAGTGGAAAATTTTCTAAAAACTTTGGTCTTGTCATGTGATACAATAGGGATCCAGTGTCAGAGCGGAGAGTTCAGCTGCTCCAGCGGGAACCAATGCGTCCCCTACAGCTTGGTCTGCGACGGACGGAAGGATTGCCAGGACTTTTCAGATGAAGCCAACTGCCGTGAGTTGATCCCTTTTTATTTCTCTCATCTTCTCTAATTTCTCGATTAATATAAATAACGTCCTCATGGACAAAACAAAAGAATGGACCAAGTGTCCTGCGGGTGAGTTTTCGTGCGAGAACGGTCCTTGCATCCCGATGGAACGCCGCTGCGACGGACATGTCGACTGCCCTGAATCCAGCGATGAACTCGACTGTCGTAAGTTAAAAAAAAAAGAGCGCCGAACAACAAACCAACTCAACAAATGTGCCGTCCGCCAAACTCATCATAACCTAAAACAAAAACTAGTGTAGGATTTATATACTCACTCTGGGTGTGAATAAGCATTATCATCTCACCGTAGATTCATCAAGATGACTCACCAACTTTAGGTCTCAGTAGTGGTAGTAGCAACTAAATAAGCCCCCACAACAACAATCGATCTCAGTTTACCGTCTTAGATGATGACTAACTCGCGTGCAGTGTGTACTTCTCGGATTCGCGCCCCTCCTTATTTCCATCGTTAATGACGCTATTCGATCTTTTTCTTTTCTTTTTCTCTCTTATCCACAGCATCTAGAACGGATGAGCTTAATTTGAAGACCTACCCAAGTGACCAGACAATCTTACAAGGTAATATTTTCTGCTCTATTTTAATCGATGTGATCAGATCCTGTGTCTCAATTTACGCAATTTCTCATTTTTTCTAAACAATGCTGCTATATGGTATTGCAGCTGTCATTGGTAACACACATATCCAGAATAGAAAATAGAAACTGTATTACATCATTTTGTAACACGATATCTTTTTTGTATGAAACATGGTATAGGTCGTGAAGTCGTCTTCCAATGTCGAGATGAAGGACCTGCTCGAGCAACCGTGCGCTGGACCCGTGGTAGCGGTCTTGCGCTCCCGCCCAGCTCCCGAGATTTTAATGGCCGTCTGGAAATGCCAAACATTCAAGTTAGATTGTTTGTTTATCTTTTTTTTTAAAGACAAATTAATTTGAAATTTTATATTTATAGCCTGAACATACTGGAACGTATATTTGCGAGGCGGTAGGCTACCCAGCTACAACTCCTGGAGCCCGCGTTTCCGTCTACCTTAAAGTCGAACCATGTAAGACGTGTTAATTCTTCATTCTTAACTGCCTATTAACACCCGTTTGAAACACAATTTAACACTTGAATATAATCATAATTAAAAATATAAAAAAGCTGGCCGAATGACGGGAATGACGAGGCCGGTTCATCGGCTCGTTCATGGGTCCGGTCACAGACCGTCTCACTTCAGCAGTACTCACTTGCTATCCAAATTTCCGCAAGAAGTGGACAATTTCCTGTTCCCTTCGGATCACGGTTGGTTCCGGAAAACTAAAACCGCATGCTGCCTGCAACATTTTATTTTATCCGGCGTCCGGCCGATATTGATTTTCGTTTTTCTGATATATATGCATGATTTTTTCTATGGATTGGCGGAAAAAATAGAAAAAAAATATGCTAAATCATATTATTATATTTTTAGTTGCCGAGCCGACGACGAGACCTCCAACGGCCTGTGGCGTCAACGAAGCAACTTGCATGAACGGTGAATGTATCCCTAAGGAAGCTGTTTGTGACGGTGATTTCGACTGCTCCGACCAGTCTGATGAGATGCGCTGCAGTAAGCTCACAACACAAACAACACCAGTGTCTCTGCTAAAGTTGATTAACACTTTTATTCGATTTCAGGCTCTGGTGGATGTCAACCCAATGAGTACCAGTGCTCCAATAAACGCTGCGTCCTTAAGAATTGGCGCTGTGACGGTGACGATGATTGTGGGGACAATTCCTGATGAGAACTCCTGCAAACCTAGTCCCCCTGGTGAGAGATTCTATTCACTTCTTTAAATTAGATTCCTTGTCTCTTAATTGTCTCTATTTTGTGTAGGATCCCCTTGTCGCCATGACGAATTCCAATGCTCCTCTCAGAATCAGTGCATCCCGCGCTCCTTCCACTGCGACATGGAACTCGACTGTCAGGATCGCAGTGACGAAATCGGATGCTGTAAGGAATGCTTCTTCTTCTTTTTTTCAATCATCATTTCTGAAACATTTTTTATTAATTACTACAGCTAAACCAACTATTCTAATTCCGCCTCCACCCATGGTTATGATTAATATCGGAACTACAATCGTGATTAATTGCACGGCCGTTGGTGTACCTACTCCGGAAGTCGTCTGGCGCTTGAACTGGGGTCATGTCCCTTCCAAGTGCACCATGACTTCGGAAGCTGGATTCGGCGTACTCACCTGTCGTGAAGCCCAGATTATTGATCAAGGCGCTTACAGCTGCGAAGCTATCAACGCTAAAGGCTCAACATTCGCCGTTCCAGATTGCATCGTCGTCGTTAAACCGGCTGCCGACATTTGTATAGATGAAGAGTTCAACTCAGCGGCTGTCTCTCCGGCAGATTGCGTCCCTTGTTTCTGTTTTGGCCACACGATGGATTGCAGTTCCAGTTCACTGTACGTCTCTCAGTTGCCTCCACCTTCGGATCAGTTCCAGCTCATCACCATCAGAACAGGAACGATCCGACGATTCTTTGCCTCTCGAGATCTCGTCTCCTCGGTGGCTCTAACCGCCCATACCTTCGGTCACCATCCAGCACTGATGGGGTTCAAGCATATCGACGGGACTTTAACACTAGGGAAGAAGTGGCTTACTTCAATCTTCCTCCTTCTCATCGTGGATACCAACTTCTTTCTTATGCTGGTTATATCAAATACCGGCTGACCTACCGCGGTTCCGGAACGGCCATTCGGGCTCCTGATGTTATTCTGCGGGGCAATGGTGTTACTTTATATCACGAGAGTCGAAATCGTCCAGAACCTAACCAGGCCAACGAAGTCTCTGTTCGCTTCGTCCCAGAAGAATGGACCAAGGGTGCAGATGGACGAGAGCCAGCTCGACGGGAAGACCTTATGATGGCCCTTCAATCTATCGAGTTCCTTCTCATTAGGTGCTTATTGGTTTCTCACAAATTCGATCGTTAAATTTTTCTTAAATTAATCTATTATAACTTGATATTTAGAGCGTCTTACTTGGAGAGCACTACCTTAGACACGATCGTCTCTCACATCCGCATGGATACGGCGAGTGAACAAAACTACAACATGGGTCAAGCCGTATTGATCGAAGAATGCCGTTGCCCGCCTGGCTACATTGGACTTTCATGCGATGTAATTATTTTATTCTTTTCTAAAGATAAGTCTTCTATGTAAATTAAAACTGTCTTTAATATAGGCCTGTGCACCGGGTTATGTTCGAGAGGAGCCCAATGCCAACAACCGCTTCTTAGGCCGCTGTGTCGCCCAGCCTTGTAAGTCTCTCTTTCTCTATAAATTCCGGTGCATGGGAACACAATTATTACTAGAAAATCCTTCGTAGCCTCTTGTGACGGAAATTACCAATGGACTTGTCGTGGTGATGGTAGCTGCATCGACGTTCGACGCCGATGTGACGGTCGGCCGGACTGTAGAGATCGCAGTGACGAATTGGACTGCCCTCAACCAATTCCCAGTAATTAGTTTATCCTCTTATTTAGTCTATTTGAGTTGAATTTGAGCTTCTTTTCTTCATTCTTCTGTCGCTTTCATTTCAAAATTTAACAAACCTTCCATCGTAGCATGCGATGGGAACAATCAATGGACTTGTCGTGATGACGGTAGCTGTATTGACGTCCGGCGCCGTTGTGATGGCCGGCCGGATTGTAGAGATCGGAGTGATGAATATGATTGCTCCCAACCTGTTACCAGTAATTTTCCTGCTTATAAATTCTTATTTTTTTCTTCTTCCTTCACTTTCATTTCTTATTTTTAAAAATCTCTTGGTGATTGACTTCTAACAACACTTTAGCATGTGATGGTAACTATCAATGGACTTGTCCTGGTGATGGTAGCTGCATTGATCTCCGGCGCCGCTGTGATGGCCGGCCGGATTGTAGAGATCGGAGTGACGAATACGATTGCCCTCAACTAGTTCCTAGTAATATTTGAAACTCTTTCTAGAAAGCTTGCATCTTCTTTTCTTCTTCTATCACTATCCCTTCCAACTAACTCATATGTTGACGGTCTTCTTCCATCATAGCATGCGATGGAACTTCTCAATGGACGTGTCGTAGTGATGGTAACTGTATCGACACTCGGCGCCGTTGCGACGGCCGACCGGATTGTCGGGATCGGAGTGACGAGCTCAACTGTCCTAATCAGAGTACTGTATATTTCTGCATGACTTCTCTTTCGTTTACATTAACTTTCCCCCTAACTTTTAAGTTTGTGACCCTAACTACCAATGGTTTTGCGACGGCAAATGCATCGATTTTAACAAACGTTGCAATGGCCTACGCGACTGCTACGACTATACGGACGAACTCAACTGCCCAGGTTTTTATTCATTTTTTGTTATGCTCTTGCATGCTGCTTGCAATAACCACTTAATAACAATAACAACAAGGATGTGATGGAATGCTGGAATGGCGCTGTGCCAACAGTGAGTGCGTCAGCAATTCAAAGTACTGCGACAACGTCACCGACTGTTACGATGGCACCGACGAAGTCTACTGCCCTTTTAAAGGTTGCCCTATCTTCCTTTCTCTGTCTTCTTTTTTTTACATGTTTGGGATTTTCTGTTTAGTAGTTATCTTTATGCTTCCGTCTTTAACGTTCAGAATGTAATTTGGGCCAAAAGTTCCAGTGTGCCACAACGGGTCTCTGCCTGGACAAGTCGTTGCTCTGCGACGGCAAGTTCGACTGCAGTGATCTGAGCGACGAGTGCAATTGTCCAGGTTTTCAAGTCTTCTTTTTCTATATTTAGAGTAGGCTTTACATATTTTGTGGTTTAAATGTACATAAAAAAAGGGTGTCGATCGGATCAATATCGTTGTGCGGATGGTAGTTGTTTGGATTCATTGCAGCGTTGTGACGGTTACGTTGACTGTCGTGATGGAACAGATGAGATTAGTTGCACCTACGGTGAGTATGAAAAAGTAGAGGGGATTCTTCTCTTTAATCTATTTTCTTCCTTTTCCTTCTTTATTATTTCTTCATCCACCTGTATATTACTAACAAAGCATGCGATCCTATTCGACACTGGATTTGCTCGGACGGTAGTTGCGTCGATAGTCGGCGCTATTGTGATGGCACTTTCGACTGTCTTGATGGCAGTGACGAATTCAACTGTCAAGGTACACTTCTATTAAGGTGGGCCTCAATGAAAATTGGTCTCTTTTTATTTATTGATTCATTGAAATTGCAGTGTCATGATCAATCGACGAATTCTAATGATCCGAAATTTCTTGGTAGATTTTTTCTAACTTGAATTTTTCGCTATTTTTCTTCTTTACTATTTTACAGCTCAATGTAACGTGGCCGGAATCGTCAATGGATCGTCAACGTCTAACGGCTGCGTGTGCAAGGTAATTTATTGCGTTTTTTTACCCACTACTTGTGTTTTGTCAAGTGGTCATAAATTTTTCTTTTTGTTAAAAATTCTATCTTAAATGCTTACTTGGATTGACTTATCTAATGATGGTAGGTGTGAGTTATACTACTACCGTTCATTATTTAAAATTATAGACTCTTTCTCTAGTTATATGTCATGTACTCATGATGGTATTTAATATACAGGATCTTGTTACTGGACCACGCTGTGACCAATGCAAACCAAACACATTCTTCCTCGATGTGGACAACCAGGATGGCTGCATAAACTGCTTCTGTATGGGCATTACAAAGACTTGCACGGCCTCCACTTGGTATAGACAGCAGGTATATACTGTTTTTTGTAGTAGTGTGAGGTAATTTGAGCTTAATTCATAAGAAATTGTTAACTTTCAGGAGCGTTCCGTCTTCACCAGTGATACCCAAGGTTTCTCACTGACTGAAAAGACCCGCAAGGAACACATCGTTGAGCGCATCACGGTCAACTCAATCACCAGAGAGATCGTTTATCGAGATTTCAACAGAATCGCCACCTCTGAAGTGCACTACTGGAAACTACCTCCTAAGTTCCTGGGTGACAAAGTGACTTCTTACGGAGGTCATCTGAACTACACCATCCGATACGTACCTCAACCAGGTGGTCGAAGCTCTCCCAATACTGCTCCCGATGTTGAAATTCGCGTAAGGAAAAGAGAAGAAATTACCCGAGCAATCGAATCACTTAGTTCAACTATAATCTAATTTACAGGGAAATAAAATCCGATTGCATCATTACCGCCGAGAACCTGTCGATGCCTCTCGACCTGTTCCTATTTCAGTTACGATAACGGAGCAGCACTGGCAACGTGAAGATGGGCGGCCTGCTGATCGAGAGCATCTTCTTATGGTTTTAGCCTGACCTGGATTCTCTCTTAATCAAGGCTACCTACACTTCTCGTACCTCTGAAGCCGCGTAAATATTTCATTGATTGGTTGTGTATTTAAAATACTTCATTATCTTGTATTGTATTTCTAAAAAAATAGGATTTCTGAAATATCACTTGACTATCGCTGAAGAACGGAATACGGGTCAGACCCGTGCACTAGCAGTCGAGCAATGCTCTTGTCCTCGCGGTTACAAGGGCCTCTCTTGTGAAGACTGTGCTCCGGGATACACCCGTTCAGTTCAAGGCGTCTATCCTTGGTCTATGCTGAACCTTGCAACTGCAATGGGCATTCTAACGAGTGCGATCCTGATTCTGGCGTCTGCTCGGTAATTTGAAGCAAAATTATTTTCTAAAGATGTCATCTAAATAAATGTGTATCACAATTAGAACTGTCGAGATCATACAACTGGAGAAGAGTGTGAAGCTGTGTGAGGCAGGATACAAAGGTGATGCTACTCAAGGAACATCCAGTGATTGTCAACTTGATAATAACCAGGGTTCCTGCGCTTGTGATCCCCGAGGATCTACCCGTACTGACTGCTCCGATGGTCCGCTCCTGTTCTTGCAAGGTAAGGCCATCAAAGTTTTATCTTGATTTTATTAAAATGTATTGATTTTCTTTTCTTTTTTCAATCAGAGTAATTGCGAGGGTCAGCGATGCGACCGATGTCGAGAAGGCACCTTTTCTCTCTCTGAACAAAATCCTCAGGGATGCCTCAGCTGCTACTGTTCAGGCGTCACTCGCCAATGCGGTTCCACCACTCTTTACCGTGCCCAAATTACAATGCAGATTATTGATACTCAACATGGATTTACTCTCAGTGAAAGGTTTTTGTTATTTTCTGATAAAAAAAAAAAATTGGGACTAATGTCTTAAATACTCTCATTGTAATAGGAATGGCGTTCCAGTTGCCACTGTGAGAATCAACGTTGGACAAAACGAAATCAGTCACACTTACTCATCTACTCCTGCTCGATCACCCAAGCTCTACTGGTCTTTACCTCCATCTTTTACTGGGAACAAAGTGACATCCTACGGTGGTCAACTTTCCATCACCCAGCGCTACGACGAGCGTCAGGGTAGCTCCGGACAGCGCTTCAGTGATAGTGATGTTATCATTACCAGTGACCGCATTTCTCTTGTCTGGATTAACCCTAATCAATTGCAGCCTGGGCAAACTGTGGTAACCTAAAGTATAATTATTCTCTTTCCTCAACTAAATGACTAAAATTCTTTTAAATATAAATTTAGACGTTTACTGTACCATTGCGCGAGACCGGCTGGAAACGGTTAGACGGATCCTCTTCAACATCAACTGTTACTCGTGAAGAGTTTTTGCGTGTTCTAGCCAACGTGCAGACGATCGAGATCCGAGCAACGCACTCGTACAGTATGGCATACACTTCGCTAAGCAACGTCATGATGGATACGGCCGTCCCATTCAACACTGGTCAGGAACAGCCGAAAGAAGTGGAAGAGTGTCGCTGCCCTGAAGGGCATCGTGGTCCATCTTGCGAAGAGTGCGCTACAGGATTCTATCGTGACCGCTCCTCTGGACCCAGTGGCCTCTGTCGACGCTGCCCGTGCAGCAACAACTGAGGAAAGTTGCACGCAGCAATCCGATTCTCGGGTAGTCTGCCAATGTCGACAAGGTTTCAGTGGACGAAACTGTGAAATTCAAGGTGAGTGAGACCTCTTCAAATTGTGCATCCATCAGTAGGAGTTCCAATTTGGTGATGTTAAAAAGTTTGGTAGATTACTTTCAGGTGAATTTTTCAGTTTATATTTTGACTTATTTTATAGTTTGAAATTCGAGTTTACGTCTTAGTTGTACAGTAGTTTTATTGATTTGAATTTTTGGTTGTCATCACTGATGACAAGATATTTTGAAACAAATCTGTGCTGGCCTGGCCGAGCATGTTTACCTTTTGTCTCACTATCTCAACATCTATTTCGTCTCTGTCTCTTCTTCCTCCTTCGCATATCTTTTATTCGGGAAAATTCCTCTCTGCATGCGGGCATGCAAACAATCAACAATGTTTCGGAAAACAAAATATCAGGTGGTATTCGTATGGAGCTGGTTCCAATGAAAGCCTATGATGGCGCCTGGAACAGTGGTCAACTTCGTCTGCGCTTACTTCAGCACAGAGCGGCTGGAGATTGACCTGCAAGTGGTCGGTCGGAGCAGCTCCGTCATTACTACGAGTAACAGCACGAAAATGATGATGTCGATGGGCCCGCCCGTCCGTGACTCGCTGGACCGCTTCCCGTGGGGATCACGGCGGGTCCTATCGCTCGTGGCCGACGCGGATCACCGCCAAGTTAAATGTCGCGTCACCAACGATCAAGGCCTGATGATGGGTGAACTTACGGCTCTCATCCAGCCAGCAGGTTTTTTATCAGCCGAACACGAAGACGCTCTCAAAAATGTGTCCGTCTGTCCGTCGCTTATTTTTTTTTCACGAAATCAAATCCGATCGAAAATCCGGGGGCTTTATGCATCGTACAAATATATATGTGTATTATACATATATATCGCAGAACGCTTCTGCCTCAGTGTTTGTCCGTCTCATTTGTATGTGCCCGTTATGTTTGTCTGTTGCTTATTCTCTTAGAAAGCGCACCATAGGTGAATGAATTAACATGTTCTTTAATTGAATCCATTTTTTAAATTTTATCTGACAGGAGGGACTAATCAAGAATTGCCCGCTCCTCCTCCTCCGGGCAGCCCATCCTATCGTCTTGACTGTGACTGAACCCCGCATCCAAATCGCCGAAGTGGGATCTACCATCCGTCTCCGTTGCAGTGGTCAATCTCTTGTTGGTCGACAGGTTCTTACTTCGATGGGGCAAAGAAGGAGGCTCCTTACCTGGTGGTCGCGCCCAAGATGACCGCCGTGGTGTTTTGATCATCACGGATGTCCGAAACTCGGATAGCGGAACCTACTGTTTGCAGTGGCCAAGATGGAATTAACGTTGTGACTGAGACCGTGGTGCTCAACGTCGGCGGAGGTAATTATTTCTTAATTGATTAAAACAATTTCGAAGGGGATTTTCAATTGGCTTTTTTCAGTATATTATTCAATGAATAGGTTTGCTAGTTTTTTTTTCAGATTCTATTAGAATTAAGCTATTTTATTGATAAGTAAGAAGTAGAAGTCGATTTTACATAAGCTAGTGCGACACTTTTTGATATATTTTATGCGCTTGTATTATGTGCAGCCGCTTTCTTTATGGACGTGCCAGGTACCTATTTGCTCCCTGCTAAGCATGATAACTCAATATGTCACTGGATCGAGTTTTTTTATTGATGTGTTTTTCAAATGGTAATATTTTAGGATACAGTCCAAGTCCACCACTTGTGTCTATTGAGCCTCGATTCGTCGAGGTTCAACCTGGTCAGGGTGTTGAGATCCGGTGCACGGCAACAGGACATCCGCAGCCCACGATTCAATGGACTTCCTCTCGAGATGGAGCTGTACTAAACATAGTTGTTTTCATAAAAAAAATATATACTAATATATTTCTCGCAACAGGTCTCTACATCAGATGGAGTTCTCAAGATTGCTTCCGTTCGTAAATCTGATGAAGGAGAATATGTGTGCACAGCTGACAATCCTTCGGGTACTAGCACTGGGCGAGCCACCTATCTTCGTGCGAACAGGTTTTATCATTCTTTGAATTTTACATTTTAAAGCTTTAAAGCTAATATTTTGAAAATTCTATCAGAATCAACCACATCAAATGAAATCTCACCAGTTCAAGTTGTCATTTCTCCCCAAGACACTACTGCCCGTCGTGGTGAAACTATCCGCCTAACATGTAGAGCCGAGGCTACCGGTGATGGTCGAGTCGTACCCGTCATACGCTGGACTCGTGCTGAGGGACCTCTGCCCGTCAACGCAGCTCAATCCGGCGGTATTTTGACTATTCCGTCTGCTTCTCCATCCGACTCTGGTATCTACGTCTGTACGGTCACGACTACGACAACTACGACGGTGGTCACCACCAGTGTCCAGCAGGCCCGTGTTACAGTCCTGTCCTACCGCGGCCCACCCACCGTCCGCATCGAACCCGACCGTCAAACTACATCACAAGGAATGTCTGCTGAGCTGCGCTGTCTGGCTGTTGGCGATCCTTCACCTACCATTCGCTGGACTAAAGTCGGCGAAGATTTCAGCAGCAATGTCTTGGTAACTACGTCACTTAAAATTTTTACAGTTGTATATATATATATATTGTATTCTATTATTTTTTAGGTGACTGGACCAGTTTTGAGAATCGTTAACGCAATGGTTCGGGATCGAGGCATGTACATTTGCTCTGCTGAAAATCCTGGTGGCCTAGCTCAAGCTTCCGCCATCATCGAAGTTGAACGTAAGCGTATTATTCTATTTTAAAATTTTAAATATAAATAAACTTTTTTTCCTCCTTTTTTTTATAGGTCGTGAACCCCCGGCAGTTGAACTCTACCCGACAACAAAGCAAACTGTAGTGCAAGGAGGTAGCGCTCTCTTCCAGTGCCGAGTGACGGCTGGAATTCCTACTCCGCGCGCTAAATGGTCCCGGCTTGATGGCCGTCCTTTACCCAATAATGTTGAAGAGCTAGATGGTGGAGTCATCCGCTTTAACAGAGTGACAGGAGCCGAGCAGGGACAATATGTTTGCACGGCCGAGAACGAAGCAGGCACTATCCGAGGAGAAGCCACTTTGACGGTTCAGTCTGTACCGATCGTCACAGTAAGCCCTACAGCTCCAGGTGGTGGACCTGTCCGTGTGAAGGCCGGTGCACGCTTGAGACTGGAGTGCCGAGCCCAAGGTGACCCAGCTCCCACTGTTTCTTGGCGACGCCTCCGCACCGGATTCCTCTTTGACACCATCGACTCTAAAGAGACGCAACAAGTAGCCGTCTATGATATTATCCGAGTCGCACAGGTCAGTTGAACTTTACAGAATTTGAGATAGAAAGCAGTATACAAATAAACTTTTTTTTCATCAGGCGGATGAAGGCACTTATAGTTGTACAGCAAGAAACGAAGCCGGACTGACTGAGGAGCGCCTACAGATCATTGTGGAGCCTTCAACAGGACGTGGTGATATTGAAGAAAACGAAATCGAGACGGACGGCTCATCTAGCAACAATGGTGGTGGAAATGTGGTGGGAGACGACGTCTTCCGTGTTCCAGTCGGTGGAACTGCCGAAATGCGCTGCGTCCTAACTGGTATAAATCTTGTTCTCAGCTCAATTCCGGACAATTGTGTACATAATTCTTTTTAAATTCTTCTACAGGATCCCAGCAAGGGATCTACCTGGATTGGGTTCGAAGTGACGGCGGCACTCTTCCTGCTGACAAGGACATTCGTGACGGAGTGCTCTACATCCGCAATGTACAAACGGATGCTGCTGGAGTTTATTCGTGCATCGGTGTTAGTGCTCAGGGCAACACAGTTTTCAGCGCTGATCGACGCCTTGAAGTTGTTGGTAAGATTTACTTCTTTGGCTTTTCTATTTTAGTTGTAACTGATTATTGGGCTCCTTCTTAAAACGTGCTTACCGATGATCAGGAGATCCTTGCGATCTTTTCAACAAAGGTGATCTTTGTTAAATTTAATTCCACCTCACTGATGTTTTAAATGAATACGTTTGTTTTATTTTTAATTTTAAACGCCTCCTTTTTATAGGACGGAAAGGTGAGTAGACTGTTACTAATCTATGAAACGGCTAATTTTAAGTGATGAATGTAATCCATACCAAAATTAATAATCATTCTCCTATATTGCAGCTCCACCAAGAATCCAACTTGAGCCTCAACGTCAGGTAGTTCGGCCGGGTGATCAAGTAGATATCCGCTGTGTTGCCTCTGGAGATCAACCCATTACCATCAACTGGGTGAAGATGGACGGAACTCTGCCGGGTGCTGTTTTAGTCAACAACGGCCAACTCCAGGTACACATTCATTAATTCATTCAAATGTCAAGTCAAGCCTTAATTGTGTTTGAATTTGAATAGTTTCGCGGAATTGCCGTTTCTGATGCTGGACGGTACATCTGCTCCGCCCGTAATTCGGTTGGACAAGCTGAAGCCGTTGCTGAAGTTATCGTCAACGGTAATAGCTAAGTTAATTTTGCAAATAATCGCTTACGGCGCTTTCAAATTTACATACGAAAAGGGAGGATTACGCAGATAGGCGCAAATTAGATACGCAGATGCTTAATTGGTTCGGTTAAATTTTAGATCTAATGTTCTCATTTTGGTTCTCAGTATTATTATAATAATTATACATAAACATAGCCATTCAAAATTATATCCAAATGCTTATCATCCTACACTGTAGTTAACTTTAAATTCCGCCGTTGATCATAAATTTGGTTATACTTAAAAAAAATCATTTGGGACGCAGCTACTGCACCGATTTTACCACGTCCTAATTGGATGTGGGAATATCGTGAACAAAGCACTATTAAAGGTTTGAATGGATTTCCAATCACTTAGATTTTTAGAAAAAATGAGGGAAACGCTTTTTCGTTTTTAGCTTTTGCATGTTCTGCATGAGTTTACATGATTATTTTTTTTTTGGTTTTCCCCCAACTCTATTGTACCCAAAAAAAGAGGATCAAACGGTATCAGCCAACCGTGAGCAAACCGTTTATGTGGGCAGCAACGTCCAGCTGAGCTGCAACTTACCTCCCGGTGCATCCTACGCTACGAGAATCCAGTGGTCCCGTGATAGAGGAAGTCTTCCCCCAACAGCCTTCAAAAATCGGGACAACAAATTGGAGCTAGCCAACGTTCAGCCGAGCGACGCTGGACGCTATATCTGCCAGTTGACGAGTCCAGAGCGGGGTGTCTCGACGGAATACGTCGTCCTCAAGGTCGAAAGTAAGCTGCCGCCTCTTTCATCATGGGCGACGGCCTCGCGATCCGTTCGCCAGGAAGCCAGAGCCAGATCCGTCCAGCAATCCTCTAATAGAGGACGCAGGACCCACTAACCTTCTTAACACTTTCCTATTATAACCTTAAACAATATTTTTTTTACTTATTATTATTATTATTATTTAGCTGTACAACTTTCACTGTTATTAGATGCCTTTATTAACTCCTGTTGTAGAATCCCTTAATGGCTTCCCGCCGTTTTGCTGCCACAAAGTATTATTTTTTGACACACATTTCCAGGACAAGTTTATATCGTTATGAATGAAAAAAAACGACAACCATCCACACTGCCTTCTACATATATCTATAACCTTTTCTAAAATTTCCTGATGATTCTTTATTAAAATATTTCGAGATCCTAACATCACCTTCATCCTTCCTGTCTCTTTCTTTTATTTAACGGAAACAAAATTAGTAACGGACGAATTGTGTGTTTTTGCACGCTGATTGTTATTAAAACTCACCTGTCCGGTATGCATATATATAGCCAACAGTAGTTCTACTCGCTGTGCTGGAGGCGAATTTCAGTGCGTGAACGGCCAGTGCCTGCCCATGACGGCCCGCTGTAACAAAACCATCGAGTGCCGGGATAAATCCGACGAGACATTCTGTCATTTGGGCTATCCATTGCGAAGTATACGCGGTTCGTACCACCAAAAAAAAAAATCCACTGCAGCTCTGAATCAAACATAAAGGGCTTTTTTCGATTCTTCGTTGGGAAGTCCATCATCAGCAGAAAAAAAATATTAATTATAACCGAGGGATCACTTGTGTTCGTGTCCCGCCGCCATCAATCGCCGCCGCTGGTGTCCGTCCATTTGTCTGCTGGCTTCAAAACTGCCTCTCTCAAGATAGACTTGTGTTGGAGGCAGTTTGTGTTTTATTGCAGGAGCAACTCCGTCACTTATTGAAAGGAGAAAAAATCACGCTTGTTCCACATGTTCAAATTGTCGACTTTGAACAGTTTATATACCTGACATATAATCAGCAATGTTATAGCTCTCGTGTTGTCCAGCTTAACGATCCCTCAGTTGTTATTTTGTGTGCTTATTTTTAATTTACCTTCTTCTCTTACTATGTCGAGCTTGACGATGTAGTTGTGCTTATTGGATTTGGCTTTGGGGTTGATCTGGTATCGCACGTTTGGGATTATTGTCTATTGGTTTTATTAACGGGTCATTTGTCTTTGTCTTTCTTTCTTTTCGTGTCCGTCTATCTGGGTGCGCGACCACTGTCAGAAGCCCCATCCGTCTCGGTCCGACTCGTTCCCAATCGAGAGAAAGTCCGTCGCGGTGACAACCTGGAGGTACGCTGCGACGTGACCGGCGATCCTTCCGCTTTGGTCTCGTGGCGTCGTGTTGGTGGTTCCTTATCACGGAATACTCAAGTCCTCGGGAATCTTCTCAGGTAAAAGAACGTGATTTTCGACTAACGACTGCTTCTTTTGGCATGTACTGCCCATCAGTGCAACGAGAAGAGTCCTTTGGTGGCTCTCTGTTGAGTGCTTTTCCCGTCGGATCGATCTCATTTTATCTTCTTTTTTGGCATCGACAGGGTGACGGATGTCAAGCCGGAGAACGGTGGCGTTTACCGTTGTCAAGTGCACAGCCCTGCAGGGAACTTTGAGGATAATTACATTCTCGCTATTCAAGGTAAAATAATATAGTTGAAGCTTTTGCCAAATTTCAATGTTTAACACCTTTATTATGTGTGTTTTGCTCACTAACACTTAATTTATTTGCACTGGATGTTATTACTTGGTAAGATCGATTCTATTTCGACGGCTACTTCTCTTATCTAATCATCATTCTGTTGCATTACACACAGCTGATTCGGATTATCCTCATGATGCGGCTTCAGTTGAAACCAAGACAGCACCCGTTCAGTCCGTTGTCATGATGGAGTGTCGCACAGATCTTCGTGCGCCTGTCAAATTCACTTGGTCACGTCAGGGCGGCATCTTACCGAAAGCTGCCCGTATCGAAGGAGTAAGTTGATAATCGATCACTTTTATCTGTTAGTATGAAGGTACTTAAGAGAGATTTTTATTTTTGATAGTCGAAGCTGTCTATTCCTGAAGTGAGGGCCGAGGATGCAGGAACGTATGTCTGTACTGCTCGGAACGGGGAGGAGACGATGGATATCCCAACTGTCCTAGTGGTGACTGGGGTGGTTCCTTACTTTGCCCAGGCCCCGCTCTCCTACATGCAACTACCTACTTTGCCGGACGCTTACACTCAATTTGACATCGAGATTTCTTTCAAACCCGAATCCCCTGATGGTCAGTCATGAACTAATTGTTTCATAAGTAAAAATAGAGATGTTGATTACATATTTTAATTCACAGGTTTAATCCTGTACAACGGACAACAAGCCGGAGGGAGCGGTGATTTTATCTCATTGGGATTGAACAATGGATTCCCAGAATTCCGTTTCGACGTAGGCGCCGGTCCAGCTGTCATCAAGTCGGACAAAGCCATCGAGTTGGGCAGATGGCATACTGTGAAGCTCAGCCGGAATAAGAAGGACGGCACTATGATGGTGGACGACACGGACGGACCTTTTTACGGCTCCGTCGGCGGACGTTTCCTCGGACTTGACCTTCTCGAGCCTCTCTATTTAGGCGGTGTTCCCAATTTCCGTTCAATCCACAAGCTGTCCGGCTTCTCTCGAGGAATGGTTGGCTGCATCGGTCGCTTAGTGGTCGGCGCTTCACCTCCGATCGAGCTCGTCCGGGACGCAACGACCTCTCGGGGCATTACAACGTGCGAGACGTGCGCTCTTAATCCTTGCGAGCACGGAGGTGTTTGTCAGGAGGCCTACACGGAGCAAGGATACTCCTGCATTTGCCCGTCTGGATTCTCTGGACTCAATTGCGATCAAATCGGTGAGACTTGTTATCCAGGCGCCTGCGGGAGCAGCGGCCGTTGCGTCAACGTAGCTTCCGGTTTCGAATGCTTCTGTCCACTTGGAAAGACGGGTATGAACTGCGAGAAGGAGATTGTCGTTTACGAGCCGGCTTTCACTACCGAGGGATCATTTATCGCCTATCCAAACCCTTCCAAATCAGCACTCAGAAAGTAAGAGGATCGTATCCTGTTTTACTTTCTCAAATAGTTTTTAAAGTAAACAATTCCTTTTTCTCATATAGGATGAGGATTTCATTGAGGATCAAACCTCGTCAAGTCAAGGACTCTTTGCTAGTCTACAGCGCTCAAACTGAAGATGGGCTAGGTGACTTCTCTTCACTCACCATCAAAGATAAACGGATCGAGTTTCGCTTCGATTCCGGATCTGGTATATTGATTCATGCTATTACCTGTTTCAATCGCATTAGAATAAGGAGATTAACAATTCGGAATTACTGTTTTAATTAAGGCCCAGCCATCTTGAAAAGCGACAAGGAAATTAGAGCTGGAGAATGGGTCCAAGTAACGGCTGACCGAAGCTTCCGGGACGGATTACTCATCGTTAATGATGGCTCAGAAGTTAGAGGCAAATCACCCGGCTCCACTCGCGGTCTCAACTTGAACACAAAGCTCTTCGTGGGCGGATGGGATCGTCAGCGCGTCCGGCTCAATCCTGGCGTCAACGTTACCTCCTCTTTTGAAGGGTGCCTCTCTCAATTCGAGGTCCAAGGAATGGAAATTGACTTGGTCAACTCTGTTATCGACTCAGCCAACGTAGAGGATTGTGGTGAGGCGAGCGCTTGTGAGCGTAAACCTTGTCACAACGGAGGCCTCTGCACGGAGACAGGACCCGGATCGACGGATTACTCTTGCTCCTGTGAAGAAGGATTCTCTGGTCGGAACTGCGAAGTAGAGGCCGATCTCTGCCAAGTGATTCGACCGTGTCAGAACGGAGGCACGTGCGTCGGTACTTACAATGCTTACAAGTGCAACTGTCCGATGGGATTCGCCGGCCAGAATTGCGAAAGAAGTAAGTTCTGTTTTACAGAGTTGATCCAGCAAAGAAGACGAGGGGAGGAAATCTCTTTTATATTAGAAGTAATGGTTCTTTGGGCTGCAACTGAAGGTTATGAAACTTGACAGCGTGAAAACTTAGTATATAAGCTGTTGGAAATGGGTGCTGCTCAAAGCTTTTATTTTTTTAGCCGCGTACAGTACGTGGCTACATGAAGTAAAACATCTCGGCAGCTATTTTTACACGTACCAAGTTTAGTTTTTCTTTGTAATGAACATTAAGTACCGGAACTTCCCTTTGCTCTTGATAATGGAGCGTATAAAATCATACATCTATTAGAAGGAAACTGATGAAAGAAAAGTAATTGAATTTTCATCGTTGAAATCTATTCTTGCACTAAATGTAGTTGTTTACTAAGACTAGCTTCCTTTTTTGTATACTGCTTGTAACACAATCACTTTTGAGGTATATTTAGCAGTTGATGAGCTTTCTACCCATACCCCGACGAAAAGTATAATGAATGAAACGTATGAAACCATTCCATGAGAATATTAGACCCATTTTGAAATAAATTATAATGCCAGCCTAATAAGTTAATTAGAGGGATGAAAGGAACATTTTCTCCAGAAAAAAAAATTATGAATCCGAGTTACTGGTCGATGGATTTTCATCAAAGCCAAAATAATAAATTAATTAGCTTCCTTTTTCTTGTGTAGTCTTATATAGACCATAATTTTTACGTGGGACGTAATCAGATTTAGTTGAGATGCCCCACTCTTGTCTATCGATCGATTTTTTCTACTTTATTTAATTTTTTTGTTCTAAATTACATAGAAGTGGAAGTAGCAGAGGAGGCATTCTTCCAGGGTGACAGCTACGTGGAGATCGATAAATCTCTCTTCCCGCACGTTTCGTCCAGCGCACCTGAAGTCATCACGGTCGAGTTCTCTACGTTGGAACCCAACGGTATCCTCCTTTGGCACGGACAGAAACCAGATTCACTTACAAGCGCACAAACGAGTCATGATTTCGTGGCCTTGACGGTTGTCGATGGCCGATTGGTGTTCAGCTACGAGCTGGGATCCGGTACCGTCCAGATCACGACACCTCTCAGAGTGGATGATGGGAAGAGGCATAAGGCCGTCGCACGTCGTACGGCTCGCGATGGATCTTTGGAACTGGATAGCTTCGTCCAAGAGAACGGTCGTAGTCCCGAAGGTCCTCATCAGATGCTCAACACCAAGGGCAACATTTATGTTGGCGGTCTTCCCAACGCTGAGCTGATGACGGCTGGACGCTACATCCACGGCCTCAAAGGATGCATCCACTCGCTCCACATTCAGGATTCCGGCCTACTTAACTTCCAGCGGGCCGCCGTTTCTGCTGTCAACGTCGTCCCTTGCTCCTAGGTAATTAAAAAATTGAAGATAGCAGACGGGTTAGATTTTGAATTCGGTGCAAATATGTTTCTCTCTATTTTCACGCTGCTCTTAACTTTAAAAAAAAAATCTGGATTTATTCTTCTTCTGCGTGAGTATATTATTAGACGTGGGATGTCGATGATCCCTTCATCTCTGATCCTTACTCGGGGTGGAACCCGCCAAAATAATAACAATAATAATAACAGTTTGGTGATGAGTCACAATAATGAAGATGAAATCAATCGACAAGTATCATCAGCAGCAACAGTTTTTTGGAAGCAATAAATCTGGCAATAATCAACAAAGATTAAGGGGTGGCGCCAGCGGTAGTAGAGGTCCGGGTCAGCAATCTGGACAACGAGAAGTCCTAAGACCTAAACCCAGAACGTCCAACTCTTCAAAAGTTCCAATAGTTGCTTTTCCTACTTTCTTCTTTCTACTCTCCGTGTCACTAACATTGTTGAGATGAATTATTATGTCATAATAATATGTGCGATATTAAAAAAGTGTTGATGAACTTGTTTAAATAATTATATATATATATATTCTGTTTTCACAGTGAAGAGATGAAATTATTGGCGAGTGAAGAAGAGGAAGACGACTTTGAACCACCGGCCAATTAATAAGTTTTTTTTTCTCCCCCGGTTGCCAAAACTTATCGTTCCCGTTCGAGTCCTGCACATATTAAATTGGACATTTTTTTTCTCTTCTTCGTGTTTTGCTGAGAGGCTGATTTTAAAAGGCCTGTGATAGAAAGACGCAGCAAATCAACAAGAAACAAAAAGAAAGATTTTTTTTCTCGTAATTATATAACCAACCACTTTATTAACTTTAACTTTATTATTCTTTTTAAATAATTTTTTTTTACCACTGCCATTCTGTTAATTCTGTTCTTATATTCATGTTCAGTTCGTCACTTATAATGTAATAACATAAAAAAAAGATAAGAAATTGAGTGTGCTAATGATGGCTTTAATGGTGGGAGCTTTATAGCTTTGATCTATTTTTTTTTTCTTTCTCCTAACCTGACTATAAACTAATCCGACGTCATCCAATAAAGAGAGTGGTTGGAGAGGAAGTCTTTTATAAGAGAGGCATGAGTCTTTTTTTTCTACTTCGTAAATTGGAATAATCCAGGTAGAATGAAAGATGTGAATGTGCCTTTCGGTGTCATGACAAGTCAGTGGTTTCCTTCCCCACATTCAATTTCATTCGATTTTCTGACGCCCGTCATTTGGGAAGCAATAATAATCTAATTAGATTCGTTTAAAAAAAAATTGCAGATATATCTACCCAATAAAATAATAGTTACACCTTATTAACGTTCAATTCATCATTGTCTTTTTTTCTCGGACCGAGTGTTGTTTAATTACTTTTAAAAATCACACACACATATATATATCTCGATTTTGTGTAATAATTGCATGAAGATTATTCTTTAAAAAATTCCGTCATCTTGGTGTCCCAGCATTTTTTCAACACACAAATCAAATGTTTGTTTTTTTCTCAATTATTTTGAGTGTCTTCGGAAATATAATCATAACATTATATACCAACCAATACACTTATATATGAACACGTGCATTCACATATATTGATATCTACTATTTCAATGATCAATCAACTGCAAAGATTTGCCATCAATAGAAGACGTTCACCTCCTTTAAGATGCATATATATAGTAGTGATACATATATAGATAGATGCGTCTCCTATAGCCCTACACTGTTAAACCAAAAAGGTAGCTCGGGAGAATTCAAATACTGTTAAGATACACTTCTAGAACGGAGTAGAACGGTAATGGAGCTCACTCTTTTTCATCGAAGACAATTTTCAATTACGTACCTTACCGGTACCGGTAGTTTCTGCCCGCACTTTGTTTGAAATGCGAGTCTTTAGATAATGAGATAAATATCACTTTCCAACGGTGGCAGTAAAACGATTGAATTCAATGTTGACATTATAGTCTTGTTCTATAAGAACAGCTAGCAGGCAACCTAACTTCATTATTTCTCTTCGTGACGTATATGTAAACAGCTTATATAGGTGTCAACTTAATTACGTGCACCAAGACTCAAGACCTTGCTATAGTTTCTCAAAGTTAGGTGTTTGTTACTCGTAAACTGACGTGAAGTAATAATAAGAAAGAAAGGATATGCAGTCAAGTCTTCATCCACCGGGAAAAAGCGATTATAGGGAAAAAACGTAAAATCCATGTCGCCTCTTTTTTTATCCTTCCGCGGCAGTTGCCTAGTCAACGATCAAGAAATATGGATGAAATAGGATGAGGAAAACGCGCCTACCTTCTCTGTTCTTCCGCTCATTTGAATGTTGCCTGGCAACCAACACCTTTTTAAAGTCATAGGTACCTATTGCTGTTTTCTTCGCAAAGATTGTCGAATAGCTTCTTTTGATTATGTTTCAACTCCCGCAAACAGAGTGATACTGAGAGAGAACTTATCGAGTCGCCAAGAAAAATATCAACAACGAAACCAACAACTGGCGACTTATTTTGGTGGCGTGAATTTCATCGCCCTTCCTAGTTGTCGCGCGCTCAAGCTACTTTTATGCCTTTTTTTTCTTTTATTATTAGAATTGCATCAGCCACTTCGTAAGTGCTCTATTTTTATACTTTATATACGATTTTTCAAGTATATAAAATACCCTAATAGCCGTATGACCTTTTCAGAATAAATTCTTCGAAACATACAGAATGTATGCTGTACGAGTGCTTTAGGAGCTTCCATAATCTGAATCATCCATCTGCTGGTGTTCCACCTTTGGTGCGAAACATTTCTGAGACTGCATCTTTATAATCGAGCTTCTACTTCAAGGATTGATCAGCACCGTACAGTATAACAGATCTTAAATTCATGGAAATAAATGATTCAGGAAATCTCAGTATTTCCAAAGTACGCTGCTGGACAGGTGTCTTCCCAGAAAACACTTTTACATCCTTTACTATATTGCACGCGCACTCTGTAGGTACGAAACTAATTTCCTGTAAATAGGATAAGTGCGAGTGGTAAAGGTCAACTTCTCAATTATTTGCTCCACTGAGCGCAACAAAGTAGAGAATAAACCCTAAATTTCCATTTCCCCTGACTCATTGAAACATTCATGACAGCTTTCCAACATATATCCTAAATATAAACCATTAATAATGCAGAGGGAAACCACAGGATCGAAGCGGTGAGCTTCATTTGTTATTATTGAGGTTCGTGTGTGTATCCCTGGCAGCTCAACTACCACTTTGACGTGCTTCCTACTAAGTACTCAACATTACACCATGCTGATCTTAGTTTCCGGATTACTTGAAGACCAAAAGTTGTAGCCAACACTATGTAGGGCTAGTTTTCTCTTTTCTGACTGGAGGAGCGTGAAAACAAAGTTTTTTCCGAGACTATACACGAACTTTGTGTGAGCGGTACCTAACGCCTTGCTATAATAGCCGCTCACGCACTACAACAGCAGACGACGACGATGATGATGATGGAAGGAGCGGGATTTAGAAAAGTTTGGGCCTCGTCATTTGCAGCTCTCCGTTCTCGTTCAAGAGCCGTTCTATGGAAAAGAAAACACGTTTTAGAGAGGGTGCTCCGACGTGTATTATATGTACGATATAAACGTGGCTTCCATGATTAAACTGCAGTAAGGGCAAAACATGATGTGCTGCAACAAATAGAGGGATTGACGATAAAAACAGCTCATATTCATATAGAGTATACATATATATAGATAGATATAATGGGAACACGTATGAATACATAAAAACGGGGTAGAAATGAGACCACTTTAATTAGGCCGTGTACATTACGGAATATCATATTTGACTCAGATGTGTGCACTTTTTATAGGATTTTTGCTGCCTATGCACACACTAATACGCCAACTTCCCCGCCATCAATTAGTTTACAGGAGAATAAGAAGACATTTTTACATTGGATATACATACATGTATGATACTAGAGCTGGCGGGCGTAACATTTACGTGAATAAATGGGTCGGAGGGGTTTTCTCTGAAAAAATTTGTTGCGTCAGAAGCATGCAAAATAGCATTTCTCCTCATACAATTTGGATATTGTTTCCCCCCTGTAATATATATAGCTTTATACTGCTCTTTCAAATGCGGAATAAATTATTCTCTTACTACATCTCTGTGATAGCGCGCAGATCATAGAACACACATAAAGTGAGAGCGTTAAAGCGTATACAGTGTGCGAAATCATAAAACATTTAGACTTGAGTGCTGGCCACGATCAAAGAGTTACTGGGCAGAATTTTATGATTCAGTGGCTGGGTAAGACCCTCTCCGGATGAGGAAGAACTAGTGCGGAGGAGACCGCATCGTGCTGGCGAGCGCTTATTTCCATCCAACTTTGACTGCTGTTGGTTACTTTGAGGAATGAGCTCATCGTCCGCGTGTGGAAGATGGTGTATCGTAGATGGATGATGATCTGTCACTTCCATCTGAGTAGAAGGATTATGGAACTGGCTGACGCCGCGTGAGCCCAGGAAACCCGTCCCGATCTGTCGATCCGTCAAGTAATTGCGCAGCTTCTTGTTCAACGTCGAACGCACCTTGATCCCCATCCAAAGACATTGATCCTTACCTAAGACTCTTTAAAATAAGGTGAAGTGCTACGATTACTTACCTCTCCGTTGAGGAAGCAGTAGAGGAGGGCGACGAAAAAGCCTTGGAAAGAGGTGAGGAAGTGAGACGAGTAGGACCAAAGAGCGAATTCAAAAGCCGAACGGTCCAGTGGAGCTCTCACCATCACCAGGGCGTTTGTGATGCCAAGTAGGGGCAAGAGAACGAGAGCGGCTTTGACGGATTTCCTCAACTGTTCTGCCTCGCTGCACTGGGAAGTCCTCAGTTTTGTCACCAAAACTCGTAAAATATTGAGCAGGTATAGAAGATTGACCTGTTGATTACCCCATTACAACAAAGTCGTTTTTAAAGCTCCACCCGATAACCCGTTTTGTTATTTACAAACTTTTACCAGAATGATGGTTAGACGAGGTCCCTCCAGGAACCAGTAGCTCGGAGTCAAGTTGTAGCCCCACCAACAACTAATATAACAGAATCATTCGGTTGTCTCGATAAATCATGCGACTTTACACTAAAACAAACAAACGTGCCAAAGTTCTTAATCATTTATTTTTAGACTTACGCCGATGTCTGCTGTTGGGTGGCGGTGAATGCAGCCCAAATGACGGTGAGAATCAGGGGCAAACCCCATCCAATAACCAAGTATAATTTATGATACGTATCCGGCCGGAATACCATTACTAATATTTTAAAAATAAAATGTATTTAAAAAAATTTAAATTCAGGTTTCTTTCTGTAATTTAAAAAGAATTACCTGTAATGAGGTTGTGAAGGAAGAGTCCTTCAATAAACATCCAAATAAACATGGTTGTGCGTGCGTACTCGAGGACGATGTAAAACATTTCACATAAAATGGGCTACCAACCGGAAACAAAAGAGTAAACATGAGGTTTTTTTTGTTCATATCAGGATCGTCCTGAAAAACACAAAAAAAGTTTGCTTACTGTTGTATGAATGCCGTTGTTATTCTGGAGCTGGTCGACTGAGGAACCCGCTAGAGATGTGACGTCAGTAAGTGCTGCAGTGGTCGACACGGCCTGGTCCATGTAGAGGGTTAGTCGGATAATGACCTGAATCCCGATTGCCGCAAAAAGGTTCTTGTGGATTCGAGTACGATGATTTTGTAAACTCCTTTTAAAAAATTATATGTTTGAAGCAATTCATCAATTGAAGATACTTTTTTTTTTTACTATTCAACCTGAAATAAGTAAAGATGAATAGAGAGACGATGAGTGAAATCAAGGAAATAGTTAAGCCCGTCACTTCAAGTATCCGAGTGACTTGGGCCACCATCATCTTTTTCTGAGAATTAAAGTATAATTAAAATCGATCCATCTTGCACTCTAAAAAAATAATTATATCACTTCTGCTTCTAATTGGGTTCCAGCTTCCAGCTGTTTCATCAAATCCCGAATCTCGGGCAAGAAACAGGAATTGTAATTCGTCCATCCTTTGTCTACCTCTTCCACAATTGTTGCTTGGTCCAAAAGTGCCCCAGCGGCTTCGGGTGAGAGCTGCCATCGGCCGTCCTCCAAACAAGTCCTTTCGGCCCATTCTTAATACAAAATTATATGCAAATAATGAGGTTATACTTGTAGTGAGTCAAGTTTTATCTAGGATGAGCTGAGAAATAGAAAAAGCTTGTTTTCACATACTGGTAGGATCGATGCCCTTAAGAGGTGGGCAAGGAAGGTGAACCACTTGGCCGGCACGGGCTGGCGGCCAACAGAGCAACGTGTCCCACGACGGAGGGCAATACAAAAGTCCGCTTTCTATAACAGGAACACAACAATACGATTCCACTCATTCGATGCTGATCGCACAAATGGCCAATTGTTTATACTGATTACGCTTCGCTAACTTAATTAGTCTATACCTTCCAGGTTGAGCTGCGCTACTCGGTGCTGTTCCCGGCACGCTTGCATTCTATTTTCTTTTTTATTGTTCCGATCCGGTAGGTAATAAGTTGCACAATTTCTGAACAAAAAGGCAAAACAAAATCAAATCGGATACGTCATATTGCATTATTTCTTTGTCTTCTTATTGCTGGCACGTATATATTTGGAATTCCGGCGGATGGACAGTGACAGAAGAGTTTGCTCCTGTCACCAATCAGTAAGACACCTCATCTATCTTAACAACTCTCTACAGTCCTGTTTGGTTTTCTAAGCTGAGCATATGGGAGTGATCTATAAAAAAAAGGAGCCACTTGGTCCTCCTTTTTTCTTTCTTTTTAGATGCTTACATCAAAGGCAACAGTTTCATCCCCTCTCAAAGAGTCTGGGGCGGCCTCTTCAATTTACCACACGCAGTGAGAATCCATATCGTCGTCAGTAAAAAGACGACGATGAAGGCCAAAAAGAAAAGAAAAGAGAGTTACAACTGATTGATGGAAGAGCTCAACGGGGGATAGAAACACAAATGTCGGGTCTGCCGGGCTATTTATTGGAGTGCTCTGCGTACTTACCCAGTGGGACGGAGAGGAGCCGCGTGTGTGCAGTGTAGTTTATATTTATACGCTCCGGATGATGATGATGATGAGCTTCATCATCGTCACATACCGCAGAATGGGATGGATGAGGTACACACGCGAGTAACCGTGAGAGAACCCCTAAAAAAGATGCAGCGCTAGAGCCAGCTTCTAGTCGGAGAACGACTGATGAGGAGCGGAGGCGGTCGAGACTATAGCAATAGTAGCCGAGACTCTGCCGGGCAGTAAGGCGCATGCGTATCGTCACTATTTTACAGCGTGCAATATTATAGAGGAAAAATAAATGCACCTGCTTATGAAGCGACAATCAAGGACTGCCTTGTCTCTCTCTAATTTCATAAAAGAAAGAAAAAAAAACGAGAAGATGAACAGCAGCACTTAAGCCACTTCAAACATGCAGTCTAAACTCGGTTATATATATACACTGCGTGTATTAAATTAAATTCATTTCGGCCTCTAGAGAGTAGGGGCCATTGCTGCGCTTCTAGTTTTGTTTGGCTCAATTTCAAGCGTGTTGTATCAACAATATCGACTCCATTGTATATGATGGATCCGACCGTACCACTTGAAGGATATTGGTACTGGCGGAATTGATGCTTCGCAGAGTATAAACCGTATAAATATATATATCTGCTGTTGTTTTGATCAGAGAAATGCAAAGTCAGGCTCAAGCCCTGATCGTGATTCTGGTTACGTACCTCTGCAATAGCTATAGCTGCGCGTCGTAAAGGAACGTGACTTGTGTCAACGTGTTGATACTGCGTTGGAGCGGACGGAAGTGTTCCTCCTTCATTATCCGGGCTTCGCTCCCGGAATAAAAAATCATAAATATCTTTGATGGCTGTTGCTCGTTCTGCACGACAGTTTGTATTTATTAATCTGGAGAAGGATCTGTCCTTCTTGGTTTTTGCTTCATCTCAACTGTGAGGAATTCCCACGGGATTGCTCTCTCATTGGCTCCGTCTTCTCCCCTTTCTTTCGCCAGCGCGTAATGAAAAGAATCTCCATGACGGCGTCTGCTGCACTTGAGTTGAAGAAGATGCTGACCTCCACTTTTCATCTGGTCATAGCAGCCCTATAGAACTCATGACGCCTACTCATTTAGATGCAGGTCACGAAGTTCGGAAGCCAGCCGCTACCTCGACAACTGTCATACGGCATAGGCAATCATAAAAAAAAATCCCAATTTCAAAATATGGGATAGGCTTTATTGTCCTTATTGCTACTTGTTTGATCCAGGGATCCGATGATGTAGCAAGTACATCTTCATATTACAGCTGCTCCGCCCAGCAATCCACAATATAAATAAGGATCACAAGATCTACGAGTTATTATCTACGGTTTACATCCTCAAAAGAAAGCTATATACTTCTGCTAATCTATAATAAGGGCAAAATACTGTTGTTATTTATTTTTCATCGTTATTCGCCTCTGCTTCTCTCTCTTTTTTTTTATGACATTCAATTAAGGTCTAAATCGTATGTTATTCTCGTTTATCATTCCTGTCGTTAACTCGTAAAAAATAATAAAAAAAAACAGGAGCTGAACGAATAGATCTGGGTCAACCTCACGTAGTGCAGTAAACTATAGAGATAAATCATCTAAAGCTCCTTGGCTGAGATGAAGCAGAAGAAGAAAAGAGAGGAGCTCATCGTTGCCTACAAACGATTCGACCCCAACTCGCGGAATGCCGGATATGCGATATCGATTGTGCGGTACGGTATGCTCCTCGACTACCTGGCTCATCGCGACGGTTTGAACAAGCTGTTGAGAGAACCATACCGTTGGGGAATGTTCCCGCCAATACCAGACAAATCACCATAGCAAAAGCAAACTGGCGGATGTCTTTATATACCAAAAAGAAGGTGCAAATATTTGAGCCAAGGAAACGAGCCGAGGAGGGAAACGCATCCGGCTGCCTTAAGTCAACAAAATGCTATATGCTAGGCTGTGACCCCCTTTTGTGCTACTTGCGGACCAGCTGCAAATCTCACGAGTCTCGTCGCGTCCGTCATCAAAGAGTCGTTTGCTCTCAGTCTCTCCCTTTATAGATCTATAGGCGCTCCGTCTGACTCTCCTAATCAGCGTCAACGGAAGTGACAAGGTACCGCCGGGTGCACCGCCGAATTGGCGGCGCCCCGTTTCATCATCAACACATCCGCCCACCATCATGCCGATGAAGAGCAAAATTAACATTACAAGGGGCAGCTCTTGTTGCGTGGGGTAAAAAGGACTTGTTTAAAACAGCTGCTGGCTGGCTCCTGTCCTGTCCCGAACGCGCGGGGTATCCCGCCGATAGGATAACAAGGCTTCTCGCGCTCAATTTTTCAGAAATAATAAAGAAAGAGGCTGTACCGGCCAGACCGTTCGTCGCCTACTCTTCTGGACTAGACTGCTTGGTTTCTGTCTATACAGAAGAACATGGCCCCATTGAAGTGTGCGTTAATTATAGACATACTATATATTATTTTTTCTAGAAGAAATAAAGTTCTTGCCTGCAAATGGGTGGCGCACCCTTCGCTTCTCTTGTTGTTTTTTTTTCTCTCATCGTGTTTATTTGTTCATGTGCTGACCTGGATTTTGTCCGGATAGAAAAGAAAAGAAAAATGTGTGACACACGTAGATGCCCCTCTGTATAACGCTGCTATATACTGTTGAATAATATGGTGATGACAGAGGAGATAGGAACAGCAAAGAGGAACAAACAAGAGTTGTAAGAGGCAATAATAAGGGGTCCAGCAGACACCTGGGATGAGCCACTGGATCCCGCATCGTATTCTTATTAAATAAACACGTCCTTCTAATAACGAGTAGTGACGGAGGACGTGAACTTGACTCTGGGTAGGTTGTTACTAGAAAAGGGATCCGTCAAGGAAGGTGTTGGATCGTTATTCAAGTCATTCGTCACGTTCATCTGCTTGGGCGACGGTAAAGTTTCATCATCCAACGGGGGGTAAACATCTCCCAAGTAGTCGACAGCCAAACGAATAGTCTACATTTTAAAAGAAAAAGAAAAAGAGAAAAAAAAGTAATATTATGTAATAAGAAAATAATGATCGATATCACAATCTATATGCGGTATATTACTTTTCATCCAATTTTGTAATTGAATAGAAAATGAAATAGGCTCATCCGCCTACTCTACATAAAGAATTCCGGATTTATTACCTTGACGTGACGGTTGATGAGAAAGTTGAGATCGAAATCTTCGTCGTCGTCACCGAATGGGTTTTCCATTTGTTCAGCTACCTATACAGATTTACTCGAATTCAAGAAAGCTTTCAATATACTTTTAAAGAATTTTAAACACCTTTAAAAGACCCATGTAGAAGAGGAATTCCATAACAGTCCACACAGGAAAATACACGTCAATGTGACAAATGTTATTGATTACTTTGCAATCATTTCCCGGAACGAGCTTGCAATCGACGCATTGGCGACCCACCAAACAAGCTGCGAAAAAGCTGTAGGCAGCCAGTGTCACCACCTTTATGAAAAAAAAAACACATACAAATTCATAGCCTTCCAATTCAAAATTACGATATTTCTTATACCTGCCCATAGACTCTTGGGATATTGATCCAGTTATAGCCCCAAAGAAGACCACATTTTGCTCGAAAATCCAGAAATTCCTAAAGTTTTCGGACAAATTACGTAATAAATAATTGTAAAAATTACGAACTACACAACCTCCATGATAAGTTTGACCCCTTCCTGATGAGTAGCGGAGCCATCTTTTACCCTATTCGAGTTTGATTTGGAATTAAGCTATAAAACTTTTTTTTTATATAGAAATAATAATAACGAAAGTTACCCGTCTCTCAAGCCAGAGACGAACCATTGGCTAGGCACCCAATAAAGATTAATGTCAGCGACGATGTTGTCAAAATATTGCTTCTCCGCTGGTGACATTAACCCTGCACATAACTCATTTCTTGAAAAGTGATCATCATCTCTCTTTAAAAGTACGATTTATACCAAAGTCAACTAGATCTTGAAGCTCAGGAAAACGGTTATGAACGGACTCTGAAATGTGACGGAAAAGGAGGACCAACATCAACAAACAGCGGCGCATCAAAACTCGTCTTAAAAGCTTAGCATTCTCCCTAGACTCTGCTGAATCGTCAGATCCAGTGCAATACAAGGAAAGCGCCATCCTATTTTTTCAATGGAGGTTACATGGTCTCTTACAAATTACTTTTTCCTTATTACATAGTTCGATCCGGCCATGGAATAGTGAGGTATTGTTGCCACCATCTGCCCGCAATAATTGTCAGGTAGAAGCCGAGCAAGAATGGCATCGATATCATCGAAGTGTACTTGGCGAAAAAGGTCACATATTGCTCAAACATTCTGCAATTTATGAATGCCAATATTACAGTAATATCAGTAATAGAAATTCTTTCAGGATATTGCACAGCATTATTACCGAACTTGCCAGTCATTAAGGGCGTATCGGTAGACTAGACTGATTGCGTTGTAGCAGAGTAAGAAGATGACCAGATCCTTGTAGCAGAGTTTCAGCAGAGAACTCTTCCAGAATTTCTTGACAAATTTACTCCATAGTAAACTGCAGCCTTCTTTGCTGCTTGCCTGTCCTTTTCCTTTAGTCCTTATCTTTGGTCTTCATCTTCTGCGGTTTCTTGGATGGCGTAGCTGGTAGATGTTGAACGCCTTGATGCTCACTCGGGTGTACCGCCTCTGCGTTAAGACAAGCAAACAAACTGCTCAATAGATGTAAGAAAAGCCAGAAACACAGCCATTTGTAAGCTTCGCTATCTAGCCTTTTACATTCGCAACATCTAAATCTGGCATAAAAAGATTTATTTAATACTTTATTTGGGAATCTTTATTGAACATTCAAACAGGCCGACAATTACTGCGCTGCTCGGCAATGATTTATTCATTTCGAGTGCGCAGAGACGATATATATTAAATTTCTTAATGGAAACTGGGAGACTAAAATGGATCGTAAACCCATTTCCAACAGTGCTGCAGCCTTCATGTAAGAAACTGGATAATAAATGTTTTCTTTTCCTGGAGTTTCTTAAATATAGGCTACCAATCGATCTTAGTCAGTAATGAAAAGAAGATGCTCACGCGGTACGAAGAGGTTACTCATGATCAAGTATTATCCCAAGCACGTCTCGGACGAGCAGATGTTTATTGCAGCAGCTTTGTTGGTTTAATTCTGTAAGACCGACAAACTTGTTCTCATATCGAAACTTATTGGGTATTCTAGTACGTATCCATGCAAAAGAGACAAGAGAAACGGTTTGTGTACACAGCAATAAACAAAAAAACCGGTTCGATTTACATCGACCTGTGTATACAGTATTGAACGCCGAAATTGAGGCCGAATAAAAAGAATATTAAAAACAGACTACTAAAATTATCGATTTTTTTTAATTTGCTAATCGCTTGACATGGTTTAGGATGTCATAATCACCATTTGTAACCTAACCTTAATATACAAACAATTCAATATGAATAGCAATATGGTATGGATCAAGGAACTATTTGGTCGGTTCCTTTATTAAACTTATGATTCCCTTTAACCTTGAACGCTAAAATCTATAAAGAAGTCCTTGTGATACATAGAAGATGCTCTAATCGAACTGCAGATCCCGCAGGATTCCAGGTCAAGATGAAAGATTCGCGAAATGGAAGACTTCCGATTGATTTTCCTCTTTCTGTCTACCGCGCCAATAAAGACGAGCGAGTAGTGTTCAGATAGGCAGCTATTGAACCATAGTTCCTGATGGATCGTAGGCAGTTCCGTCCGTAGAACTTCCTCATGGAAGAGTCAACTGGGAAAGACCAATTGGTGTCCGTCACCGTCAGGCAAAAATGAGCTTGATGGTGGGCGAACCGTCGAGATGGATTGGCGTTGTCAACCCCAACTGACCGCGATAGGTCAGATCCCACGAAATGACTCAATCTTTAACATTTTAATGGTCATATTTTTTGTATCAAACGATTTTTTTTCCTTATAGCAGAGCAGCGATCCAAGGAAGTGTTTCCATCAAAGTCATCCTAAAAATTTCCTAATTTATGATGTTTATGCTAATAAATTAAATATTCAACCAAGATTCTATCTACTATATAGATGCATTTAGAATAAAAATAAATTTATTATCAACAAAGAAACATCTGGCGTGTCTCTCACAGATGAAAAAAACAATTATAATAACAAAAACACAGAAAAATGTAAGAGTAGGTAAATTGAGCGCTAGATGGAGCTAGGAGCAGCTGTCATGCGCATTGTTGTTGCAGGAGAAGAAGGACGTATATAGAACCGTTATAGACCCCCACTGCCTCAGCCCGTCGTTTCGAGTTTCGCTTGTTTTATAAATAATCAAACCAGTGTCTCCCACTGAGAGTTTAACGAGTACATAGCCCTACGAGTTTGTAAAGTACGTCGACAGCCCATCTCTCCCGAGGATTCAACAATCGCACAGGTAAACCTAGTTGACATTTTCCAACTTTTCATCATGTGTATAGCTAAGGCGTCGCGTCGGTTCTCTCTCGAGCATTCTGTCATACGGACAGATAGAACCAGAGAGGGTTAGATCATCCCCCCGACGCTGGAGCGTCCCGTGCCTGATCGTAATCGATCCCGGCTTGCCGGCTCTTTCATTCCACAGCATATGACTATAGTGCATTATGGATAAAACTCTTGCAGAGTTTTGATTCCCTTTGCAAGTCTTGTTCATTTTGGTATAAAGAAACTCATTGACAGGTCCAATTAAAAGTTGTAAACATGAATCAAGTTTCTATATTTGAGCATCCAAATCTCAAAAGTTTTACTCTTTGTTAGCTCGATTTTGACCGGTCTCTGTAATTACCATCATTTAAGCGGATTACACAAGAAGATGAGGACGGCTTATTAGAACATACACCATCGGATGTACTGTTTTTAATATGACGGTATTGGGAGGAGTGTCGAACCGTGTCTCTTTCGCTCATTATTCTCAAAATAGCATCTGTTCTACTCCGCCTTTGTTGGCAAGCGACACTGCCTTTGCTGCTTGTCTCGATCAATACATGGATCTAATATCCACTGGATTGAATCTGATGAAAAGCAAATCCCTCTCTGCCCTTTACCGATTTACGAGAGTTCTCTTCATTACGTCAACAACTTTTGATCCTATTTTAATTACAGAAAGGTTATCAAAAACTTTGAGGAAAAATGGCTGAAACAGGATTCCCAGGCACTTACTCTACGACGACGACAACTACGGCTACGACGGTTACGACCAACATTCGTTTCGATCCGTCCTACATCCGCACTATTCCTGGCATACTCAAAATCGTTGCATTGGTCAGTACCCATCCATCATTGTCAGTCCATTAGTTATTGTCTTTCTCTTAGTAATAAATTACTTTCAAAATCTCACATCATTCATCATCTTAAACGCAGAGTTTGGATATCTTGGGCTTCATTTGCATCATGGTTTCCGAGTACAATTGGCATTCAAGGGCCAACTGGTTCAACTTTTGCGCCATGGGAGGATTCTGGATCACGGGTATCCTGCTAGCCATGTATCTCTTCCATATCATCGAGAAACTTTACTTTATCCCCTGGCTCATGGTGGTACGTCGACTGGATTTCTTTATTTTTTTTCTATGATTCGCTTGATTGATGTCATTCCTTTTATCTACTCGCTATAGGAAATGGGATACTGCGCCCTTTGGTGCTTCTTCCTGATGACAGCTGCTTCTGCATGCGCCGCCGGAGTTGCTGGCAACACCAATGAAGCGTGGGCAGCCGCTGCGGTAATTTTGTGCATTGATTTTTATTGACCAAGCAACAACGAAAAATACTTGGTTATCATTTGAAAGTACTTACAAAAAAGTGCGATTCCACAATTTTGTAAACAACACTTATAAACTTAGAGAGAGTCCCTGGGTACACTTATCTAGAGTTCTCTTAAAACGACTTGATTAATGTCGTGGATTATACAACTTGTTATCTCTTTTATATTGTGCAGTTTTTCGGCTTTATGGCAATGATTGTCTATGGTGTGGATGCTTTCTTCAAGTTCAAAGCCTGGCGCGCCGGAGAAGTATCATATATCCTTATTTTTTATCATCCTAAATCCGCAAGTTGTATTAATCTTTGCTTACGTCTTACATAGATTGCCCAAGGAGAACGAGTGAGGACCGTTCAGAAGAGCGAGCCCGTAACTCCGGCTTATTAATCAAAATGGTACGAGAATGAGAAATCGTACTCACCGTTCCTCGGTGGACACTGTAAGAAATGTCCAAGAAAAATCCTCGTCATCATCGGCATTTCTTTTTCTCCACTTCAATTATTATGTTTTTTATGTTTCCAGCCGTAGGATAGTCTGTGTTTGTTCTTCTTTTTTTGTGTGTGTGTCAACACTTGTCCTCTCGTCAAAGGATGCGTGGCCTTTAAATCACCTTTTCTTTCATTTTCTAGTGGGATTAAGAAGTCAGTGGTTTTGTTTTGCAAATCCCCAATCTCAGGATAAATTTCCTGTTGCAGCTGTGAGAACCTTTAGTCTCTCTCTAGATTGCGGATGCCCAGTTTATAATTAGATAGCTTCTTCCATATATTGTAGTTCCTATTTTTTTTATTCACCTTTTTGAATTGACGCCAGACGGGGCTTTCTTTCTTTTTTAAATTACCAAAATCAGCTCCGGTGTATTATTCCTCCGCTTTTGCATACTCCTTTAAAAAAAAATTAATTTAGTCCTCGTTCACGGTGTGATCTCATCTTTAAGAAAAACAATTCTCTTTTCTAATTCGTTTTTGAATCCTTTTCTTTGTCGTCATCGTGTCTTATGGCGCAAGTGCCACTGTGGTTAGAAAATTTTGAAAAAAGGCTGGTCAACAACCTAGTATTAATTATTAAGGGACAGGGAGATGCAAAGATATCAATTCAAACGAGCAACGAGATATGTTTTCTTTTTCTTCTTCTTAATCTTTTTCTTTCGGTTTATTTCCCAATCCTCCTCATTTTGTCGTATGTGTTACATCTTAGTCGATATCCTCCAGGATTGGCAAAACCAATAATAATTCTCATCATTCTTTCTTTCGTGTGTGAGTGTTGTTATCATCAGCCTGCTGTGTGTATGTGTGTAATCCCACATTCACTAACAACAATAGATTCTTTACGTGTTGAACACATTCCGATGGTTTAGTATTACGCAACTAAGACGCCCCTCTACATACAAGGATCGATGGCAGGGAATTTAAATAATATGAAATAAATTGATTAGCAGGTTTTTTGGGGGTGTTTATTGGGTTGTGTGTACATCCATTCACTGTGACAGTAGACACTTTTTCAAAGTGTTGCACAAAACGGTCAATGCAAATAAAAACAAGCAGTAGAAAATGGGAACCAATCACACACAGGCAGTCTTAACAACATTTTTAAAAACGAAATTTTTTTTTTTTTTTTTTCATCGGCAGTTATCAAGATGATTATCATCTTCAAATTGTTCTCGACTGCTACTGTTTCCCATAATTTGGTGTTCAGGGAGGGCCCGCATCCGGCAAGAAGGGATGGAGCATTGGCCAATAGAGCGTCCGCTCACGACGTGCGGGATCCAATGCGCGTTCCCAGCACCGGCCGTGCTGTCGACGTCTCTGGATCGGAAAACTATGTCGTAGATGCAGCCGCGGAAACCGGAGTGAAGTGGCAAGTCTGATGGCAGGATCGAATGATTGAAAGAAGGGTGCCCTCCTGTGGTAATCAAAAGAGATGTAACAAGATTGATGTGATGAGACGACGATAAATGAAGCGGAAATATACCAAGGAAGAAGTGAGAAGTTGTGTTGAGAATGGTCATGGGTCCTGGGGATCGACCCGTCACTGTAGGCTGATTGTTTACTTGGAGCCATGCCACTATTACGAGCAGACAGAAAATTACACTAAATGAAATACTCAGCCAGGTAAAATTTAAATATGGGAGAGTGCCGCGAGAAATCTTCTAAATTGCCTTTTCAAGCAAGTTGCATGTAGAATATCATATAGAACATCAAAGGCAGTAACGTTATAGTGATGCTTTTACAAAAAAAGGTATATCATTACTTTGAGAATTTCAGCTTCTACGCGATTGCATCCAATTTACCAACTGAGCTGCGACACTAGGCCTATGCTTCGTTAATGCTTTATGTCAACGTTTTTAAAAGTAATATGTCTATGGTGTAACGGTCCCTCAAATTATTAATGTCTTCCTAGTTTTAGGAAGCTGAGTTTGCAAATACTTTGTTAGTCGCGCAATTTTTTTTTAAATCAGTAACTAAACTAATTTGCCTGTCGTCTTCTGAAGAAGGCGCCCTCCTTTGTAGAGGAAGCACGTATGCTATACATTCCCTTGAGGGACTCTTGAATTACTTGAATAATAATATACTGCGAAACTCTTTATAATGAGATGAACCCTTGCTTCCAGTTGAATAAATCTTAAGAGAGAAAAATAGAAGTCACTATTGCAATTCTCACCTCGTCCCCTTCGGCCTACGTGAACTGAATGTCCGCCCGTTTGCGTAGTAGATACCGGTTGCGCCGTGAATATCCTTCTAGTACCCGATCCCAAGTCCCACGTGAGAGCTACGTGTCCACGAATGAAGCTGACGGCCAAGAAATCCTTCAGGTTCGGATTTGGGTACTGCTGCTGCTGTTGAAAGTAAGTCTGATTGGTATTAGAATCTGTAATCGATGAAGTATTTTCTTCGTGTTCCTCCGACATTGAAGTCCGACCGACGAAGAGAAGCAGAGCAACTTGTCGGGAATCATCCGTCACGAATTGAAATTTCGCTTCAAAGTGATCCCGTAGATCGAAAGGTGGAAGCGTCAGACTCAAATATGAAGCGTGACCCATGGTTGTACCCTCAAAGTAAGGTCGAGTCACGTTGAATTCCACCTCACATAGAGGTCCAGTCCGCCCGTAAGCACACAAGCAGACCATTTGATCATTCAGTGCCATTAGGCAAGTACTCCCGGTCCCTTGACATGGGTTGCATGGGCACTGACGCACCTCGCATGTTGGACCCACCCAACCTAAATTGTGCATAATTTATTTCTTTGTAATTATTGAAATATTAGTATCGCATTTGGATACCCATAGGGCACACGCAAAAGCGCCCATCTGGTGAGCAACTGCCACCATTGAGGCAACGTATGTGCCGCAAGCCATAGCCGCAACGCCCGCCGGGATCTTTTTCAGGGCATTCATCTACTCCTTTGCCCTGAAGAGCGTCTTTGATCATATCCAATCGCTTGCCATCAATCTGCATAAATCACATAACAAATTTAGAGTATTTAAACAAGTTGTGATGGGTGGATTGTGATTACTTGAAGCTGATAAGTGCAACCCATCATGCCGGGTAAAAAGAGTATCTCGGCCGGAGCGGTCACTCCCGAAGGTTGACCACCTAGATGGACCCTTGTCGGCCAATTAAAGTTGTGTGGATCGTTAAGCCGCTGTTCTCCGTTCATCGAGTAGGAATTGTTGAGTTTGACGGTACCGATGCAGTAAGTAGCCGACGTGTTGCGCTCCACGGCTTTTACCAATCTGGCCAAAAAACAGGATTTCTTAAGATACCATTCACTTTTTATTTCATAAAATTTATTTATTATACTAACCTTAGAATAATTGCATGAATAGCTCCGTCGCTGACGTTATACTTGGTCTCTACAAGAGTCATTTGTTGTTGGCCGCAAGATAGCCGGAATTTTAGTGCGGAGCGCTCCACATAGACGGCCATATAAGTCGCAGCATCCACACTATAATGAATAGCTTTATTATCATTTGCTATTGCTATAACATTTAGAAGAAACCTGTGAATGTAAGATACAAGTCCGATCTGAGCAGTAGTGCTAAACTCAAGCCGGACTTCTAGTTGTTGCTGATGATGATGAGATGCGGAATCGGGATGTTGAGCCAAAGCGTAGCTTAAGTACGAATTCCCGTGATATTGTGGGTAGTGGATCTGCTTCTCTTGCTCACAGTGACGTCCATCATACCTCCAAGGGCAGCGACACTTTGAAACGAATTGAAAATAAATGTTGAATCATATTATATTGAAAAGGAAGAATGAATTACCAGCCATCCATCATCTGGGATCCAGAGACATGTTCCACCATTTAGGCAATGTCCAGTAGGACATCCACTAGAAGTAACGGGCGGACTTTCGGTTGATTTCGGGGTTTGAGTAGTACTTCTACGAGTCAATGGAGATGTGGTGGTGGAGGAGGAAATCAGGATCGGGCGCCTACTGCTTGAAAAATAATTGGGCTCTTCGCTGAAAGGGCGAGCCGAAGACGAGATAATAACTGGTCTCCTAGACGTTATTCGGCTCCTTGTTACAGGCCTAGTAGTAGTCGACGAAGATGCTGGAATAAAAGAAGGTCTGAAACTTCTAGGTGGATCAGTTATGGGGGTATCGGTAGTCATTTCAGTCGTCTCCGCCTCTGTTGTCCAGAAATCAGTCGACATTTCCGTCGGTGAAGAGAGCATTGAAGGTCTCGTGCTCACAGTGGATGTTCGGGTGGTCGATGATGAGCTTCCAGGGCGTCTAGTTGACGCCGAAGTTCCACGAGAAGAAGAAGGAGGAGTGAATGGTCTCCTCGAACTCACCGAGGAAGACTCAATGAAGAAACTTTGTGGTAAATCGGTTGTGGTCGTGTCGTAAAGGAACTCTTCCGTGGTTGTCATAGCTAGGACAGTACTTGTCCTCGTTGATCTAGTAGACACGGATTTGGACGACGAACTTGGCGGATAGCTCATATCCGATCGAGTTATTATGAGGTCTTCGATCGAAGTTGTACTAAATGTATCCAACTCTCTTTGGCTAAGAATCGAAGGATCTGTTGTGGTCATCATTTCAGCAGCCGTATCCGTAAAATCTTCTTCTGTAGTGATCTCAGGAGGTACTATGCTGATCGGTCTCATTGATGATGTTCTCTTCCTTGATACCGTCGTGGTGGACCTGGCAGTGCTCGTAGATCCTCTGTCGTTTGTTACGTTACTAAAATACTGGCATCTTGGACCACTCCTTTTTATACCAGAAAAAAGTTATATAACCCATTTGAATGTTAACTTTAAAAAATAAACCAACCATTGATGGGGACAGGAACAAGAGTAGCCGTCCACTTGGTCCACGCAGCGCCCCCCGTTAAGGCATTTGGCTGCGGACGGCAGAAGGCACTCGTTGTATTTCTTCCCGCAATTTTTCCCGTAATAGTCGGGCTGGCAGTAGCAAACTGGTTTTTGTTTCTTGGACCCTTCCATGACCGGTATCATCCAGCACATCCCTCGGCTGCTGCACAGCTCATCATCGCACCGTTCTAATTCCGATTCACAGTTACGACCCGTGAAACCTGCGTGAGAATGATGGTCATCGTCATTGATCCGGGTGCGTTACGCGCAAACATACATAAAATACATGTGTGGCTAGCTGCTGGCTTTATATATATATCATTGTTGACAAGCAAGAAAATAGAATACTATACCGAATGGGCATGCGCAGTGGTAGGTTCCCACCTGGTCGATGCACCTTCCCCCATTCCTACAAGGATCTGAGCAGCACTCGTCTATATCTGTCTCACAATTCCTGCCTGTCCAGCCTGCGTAAACGTTTGATGGCATGAAACAAGTAACTTTCTCAATCATCCCATCAACTTTTTAAATAGTTCCTTTTTGAAAGGAATAGTCACCTGGTGGACAAAGACATTGATAATCCAGTCCAGGGCCATCAACACATCTTGCGCCATTGCGACAAGTAGGATGATTTCCAAAAGATGAATTCCCCTTTCTATCATCTTGATAATGATGGCGACAGACTGACACATCTACCTGGCAATGAGTTCCTTCGTAACCGGGCAAGCAGCGGCAACGGTACCCGTTCGGCCCATCTTGGCAGGTAGCGCCGTTTAGGCACGGGTCCGAGCCGCATTCATCAATGTCCACCTCACAGTTGTCGCCTAGTAATCGAGTACCAATTTTTGATCCCATATTTTTTTTTTCAATTTAACCGACATAAATAATTTAGATAAAAGGACCTGTAAATCCTGGCCGGCAGAGGCATCGGTACCGCCCGATTTCATCGATACACGTTCCCGCGTGAAGGCAGGGCTCAGACCAGCACTCGTTCCAGTCCGTTTGACACTGGTATCCCGTATAGCCCTCCTCGCAGAAGCACAAGTACGTGCTGATGGTTGAAACGTAGTAAACCAATCCGTCAAAAAGAAATTACAACAAAGGATACAATAGAATTGCAGCGCAGTGATGGCGGAAATGTTTTCATCAAAGTCAAAGTGAGTGTGATGTAGTCATAAAAGAAAAACATTCGCACGCTATGTACCTGTTTGCGGAATGATCGATGCAGAGTCCGTGCAAGCACGGGTCCGATTGGCACGCAAAATGGGTCGCTAATGGCGGTGCTGCACTGCTAGGCGTGTAGTGGTGGGGGTTCCCTTCAGCTCCCGAAATCAAGATGAACAGAATCAATAACACGCATTCCTTCACACTGATCATGCTCATTTTTTCCCTTAAATTTATTTAATAAGAAGTCACTCCTTTTTTTCTATTACGAAAACGGACAGAGTGCTGCCCATACGTGAAACCGTGAGTCCATCACTACTCCCGCGGTCAGACTAGTCGTGCTCTCCGCTAGAAACATGGACTGACCCGACCGTACGTTCAACGGTCGCCATGGTCACCAAGTGTTGATGTCCGTGCTCCTGGATTATAGTCCGAGTCACGCAGGAAAATAACAGAGCGACAGCCGCCGGACTCCTCCCTCTCACCCTACTATCAATCGGAATTCCTGTCTTTTTCTCGAGGCTACGCAATGCTAGTAGTCTTGGTTATTGGTTTTACCCCCATGAATTCCCTAGCTGAGGTACTCGTAGCTTGTTTATTATAGGAGACTGCCGCCTTCTTTAATTGGGCTCTAAAGGGCGCCCTTTGGATCTAATTAAGGGCCCCTTGGGGTTCGACAATAATTATTCCGTATATCAAGGATGTTATTTGCAATTCTTTTGACAGGCATCCTTCATTATTCATGCGAGTTTCCGAGGGCTTAATCAGATTTGATGACGTTATTCAACATCGAGAGGGCTTCCGTGCCATCGTGTTCCTTTTTTTTTCTTTGTCACTTTTACTATTTCTCCGATAAAGTGTTTCGATAAAGAATATATAGAGAGGCATGTTTATACCAGTAGGTTGACGAGGAAATGTCGATTTATTTTGTTCATGTTAGCCATTTAAAACGTCTCTAGCGCTTCGGGAAATAAAACAAAACAAAAAAGTGCTGATAGATGGGTGAACTGCGTGACTTCCAAGTCCATATATATATATATTTTGAATGGGTACTGTATTATTATATATACATGTAAGGGAATGTTACATGTATTGTACACCCCCTACACTTATACTATATGATGACTTTAATGTGTTTTCCTGGCTGGCTATTTATGTCTTTTCATTTCAATGGATGCTTTAATCGAAACATTGATCCATTTCCCAAATATAGAATCGAAAGGAAGATGATTGCTTCTATTGTTGTAGTTTAATTTATGGGATTTAAATATTTTAAAGAATATTTCATTGAATATTGCATATACATAATATTAAATTAATTTAAAATAAAAAGGGGATTTCCTTCAAGATTCCAAAAAGGGTAATGATAAGGTCGTGAAATTTCCTTGATTTCACTATCGCCGATTGTTACGCAATATTCTCGAGGGAAAATGTATGTTGCGCCATTCGTTTGGCGAAGGTTTAACAGCTCTTGAAACTTCGATTTCCGTTGTATTGTATCAAAAGTATTCAAACTGCTTCCAGCGTGGAAAACTATGTCTCATTATATAACTTACATTTTGACAAATAAAGCGAAGATACTAGTGACCTTAAGAACAATTGTCATCATTTGCAGCATCTTGAATGTGGTGAGTTACTATTACCGTATTTCGTATTATTTTTTTTAATAACTGACTTATTTTTAAAGTGTAACGCTAATTTTTTTTAGGGGCTCGGCGGCTTTGTGATTTTTCGTCACGCGAGAGATGGTAATAAGGAAGAAGGTGTGTACTCAGGGGAGTCAGTCCTCATTTTCGGAATTGTAACGATCTTGGCCAGCATCGTCGGAATTATCACTGGTATAAAGCCAAACAAATGGACAGTTGGAATCGTAAGCGAATAAATACGATTTATCAATAGAACATTCATTTATAACATTTTATGGTTTTCAGTTTGCATTCTTTATGGTGATGTTGATGGGCATGAATATATTCGGAGCTATTCAAGTGACACAAAATTGGGACCTTATTAGATCCCATTCCGAGAACAAAATCCAGAACGAAGATGTAAAGAAAGAATCTCCTCAAGATGAGGTAATAAGTAAAGCAACCAGATCGCCACTCAACACAGCATTCGAGATTTTAATCGTGATGATTATCGTTCAAGCTGTAGCCTTTATCTCATCTATGTTGATCTCATACGTAGTTTACATTGACCGGAATCCAGTTGGGTCTCTTGTTAAGCGTGCCCTAGGACAAGTCTAGTCATAACTTATAATAATAAATGCGTGAAAAACCCCCTATAAATTGTATAATTATTATAGTATGGTAAACTATAGATGCTGAATCCTTCTACAAATTAACAAACATATCAAACTGATAATAATAGAAATTGTGTAGTTAATATTTTCTATTAAAGTGAATATTTGCAAGGATCAGGTTAATATACATGGTTTACAGATTAATCTATCAAATCATGGTGATCTTGTTATAGTGTTATACGTTTTTCCCTGGATTTATATTCTTAATTTGGTACAACTGAATATTGCAAGATGCAATCGCGGCTGGACAATGTTAGCACTGTTTGTCGTTTGGACCCAAGATCGCCCAAGATCAATAAACCACCTCATTCAAACGAACTTAAACAGCATCGGTGGCTCCACATTCATGGCTATTTCCAACCACTTCTTTTATAGCTACCTATCCAAGAAGTAAACAGGAAAGAAAGCATCGCACATCTACCGGGACTGTATTCCATGTTACGCATTAATTTGGATAAAATCTTGAGTTGGAAGTAAAAAGTAATTACAGCTTAATGATAATCAAGAAGTCGTCATCCCAAAAGTTAGCAACAAGTAATGAATACCAACGACCAATAAAAGTAAGAAGAAGAACAGTCACCGACTCACCGTACAATACTTTGAACCAGTATCAATCGAAAGCTTAATAAGAAGCCTATAGCTCTACCCTTAAAATTGGATGAAACCGACTGTATCGGATACAAAGCCAGTCTTCATAACTGCCGGAGCTCGAATAACAATTGTGCAGTAATGAGTGCTCGTCATGCAAAACGAGAACGCTTTATTCTTAAGGAAGAAGAGAATCAAGGCGACCTCCTACTGGAACCGATAAGTAGGCAAGTAGCAAGTGGCCTTCAAGGGACGATAGCTAGTAACGATCATTCAGGGCTGCCTTGGCCAAGGCGAAGAAGAGGAATCGATTTCTTGCCGCTAACTTTTTTTTTTGCTAGTTTATTACCGAAAGGCCTGAAGGTTTCCTACAAAGTGGTAGCCATCACCTATACAATCCAGCGGAACACGAGCATTTTCTCCTATTTACTACAAGCGTGTTTCACGTCCACCGTGATTGCTACTTACGGTCTATAGTGGCTTCATAAAGGAGATAATAAGCTTTCCGGTCGTGATACCATGACGACGTTCCTATCCTGAAATATACTACTGTTATGATATGTCAAGCCACCATTGGCGAATGTTTCCTAGTCGTGCAAGTTCACTTACCCTTCCACCAGATGCCATTTATATGGCCAAATTAGACATGTGTACCAGAAAGTTGCTTTTTCGTTTGAAATTTAAAAAGTTAAAATTATGTCAGATCAAACATAGGAGGGGTCATTTCCAGTTTTAAATTGGTAAACTCAAGGTAGGAGATATTGTTACTTAAATAAGCATCACACCTTCTGCAAACAACGTAAATTGAAACGTAGACTTGCATTTAAAGGAATGGTAAACAACAATTAATTTCTCTAAAAAATACGCACGAATTTGTACCAGTACGAAATCATAATAAAATCTTGAGTTTATTGAATATCATTTAACAATATCATTTTGTTGTCCCAGTAGATGATACTTTTTCAAAGAAGCAATTTAAAAAAAAATGATTCTTGATTTCAGAGGGAAAAAGGAAATCGTTACGACACTTGAAATGTAGACAGTATAGAATGCAGTTATGATCATACAGAGAAGCGATCAAATTAATTCACAATGATATTACTGGTAATACTTTCGTATAACATTTTGGGCCCAATGAATGATGAGGTCTCATTATTGTCCCAAGGCTCGTTTAAGAGCGCCAGTAGGATTCCGGATGACGTATACAAGGTAGGAAAGCAGCAACGAAGCGAGGAAGGCCAGACCCTGAATAACGGCCATGGCTATTGCGATATGGTAGGGGGTCTCGTTGTTGTTTTTCAGCGAGAAAAAGTTGGATAGCGAGGTTTCCCAGCTGTTTTTTATTCTTACGGCCTCCGCAATATTGAGGCCCATCAGAACCACCATGATAACAGCAAACTGATAAAACATTTGGGCTTATTAAAAACTATTTTTGGTTGGATAATAAAATAAAACTCTTACGATTATGATGAGCACAATGTATGATTTAGCAGCAGCCAGAATTCCGGTTAGTCCGACCAATAGCGCCACAATGCTGATCACTAGCATTGTCACACCCTTTTCAGAATTGTCATTTTTGTCCGCATATTCTACAATTCCGTAGATTCCGATCGCCTGCCGATTCAAACAAGATTTATTGTGACAAATATTTAGCCAATAATTCAAAATGGAAATTACCAGATGTAGAAGACTGATTAGAATGATAATAACTCGTAGCGTCGTTAAGATCTTGGATTTATTACTCAGCATGCAGGTTACGCACGACATTTTGAAGAGACTTCTACTGTGAGAATGAGCTCAGAAAGTGACTCTCCCTTTCCGGATTCTACGTCGAAATATGAGGCGGCAAGTTGCGTAGGATAGGATGCGGTGGAGTGAGCGTTCTCAAGCACACAACCTTGGTGAATCTTTTTTTGAAGGCGAAGCTTGCGTCATTCTTTATACTCCCGCGTGTGGGAGGCGGAGTTTCACATGTAAACACATTCACAAAGTCGTATTTTCTTAGGGCAACTTGTAAACTATCACGATAGATGTTTATATACGGTCTTTTGTTTACCTTTCGCAACCTATACAATGTATAGAGGGATGTGATGAACTTTGCTGGAAATCAGCCAAATTTGCCAATTTTCTAATTTAAGTTCGATCGTGTACTATCCAGACTTTACTTGAAACCATTTTTATTCGCATTTTCGCGTATTAGGTACATCCACCGAATATTTATTGCACTTTTATATATTTTTAGCAGGTACAAAATTTGTGCGACGAAGCGGTCAAATTGATTACTCGCTGACGAGTGTTGCTACGTCAAAGAAATATGGTTAAATTAAGCTTGACCGACGGTTCGTTTAAGAGCATCCACAGGGTTACGTATAACATAAACAATATAGGAAAGAAGCAATGACGTAAGGAAGGCGATTGCTTGAATGACTGCCATGGCAACTGCGACCCCGTAAACAGCGCCGAACAAAGTAGATACCGTTTCACGAATCATCATGAATTCTGGAGAATCTGTAGTCTTTCCTTGCTTTCTAATCTCAATTTCTGATTGAGAAAGGAGGTTGTCCCAATTGTTTGCTAAGGATACAGCCGCCGCAATATTGAGGCCCATCAGAATCACCATCATAACTGCAAACTAAAAATTGAAATTTGTTAACAAAACATTTTAACAAAGCATTTTAATTTTTTTTAAATTTCTCATCATTACGATTCCGATGAGCCATATGTATGTTTTAGCAGCTGCCACAATTCCAATAATTCCAACTAGTAGTGCGATTATGCCGATCACGAGCGCAGTCACACCCGATTCAGCTGTGTCATGTTTGCTCGCATAACCAATAATCCCGAAGCCTCCAATCGCCTACAATTTCAATTATAAAAATTTATTATATTAAGAAAGAATAAAATATAACAATAAATCGAAATACCAGATGAAGAACGCTGATTAGAATGATGACAACTCGCAGTGTCACCAAGATCTTGGACTTGTTGCTCAACATGCAAGTTAAGCAAGACATTTTTTTCTGACTGTTGTACTGGACTGGAGTAATGATCACGTATTACTGAAAAGACTTTTCCTTTCCGAGTACTAGCTACGTCTAAATGAGAGCCGGCAAGTTGTGTGGGATGGTAGCAAAGTATAGTGCGCATTCTGCAGCAGCTGACCTTGGTGAATCTTTTTTTTTCTTTTTTTTTTTGCACCAAAAACTGTTTGGCGCATTCTTTATACTTCGGCGTGTAATAGGAGGCGGAGTCTTCTCTGTCTATACACACATATACGAAGGTTAAAGCATGCTTCCTTTGCCCTTGAATTATACCATCGTATATAATGCTTTCAGCCTGAAGCCCTTTCCTACATATATATTTTTTTAAACAAAAGAAGATGTCACTTTAGTTTTACTCATCAGGTTTTAATTAATAAGTCAGAAAACTCGATATCCTGTTGCAAATGAATAGGACTATTACGTCACTGTTTTTCATGTAAAACCGGAATCTTTTTAAAAAAGGTGAATCTCTATTAATTATTACAATATTATGCAAGGTTGTTGCGTTGTAAGAAATAATTAAAATGTACAGAGCGCAAATCTTAATTACTCTCATCCCCTTATATAGTGTCATGTGTAATAAAGCGAGAAAGAATGCTACCCGTCAAACATTCACCTTGACAATGAACATTTTTCTCTTATCTTTTTTTCTCGCTACAGCTTTTCTTTGTACGTTTTTTTTTATTTCCAGGAAGTTGGAGTTACATCGAAAGTTACATCATCAACAGATGCTCCTCATCTGCAAATTTTGACTCGTTCTTCAAATTTTAATCATTATTACCCAAATAAGTCTAAAAAATTAATTGAATTTTTCGCAGCGTAAAATTGTGATCAATCAAAAAGATATCATTTCCATGCAAAAATCATGAAGGTGGTTTATTAAAGATATTTTCGATAATATTAGGTGGAATAATCTTTTTAACCCTCATGTTCAGTTATAAGCAACCATTTTTCACTTTAATGAATGAATTATTTGGCTTGTTTCTCAGTATTGGTAGCGGGTTATTATTACCAATAATGAAGATTACGTTCGAAAGCATCACGGAAGATATAATTGCAAAGGCTTGAACAGTAGAAAACGTTACATCGCCAAATTTTGGATAAATAATGGAGCTCATTTGATTTGGTTCATCTTTTTGTAGCAGCATTTCATGCAAGTTTCGTTTCTGATTTAGATCCATTTCTCTACCGATGTTGATCCCCATCAGGATGGCCATGGTGATCGCACACTGAAAACACTCAGTTCTTTAGTTATATTACATTGGGTCAGAATAATTCTCTCTTATGTTAAACTTACAGTTCCAATTAGACATGGGCTAGTTTTGGCCGTTGCGGTAATTCCTAGAATTCCGATTATTACTGTAATGCTACTTATCGCAATACTCTTTTGGCCGCTTATCTCATCATAACCTTTTAATTCCAGAATTCCGGTCGCCTAAAAATTACATGCATTTATTTTTAAATTACTTTTAACTTTTAAAAAATGCTTGTTCAATCAATTACCAAAAATAATCCACATGCAGCCCCAACGATGACTCGGAGAGTAATCAAAGTTGTTTTCTGGTGAGCCAACGAGCAGATTTTGCACGACATTCTATAAAATGATACAGGTGAAATGTTACTTGCTTTCAATGTCAAGGCTAGTCACCTAGTGTGGATATGAATCCCTTGGTTGCTCAATCTTTTTATCTCTACACCAGTTAGCGCAGCGATCGGAAGACCGTTGAAGGCGCATTAGCATTTCCCTATTCGTCTTCGATAGTCGGGGATCCCCGGCACATTTAATGCATTACCTAATTGTCAGAGGGGAATTCTTCACCATTTTTTAACATTTGCATTTAGTAAAAGTAATCTAGATGAGATTCTTGTCTTCCTTTTATTGAATATAATAAATGAATAAAATGACGATTCACAGAATCAAATTAAATACGAATACATAATAACGATACTAAGAAAATAAAATATCAGCTGTAACAGCAGTTACAATAACTTTAAACTGGGTCTTTGGCTTCTTTAGGGGCAGGATCAATTCGAAGAATGTAGATAATATAGGAGAGCATCAATGATGTTGTGAATGCTAATGCTTGAACGATGACAAGAGCCATTTTGAGATGGTAAACAATGTTGAAAATATCCTTCTCTTCTTCTGGCGTTAAATCAAATAGCGGTCCATCTTTTTGAAGCTCAATTGCGTATTGAGATAGTAGCGACTTCCGGTTCTTGTGTAATGCTGCAGCTCCCGCAATATTGAGACCCATGAAAATCGCCATGACAAAGCAAAACTGAAAAATTTACAAGTAGGTTTTAAAATGTGAAGTAATTTTATTAGTATGCACTGTATTGACTTACGAATCCCATGAGCCAAGGATTCATTGTAACAGTGGCGATAATTCCAAGAACTCCCGCTACTATTGTCCCGCAGTTGAATGCAATCTTTATGAGTGGATCACGGAATTCGATATCATGACTAAAATTCCCGAGCGTGCCGGCTGTCTGTGACAAACAATTTTGAAAAATTAGATTATCTTATGTAAAGTTATTTGATAGTTACCACAAGAAATAGGGAGGCGATGAGAACGATAGCGCGAAGAATGACCAAAATCGTCTTGTCGGCACATAAGGAAATTGATGAGCAGTGATAACCCATTCCGGTTCAAGTGCACCACCTGTAGTGTTCGTGAGTGCTTCCTCTTCCTCCCGTTTCTTGCTTCTGAGGGGAGGTTTGCGTGTGAGATTTTTTGCTGTATTGTTTGTATTTGATGGGAATATTTCCGAGCCCGAAAGGCAACTAAGGCGGAGCTAATAGGGCAATATTTTTGCACGTAATGCTCTCTTGGAAATTGGCTTGTGGCCAAAATACTGATCAGGATGGTATACGTACACGATTCATAACTGGAGGCTTAGCTGTCAAAGTCAAGGTTAAAAGCAACAAAGAGCGTAGTCAGGCGGAATGCAACTGATGGTACTTTCCATCTTAGTCTCAGTATGAAATATTGGTATCACTATATTGGAGCTTATTTTAAAATAAATAAATGTCCTTGCATAAGATACTATAATCAAAGATTCTTATTGTGTACACTTCTCTGAAGAAATCAACAGTTCCACATTCCTCATGATCACAATGGGTTGATATGAGGAATGATGAAAAGGGAAAGGAAAGAAGGATTGCCTATATTTACGTGGTGATATAAATTGATATGATTAAGTGTAACGCCTCTAAATCCTGGATAAATATATGGTGCAGATTCGGCGGACGCGGACCTCCTAATTCGGCGGACTTTTTGATAAAAAACGCGGAACTTTCACAGCTGAAGAAAGACTAGCTGCTCTGACAAAAAAAAATACCCATAAATAAAGACCCATAAATAAAGACCCATAAATAAAGTACCGTACTGTACCTATACCATTCAACGTGGAATAAGGTACAAGTTAAAATAAACTACAAATTAAAAGATAAATTGCGATAAACTGAAGACACTTTGGAAGAAAACGGTTAATCGCAGTTTTCTCATTATCCATAAGAATTGCGAACTTGCAATTTGCATTATTCGATTTATTGGTTTTGAATTCCGCCTCGATTAGCGTAATTATTTTATTTCCGGGTCTTATTTGATTTGCTTGGGCATCCCGCCTTTCTTTAATTTCTCAAAAGGTTTCGATTTCCCTTCGAATCCCTATTGAGAGTTCTGTTCTAGCACTATTGCACATTTTAGTTTATATTTAAATACATTTTAATAGTAAAATTAGTTGCCGTGTAGCGTAGTAGCGTCCGCCGTGTCTCTGCCCCTGGTCATAGAGCGGCGTTTGGCATAAGATTGAGAGAAACTAAAGACTATTCTTCCAATAGCAGTATAAAGATAAAAGTCTCATGAAAATTATAAATATTTATACGCTTCATACACATGTGATAGTAAGGTACCAGTGTAGTTAATGCGATCATATCTAGCTGTATTCGCAGTCTGTGCCTTAGTATTACTTTGCCTCTTGCGTAATTTTCACATTTCAACAATTTAAAAGTAATTTAACTTTTTAATTAATTTTTATTCTAGTATCGATTGCATTCCAGTAGCCAAATAAATGCGTTTCTTCCATTTAAAATTTATGGAATAGTTTCGGTGACGATGAGCGTACTTTCGTATTATAACTGTCAACTACAGGTTCAAATCGTCTGTATCAATGGTCTAGATTCTGAAACCGAGCATTCCATTTGATATCAAAGATATTTAAAATTTTAAAAAGTAGAATTAATGTAGAATGAAGCGTATGAAGCGTTATACTTGAAGCTACCCGGAAGAAATGACGGCACCTATTTCTTAGTATTGAATAGTACTACTTCAAGCGACAATAATAATGTATCTGAATCAGTTGAGTGCGAGCAGATTAAACGAGTTATATAACCCTAGTCGGTGGGATATAGCAAGGCCACCTACGTTCTCCCAATTACCACATTGTCGTGAAACTGGAATGCTACATTTGCAGAATGCGACACTTGTCCAATACAGTTTTTTGAAAAAAAATACATAAATATAAAATTTGAATGGAGCTTATTCGTTCATATCGTACCAGACAAGGAACAAACAACCGCGTGATTCCCGGGACTCCCAATGAACGGATCCGCTGCTAACCTTTTTTGTTGGCGCACAATTAAAATAATAAATTCCGTTTCCTTTGACGCCATACTGTTGTTACACCGGATGCATTATTGCGAGAATTTATATTCTTTAATTTAATAAATAATCACACAAAAATTATAATACGCCAGCAAGCTTCCTATTGATTAGTTTTAAGAAATATAGTTTGGTTTGGAAAATTGTGGAAAGAAATTCAAAGAGCTTAAACTGGAGGGAAAATTTATCAGGTATATATTCCCGTTAGTTACTGATTAGCTACCAAGTTAGTCAGATGATGAAGATTAAACGGGCAGTAATGCTCTTATTTCCACTAATTCTCATATTAGAGAATTCCAGTGCATCATATAATGGACCGGATAATGGTAATTTAAACAATTTTCGAAAATTCTATGACGAGTTTTATACTTTAACTACTTTTCAAATTAGAATTACGTTTCATTCGTCAAGAAATTAGGTTTCTCTGGGCGGAAAATAGCAACCAGAACGAGGAAATCGCCTAGCTGAAGAAAAAGATTGAATCCAAAGACGATACCGTTTTCAATCCCGAAAAATCAAAGAGCTAATTTAACAGAGCATCGAAGAATATCTAGCAGTATACCATGACCAAGATGACCCATTATTAGGACCTATCGGTCGACGCAATAAACGAACTGCGCGGCTTCTCCCTCATCATATCTTGTATGATAGTAGAAGACTCACAAACATACCGATTTCAAAACCATTCTACGGACCACCCACAAATTGCTCTGAACTTTCCCAGCTCGGCTACACTTTAAACGGTTTTTACTTGGTCAAATCTAAGGGCTCACCCACTACCAATACTGCCGATGACATCGCAAAGCTGGAAACCGTGTATTGCTTGTTTAAACAACCGGAAGGAACGGCGAATCCATCTGCAAATTTAGAGAAATAACGAATCAGCGAAGTAGGCCAATTGAAATCAATGGAAGCTGGCTCCAAATCCCATCGAGGAATCTACTTCTACGCCATCAAAAATATGACTCGTGCGTCGACTAAACCACTCAAGATGCTTGATATTGCCGTTGATCACATCCTTTAAAATTCTGGAGATTTCCAAATGAAATCGGGGTTTATTATCATCAATATTCCTAAATCCGGGGTGTACCAATTTGTCTATACTGCGGTTATGAACACAACGGATGGGGTGGTTTCGAATGTTCATCTAACATAGAATGATGATGTTGTATGTAACGGTAACAAATTGTATGTAGTTCTAATATAATGTACCGGTTTTAATGTTGTTAATCTCAAAACTGAATGAGAATTGTGGTTAACTTTAAGTAAATTGTATTTAACCACAATTCTCATTCAGTTTTGAGAATAACAACATTAAAACCGGTACATTACATTAGAACTACATACAATTTGTTACTTAACTACCAACTCTCCCCCTTAACGGATTATGATGAATTAAATGACGTACAACGGTGATAACGTGTTGACGGGCGCTTCATTTGAGGTATAACAGTTTTCAGCGCCCTAAACCGGGAGAACTATCATTTGGGAAACGATCTGTGAGGTCCATCGCTTGAACAACTAACGATGATTGATATTGCGTTTGATTACATCCTTCTAAATTCGGGAGATTTTAAATTCAAATCAGGTTTTGTTACGGTCCCAATCCCTAAATCTGAGGTTTACCAGTTTTTCTATACGGCGATCATGAGCTCATCATCGGATGCCGAGGTTTCGAATGTTTATCTAGTACAAAACAATGCATTAATTGCTCGATCGCGTTCGTTGAACAATGGCTATGTTATGGTCGAGGCCATCTTGAAAGCGGATCTAGGGGATGACATTTCTGTGCGCTCAGATATTGGTAATGGGACTTCTATTCAATGGACTTCCTTCAGTGGCTCTCTTTTGGAAGAACTTTAGATGAAATAGTACAAAAGTTATTTGCAGCACGATAAACTAGGAATTTTCAATTCATGATAAAAAAAGAAAAGAAAAATCTGTTATATCGCTCTTTCAGTTCGTTTGACCCCATGGTTCTTATCAATAAATTAAAAAATATAATGCTGATAATATGATTGATTTGGCCAAGGTTTCTTTATATCGGGAATCAAAGTAATACACTGAGGAAAGCATTATGGTTCGGCTTATTTACTGTCAGCTATTATTTCTAAGATTAATATTAGATTAAACAACCGCAAATTGCTTATCATTAATTGCCTCGACAAATCCCCTTAAACAACAAATAAAGAATTCAAAATTATTTAAACCATTCATTTATTTGGAAATGAAGATCAAATTTACGATCAAACACACGAAATCAAATTTCATTACATCAGCATTTTAAAATATTATTATTCCATTTATAAGTAATCCCATGATTTTTTTTTTTTTTTGTGTAATGGAAATTGTTTTTCTTCGGTTCAATACTTAAACAATTGTCTATTATCTTATGAAACTCCTGTCAAAATTGTAAAACATTATGGACGCTATTCCTACCAGTGTATCAGTGTACCAGTGTAGTTTAGTCGCATTTGCATTTGCCGCGTGTGCGCGCGTACAGTAATGTAGCTGCTTCAAGTTGTTTAATTATATATTTAAAAATAAATTTATTTTCAAGTATCGATGACATGTTAGTAGCCAAATAAATGAGTTTTTCTATTTAACGTTGATAGAATAGCTTTGGTGATGATGAGCGGTACTTTCGTATAACATCAACTGTCAACTACGTGTTCAAATCGTATGTATCAATGGTCTAGATTCTGAAACCGAGCATTCCATTTGATACCAAAGAGGCAAAGATATTTCAATTTTTTTAAAGTAGAAGTAATTTAGAAGGAAGCGTTAGACTTGAAGCGTCACGGAGGAAATGATGGCACCTATTTGTTCGTATTGAATAGTAATACAGTACTTCAAGCGGCTAGAATTTAAAGAAATTATAATACGTCAGCCAACTTCCAATTGATTAGTTTTAAAAGTAAAACTTGGGTTGGAAAATTGTGGAAATATATTCAAAGAGCTTACATATTCTCTTTTCTTTATTCTTTTGCCCTTGAACTAACCTTGACTATCAACCTATGCGAACCTAGTCTCCCCTCTTATTGCGACTTGCGTTCCTCTTTTGTTTCGTTCTCATAGAGCAGTTCAGAAAAAGAAACCCTCAACGTCGGTGACCACCTCGAGGGCTCCTACCCTTTTTCGTGAATTATCGTGACTTTTTTATTTCTTGAAACTTGAGCTTTCACGGGTTAGTTCGTTGTCTTTTAACATTCTACCTCTTTATTAGAACCTTTGATTTTGTAAACTGGTTAGTTCTTTTAGTGTGTCCATGTCCTATTGTGTTGCAATCATCTTATTGCTCAATCAAGACCCTCCGCCATTTTTGAGCTCCTAACTACGCAGTTTATCTTTAATGGTAAGTCATATTTGCAGTACCTTGTTTCAAGTAAAAAGCTGATATTGTCAGATCTTAAGAGGGCAATTAAAAATTTCATAGTTGATCTTTTCTTGAAAAATAATTTTTTTTTCAGCTCATCAGATTTTCTCCAATTGATGTATGTTGGACTAAAAATTATTTCATATTAGTATTATGATATGATGATATGATGATTGTTTCATAGTTAGTATTATCATATATACTTTTAGATTGTCACACTGTAACACACCTGTCATCTTCAAAATGGAGGCTGGTGAAAATTATGAGTATTCCAACATCACCGACCATGTTTTTGTGCCTCGGAAGATCCGTCCTGTGGAGCGTAAAGCGGCAGAAGTAGCTCTTGTCGCTCAACTGTCGACATTTCTCTACGACAGACCTCAAGAAGAGGCTTTCCATTCGATGGTCACTAACTGGCTGAGTTGGATGCAGACTCCTCCGCCCTATCAAGATCTGGGAGACGCCCTGTCCAAATCTCTTCCTGTGGCTGTCCCGCTACTCGACCACAACGCAGTTGTACTGTTCACCCATGGAAATTCGCCTTACAATGTGCTGGTCAGCGCCATTGATATTTTACCTTATCATTCCTCAATTCATTCTCAATCGGTTGACAAGCAACCATTCCCGACCGACTGCCGCCTTGCTGTCCCGCGCTACTCTGCCGTCATCCATCGTAGTCAGGTGATACATTTAAAGACAAATATTATTACCAACTTTTCTTAAAAGTTAGTTAAAATTATTTTTACGGGACTCAATTCAGGTGGAGTCGATTGTATTTCTTGAGCAGCTGTCTGCGCTGGGCGATAGGGGATATTCGTTTCCGGAGCGCGAGCCCACAGCCTCCAAAGCCGGGCACCAGGTGACCGAAACGCGGAAGCCAGCCCACCCAGTCTACGTTTTCGAATGGCTAATGGCTACTTTGCAGCAGCTTCCACTTGAGGCACATTCCAATGTACAGCATCAAGTTCTGTTCAAACGAGTTCGGCTTGAGTCGATCAGGAACAGGGTGGAAGACAAACCGTGGACCCGCTCAAATACTTGGGTGGGCCTTAAGAGCGCACTTCATGTCGCAATGATTCAAATGAACGGATTTGAACGCGGTGGTTGCAGGTTATACTTTAATTTTCATTTGTTTGGAACCTTGATATTTTAACTGCTAATATTTGTATTAACAATCTGGTAGGCACTGTAAGGTCAGGATGTATTGTTTAGTATTATAATATTTCTGTGACGTGATTTACAGGTACAAACTTATGATGGCCGAATTCAAAGCGTCAGTGGTTCGTCTCGCTCTGAAAAACTACTTGGAGCATCCATCTGGGGCTGGATACCAGTCCGGAGACATTGTTGAACTAAACGCACACTTGGCTCGAACGGCGGCCAAACTGTACCAGCGTCACTCAATTTTCGCTCGCGAAACGTTCGAACTCCTTCAAAGCACTACCGAACAAGTTGAAGCCGCTCTAAAGCAAAAGTGGGATCGTTTTTTAAAAGAAGATGAAGCCGAACAGAAGCTAGACCTACAGTCTCTCATGCCCTACGTAGCTAACCCCAATTGCGACGTTCTAAACCCGATGAAACGAGCCAAGTCTGTGCTAGGCCACGCACTCATTACTGACGACGTCCTGGAAAAAATGCGCGCTTCAAGAAAGCCAGTTAAAGCCACACCGCCTGGTCATCAAGTCTTGCACAATAATCCTTCAAACGTTACATTTGCGAATCTTATGACTGAAATAGGCTCTAGTGGAGCGAGACCTGATGACATGGAAAGGGCGCTACAAACTGTGGAGACTTTCATTCGGACACTTCTATGGCCATATCGCTCTTCGGGCCTACCAACTTCAAATCTAGAAGCTCAGATAGCACAAGGAAGCTCACTTCTCAAAGCGTACAAAACCTCTGCCTCTGTTCGCTACAACAAATCGGCCCTACGGTCGGGTAAAACAATTCTCTACAGTTGCACTTTCGTGGCCTGGATCGACTCCTTATGCGTCCGCTGGGATCAGCTCGGAATAGTTGGCCAGCATCAGCTCTTCGGCATTGATCCAGCTGAACTTGAATGCCTGCTACTGATGGACGCCTCCGACTTAATCTTGCTTCACGAACTCTCCAGCTATTTAAGAACTCGGATGGATCCTGGACTGAAACCCGGCGTAACTGACGTTTCTGCATCATCATTAGCTTGCTTGTACGCCAAACGTTCTAAAGCAATGCAGGTCTACGAGAAACAATACCAGATGGAAGTTAAACAACAATCGCAGGCTAAAATAGCCGAATTGGATCAGGCAAGACAAAAATACAAAAATCTGCTTGTAAAAAGAGATCGCCTCGCATGCGAATGCGAAACGACGTGGAACGAGTACCGTCGCAAATGGGTTACTTCCACCTGCTCCAGGTGCCGTCTCAAGAAACAGATGGACGTCTTGGAGAAAAGCGTCTCTATTTACGAGCGACGTTTACCTGATGATGATGTGTCAAGACTATGTGTCATCTTTCACTCAAAACTTCCTGAAGTTCTGCGACACTATCGCGAGAGCTGCGCTTGCATAGTGGACGACTGCTTGTCGATAACAGCTGCAAACAAATGGAAACCGCTGAACAGTGAACCACACAGATGGTCTGAAGAAACCCCTTTCACTGACCTGATTGCTCTAGGCAGTACCACAAAATCCTTTAGCAATACCCACTACAAAAAATGCAGTATTTTGCACCCTAATAGTGATTTCCTTGTCCCGCAAGGGAAAAACGTACTTGTGGGAATAAAGGTTTGTTCGAAACAGTTTATTTTATTTTTATATTTGCCTGTTAAAATTATATCCATTCTTATGTTGATTTTATTACAGGTGAAAGGCAGTTACCGATACTTGGGTGTTCCAAAGTGGGATCTTTCCTTCTACTGCCAACTACCCATTGCCGATCCTTTCGCGGCTCTGAAGTTCACTGTCCACGGTGTGCAACACAGCGAGAACGACGTGCTGGTCAATCAGTCCCACTGTCCTGCTCAGCTGCAGTTTGTCGCCTTCAAGGAATTTGGTACCTTGCGTGCTGGTGGTGGCCATTTGCAGTGGAGGAACATTGCCGTCGCTTTAGAAAGCGCTCTATTGGACCTTGGTCATCCTAGTGTGGTTGCTCTCTTGCTCACTGCAGCCTACCAGGTGGGACCATTGCCAGCCGCCGACCACTGGAACTATGATTTGACCGAACCGGCCTTTGTCAAGGAGCTATGTACCTGCGTTCAGCTGGTAATGGAGAGGATTGAACCCAGCTGGAATTCATCACGCGCACTTTATATATGCATCTCCTTGCTGTCCTACGTCGCAGATCATACGACGAAGGAGCTTTCAGTCCTGCCTCTGACTCTCCTTTCTTGTTGTCGCAGAATTTGCATCAAATGGTCTGACTTAATAGAACTGGCCCTAAGCCTAGGTAAATATTTAATTTATATCCATCGTATATAGTTACGAAACATGGTACAATACCATTAAAACCTATTTAGAAAATATTAATTTTAATTTTAACTATTTCAATTTTTACTTGCCGTGCCCACAGATGATTCAGACGCTGAGATCACTCGTCGAGTCATACGCCATCTTTACTTTGTGAATGGACTGGTGGTCTTAACTTTAGGAGCTGAACGATCTACGCTTCCCGATGAAGACGCTGTTTACGACTTGCTCCGAGCTAGGACAATCATGTTCGAACGGAATAGGATGATGAACAAGGACGCCGAACTAGACCACTTGGCTGCACTATGCATTCGCACAAGTGCGCGCCATCAGCTGACCGTTCACCACCACATCGGCCACTTCAACAGTCAAGTGTTCAACCGGCTCGTAACGGATCGCTGGAACCCGAAAGAAATCGGTAAATGGAGTCGTTGCTCTTCTCCTGCAGCCGCCTGTGACTTCTATTGGGCCGATTGCATCGCTCAGGACGACACCTGCTCTGTCGTTCATATCGACGTGGTAGAAGGTATCTTTTTGGTGGACGGAGAACCTGTTGGACGGCTCCCGGAACGGATTCTAGCTCAAAAGATGTTTCAACGCATATTTCCTGACGCTTCGTCGCTTACAGTTTTTCACCGTGGTGGGGGTGTCTTCGAGACCAAAAGACCGTTCGCGAATGGAGCTAATTTTACATTTGCTTTGAATGGAAACGAGTTGATCATACGTGAGATTGATGCCCAAGGAACCGTACGTCGCTTGTTGCCATGGCAGTCGTTTCACGATGACTTACCACAAAGTCTTGTGGAGGACTACACTCACTGGATGACTTACCGTATGCCTGGAAATTGTGTAATTGAACTGCGAACTTTGAAGGATTGGCAAAACCTTCTGCCTATTTATAAAATTCAGCTGGACGCCGAGCTTCAAGGCCAGGTGATAAACTGTAACACTTCCAGGAAGATGCTCAACTTCACAGGAAAACCATTTGATAATATCTACCGAACAGTGGGCTGGCGTTTAGACCAGAAATGCTACATCGAACCTTACTTGCCAGCTACGGCGAAAATAGACCACGAGGAACTTGCCGACAACTGGTCTGTTTGCCTCTACTTCCCTCGTCTCCATCTTCACATGGAAATCCGCATTGTTTCAGAGAAAATCAGCGTAACAGTGCTTGAATACGAGAACATGGTAGTCTCGCCCACTCAGTACTTAGGTAGTTTCATTGGATTGAAACAGATGCTCGTCTTAGAGCGACCTAACGGATTGCGAACGGCCATTATTCCTCACTTCGCTTTCCAAGCTGTTAAAAAACTCAACAGCCATCACTACTTGGAGATTTTCAACAAAAACAAAGATTCCCAAGCAGCTTGTCTACTGGATTCAAAGTACACATCGTTCGCTTTCGACGAAGATCGTAGTCTGGGTCAAATGCGCCCCAATGGTGAAGAGACTTATGAAAAGTGGCTGATGTGCGCTTACCTTCATGGCGCCACTTGCAGCGCAATGCCCGAACCCTTGACTGGACTGACAGGACTAGAAATGGCATTGACTCAGTTACGCCGCTGTCGACTGAACCGGCCACTGTCCCAGGATGCTCTCAACATTTTGAAGCGCATCGAGGAACTAGCCGTTAAGCGTGAAGTTGCTTACGACACCCAAATTGTTAGCTGGCCTACAGTGCACTCGTCGTACTCTAGTTCCGACGCTTACATTCCTCTGATTCATTTGATAAGAAACAGAAGTATGGATCTCAGTGAGTTATATGGAGCCCGTCATCAAGAACCAGAAAAAGATTACAGGGATCAACTAAAGTTAATCAAAGACACCTACAGCAGGTATGAATTAATCTATTCATCGGCTGCCCAGCTCGACAGTGACGAGAAGAAAAAGCTTGGAATGGAACCAGCAGAAGCCCCGATTGTTCCGTTCAAGTCAAATGTTCTACCTAACAACTGCTTGACTTTTAATCTGATTCACGCTGGCATGTGTCTAACATCCCTTAAAGACGAAATTTTCAACGAAGATTTCAGCTGGGTAACTTTCATTCAAGAGTTTGATTGCGTTAGTCCGGCTTTTGACCTAAATCTGTCACACGTCGGTTACTGGACCGAGCTGTGTTTTAACGACGACTCGATGTGGCTTACTCTGCTTTCTAAGGCCATATCGTGCCACACCACTACAGGAGATAATCAAGCTCTTTGCTTGAAGCGCTTCATTCACTTGCTAAGTTTCGCGAGCAGGCAGCTCGGTAAGAGACCAAGGAGGAAGATTGCGGCTTTGGGGAAGCTTTTGAAGCTGGCTGTCTCTTCCAACGACTTAAGGGTGATTTCTCTGCTACCCTCAATGGATAATTTGCCTTCGGTGGTAGTACAACTACCTGATCAGCGCTTCCTTAATGAAAGCGCGATTGATTTTCCAAGCGTTATTTCCGAAGAAACATTTTTGAAGCTGGCAGAATTTTGGTCGTCGGAAGGAAATGTATGGTCTAATCTCAATTCTATCACTTGGGCAGCCGTGAAACGTGCCGTGGTTTGGACGAAAGAAAAGTCGAATCTTGTTGCCAGCACATTAAGGCGGTCTCCGGTAAAGGAGGCTTTCCTCACAATTACAAACTCCCTACCAGGTTTGTTGACGAAGTCAGAAAAATCCCAGATTATCCAGTTAGCTCAAAACTACTACGAGGTGCTCTTCCATCGGCAGCAGCTCTATGAGTTTGCTTCTCTGCTTGATAAACAAAACGACTGCATTAATCGAGGAGCTATCGCTAGCTTGAAAAACTGTTCATTGCCTTGCTCATTGGTTCCCACACTCGAAGTGGTGGTATTTGGGAAGGCCAGCGATTCAGAATGTTCTGTAAACGACTCCAGCATCGAATCGTCCGGCTCAACACTTGTGGACGAGAACGGTAATGGTCAGCTCCCCGAACTGGAAGATGCTTTTCGTCAATGTCTTGTTGAAGTGACTTCCCATGAAGTGAATGACGAAAAATTTCCGCTACTACTCGGCGATGGATTCGAAGAGCGTCCGATTGGAGCTGACATAATTTCTAAGCTAACACGAAGCTGGGAGCTTTACCAACGGGCCACAGAGAACAGAGCCCAGTTTGAACCAGCTCACGATATTCGCCAACAATTAAACCTCATCGGAGAGAAAACGTACAGTCTTTGCAAAGAATCATGGGCAGATGTCGTTCGGTATTTTGAACAACGCGGGGATGTGCTGAATCGAATCCAATCTGCCGCTCGAGTATCTACCCCAGTAGCCCCACGCATTCTTTTTCCGCTTTACGGCAGAGGAAAACTCCCGGTTGCTGTCCGCTGTCTAGTGGAGAAACATTTAATCTTTCAAGTTTACGCACAGAAAGCTCAACGCTGCATCTTCCTGTTAGATACAACTGAGGCAGTTGAAGGCGAAGAAGACCGTCGTCACTCGGCCGTCAGATTGCTGGCTGAAATCGCCGAGACTCACTGCTCTGATGAAGACTGGACGCCCAGTCAGCGCCCCAAATGGTTGCTGTTCGAGGTAGAAAACGGCATTATTATACGCAAGAAGCAAGTTTTGGTTGCCAACGAAATCATCGCTGGCAACAAGCAGATCCTACAACTCAACATGGGCGAAGGTAAGAATTGAACTTGTTATTGTTTGTTTTGTTTTTTTAAACGTCTTAACTAGTAGTTTGATAGTAACTTTTTACTTAAATCTAACTTTCATACTTTGTTGCAGGTAAAACTAGTGTCATCACACCGTTGGTTTGCTCGTCCTTAGCCACTGCAGGCAGCGTTGCCCGAATGACATTACTGACATCACTCCTAGAAACTCACGGACAAGAACTGGCGCTACGACTAGGTGGCATTTTGGAGCATTCCGTTTACTACTTTCCATGCAGCCGGGATGTTGCCTTCTCCCAGGCTGTGGTCAATCGAATGATTTCCCAATTCAAAGAGTGTCTCCAGGAAGGCGGAACGATCGTCACGGTCCCAGAGCACCGGCTCTCTATGTTGCTCAAGTTTGACGAACTTTGCATTCGACATCAAGACAAAAACACTATTCCTCCCACGGCCACTAATTTCTTGGACTTGTTCAATCTCTTTCGTCGCCATGTAGTTGATATTGTTGACGAATCGGACGAGATTCTTCGTCATAAATACCAGCTTTTGTATACCATTGGAGCTCAACAGGCTATCGACGGCGGTGAGCGCCGCTGGAAAGTTGTCCAGCAAGTTTTGCAGCTTCTTCGGGTCGAAATCGATGCGTTTTGTGAGAAGCACGAAGAAGAAAAGCTTGGAAACATTGTCCACAGATCAGAATCGGCGGTGAAAGGTTCGGCGTCGTGGCCACACATTTGCCTCATTGGAGACAAACTCGATGACGAATTGAAGCGGGCACTCATTGATCAGGTTTGTGAAAGTTCTTCATAATATAAACTCAGTAGATACAAAATTCTATTGCTTAAACAAATACTTTGCCTTTTTTATGTTATCGTCTTATTTTCATTTCAATATAATTGTAATTATTGCATCTAAAAAATACGTAGGTACTATCTGGCAACACGTCGGAATTGAAGTACATATCAACGTTGAATAGCTCGTGCGTCGCCAGTCTCCGCCGCTACCTCCTCGACGACACTGACAGCGAAGTGGAGTCCGTTATCAAACCTCACGTATCCGATTTGCAGTGGTTGGACATCCTAGTACTAAGAGGCCTCTTGACGTACAAAGTTTTACATCATTGCCTACAAAAGCGATGGTCTGTCGACTACGGCGTTGACGTCAAAACACACCGCAGGCTGGTAGCTGTTCCTTTTTGTGGGATGGACACACCTATGGAGCGCACTGACTTTGGACACCCAGACGTAGGCTTGGTCTTCACCCATCTAAGCTATTACTACTCGGGGCTCGACGATAAGCAAATGATGCAAGCGTTGATTCGTCTTAAGGAGCTTGCACAACGCAACGCCGAATATTTGCAATGGCTTGACGCAAGCGGAGAGAAAAAGGAGAATCTGTCCGCCATGGGAATTGTCACCGATGTCAACGCCATCAATTTGGACGATCAGAATCAGGTCCATTTACTGGTCGACTTCTTCCGCTTTAACGTAACGACCATCAACTTTTGGCTCAACATCTTCGTCCTCCCCAAAGAAACGAAGCAGTTTCCCTCAAAGCTGGTTGCTTCATCGTGGGATTTGGCTCGCCCCCAGTCACAGTCTATGAGGGGTTTTAGTGGAACCAAGGACAGTAGTCGTCTTCTGCCTATTCAAGTTGAGCTAGGCTTGCTGGAACAGCTAGATAGCACAGACGGAGATGTTTTGTACCGAATTTTACGCCCAGAAAATCGTCAAGTCCTCCAGCTTAGTACGGATACTTGCTCAGGAGAGCAGGTCATCGATTTTATCGTCTCCACTGGTACCCAGCCAAGTGTCCTAATCGATGTCGGTGCCTTGATGGTGGGGATGAGTAACCGTCAAGTGGCCGAGGTGTGGCTATCTAAAGCTCCCAAACAATTCGTGGCGGCTGCCTACTTTGATGGAAACAGGGTGATTGCTCTGCTCCGTGATGGCCATTCAACACCATTGGCCTTTTCACCTCTAAAGCAGTGTCTCGGCAAAGTCCTCATCTACTTAGATGACATTCACACACGCGGAACCGACTTTAAATTCCCCATTCCGAGCCGTGCCGTCGTGACTCTTGGTCGCGACTTGCCGAAAGACAAGCTTGTCCAGGCGGCCATGCGAATGCGCCAGCTGGGTCACGGACATTCTGTGTGTTTTCTTGCTCCTCGTGAGATTTACTTTCAACTCTACAACTTCCTTGATACCGACCAACATCAGCCGGACAGCTCTCACGTATTTGGCTGGGCTCTAAACAACTCCGTGCGTCAATTGGAGAAAGGGATGCTGGAGTGGGCTGCACAGGGGAATAACTTCAGTCGCAGAGAAGCTGCTATTCAGATTTTAGAAAACCCAAGTGGTTCGTCTAATCATTCAACCAGCACGGCAGATCTTAAAACTTATCTTCATCTTGTACAGATACCAGAAATTACTCGATTAGGTAAGTTCTGTTTGCTTTTGTGAAATCTTATTGTGCTATTTTACAAATATCAAATATACATAAATAACGTTGCATTAATTTAAAATAATTCATTATCTGTTGCCAGAGGAGATGTACGGTCCTGTGCAAAAGATTGCTGGAGCTGTAGACATCGTCGCTTCGATGCAAAACAGGATGCTTCATGCACTCTCGGATTGGTCTATTCGAGAATTCAAAGAGAAGCAGCCAGCTTCTTCCTTGACGCTGAGTAGGACTTTGGGCAAGATTGGACCGGTTATCTTAGACCGATGTCGCCAGTTCCTCTCGATGGTGCAAGTTGACTCCAAGTGCCTGGATGAGGAGCAGGAAAGAGAACTAGAAGAAGAACTTGAAGAAGAGAGACAGATTTGTCGACCCGGACCAGAAGTGGCCTTTAAACCGAAAAACTGCAACTGGCTCATTCATCTCATTCGCAGTCCGTCTGAAGCCTCGCGTTACCTCGCGGACGGAGAGGCACAGCCGTTATTCGAAGCGTTGAAACAGACAACGGTCTACCCGTTGATGAAACCAGGTGGATTTGACAGCAGGATCGTTACAAGCTACAACTTCCGTCGAACACTCCTGTAAGTGATTTCGTTGTTTCAAAACTCAATTTAAAATGGACAATTTTTTTTCCATTTGTAATTGATTTGTTAAACCTCTTTTTCATTTAAGCTTTATTTAAAATATGTTACTACTGTCGAAACTAACTAATTAGCCAATAATTTTCGTCTGTTGTTTTCGTTTCAGGAGGGAATTATCCAAACAGGACGAGTTTGTACGACCCCCTCGATGGGTCCTAGCTGTATGGAGCGGTACCAACGTCAAATACTTGGTCTTACTATCACCGGTCGAAGCGGACCGAGCCATCTGCGAACTGCGTCTGCAACCATCCAGCACTGTCAGTTTGCACCGTTTCGCTCCCCGAACTCGACGTGACCAATCAGAGATGCTCATTTCGGGTCTGAGAACAGGCTACGCCGGACCCCTGGAGTCCCTCTACTTCGCCATTCCGGCGTTGAACCTCTTCGGCTCGAGTTGCTGTTTGGAGCGTGAGTCCAGCTCGATCGACGACATCTGTCGCTATCTGAGAGTCGTACCACCACCGTGCGCAAATTTCGGCGGGTTGCCGAGCAGCGACTGGCGGACTCTCGTTGACGAAGAGTTGATCCAACCCGACGGATTTGTGGGTCTCGAGGAGTTTGTCCGACCAGAAGGCATCAGCGACGAGGGCTGGGCTACGTTGGAGGGTATTCTCGGCTCGACTCACCAATGGCCTGTTTCTCCCGTCACTTTCTTCCGATGCTTGGTACCATTACGAAACATGGACGCTTGGTTCAGTGGCTCGGACTTAAGCAGCATTCTATTGCCTAAATGAATGCCCTGCCCGTATTACTATTACATTTGATTTTGCATATTTTTTAAATCAAGATTTTTATGTTTTTTTATTTTGATGTGATGTTGTGCGTGTGCGGCTCTCGAATGGGCACATGTTCTTATCTAGCGTAACGATTTGAATATTCCTAATCCAGCAAAGATCTCAAATACGGCACAGTTTTTAATAAGGCCTGTGTGTAATTTAAGCATTGAAAATCCCCATCTTTCAATGTCTTCCTAACTTACATTTTCGTTCCTTATTATTTACTATGTTCGTTTGTGATTTACTTGGTTCTTCTAAAAATACAACCTAGAAATTTGTAACTCAGTATTTTTTTTATTCATTGAGACATGTTCCACATGATTATATTACCTGAAAAATATGAATTTTAAAACAGGAATTACAGGAGATAATTTGACGATCTAAGAACCGCTGCGCCGTTCTTTTGGGTTTATTTACTAGGGAAGGAAGATAATAAGGTTCATCTAATTGAACTTTTTAGAAAACCTTTAAATAATTGCTTGGCATCATGTTACAGAGCTTGTATAGTAAGCGGGGTTGTAAAGTAAGTAAACGGGAACTTGAGTGTAGGGGGACAGGTGTCGACCCAGAGAGGGTTAAGTGTAGATGGTTGAAAAAGGTGTCCATACATCACGTACCCGAGCGTCAGTGACGAGACGAATGCCAAGGCTTGAATAGTGATCAAAGCGAGTGTAAAATGCACGAAGAAGTCCTCTTGACAAAAAATGACACCACTCAACATCCCAACTGCAAACGCGAACTATACAACGTATTTCAAACCATTTAATAAGTATACGAGTTCAAACCATCAACGTAAATATGAATTTCTTATTTCTTACTGTTCCAAGAAGCCAAATGTTAAGTTTATCGACTGCAACGATAGTTCCTAAAAGTCCGGTTAAAAGTGTCGCAATGCTTTGCACTAGACCCAAATTGTACAAGTTTTCGTTCATGACACAGTTGCGTAATATTCCGATGACACCGACCACCTGTAGAAACAAGATTAAAATAGAATCGGATGGTTAACTTTTTTGCACTAATATTACCCTAAGGAATGTGCAGGCGAGATATAGGATGACACCAAGAACGAACGATATCGTGTTTTTATTATCCCAAAAGCAGCTATTTCGCACCTGGATGGGACCAATTGACTCGAGTTTGAGTTGCGGCTTCATTGTTATTGGTTTCATGTCAGCAGTCAGCTGCGGGTGTCTGCTTCAGTGCGTGAAGCCATGTGCAACATAAATCGACATAAATCCTTTTTCTTACAGAGCAGCATTTCGCAATTTTTGGGATGATACTTTGGACTCTTGTTTTAAAGAAGAGAAGACATAACACATTTTTAAGAACAGTGACATAACACATAAGTGATTATATATCTGTGATATATTCGTGTACAAGATTAAATGAATATGTCAAACATAAGGAAGACAAGGAAGTTCTTCGAGAAATGTTATACTTATGTCACATACAATTAGGAAACAACAGTATTACCGACTCGGAAAACTTGTTCATAGAATCAAATGCCATATAATGTGTATTATACCGTATAGTTACCAGAATCCATTACTACTATAATTTTTTCCGATAATGCTGACCATCTGGTTATATAGAAATTAATAATGTGACGAGATCTTCCCAATCATTAATTTGAGATTATGTGAATATGGGAAAGCAGAAAAGTAGGGCGAACCACGAATCATTTTTTTGCGAAACTGCGGCTGTTCTTTATTATTATTATTATTAATACTGTAATGATATTGGCTAGAGGGCGTGAATCTTCGCGGCGCCTTATCGACGTCTTTTTCCGGCTCATAATATTATGCGTCTCTGTTTTAGTTAGCCTGCGGTTTAAAGGCGGAACTGAAATGTTGGCTGTTTCAGCAACGTTCCCTTTTTGGGATAGATGAGCCCTCGCGATTTTTCCAATAAAAACAGCTCGCATAATAATCAACTAGATTTTATTGTTCAATTCTTTATTCGTGGAATTACACAAGATATATTTATGAGTTAGTTTGCAATTAAACGAAATCGAGACCCGATTTACAGGGAGGATAACCTATTAATTAATAATAAGCTTGTCCTGCAACCCTTTTATGTATCTCAACCAAATTGCTTGCCGAATTGCGAGTGACGTAAACAACGCAGCCCAACGCCAATGATGAGATGAAGGCCACTATTTCAACGACTGCCGTAACGATCGCAAGTTCATAGGCTGAGCTGAAAATATCCCTAAACATGGTCTCTGTCTTATTCGATTCGTCGGATCCATCTTTATCAATCTCCAATAAATCGGAAACTGAAATGTAAGAATCCCAGCTGTTACCGATCGCTACCGCTCCCGCGATACTGAAGCCCATCGAGACTCCCACGGTGATCATGAACTGAAATAAATAAAGGGATAATTTGAAAAAGTTATTTCTATTCTTTCAAAATAATGAGATTAAAGCATACCGATACTATGAACCACAAGTTAGGTTCGACACTTGCAGCGATCCCTAGAATTCCGGCCGCGATGGTTGCGATTTGTGACACCAATCCGCCAAAGTTTAGTGAAGCCCTCAACTTCAAATCAGTTATATGACCATTTTGGGCAATTATTCCCATGATTCCCATTACCTATGAAAAAAAATTATCTTCAGTTTTAAAGACGATCACAAAGCGTCGAACACTTACCAGAAGGAATAAACTGGTAAGGAAAAGAAGAATACGAAGAACAATGATAATCCTTCGGTTAACTAACGACATTTTTAAAAAAGAAAACAATAAACTCTCCTACAACTTAGATTTTCCTGTATGTTTTCAGCTAGACCGCGCGAAACCATATGATGCCTTTTTTCTAAAGTTCGCACTTTTTCCTTCTTCGAGTATTTATGGTCTTTCCGAGTTTTCAAGGACGTAGATTTTTTTTAAGACAGAGGAACTCTTGTTTTCATCATCCTAAAATGGAAGAAAGCAATCAGCTCTGATCACGGTGAGAGCCTTTTTTGCATTGGGGCGATAGATGAACGCACTCACTATTCAAATTTTAAGCCAATAATGTTGGTAATAAAAGGAATATCCGTTTCATTTGCTTATTCATGAACTAAATATTCACAGATGCGGATTGCAAGTCGAACCTCTTGAAAATTATTACGCCAGTCCCGCAGCTGGTTTTAAAATTTCAACTGAAGTGCTGGTGATGTAAGCATGTAGGCGAGCATCAATGACGTGATGAATGCCGATCCAATGATAATAAGTTAAGCCGATCCATCTCCTGAACCGGTTTTTATTCTTTCGATTCGATAAAATAGTGTTCTACCGAGTTCGATGGTGACCGATGGTGACAGCGAATTGAAATTTAATCATGTTTGAGTGAGCAACTGCGACGAATTCTAAAATACCGACTGGCGATTTGAGTGGCGATGCTGCCAAAATTTGGCGAAGCTACGAACGCGCTACATCCATTTTGGTACTTGTTACGCTTATATTGTTCCTCTATTTTTCTAAAAACCTATAAAAGATATTTGTGAAATTGATGAAAATATGTGTAAATTAGACCAATTACCAGAAAATAATAGAATGACAAGGAAAAGGAAATGGCGAATATTGTTTAAAAAAAAAAAAAAAAAAAAATTCGTCAACTGAGAGACATTGGAAAATTCCACTGATTCACCTGTTATTCCGATATTGTCTGCTAGCGTGAATCCGCTTTGGTGCGTGCTGTCGACTCCCTTTCCCGTTGCGCAATATTTCTGCTTGTATTTATATAGCCCGGCAGGAAAAGGTGGAGCGAATCATAGAGAAATTGTGTTCCCCGTCAAAAGTAAATAAATGAATAGAGCTCAAGACTCGAATAATAACCTGTCATCATTCGTGACAAGTGTGATTGAAATGGCTTATTAAGTAACACTATACAGACAATTGTTTTTTTCATAATAAATTTGTATTTTCTCTCGGTTCAGGATATTAGCATGTTGAATTGCGCGTGTGGACGGAATACAGACACACATTCAAATGAGATTCACAGAATCAGATCAACATTATTTCATTATTCCTGATCTTTGGTTATATATTACCTAATACATGATATGAAGGTATTTCATACATTTTTCTATATTACTCTATAAAGTTGATCTGAAAAAAATTGCACTATTTTCTATATACTGCGGTTTCGTTTACACCAATCGGTCAGGGGAAAAGTGTTAGTCACGCTCACGCTCAACACAAAAATGGTGGGTATAAAAAAAAAGCTCCTTTTTCATTCTAAGTCAAAGTACTGAGAGATTGAACTGTTGATCGCTTTGCTGGAGTTACATCACCCGAAGTGTAACCGAATCGGAATCCGAAGAACGAAGGTCCCTCTCCGATGAGGTAAAGCATGTATCCGATCATCAGTGAAGAGACAAATGATAATGCCTCAAAAAAGGCGAGAGAGACTGTAAGATCATAGTACAATCCGAAAAGATTCCTACCGATCCTCCATCTTTCGAGATCCACTCTGTATCGAAGGAATTCGTTTTGGAATCCGTCATCTCTGTAATGTTCAGCTCGGAATAGAGAGAGGAACAAGTTGTAGTTGTTTCCGACGGCTACAGCTGCTGCGATGCCGAAGCACATCACGAAAAACATGAAAACCGAGAACTGAAATATGAACCAAATGGGTTAAAATATATTAAAAATAGAATAATGCGTCACGTAAAACTTACGGTTGCTACAGAATAAAAGTTTAGCTTGATGATAACGGCGATTCCTAGAATCCCAACTAATAGCGTCGCAATGCTTTGAACAATCCATTTCACTCCTGTGTTGTTGTGAGCGTCCCCAAGCTGGCCGAGTTCCACTTGATTGTTTCGGCCATCGCTGCCTGTTAATCCGAGGATCGCTACCACCTGTGAAAACGGGGGAAAAAGGTTTCACTTTCTCATGCTGTAAATTGTTGAAAACTGTTGAAATTTAAGTCAATTACTATGAGGAATAAGCAGGAGAGAAGAATAGTAACTCGAAGACCGATGAAAATGTTGTTTTGGTTCTCCTTCAACCACTTTTTTCGCGACATTTTTGTAACACGAAATGCAACCAACTGGCTCAATGTTTTCACCTGGTACGCGTCACGCGTGAATCCATCTGGTGCCCACTTTCTCTCGTCGATTCTCAATTTTTTCTTCTTTGTAAAGGGTGTGTCTAAGCCCGGGAGGCAAAGGCGGAGCTTGCAGCGGGAATTTTGTGTACTCTCTGATTCTCTGAAAAAATGGCCTGGAGCCAATACATTATATTCACGATGCAGCTCACGAAGTCACGCACACAATAAAAACATAACAAACTTTCGTTGCTAAGGCGAACTGACAACACTGTAAATTTGTGTCGTCTGCTACCGTTTCTTCATGCACTCACGTGTTTGACGTTTCATTTTTCGAGCGTTTCAAGTTACCGAGTTAAACCGCAAAGTTCTTCTGTGATTTTCAGTGTATCGCTTGAAAATTAAGCTAAAATATAATTAGAAAATGTGGACTTGTCTTAGTCGTTTAGTGGGATCCAGTTTCACAGGATCTACCCGGAACTTTTCTAGTCATGGAACGCGAGTCTTGCTAGCCAAAGTCGGCTCTCCAAATTACTACAAAGACAGAGAAAATGACATCACCTCGCGTGGTAAATTTAGGAACAGCAATCGGGGTGAACGGGATGAAAGATTTCCTGAAAGAAGAAGCAGAAATGATGATCCAGACTCAGATGTATTTGGCCAGGGTGCAAGGTTTCAGGATAATGCTTTGTGGAGGCAAGATGGAAAAAGAAACAGCTATGCTGTAAGTATTAAAGCATTTTATATCATTTGGTTCAAATTTTAATGGATTCCATTTATTTTGAAATTATTTTAGGGAAGCGCTTCCAGGCAATTCAATCTCAGCAGAGATGGGCCTAGTCAAGATCGAAGAAATCCTGGGAGTTATGGCCAGAACAGAACCTGTTACAAGGTATACAATGACATGATGCTACAATTTATATTTAAACATAATCATTTCAAAATTCGTTTAATTACAGCCAATCACCAATATAAAATTAAGATTCTTTAAATGCTCATTTTGAATGTGCAGGGTGGTTATTAATATGGGATTTTCTTGATTATATGTATCCCGCTAGAGAATAGCCAGAAGTTGGTTGGCGGACGATGTAAATAGTAAACCACAGGGCTATTGACGAGATAAATCCCAAGGCTTGTATTACTGAGATGGCAACGCCAAACTCGTGAACGATGCTCAGTAGATTCTTGACAGTTGCATTAGCTTGGTTGAATTCTTCTGAACCTTTAGCCATGCCTTGATTTTGTAGCTCAATTTCCATTCGAGAAAGATTCATTCCCATGTTTTGACACATCTCAACAGACCTCGCGATATTTAATCCCATCGAAATCACCACGATGACCGCAAACTGAAAAAGAAAAATATATTTTAACTTTTTATTATTGAAAGACATTTTTCTAAAACAAAACTTACAATCGCGATTAGCCATCGGTTTGCTTTGAAACCCGCAGCGATCCCGATGACTCCTGCTAAAACTGATATGATCCCGGGAAGGAAAGCTGACACTCCGACAGTTTTCTTATTTTTGACGTAACGAGTGATTGCAACTGTTCCAAAAGCCTGTTGAAAAGAGAATGTTACATTAAATTGTAAAAGTTTTACCGAATCGTATCAACTTACTGTGCTCAATACACTCGTAACAACAACGATAGCGCACAGCGTGAGTAAGATTGTTTTCTGGTTGTTTACAACCCACTTTTTAATTTGCATTTTGTTAAACTTTTAAAACTGTCAGTTCTCTTAATTTTCTTGTTTTCCCCTTGAGAGCTGAGTAGGTTATCGTTCGACGACATGGAAATGTTGAACAATCCTGTGTAATTTTGAAAAGTGTTTTTATTGCGGTTTAGCATCCCTTCATCGGGAGTTGATAAATTTTCGGTCATATCAGACTTTTTTCCTACATCCGTTTAGCAATAATGATGTAATAATAATTAATATAAGGGCTTAAACGATATATCCCAAGTGACGACGCCACCGTTGCGGGATCTGCGATCTCTCTTCTATTTATCGAATAGTGAGTAGCCCCTTATTAGCTGGCTATTATTTTTTTTTTTAGTTTGATCTCTTATTCAGCTTTTAGCTTATTCTCATGTTAATCCTGCAATACTGAAGTTCAGGAAGATCTCCATGCTCCCTGAAAACTCAATCAAAATGTTGCTTAGGAATACTGTAATTTTTATAACTCATGTGAGCCACAAATATGGTTAAGTAGCGGTCACAATCTGACTATAACAAGCTGAGAATTTTTTCTATTTTCTGTTACCGAATATTAAAAAAAAAAATAGTTGCTTATTTTTTTAATTTAAAAATTTAAAATTTTATTTCAGTGCGGAGAAGAGGGACACATCTCCAGAGAGTGTACGAATGATAGGGTCCAGAAAGAACAGAGGCCAGATCGTCGAATGGAAAGAGATGACATGAGGGGTAGCAGGGGAAGCAGTGGCAGCAGAGGTGAAAGTAATGCAAACTTTTCCGAGATTGGAGTGCCCTCCAAGTGGAAGGTTGGAGCCGGCTTCCAGGAGTACGCTGAAACACTGCGACATAAAGTCAAGAATTACGGAGACTTTAAGAAAGGAAACACTGCAAACAGCCGTAATAGATCCTTCGAACGAGAAAGCAGACCCAAAGTCGACATCAAGGATCGTGGGATCCGTAGGCTGGCTCCTATTGTGATGGAAGAGGAACGGGAGAACGTTAGTCCCGATGAATTAGACGAGGAAGTGGATGTTATGAAAGCAAGCCAGGTAATAAAAATTTTACACATTTAGTGATTGTTTTGGTTTTTAATACTTTGGTGTGTTTCTTAACAGGCTTACGATCTAGATGTTAAGGATAGAGGTCTCAGGCGTGAACAAGTACAAATGCAGATAGTCAAGAAAAAATATTTTAAAGACTCTGACGACGATTCCGAAGGTGAAAAGAAGTTGACATGGTTAGAAAAAGAACAGCTCCGGCTCTTGCACCAGAGCGACCCTATTGCCTGGGACTTTGACATGCTTGCCGAACGTTTCCAAATTCAGCCTCAAGTAAACTATTCCATCTTCTCTTTTTTATTATGTTAAACTGATTTTGTATCATTTATTTATCAGGCAGCTAAAGCTATAGCTACTGGAAATTGGGAGCCGAGAAAACCGAAGAATTCTTCGGCTGAAATGATATCCGGCGGTGGTGAGGAGGAAGTCTTCCCTTTGACGACGACTACTAGTGAACAACCCGTTGCTCCTGAACGACCAAAGTCATCAAGAAGTAATCGATCAATGACTTGGAAAGAAGCAAGAGCCAATATGGGTCACCCAGAGGACGACTTTAACAGCCCAGTGGTGCCGAAGGATGGTGGTCAACCACGTTACTTGAACGACCAGGAAGATGTAAATATTCTGAAGGCGGACAACGATCTCGTCCTGAAATATCTAACTAAAGAGGGAGCTCCATCTAAATGGAACCAAAATCAGGACCGACCTCTACAAGAAAGTACTCCAGAATTGAAAACGGATACAGAAAAAGGAGTCGACTACGTGTACGACACGAAGCACGGTTATCAGGTAGTTTTTTTCTGAATAAAAAAGTCTTGGTGATCTTATTAATTTTGTTTTTATTCACAGCATCCTTTTGGAAAGCCAGAAGATATAGAGGAAAAAGGAGATATCAAAACGATGGTGAAGGAGGATAACAATCTCTACCGTAAAGGCGACGCCTTTTATTCGGAAGAGGGCGAATTCGTGTACAGAGTACCCGGATTAGATAAGAAAGTTTCATCAACTTGATCTTGCTCCATTTTTGTATTGCGTGATTCCATAGCTTTTTGTAGAAAAAATACGAATTTAAATCGCAGTTGATAATTTGGAATTAATGAATAATTAAATTCTACCGACTTCACTTCCTTATGACGTAATAAATAGTTATCTTGACGCATTTAATTTTAAATAGTTTTCCACATATTTACGTGAAAACTTTCCGACCGTAATTTTGTTGCTTAAATTTAAAATTAGCAGAATTTCTTTTATTATCTAATTTTAAGGCAAATTTTCCAGTTGAACAAAAATATATTTATAATTATTTATAAAATGTTAACAAGGAAAGCAAGACGCAGAATCGGCTTTCGATTACAATCAGCGTATCTACATTGAAGTTTGCTCCCTTTATAAAGATGGGTTTTTTTGGGTTTTCTTTCTTCACTAGATTAGCAAATCAAGCGAGATTAAATATAGTTTTTCATTACATCGTCGGAGGATCATTGTTCGCAACGAACCGGGAGTGCACCAGTTATCTAGTTATACAAGGACCTTAAGGACGCATTAGAAACAGGCAAACAGCGACCAAACCGCAAAATCCTCGTCTTAAATTAAAGCAAGAAATCCTCGTCTATTTTTCATTGAGAATCTCTAGTTAACTTTAAGTATAATTGAGAATAAAAGAAAAGGAGTGAGTATTCCAAGATAATTGAAATGATAAACAAGTCCCTTTTGTATATTTATCCCACATTTTATTAGGTGTACTCACTCTACCTTTTCCCACCTTTTTGGATTTCTACATGTCGATAATATGCATGTACTGCATGCCAGTATGGAATCTCATTTTCTCCAGCCTCCCAATAGTTTTTGGAAAGCTTCTGCTAGACATCGTCCTCTAAATGATTTCTTGAGAGAGTACACATCCCTCCTGGTCACGCTGCGCACTCGGTCAGAGAGAAAGAAAAAAATTAAAGATTAATTATTTTGGAGAATAAGTCTGATAATTATCGCAATCACCGAAAACACATTAAATATAAATCATTTTACTTGACGATGGTGTTTCATACATTAAGGAAGGGTGGAAGCACGGGGGATCGATCGCGGGAGGAAAGATTAAAAAATTCTGGTAGAGTTAATAATGGTTCTAATTACGGCTAGACTGTTCTATTGTTTATAAGAAACCAGGATGATTACCGTAGTAAGCAATCATTCACTCAAATAAAAAAATTATAAACTTGTCTAGTTTCTTTTATTCTCACTTGTTGTCGATGGTACAGTGAAAAGTGCATTGAAATGGTTTTCGAAAACTGTCGTCATTTTTGCTTAGCAAAAGACCTATAAATGATCAAACATGTCAACCGTGCGAGAAAAGTAAAACACTTTTTTCTCGCTTCTTCTTTCATTCGATCGATCATTCAAGCAAACAAACAACTTTGAAACGTTATGAGACGTGAAAAATTGATTGATTTTCCAAAGATAACCAAATGGTTATCTCTGGGATTTTCAGTTTTTATTGGTACGCAATCATCCGGTACGATGTAGAATAAGTAATCATAAGTACGATACAAATTCATAAACAATACGAATTACGGTACTGGATAGACTACATGGACGCTATATTATTGGCAAAACGATTTATCATTCCACCTGGGATCCGCGTATTTTTATGATCGGTTGTTTGTGCAGGACCATTTTGCACCCCCTTGTTACCTCATCCATCATCATCAAAAAATGTATGTCGGTATAACGAATAGAGAGCTGATAAATTGTCTTTCACTTTATTTCACTTTAAAATAACAGCAGAGAGAAATTAATATTGTTTCTATTTATTTAATGCTTGACGCTGTTGCGGTTCAACACGGAACGGATCCAGATTACATCGAAGACACAGAGCTTCTCCATCAACAGTGTTTTTCAAATTCAATTTTGTTTTGAATCGATTCAGATTCAAATTCAATTCTTTTTTATCAACTTTGAATCGCCATGATTCAGATTCATTGAATCTGAATCTGTTGAATTAATTCAAAAAAAGACGATTCAGATTCACTTATTGGACATTTAATATTTTATTTATTTTTCAAATAATTATACACGCACATAATAGGGGGAATCAATTAAGACATGAAGTACATCTCAAATGCCAAGAGAAATTTTTAAAAGAATCAGATGCTCAAGCAAAATATCACTTAGGCGAGCGCGATGAGTAGTCAAGATAAGGCTGGCATGACTGAAAAGACGCTCGACGGGAGCGCTAGACGGGAGAGAAGTGTTGTATTTTACGAATAATGATTTAATAGTTGGGTACCTATCTAACATAATCAAACTCTTGTCCTTATCATTGAGGTAACGCTCGAGTTCACTTCTACTTTCCGGTACTCTATCATCAAAACTAAGAAAGTCGTCCTGATCAGATACAGGTGAAAGGACAGGAGCGTTCCTCACCCCAATTATAGATTCAAGTTTTCTTTTACAGGCAGTTTTCTCCTCACTAGTGGACAGCCAAGCTAATTTAAATCGTGGATGAGTAACGGTTGCTAACACGTAAGCATCTTCTTTAAAAAGATGGCCAAAACTTTCATCGTTTCTTTTTAACAGAATGTCCCTAACCCTAACCATTTACCGCTATGTGTAGAGGGCACTGTTGTCGATATTTGATGAATCGATTCAAAAAAAAAAATTATGAATCGATTCCAAATTCAAAATTCACGGTTTTTACAAATGAATCGATTCAGATTCGCAATTTTTTTAAATTAAAAGTGAATTAATTCAATTTTGAATCGATTCGCATTTGAATTTGACAAACACTGTCCATCAATAATATAGGAGAAGCAGTGGTACACTATATGACGTCTTGGAAGAGACCATGGCGATGCCTCCTACATCCACCAACATTCCAGGTGGATTCTTTCTTGTCCCAGAGACTCAGAGAGTCATCTAACACATAACGATAATCCCACGGCATCACCACCACCACCGACATCATCGAGCGCATCACCATCATGACCGCCGTCAGCATCGGCAGCAGCCGTTTTATCTCGTCTACTCCCGAAATCATCCAGGGTTAACCACGCAGCTTCTTATTATTGAGACGAAAGTGAAGTCGAGAGTAGATGTAGATCCTCCTATATATATTATACCCATGCCGGTTTCTTTTTCTTCCGGCACATCCGATTGAATCCGACACTTCCGTCCCCCAAGAAGATGACCATAACAACAATCTGGTTATTGAGTCGGATGGAAGATCTGGATGCATTAGTGCTTCATCTTCATCCGGATTGCCGGATAGCGAGTTCCAATCAAGGTAAGAGAACGGCGTAAGTAACGTCCATGATAGATATAGCAAAGGCCGATAAACTGCGGGGCTCACTTCGAAGTTCAGGCGTACGTAGGACAGCTGAAGCTAGGATCAACTATCAAGTTGATAGGAATCTCAATCACAGCAATGACCAATTGAAAGCTGCTCAAGTCAATGTTTTGATGGAAAGGAAATAAAACACATATAATTAACAAATTACAAAGCCGTTCTAGATAAAGAGAAATGTGATCGTCATATCTACCAGAAATAGCAGCATAATCTCTTTCAAGAAAAAGAAGCCTTATACTGTACTCTCGCTGTGAATTACCATATTGCTTCTCTATTATTCTCTATTATTCGGCATTGTACAATTTAAGTCTTTAGCTTATCTCTTTGGTCTACACACGGCGTTCACGGACTATGTGCTTAGGATTTACTCCATCAACCGTGGCACAGGAAAGAGGGATCAAAATTCGAGAATAAAAAGTAGTTATCGGGTTCGGTACGGATTCGGCATGGCGCGATAACTCTATTTAAAAAGGAATTTTCTTAATTATATCAATTTTAAAGAAATAAAGTTCAAATTAGAAGACGGGCAATTAAGAAAATGAGACACAAGACGATGTATTTAGCAGGTTGAGAGCCAGATGTAACTCATCCACAAGAATTTTTCTGGATTACATATGGAACGTATTAAATACGAATTCAGTTTGAATAAAACACAACTTAAATTACATACGTTGAGACTAATTAAGGCGCTGCAAGATAGTATCACGGTCAAACGGGAATATCGCAACTTTACTTTCAATTTCAGTAAGATCGCTGTGCATAAGAGGTAGTATTTCAGATTGATACCGAGTGTAGCAGTTATGCGCAGCAAGCCTAGGTTGTAGGTCAACACAGAAGGCGGGACGCTCCTTTCTAAATTTAGTGGCCAGAAAAGTTTTGACGTCTCGACATGTATCCTCCGAGGCCTTCAAAGTCCCAAAGAGGGCCACCAACTGCTTGAGGCTTTAACAGAAATTTGAAAATAGATCGGAGAGTTCTTCTGTTTTCATGTTCCAAGCCATGGCCGGGCAAACGAGGGCAACCTTCGAGAGCAGACGGCAACTCTCCAACGAGGTCATGAGCGTCGACATATCGGAAATTTTCATGAAATTTTGAATAATGCTGGAAAAGAGGAATTTTCGTCAGTTACATGTGTTGTAAATTTCGTCAAGTTGTTACTACCAGAATGTCCTCAAATTTTTGGCCGATGGGAGCGAGGTCACCAAACTGGAAGAGTAACAGCAAGTTGTTTCGGGACCAACATTCCTAATACGGAGACTCTCTAGTTGTGTGCAGTTCTTGAAAATCTATGTTTTAAAACAATACATTTAATGACAGGAATGAAAATGATTAAAAAAATAAAACAATATAAACCCAGTTCGTAAAAGGTTAGACATACCGGATCAAAAAACTGGCCATTACACACAATGATGTCGGCTAAAGTTAAATGCTTCAGGTTTAAGCACTGAGCGATCGCGAAGAGGTCTTTGGCTCTGATTGAATCTAGGGATGATGTTGATCCGATAAGCTCGAGCTCTTGAATCATTGGACAATTTAACGCCACTGAAACCATGTAAGGAATGTAGTTTTCGTCAATTCGTTCGTTCCATATTCGTTTCTTGGAACCTTCCTCGTGCGGGTGAGCTAAGAAAATTAGAAAAGTGAATTATTCATATTTTCGAATACCTTGGCAATAACTATTACCGATTAAAGACGCTGCCAAAGAAACAGTTGTTAAATTAGGCAACATTTTCCAAGTAGCGTTATTCCATGAAAGAGCTGTTGCTCTATCCGTGTGGTCTTGCGCCGTTTGCCCTTGCTTTTTCTTGTGATTGAGTTTCAATACTTCAATCATCTGATGACCAGAACAGAAATCCTGAAAGGTCTGTGCAATAAAACAACATTTAAGTGACAAAGAATTAAAATTTTATAGTTAAATTGTATATACCAGTCCGTCGTACACGCAATTGACCAGCTTCAGGTGTGGACAGCATTCCGGCGATTGCATGAAGACATGAGACGGTTCCCAAACGCTGCGTAGGGTCGGGAGACGGACTTGTTCACGAATGTTCTGTGGAACTTGCTGATTTCTGGGGATATTCCAAGACAAGCCGATGAGATTTATCGATTCCATTTGTCCATCAGTAGAGGGGACGTCCAGCAGGTTGGACCAAAACGTCGTCAGCTGTTGTCCAAAAGGACCCACATTGAAATGTGTCTGGTGATCAGTATCAACAAGACGGAAGCCGACAAAAATCAAAGATTTCAGCTTCGGAAAGGGGCCAATCGTAGGCTTGTAGGGAACGTTACTTATTTGCCCAATTGAGAGGACTGGAGCTCTTGAAACTACCAAATCCTCCAGATTTGGGCATTTCCTAAAATGGAAGACAAATTGTTAAAATATAAAGTAATCATAGCACATTTATAGAATATATTTAACCAATTATTACTGTAGGAAGTTGCATAGGTGAGAGAAGATTGCACCATTCTCCATGATTACTTCCACTGAAATAAGTTTCTCAAGAGCCTGTAGTAACTGTGGATCTTCACAAGACAAATTGCAGTTCCTTGTCATAGAGAATGAAAGGGAAGTTATTTTCTGGCAGTGTGGCAATATGTAAGCTACAATCCCATCAATTTCAAGCCTGGTATCAGCAACACTGAGTGTCTTTAAGTTGTGACACTGGATTAAGAAGTGCTCAAGCACACCAGGTGCTATCCAGTGAATGCCATTCAAATTCAAACTCTTCAGGACAGAGGGATTTGTATGGCCAGTCAAAAACTTTCCATCACCGAACAATTTTCCAAGTGATAGACCGTTGTGATGGGAATTTTCAAAGTTTATGTTGCTGTATAAACAAATCAGAAAAGAATTAACACGCTGAATTTCAAGCATGCCAATGTGTAATTCGCACAATGCCTTCCATACCTTATCATGTGACAAACACCAAGAAATCGTTTGCAAGATGCAGAAATAGAGAGCAAATCGGAAGCGTTCAGTTCTTTCACAATATGGAGAAGCAACTCGTTCGACAACAGTAAAATCGGAAATCCCGTTGATTCTTGAGTTTGAAAAGGCTCCATTTTCCCAAAAATTATAACTCCAATGACAAATAAATTCTAACTACGGGAGAAAGAACAAAAATAAAGGAAGAGTCTATAAAGCCAACACCAACACGGCCATTGGGCCATAAAAGAAGCCCTACAAAGTCACACACACACACACGTGATAACCTGAAGCGTAGTCTGCTTGAGCTACCATGGCTACAACAAGAACGTGAAAGAATGTATGTACTAAGATTTGAAAATTGTCAGCATTAATTTTATTACTAAGGCAAATTTTTCTAGTAGAACATAAAGGCTCGTTTATTGTAAAAATTTTACAGGGCAAGCCCTAAGCCTTTCGATTGCAAACAGCGTATCAGTACCAATATACGTTCTCTGCTTTCCAAAGATGGATTTTTCAAATTTTTATTTCAAGAGGCTCTACAGAGGAAACAGCTGTTACATGTGTATATCCCGGATGGGATCGAAATTATTTCTTGCTGGAGCGAGTCTCAAAACCTTTATTTCCCCCTTCCTCGCTTCTGATTGGTCGCTCTTAGGTACCTCTTGGGTCCTTGGGTACCTCTTAGGTATTTTTTAATGCGTGACCGCTGTGAGCTTCCGGTGAACGCTGGAGTTGCGTCATTCGAAAGAGGAGAAAGAGTTCTTCAGTATAGTCTGCTTAGATTTTTTGCATAATTATTGCCCCAGGGCTTTCAATTGTGACTGACATCGTTGTCTAGTGGACACAGCGCCATCTTGTGCCATGATTTGGGCGGCATCTTCAAATATCACATTTAATGGTTCTGAATAGTTCTATAACATAACATGATGAAAAATTATAGTAAACCGATGGAATAAAAAGCTTGCATAGACGAGATAGGGTCAAATACAAATATATCCCTGTACTCCATACTCTATTTCGCTTTTTTCTTTCATTATTACTCTTAGACAAATACTTAATCAAACACGAGTATAAACCATATAAAATAGCGTTCGATTTTTGTGTTCTATTGGTTGACTTTGCCATATTACGCGCTTTTCAGCTCAGTATTCCATCATGAATCTGTCATAATTTTTCATTCTAAATTCATAGTTTTTTATTTCTCATTTCTTATAATTCATTCTTAATTCCCTATAATATTTTTCACTATAATGAATGCCTCAATTCTTCATTCTTAAATGGATCATTCCATTCTTCCTTTTTATTCCTAATTTTAATCCACACCCATCAAAGAAAAAAAAAAGTCCGTCCCATCCGGTCGATACGAGGAGCGGATCTTGTTTTCCACAAGGCGCAATAATATAGTTGTCTCCTCTAAAATTGTCTTTACTAGAAGCTACTGAGTACTGACGTGAGCGGTTACAGCTGGTGCCAATAAGAGTTGAGGGCGATAACAAAATTATGTTCTAAAAATTAAGATAAGCCACACAAACCGACCAAGTACTAACTCAAACCCTTATAAGTTTTCCATAATATTAAGCGTCCTTACGCCACAGGATTTCACTATCAATGCGTTTCAGATAATATTACCGTTAAACACTTATTGATAGAACTGAGAATTGGTTTCGCACGTCGTCGCGCTGCGCTGCTTTCCTTTTTATTGAAAAATGTTTACATTCCACGTTCATTATGGATTTAATCACAGTGATTGCCGTCGTGATCACCTACATAATTCTCCACTACCTTATAGCTACTTTTCATTTGATAATTCGTTATATCTTTATTTTTTAGTTGTCAAAGGGAGGGGTACTGTGGGTAAAGGGATACGACACTCAAAAATGCTGGCGCAACAGTGTATATGCGTTTTCTGTATCTGCACCCTATAGTTGCGCTGTTACTAAACCATATCAATTGTAAATTGTCATACTTCGAAGAAATAAAAAGTATTCGGGAATAATGTAAGCAGCAAAAAGTTCGTGAACGTCAGACCATTTGATTATAAAGCTTTTGAAAAATAGTAAGAAGATACATTTTATTTACGTTTTTTCTTACATGGATGCCCAAAGATAATCCGCCTGAAAGGAACGCACGCAAGGAAAATATATCCTGTCATGTTAACACGCCAAATGATAATGGGAGAGCTTTTCTTCGACTTCGAGACTAGCCGATGAAAGCAGTATCTTTGAAGATGCTTTGCTGTTGGCTGCAGCAGTCCATGCCGGAAAGGCGGCTGGCCAAAGACGTCATAGGTCATACCAAGAAAAGTGGTCTGGAAACAGCAATATTCTCGGTCATCGCTGAGGGAGATGAGAACATGACTGCAGTCTACCAAACTATGACCGTAGATGGCTTAACAGGATTGTCCGTGCTAACGAAAGAAATGGTTAGAGTCGTTACACGAAGAGCCGAGGTAGATATGAAACGTGTGGAAAAGGACCTGCTTCGCGCCGAGTTCATCTCCCTTTGCTTCTTGTTGGACACACACGGGATGCAGTAATTCACAAATACGAATTGCCCGATTCAATCAAGACGATTGTTTTATACGAACCGTTCACATCCTCCACTGCCGACGCCGAGATTAAAATAGCCGATAATCCATTCGCCAAAGGCTCAGTCCGCTTAGCTTACCATGGCATTTATCATAATCGCTTGAACTTGATTATGACATACTTTCAATATAAATAATTTTTGTTTATGTCTAGGTGAGCTAAAAGAAGGGAGTACACCTAATTTTCATCAAGTGGTTTTCAAGGAGATGATCACGCTGGCCACACACCGCAGCTGTGATCGTCAACGGTACTTGACGGACCTAGAAACGCAAACTGTCGCATCTAAGCTCGCCTTGGAGTTCAATCAAATGTTGAATAAAACCCCGAAAAAGTCTCACATCCAGATCAAGTTCTTGAAAGCCAAAGTAGTGCATATCAAGAACAGTTCTCGCTGGTTAGCTTGCGAAAACCGATTCCCTGATGAAGCTCTACCAATGATAAAGTTCAACAATAATGCGGGATTCGTTCAAGATCCAGGGACGATGGATTCTGATGGGAAAACTCGACTTGAACTGGCCACTGCCTTTTCCCATTTCACTTATTCAATTACAGGAGGTTACTTATTAGTTTGCGATATACAGGGTATTCGGGCCAAAGATTCCACAGATGTATACACTCTTTTGCTCACTTATCCCGCCATTCATTGTGCTCAACATCCTCCACGATTCGGTAAAACTAACCTTGGACAAAATGGTTTCAATCGATTTTTTAAAGAATGCAACCAATACTGCCGCGCTCTGAAGCTAGCCATGCCGACAGAATTGGAAGAATAATCGCTTTTGTTTAATAAACGATTTATTTCCTTGCTAAATTCTTTTTTTAAAGCAACAAAACGGGCTTGTGTGGCAGTGAATACAATTTTGGGTTCCGAAGAGTGGCGGCTGTTAGCTAATTGAATAACAACTATAATAAATGAAGTGAGTGATTTACGAATAGCTAAATTCGACCGACACAGTCTTTCGTTGGTTGAGGCCGTTGAGCTTCTTAGACCCACTTAATTTGACCAATCCTCATTCTAACTAGATGATTAACTTGATCTTTTTCTGATTTTTTTTAAGTTTTAGGTAATTTGTTCAAATTAAATTAAATCAAAATATTTCTTTATCACGAAAAGTTTGCAGTTGGGTCAAAAAGTACAGCCGCAGCTCGCTGATAAACAGTTTTTCTCACTTGAGCGCTACTCACGCGGATTGCTAAATGTTATAATTTTAAAGACGCTGATACATTATGAGACATAGGTCTATTTTACAATGCCATGAATGATCAAGAGTTCAAACTTTGGGAGGCACTGAAAAAACAACAAATTAAGGAAATAAACAGAGGACTAAATTGAAACCGTATTTGGAACTGCCTCAAATCAGGAGTTGAGGCCTTTTTTGATCTTGTCCATGAGAGTTGGCAGTTGCCCGATGTGGTGGTCCACGCACCGTACGGCACACTCCTCGAATTCGCCTCGGAAGCGTTTCATCTCAGTTTCCGTAGGGTTGGGCCCTACTTTTTCCTTAATGCGATCCTGACAGAGGAGGACACCACGTTGGAGCCGATCTTGGAACTGAGCTAGTTCTGATTGAACATACTCTTGGGCCCTGGTGATGTCTCTCTGGCAAGACTCTACACAACTGTGTACAGAGTTCATTGATGCCTTGGAGTCAGAACAGCATTCTGCAGCACAGAGATGCATAGTTCGCTGCAAAAACAAAATAAAAGAGACAATTTAGAATTTAGTTTCAATTGTTTTGAGGTTTTTTAAAAAATAATTTTATTTATTTGAAAAATATTATACATCCTATGCTCAAATAAATTAGCTAGCAATTTGATTGAACTCAAAACATGTTTGTATAAATTAGTTCTGACTCTACCTGCATTTGGCGTAACTTCGTTTTTTCGATGTCATCAACAAAGTTGGAAAGGGCCGTCTGGACACGGTGCTGAGCTTCCTCTGCTGACATGCTTTCACTTGATGTAGGTAATTGTTAAAGTTAACAAATTCTTTAAAATTTAAGAAAAGTAAATCATTAGAAATATAATATAACAAAGTGTTTGATGAGAAAATGCCGGTACCGTAGCGTGCAACACGTCGAGCTCTTTTTCGTACGCACTACGCGTGATAAACGTCGACTGCTACATTAGTACATTGGGCTTTTAGTTGAAAAAGAAAGCCCCTACCAGCTAGCGGCTCGCACTGAGTGCGCTCAAAATTTTTAATTTTATTTTACAGCATTTACGACTTTAGGTCAGGTTTAAATATTGCAAGAACACTTTTATACTTTGTATGTTTCAGTTTTAAATAGTATTGTAAGAAAAAAAAATAGATTAAATAGAGCTTAATGAGCGATTATTTTTTACATGGCGAGTAATCGAGTATTTTAAAAAATATATTTCACGGCTCACCTATCCCATAATCCTTTGCTAGATGACTGCTTTTGCGCTCACCACCTTTCTTGAATAGACGAAACTATGAAATCGATGAAACTGATCTTGCTCATCAACTTCCATTTGCTTTACGCGACTACTTAAAATTGCGCAACTTTAAGTATTTGGTATCGGGGAATGGCACGCTATCGCGCCGGAAAGCAGTTTCAAAAGCTTGGTGGATTCATCAATGACGTAAAATTTTTATTCATCCCGTGTAATTACTACATGCATTATGTAGTTTGATTAACAGCAACAGGAAAATCCTCAATTTTTTTTTAAGTCCTAACAAACCATGAATCATGATGTGTCCTTGTAATTCTAAATTACTTATATCTCTAGCATTAGTATGATTTGTTGTTCCAATCTATCGAAGAGGGATTTCCATTTTTATACTGCTTTTTGACAGCTTAGTATCCCAAACTGGTGATGGTATTTGAAAATAGTTGGCCCAATTTGGTAAAAGCTCTGACACTCGCCGGTGCATTGGGATCAGAAGAGGATGCTGAACTTTCAGATTCTGCTATTTTATCGGAAATTTAATGAATATATTAGATATATCACCACTATTTTACACATTCTTTAACCGTTTTATAATAATTGATTTATGTTCTAAACTAGAGGACGAGTATGCTGCTAAACTGTTCGATCCTGATATATAATTATTCGTTAATTTAAAGAGTTCTTCACAGATTTTGAGAATGTGGTAGTAGCTACATTATTATATTTTTAGTTACCGAAATTGGTTGACCAATCTCCGCAAGTGGGAAAATTCTTGGGTACAGGTGGGAAATCTGAAAAGTTGCCAACTTTAAGGATCAATCCCATTCCAAGACCCGTATGAATCGCGTGATCACAATGCAGCAACCACAACCCTAAATTTGGCAGGAATCAAAATAAGTTTTAAATAGCTCTTCATGACACCTTAAAAAAATACCAGGATTAGTTGCCATGAATCGAACAATCGTATAGCCTCCATCAGGCACTGGAACAGTGTCTTTGATAGGGGCGTTCACTAAATTACGTTTTATCTTGCCATTTGCATCCATGATTTTCACCTGATCCAAAGTTATATTCCTGCCGAGACGTTGCATGGCCACCACTCGGAAAGATGTTCCGTGGATGTGGAAAGGATGGTAACTGTCGCTTTGAGTGCCTGAGGAATTATAAGATGCTTTAGAATTCAAACAGTTGGACTTCTTCGTATTACCTTGGTCTACTAAAATAAGCTCTACGAGAGATCCAAGTGGTATGTGAAGAGTGTATGTGCAGGAACAGAAAGTTGTATTGCAATTCGACATGGAAGTCTCGTTGCATAGTAATGCATTGGGATCATTAGCCGTGCTGTATTGCGATAAAAGTGGAGCGGAAGGTAACTTGAAATTGATGCGGTTGATCATTGGTATGCTTAAACGTTGGAGTTGCTCACCTTAAAAAAAAGTGGTTTATTAAAATAGTAATAGTTGATTTTAAATCTATACAAATTCTCACTTCCGAAAAGAGGATAACTAGCATCGATATTTTTAGAAAATTTGAACGTATTGAGGGGATACAAATCGAAAGCCAAAAAGTATTTCAAGTCAGGTGTTCCATTCCAATCTGTCTTATTGTCCGTCAACCCTTTCAAATCTGCAATGGATATGGTCGTATTCAAGTCTCCAGGTGCGATATTGACTGGATTTAATATCTGAAAAAGGACTTGGAATAACCGGAAGTTTGAATTACAAATTGACATAATAATACCTTTCCAGCTCGATTCGAATTTGCAAAAGTCATGACCTGCGCAGGTTCATAAATGGGTGCTCCCGTGTAATTTAGAATAGCAGCTTGAAATATCCTTGTTGTGTTCAACTCCATCTCGCACCTGAAGCGCATCCAGTAGGAAGCAACGGATTTGTTTGCTGTCAAAACAAAATCGTATCGCTCGCCGGAAGTCATCATAATTGAATCCACTATGTTTCCAATTGAATTTTACATCAGAAAATGTTAAAATTTTCATTTGAAAAATTACCTTCGATGGGTTGAATGGGGTTTCCGTCAGTTGCAATAACCGTCATGGTGTGGCTATCGATTGACATTTGTATGGAACAGTCCATCACTCCTACGCTAATCATTCGGAAACGATATCGTTTTCCCTTTTTGAGTAGGGGAATCCATGTGAAATTATTTCTCTAAATAAGTAAACAGAAAAATGTATACCTTATCAACGTTAAATGTAGAATAAGGAACAACACCGTCGTAAGAATTTGGAGGCGGAGTTTTGTATTGTCTTGCGACACGTCCTTTTCCGTTAACAAGAATCGTATAGGGTACAGGATCTTCCCCTGTGAATGAAGAAAAAAACTCTATGACAAGAGAAAACAATAATAAGGTGTTTCATCATTATAAATACCATCGAACAGATATGAAGCGAGGCTCATCATTGCCATCTCTCTTCTCCAATCAGACACCATGATGACGTGCTCAGGTAGATCAACGTCATACAGCTTTGATTGAGGATCGGATTTAGGGCTTTGCCGCACAATGACAGAGCCAAACAAACCATCAGCTCGTTGTAAACCTATTTTAAATTATGGTTTTATATGGATGAAAATGTAATAAGGCTACTTATGCTACCGCTATGTGAATGGTAGAGATGCGTTCCAGGATTTTTGGCAGTAAAGTTGTAGGAAAACACGGACCCAAAAGAAATGGGACATTGAGTCAACATGGGGACACCGTCCATGTACGGATTTTGATCCTATTTACTAATTAGTTTACTAAGATAGCTGAAAGATGATTTAACGTTACAGTTACCATGGTAACACCGTGCCAATGAATAGAAAGTCCTTCTCCCAGAAGACGATTCCTGACATTCACTATTACTTGATCTCCAGTGCATACCTATGATTTCCACTAGATGATATAGATTCTATTAGATATACTTATAGAAATACCTGAATGGATGGACCGGGCATCTGCCCATTAATGACGACGACAGGTCGCTTAGAGCCTTCGGCTGTAATACAGTCTGGCAAGTAGCAATGAGTGTAAAATTTGCTGGGTTTGGGGCACTCGTAACAAGCTTTGCTCATCGTAAAATGGAAATGAGCAGTGAAGTTAAAGATGCAAGTCTGTGGTGGTCCGTCATTGCAGGTACGTTGACATGGATCATTTGCCACTTGGGATTGACATCCTTTTATATCATAGAACAGGATTGAAGACTCTTCAAAGTATTAGAAGGTTACTTTTACCTGAAAAAAGGAAGATGAGCGCTACTGGTAGCAGCTTTGAAAGAAACATATTGCTCGTTCGATAAACTGAGGGTATCTAAACAGAAATCGCTGTAGGTAGGCTGCAGTATTCTATGTGCGTAGAAGAAAAGTGTGGCTCGATTACCGGAACATCAGGAGGAAGTGGCGGAATAATCGATGTTACGCAACTGTATCGAATCATATAAAATTGAAATAAATGCCATGGGTGCAAATAAATACAAACTTTATGATGAATATCGTCGCTTCTTATTTTTCATGAAAATTTCAATTCCTTTCAAAATAAAAAAGGATGACTGACTGACTCATTGGAACCATATTTCCAATGAAATCCAGGTTTATTTCTTGCAGAGTACAGAACGATGTACGCACATCTTTATTAATCCTGACAAATGAGATATTCCATCTTATCCGCAAAATAATGCATCGTTTACAATCTGCGCATTGTCGACAAATGAATGTAGGAACCTAGTCGTTTATTATTATCATATAACAAAATAAATGTCGTTCAGTGGCAATTTAAAGAGTACAGTATAGGTATACAGTCAATTGCACGTAAAGTAAGCAGCTCTCAAATATACATACGTCAATATAAAGCTGGCTTAAATAAATCCACTTTAAAATGTAGATAAACGTCCTATCAGGTTACAGTGTTCATCTCAAGTAATGCAACACAGTAAAGGCACAAAAGAATTTCCACCACCACAAGAAAGATTGATGGGTTATTGATCCTGATGTATACTGTGCATCAGAGTGGAAGAGGGAACCCGAACCGTTTACAAGTCGGTGGGGTACGATCAAGTTATCCAGGAAGAAGGAGTTACTATTAGTGGACTGTTGCTCCGCGCTGGATCTATTCCTTTCTATCTCCTCGTAACTGATCAAAATTTCGTTGCTTGCATTGTTTCCACCTCCATTCAGATAAATCACTTCGTTCTGTGATGGAATGAGGATTGGCTTGTTCGCTTCTTCTTCGATGACATCGGGAACCCAACTGCCGCATTTCGGGAAATTTTTCGGGACAGGAGGGAAATCTGTGTGCTCCCCAACTTTGAAAATCAGTCCCATTCCAACTTCAATGTGGAATGAAAGATGGCAATGAAATAGCCAATATCCTAAAAAAGGTAAACATAACTGTAATATTTGAAGAGTTACGCATATTAAATCACGTACGTACCAGGATTCTTTGCAACGAAGCGGATTATTGTAAAACCTCCGTCTGGAACGGCAACAGTATCTTTGATCGGAGCGTCTACCAAGTTTCTGTGTATGAGGCCCTGTTTATCCAACTCTTTGATCTGATTTACTGTAACCGAGCTTCCAATACGTTCCATTGCAACGACTCGAAAATCCGAACCGTGGAGATGGAACGGATGCGTAGCATCAAAAGTTACACCTATAATTCAATAATACACTCTTTAATGACCCATATAATCTTTTAAATGAATAACTCTAAGTACCTTCGTCAATCAGGATCAACTCAACAAGAGATCCCAAAGGAATTTGTAGTGTATAGGTGCAATGACAGAATTCTTTAGAACAATTGGTCATCATAGAAGATTCATTGCACAATGTTTCAGGTTTGATCACATCGTATTGGGATAGCGGAGGTGACGATGGCATCTTCAAGCTAATATGGTTCAACTGAGGTGTAAACAGACGGTGATGCTTTTCCACTAATATGAACCAAATGAACAAATTATTTTAAATATTTATTGTATGTTATCTGGGGACTGTATACCTCCAAAAAGAGGATAGAATTCGGGATCGTGAAACTCTTTGTTATCGATTGAATAGAAATCGTAGGCCAAAATGAATTTGCGATCGGGTTCCCCAGCCCAACTTTGATTTGCTTCCGCCGTTAAAGCTTTTAATTCGGCTACTGTAACTTGATCTTCGTTGCCAGGAGCCAAATTTACTGGATTCAGGATCTAAAATTGAAGTAGAGCTTATAAATATTTATGATCGAATGAGTGTAATCTCTCTCGGATAATATACTTTTCCAGGTCGAACCGTGTTTTCGTAGGTCAATTCATCTTCGGGCTCAGTGTTTGGAGCACCCTGATAGCGGAGAAGAGCAGCTTGAAACACTCTTTTATGGAAGCAATCCATCAATCCGTGCAGCCTGATCCAGTAGGTCGAAATGGTTTGATTCGCTCTCAGCACAAAGTCGAATCTCTCCCCAGCGTCAATCACCAATGAATCCACTAAAAGTAGAAAAAGGCAACATCAACAATTACCTGCGAACCTGCTAGTAGAATTAGACTATTAATTGTATACCTTCAACTGGTTGAACTGGATTTCCATCACTGGCAATCACTAATAGAGTATGATTATCAACAGAAAGCTGGATTGGGCAGTTAAGGAATCCATTACTGATCATCCGGAATCGATAACTAAGTCCCTGTTATATCAAGACATTCTAAAAATGATGTAATTTATGACCAAAAAAATGGGATGGTTACCTTAGTGACGTTGAATAAAGAAAGAGGCATCAACTGTTCAGGAGTTAATTCTTTCCTGGGTTTTGGAATTCTGCCTCTTCCATTGATGATCATGCTGGAGGCTTTATTGTCTCCATCGTCGTGGTGGTGAGCGACGAATTTTGCTGCACCAAGTTGATCTATCCAATCAGAGACGAGTATGACGTGTTCCGGAAGATCCATATCATATAATGACGAATGAGGATCTTTTGAACGGCTTTGACGGACAATAAGAGAACCAAACACTCCATCAGCTCGCTGGAACTCTGTAAAAAACCACACACTTATTCATATATCTTTTATTTTTTAAATCTACTTAAGATTCAAAACTACCTGAATGCGAATGGTAGAAGTGCGTTCCAGCATTTTCGGCCAGAAAGTTATAACGGAACGTCGAAGCAGGTGAGATTGGGCATTGAGTCACCAAAGGAACTCCATCCATGTATGGTGTATTTTTCTATATAAATTATTTTTCGTTACTTATGTTCAAAAAAATTCCAGAGAGAGTACTAAACAGGTAGATTCTCTCCGATATTTGAGACAGGTATATTATTTTTCAAACTCTAAAATTCTTGGTACGAACCCGTATTGTCCTTGAATCACCTGTTAATTGGAGCAATAGACTGTTGTGTTTAAAATCAGAGCGTATAAATTACCATATGTATGCCGTGCCAATGGATAGTGGTCGTGTCTCCCGGCAGGTGGTTCTTGACGTCAACGACGATCCGATCACCTTGGCACACCTTCGCGTGATATGATGAGATGCCGGAAGGATGAGCAGAAGTTTAATAACCTTGAATATCAACGACTAACTCTTATGAATTTATAACAAACCTGAATAGAAGGCCCTGGGAGCGTCCGGTTAATAACAACAATACCCCTTTCAACGCCATCGGCTGCGACGCAGTGATGACGGGCGCAATCCGTAGTATTGAAAGGACAATCGAAACAAGCTTTACTCATAGTGAAGTAGTACTCTATGTGGAAGATGTAAGAGCAAACCCTTGCGGGACCATTCTCATCGCACTCTCTTTGACACGGATTAACCAGACCGGCATCATCTGCTGCTAATATCCAATGTTAATATGCAATCAATATAAAGAGATATTTAAAAAAACTATTACCTGCTGAACAGGAAACAATGACAGCAATGAAAATGTGTAGCAGAATGTACGAATTCATCTCTGCAACTGAACAAAAAGAAAATCAGTTGGCAACTGTTTTCCTGTTTTACGTAACTATGTCCTTTATTTTTAAATAAAGCGGCACGTGATCTATATTAAAACGTTGTGATCGCTCCGCTCGACTGTTCGAGACTGGAGAAAAATAATGAGCCACGCGCTTTAAGTCTCCTGAGCCGCATACAGAGACGACTTCTTGGTCAGTATACATGTATATCAAATCAGGGGAAGTCCGCTCATATTCTCATGTCGGACGGTGGCCTTGCTGCTGGTACTTGGGGGGCAGCACGTCTATGCGGTTGCAAAACATCTGCTGCTGCTGCTCCGTTGTCTCTTATTCCAGAGTCTCGAAGAGAGGAGCCGCAAATGAAAGTTCCAAGAGACCAACAAGTCACACCGTCCTCAACTTTCACTCTTCTTTTTTTTCTGGATGCCTCTTTTTAGGCATGTCACAATCAAAATATAAAAAGTTCTTAAGTTACTGCCCCCCATCAGCACCGTTAAGGGGCGCAATCATTTGTAAATACATATAGAAATGGGGTCAAGCAGTATAGACTTATTGCTTCCCCTTCCAGGCACTGTTATTCCTCTCACTCTCTTCCGACATTGAAAGAGCTCATCAGAGAATATCGCAAGTCAGAAGGGGGGTAAAAAGGAAAGGAGAAGGAGAAGCCTGTAAATCAATGGAACGACAAAAAAGAAGACTTTCCCTTTCGTTGATGAAAGAGATAAGCTGTCGGAGGCCCAGTGTGAAGAGCGCCAATTGATCCTTTGGGCATTTTAGCAACTTCCCTTTACTTTTGGGGTAGACATAATTTCAAGGCCGAATATTTTTAAGGAAAAAGGAAATCTTTGGAGATATAATCATCGTCGACTAGTTGTGAAATTCACTAGAATAGGTGTATTTCATACCCTTGAATAAAAAGAAATTAGGGGAATTTATTGAATTATGCAATTTGGGAGTCACCTAAATCGTGATGCAGTTACAATACCAAGAATATTTTTACTGGTATCAACTCATCGCATATCTTTATCATTTCATATACCTCTTGGGGCGAAGTGTGCAATTTGGGAATACCCGATGTCTGGTCAACACAAATCTTTTCTTTAAAAAGGGTAAAACCTCGGTGACTGGCACCAACCTAGCACCGTATCGCCTGATTGCAGGCCCGAGAATCAGGAAATTCCCAGTGTTTGTTCTCTTGTTTGTTGGTTGTTCCATACATGCAAATTACATGCCGCCGCAGTGCGTTCATCTTGGAAGACGCAATAATAATTCAAAAGGGCAAACGAATCCGGTTCAAGATTCGGGAAATTCCCACTTTTTCCTGTTTTGTTTTGTTCGATATTAACTGCTTAAAGTATAGTTTATTGGCGAGAGGTTACAAGAATTTAAAAATAATACCATCACATGCCATCGCAGTGAGTTCATCTAGGAAGACGCAATATATTTCAAGGGCAAACGCCTCTAGAAACACTTTCATGCAGTGTTATTTATTCTGGTAATGGCTTTCTTGGGGTTCTTTTAAGCCGGAACTACTCTCCGCCAAAGTTTACGCACTTTGGGATTTCAATTTTAAGGAAAAAAACCTTCTTATATAAATGAGTTGTGCGAACCTCGTGATTGAATATTTTTTAGCTGGTTTAAACAACTTTTTATAATTGAGAATCTTGATGCTCGGCACGTAGGAAGATGAGAGTTTTTCAATTCTTCTTCCGCACACTTTTTGCGTGTTTGCAACTTTTCCTTTATCATAAAAAACTTGAAAAAGTTTGGAACAAAGAAATACGTGCATATTTAATTATTTTTATAAAGTATTTCCTACTTGAATTTATAATTAAAATTGATTTATAAGATATGAATTCATTCATTATTTGTGACAATTCTCTCTATAGCAAACATGAAAATCTGAATATGTTATACTGATGACATCTCATCGGAAACACATCTACCGTGCCGCTTTACCCCGTGTTACTTTTCAAGGCCATAAAGTTACATATTAAAAATATATAAAAGCATCCCAACACGTTTACTACGTAGAAACGTGAATGCGCAACTGCGAGTCTGTTTGGACGACGAGCTCATCCAGAGCCTTGGTTGGAGTGATAAAGTAAGACATCAGTCATGCTGAAGCACCTACCCACGCCAAGTAATATTTCCCCTTTCAGCACGCCGTAACGTCAATCACCCGAATAACAATCACGATAAAAAGGATCGGCAGCAGAATATCGACCTGACCTGAATGCAATATGCCAATAGCAACGAAGTGATGGTCCGGCGTCGGCATTCTCCAGTACCACCTTGCCTGACAAACTCCTCTAGGAGTCTTCCGTCCACAATCTTAAACTTTGACAGGAGGTACAGTGATCATCAAATGAACAGCCTTGAGGTATTTATTATGTCATATTTCAAATAAAACTATATTTTTGCCATACACGCAAATATTCATACTTTGTGCGTCATTCACATTTGTAAACAAAGTTATACGAGCTGCAACTTTCTGAATGGAATTTTAAAAGTATATCCTGTCGCTTTTAATACAATAGTATAAAGAAGTCCACTGTTACACATCATTGTTGTGCACGGATTTATACAAGGAAAAAGATTTCGCTTGCAGGACTATGTTACGAATGGAGATGACCGAAGTGGATCCCAAGATACCGTCGAAAATGGAGATAGCAGCGGTCCTAGTAATCATCAAACTCCGACACAATCCGGCGTTCGTGAGTATCGAATTCACTTCTTATTCCGACCAAAAGAGAATCAAGCTACTACAGAAATGTGCAAAAGAAATTGTATCGGCCAAACATGCACTACTGACATTTGATAGATTTTCTGCCAAATAGAGAAAGCCGCTGAGTTATTGTACATTGGATTACGTAATCTATTATTTGCTTCCTTATTTTTTTTTATTGTCTGATGACTTTGACAAACGGTCTCCAGTTCTGTAATTACTCTCTCGTGCTCAACAGCTCTTTATTTTCATTGAACACGATAGCCAATCATTCTTTGAAACATTATAGAGAACAGTTGCAATTCTTTTTTTTCGTTATTGTTTACATTTCTCAATCTTTGACGTTAACGCGAATTCTTCTTGCTAAAATCTAAAGCTCTAAATACAACTCATTCTGTCAAGGAACCGATAAGATTAGTGTCCAAAGAAAGTGAAAGCTATAGTTTCGGTCGGCATTATTATATTGCTTTCCGTTGCGGTTCAGAAGAAAACACTGCACAGTTCAATAACTTCTTCTGTTCCCTTCATTATTATTCTTGCTCATTCTTATAATATGTTTATATTCACCATCAGCGTGTGAAAAGATTCCATTGCGGTAGCCCAAAATGTAAAAAAAAGAGGGAGGAAAATACCGTATGCACGAGCAAGTAGATGTAGATGAGTTGATGGCGTGCTCCTATACTCCCTCTCTACATTCGTAGGCCTGCCCATTAAATACGCTGTGATTAGGAAAATCCGGTCCAGATTGAATCATAATAATTTATTCAGAGTATATTTATTGATTGTGACACTACAGGACGTACGACAGGATTGAGAGAGCCGGGAGGTCTTCATCGGCACCGTCAGTGCTCCTGGCCGGTCATCGGAGGGACGCCCATTACTGAACCCACTGCCATAGTAAGAATTGAACAATTTTATGTGTATTTTTTCATTCAAAACAAACTTTGAAACGAGGTCATACGCAATTTATTAATGTTGGCGGAAGAAGGTCAGTAATGCGTCAAGGCTAATAATTTATTATTACGACTGCTGTATAGCCATACGTACTGTATAAATAAAAAAGGAGAAGAAAAATATAGGGAGTTATTTAATTGCAACTAGGACCATGTATACGGGATCTCAGTGGGCTACCAGAACAAGCTGATGAATCACTTTTTGGCACGCTAGATGCTTGTTGACGTCCGGCTGCTAACTCCGTGTCGCACCTCGTCTGTATAGGGTGCTGACGTATAGAGCTCCGTGAACAATGCCATTACGGTGATGTTGTATACATATACGTGCACCACAGTCCATCATCGAAACCTTCTAGTTCAAATATTACCTTATAGAATGCTTCTGCTGACGTCTATATATAAAATTGCTCTTTTTGTGTTCAATATTTATAGATCGTAAGTAATCTAAATATAGAATATTCTACGAATTTTGGTGTTATGAATAGAAACTTTTTATCCAGTGATCCTGCTGTTTACAATCCGCGAATTCCCGTTAAGGTTCACGAGTCCAGACATCACGAAATGTCTACAGGACAGTGACCGGCATGAATATTAATTTTAGCTTTATTACATATATATGTGAGACAGAAATAGAAAAAACTTTTCTTTCTACTCTAATATTCTTATACAGGCTTTAAGAAGGATCGTTTTTGGCCAATGTCCCACAACTATTCGGGCAGAATTTTTTACACGAGGACCAGGTATGTACTATTTTTATATAAGAAGAAAACAATTTTGTCCACCTTCTTTATTTCCATTTTTTTTTCTGTAGGATTACTTTTTAGGGAAGCGGATAGAGAAATGGGCTTTGCCTTAACTTTAGGAAACGCCGCATTTGTCCCCGTAATCCGCTCCATCCTGATGGTCATCCAGGCGCATATTTTACGTGCCCTCCTCTTTGAAGTTCGATCATCCTGCTTCTACCGACCAAAGTTTTATATCCGCCTCTTTTTTTACATGAAAAAGGACCTCTCTTTTATTACAAAGTTTCTTTTTTCTTGATATAGCCCGATGACACCTTCTCCTATGATGCAGCAAGATGCACTGTGCACTGCCTTCACGGACATGATGTGGAGGGCGGGTGGAAGTCAATCTTGCGTCGTCTGCCTTCCTCATTTGACCTTATGTCACGTTCCAGAATCGGAAGTGTACAACAAAGATGGTAATAAATCGAGTCACAATGAAATATCTTTCTTCGATATATTTAACATTTTATGACTTCTTTTTCAGGCGTCACAGAAAAGGTATTTGATGTATGATAACAAATTTGAACAAATTTTGATTTTATTTTCCGTGTGAATAGCTCCACTTATTCAGTTTCGATAACCGCGAAAGTCTTTATCAACTTTTCCGGCGATACATATCTATTGTAAGATTTATAAATGATTCATAAAATCAAGATTTGATTATGAAGATGTTATATGCGTATTGTATAGTTTCAACAGGACCCCGGACCGGCTTTAATACTCTTGTTATATAGTTTGATTTTATCCAGAGGGATCGAAAGGTAATTTTCTCTAAAGTCAACGTCCTCTTAAAGATATTCAATCGCTATCCATGGTTTTTTGAATATTCATAGAGTCCTTGAAGACATGGGTGCACGTTTTGTAAAAGGTACCAGCATTTACCAGGAGAACCTGTTGAGCTACTCTGGGGATATCAATTTCAGGACACTCAATCTGTTCCTGATTGGTCGTGCATCCCCCTTCTTACACAACGGGACCCGCTATCACGAAAATGAAGACAATATAGTAGATGATTTTTTATTTTTATTTTTAAAAAAAACAACTTATGTTTACTTTAAAATTGATTTCCAGTTAGTGGCTGAAACTGGCGTTCCAATGCGATCTTCTATTGGTCTTCTTCTCTGGTAGATATTACATTACTTTTCAAAAAGGAATCCCTAAACTTTTTAAAATTTTAAGGATGCGAACGGAAGAGAAGACTGCCGCATATCAACTTGGTTCACGACTAAAAACTCCCCTTTTTCCTATTTGGTTGATTATTTCCTCCGACCAGGTATTATCACTTTATACATAAGCTCTTGATTTCATATACCAATTGGATCTTGTTTCTAGAGTGGAGTCCTTTTTAGTGAAGACATAGATCTGCTTAGAGACTATCGCTCCGAAATCAGGTTTCGCATCTTCTGGATTATAATTATATTATTTAGAGCATATTGTGAGAAGATTTTTGTAATTAATAGGTTCAAGCTCCACTATTACTCCAGTACTCATTTTCAAACGCAACCAGCAGTGCTAGTCGTCCGGACACGTTTGAGAGCGGATGAGACGGAAGGACATGATGAGCCTTTGCACATTTTAGACAAAATCATACGAACCAAGTAACATTTTTTTTATTTTTTAAATGTGATAAAGATCTGATTTATTGTTTCTCTTTGTATAGGTGGGAAGGTTCCCGTATTTTATGGAACGGGCTATCACCCTTCTTATGATTCCTAATGTATATAATTACTGTTGTGTAATGTGTAATAATTATGAGCAAATGCTTGAACCAATATATTGTGTCCCCCTCTATGGGTGAACGTTATACTTCGGGATTATACGAGTTTCAGATGTTCACGTCAATGACGAGGATCGATGGCGCGGCGGTGCTTCTGCTCCCGGCCGCGCCGTCCACTCGAATATTGTGGCCACAATATTTCTGAGGAGAAGTTGTTACCTTGTTTACATTTGCCTCATAAAAATGGCTACATAGCTCTTACAGACATCACGGCACGTGGAGACGATATTCGTGCGTCAAACGACGGGTCAAAAACTGCATAATATAGGCAGTAGTGCATTATTACATCGAAAGTGCGCTTCCGTTTCCGGCCAGAATAGGGTTTCAAAAGTGGAGCACCTATACTCACGAATGATGGTGCTTTTATATATCAGATGACTTGTTTCTCACACCTATATGTTATTACGTTCATTTTTATTTGTACAAAAGTAGACCGAGAGAGAATGTTTGACTATTAGTCAACATTGAAGAATTGGAAGTCGTGAGCTGCTTCTTTTTAGCGAATAGAGCTATTCTCGTAACGGAAGCTATCAACTGCTATGCAGAATGAAAAAGAAGCACCCGGCCTATAGTTTACTCGCCCGACAATAGCTTTGAGAAAAGATGAAATACAAATGATGAGTTTCACATTCAAATTCGATCGGTTTACTACAGAGCTACCAATTCTAGTTCTCCTTTAAGTGTTCAACTGATTAAGTTAATTACTTATGATTATATGTAATTAAGGACAGACTGATTCATATAGGGATTTAGCGCAACCGAGCAATAATTAAGTTATTTACCATAACATCAAATCCTACTTTTGAATTAAGTTCCAATATAATATAGCGTGTAAGCTTGGCATTGAGATAAGTTGAATAGTTGTGAATGGAGTCTGACATTATTCAGTAACAAAACTTGATCAGATCCGCCTCTGTACTATAATCATACATCCTACTGTTGATGGTGGTGGTGAATGAAGTTCCAGCAGCAATAGTCCAAAGTTTACTGCACTGTCGCGTTATTCGTAGTTGGCGGATTGATTTTTTTTCCCGCAAAGTTTGGGAGGAAATAAAGTATTGGCATTCATAACTTTGATTATGATTGTGTCTCTCGCTCCTGTCTGTGTGCTCGTAGTGCTCAATGAAAGTTATCACATATGATATGCTGGGCATCGCTCCAACAGCATTCAAAAGTTTGTTGTCGTCATCCAAGGTTGCACGCGTAGGAGTGTGTATAGATTAGGACTCCATTCAAAAACAAAAAGAGAGGGGGAAAATGAATCAAGAATAGGATTTATTGACATGAATTCCGTGAATACAAGCTCGTAGCATAAAAAAATCGCCAGTAACTTTTCGTATAGCAGTGACATTTGTTGACGGATGGCGACCTCCTACCAACCGGCCCAAAAGTTGTGAATCATATCCAGCCGTATAGTATAGGCCCTCCCATAAGTTGGATTGCCCAGGAGCCTTTATCGATGCTGTCCAACTCGAGAAACGTATGGAGAATGGATTATTCCTCACGGACAACCTACGAGAAGGCAAGAAAACAGACTATGTCGTGACATATTGCAGCACCCTGGGTTGCAAGTTGCTGACGTGCACGTATAGGCTACTCTCTATGCCTGCTCTTTTTGCCATTCCATTATTGTTAACCTTCTTTTTCTTGTTATAAATATATATACTTTATATAAAAGGGCATAGTGTGTTTAAAAGCTTTTAGATTGATCCTTTTAAGAACTAAAATGATCCAGATTAAGCTGATTTCAATTGGGACTTAATGTCTATTTACGGTTCTGCTTATTTTTGGAGGCCTCGAGTACAAGTCGTATCATAAAAGTTCTTTTCTTTTCGCTTTTGTATAGTTTGGTTGGAGTTTTAGATTGAGATTGCGTGCTTGATAGTCTCTACTGCTGTCTGTGTTCATTGCGAAAGGCTTTTCAACACGAATGGCTCTCTTTTATTCTTAGTTTCTTTATTTTTAAATGGCTGTTGTCAGGAAATAACTTGTGTCTCATTTGCTGATACTAAATTACTCGTTTTCGGGACTGTTAGCAATAAGGAGCAATTCGCGTCCTCATCTAGAAAACTCTCCAAAGTACAACTTGGTTTAGAAAGAGTCGTTAAAAGCACGAAGAGGGTAATATCGTTATTAGGTTCCGCCGTCATCATCGTCCACAAACAACTATATAGAGTATAGAGTGGTCCCCGCAGCAAGACAAGGAATCTTCTCTCTTTGCTCTTTGGGTTTCACGATTGCCCGATGGCGTGCTGTTTACATTTGCGCGCAGCTATGTAGACGTGATTCCGCCGGTATAGAGCACTATGTATCGGCAAAGGAGGGAGAAGAACACGTGCGCCGTACCCGCAAGGAGGAGCATGAATCACTTGCTGTGTTTTCCCCCCGTGCGACGTCCTGGTCTCCGCCCCCTCTTCGATACCCGACAGTCAATATAGGCTGCCCGTCTCCACACTGTTCTTCCACAGTCACTCGCCTTCTTCCGTCCGTCCAGCAGCATGACTCGCTATCCGGGTCGAACGACGCTCGGCCTCGGGGAGAGGAACCCGATGCTCAACACCAACTTGCCCCTGCCGCCCACTCTGGGTACGCCCATCACTGAGCCAACGGCAATCGTGAGTATTTAAACGACTCTTCTTCTTCTTCTATTTACATTCTGTTGTCCTGGTGTGTTTTTCTTTTTCACTTTTCCCTTCCGGGTTACCTGTATTTAATCGATCAAGTCCGACGATCGATGATGCTATTGACCCATTTTCACTCTTGTTTAGATTGTCTGTTAAGTGTTTCCCCTTTTGCTTTCTTCTCTTGAGCAACTAGTAGACTCCTCTGACCTCCATTTGAATGACTTATTTTAAAAGGAATACTAGTGTATACCATGCTCTATAAGGTGTTCTAATGAAAATTGCAGTCGAAAGAGAACACGTCTCTCTCATTTGTTATGAATGTTTTTGTTGACTGGGATCGCGTGTGCAACCCGAGCACAGTATCACTGAAAAACGAGGGGGTAGAGACTGAACAATAGAAGAGTAGGACGGGCTTCCAACGTTTTCAAATTTGTTCTTGCGCGCGCTGTTGCACCGACACAGCGCGCGTCGCACAACAATGCTAAAAGGCTAGCTTCACCCCCTACCATTTGTTGTGATTATGTATAAACACCACATAGCTACCTGTCAACTGAAGAAGAAATTTGATTGGTGACGATCGTTATTCATCTGGTTCTATTTTCTCTTGTATACGCATAGGCACTGAGACAAATCGTCTTTGGTCAGTGCCCAGCCATTACCCGCTCCGAGTTCTTTTCACGCGGCCCAGGTATGGTCTTCCGGGAGCCGGAGCAAGCCGCTGAGCTATGGGCTGACCTTTACAAACTCGGACATGCTACCAATGGCCCGCTCCGTACTGATGGTCATCCAGGCTCACATTGTCCGCACTCTTCTCTTCGAGAACGATGTATCTAAAATGCCCAAATCCAGGTAAATCCAATATTAAGACCAATTCACGAGTGTGTGTGAAAAGCGTTGCAATTTCTATTTACTCTATCGTCTACTACAACGTCGTGCAAAGGTAGTATATGGTTGAGGATCGATACCGATTCGCGTCTTCTCATCAGCTATCGAATTTTTGTTGTGTTGGATGTATATACAATCACGTGAACCTTGCATTTCACCTGTCTCCGTCCAATCAGTTGTTTGTGCATGTTTCAGCACATATGAGAGCGATGACACGCAAAGTATTGAAAGGGGTGCGGATTTGCTGTCGTGTATACCTAGCTAGCAGCATACATAAAATGAGAAAACACAAGTAAACTTTGATCGATATACATAAATCAACGCAATCCCAGAGTAACAAAATATATTATGTAGCGCAGAACGAAATTATTTTATTTGATACGAAGAGTAGACATAACTGAGTTTTTGAACCGCAATCTATGAAGTTAACTTGTTCTCGCTATACGACTACTAAATCCAGAGAATTTGAATGGATTCTTGTCGAAGAAATTCGTCTATCATTAGTATTCATAAAAGTACAAACACTAAAGGTTGCTGAAGGACTCGTGTTGCACACTTTACAACTTTTTTACTACTGTCAAATAAGTAAAGAATGTAGCCTAACCGAATTTTAGTATGGTTGCGTAAATATTGTTATATGCCTATATTTCCCAGGAAATACCACGTTCATTTTTTTCTTATGTTATGTTATATATTTAGAAGGCATCCGCTGGAGCCATCGAGAACGTTACAAAAAGAGGCACTGTGCTCTACAATCGCAGATATCCTGTGGAGGGCCGGCGGGGGAAAGTCCTGCATACTCACGCTACCCAGTAAAACGACTTACCTTCCAAGTTCAAATGAGTTCAATCAAGATGGAGTAACAGAGCGGGTATTACTATAATTGATCTATTACATGAATACTGTTTTCTAATTATTCATTTTAATTAATTCTAGTTGCAAGTGATCACTTTTGATCAAAACAGTGAACTGATGACAACATTACGTCGCTATCTCTACATGGTATTACAAATATTTTCATACGTGATTTTTTCAAATGACATTTAAACGAACCATATTCTGCGTCATTAACAGTTTCAAGAAGATCCTGGTCCCGGTGTTTTGCTTCTGATCTATAGTGCAGCTCTTTCAAGGGGTATTGATAGGTATGTCAAACACCAAAATTGAATTTAATACCTTCATACAGTAGAGGCTACACTTTGACTAATAAATCACTTCACATAAACTAATATATTTATTTGATTTTAAATTTGATAGAATTGCAGAAGATATGTGTGGTCGCATGATCCACTACAAAGGAGATGTTAACATTGAATGCCACCTGGCGAGCTTGAAAGGGAGCATTTCCTACAGCATTCTATGTCTTCTAATGACCGGGAGAGCCTCCATGTTCCTTCACAACGGAGTTCAATATCGTGGAGATGAGGACAAAGCTGTGAGCTTTACAATTTAAAGTTTTAGTTCCCCATTTTATTGTAATTAACTAATATGATTGGAAACTATATAGGCAATAGCTGAGACGGGCATATTAATCCGATCTCCGCTCGGGATCCTCGTCTGGATGGGCACCGAGGATAAGACGGAGGCACTCAATATAGGATCTCGCCTTAAAACGCCTCTCTTCCCCATCTGGTTGGTCCTATCGGGCAATGAAAATGTCGGTCTCCTTTTCTGCTTAGACCGTGCTTTGATGAGAGACTATCGCAACGAATACAAGTACGAAATCCAAATATCTATCTTATTTTCAAATCTCTTTATTCAACGATCTTTTGATATAATTGCAGATTCCAGCTTCACTATTATAGTAGTTCACATTTCCAGACGGCTGAAGCTATTCTGGGAATCTCTACGCGAGGATCGGAAGATGCGGACGCTCAAAATACAGCTGCAGAGCAAAGTACTCCGCCTGTATTAGAGAGAATCATACGAACAAAGTAGGATGCATCATTTGAAATTAATATAACTACTTATGTCTAATCTTTAAACGTATGCAACAGATGGGGCGGAGCACGCATCAATTGGAATGGAGCTACGCCGTTCTTTTGAGAACCACCTTGCCTGAAAAATCGCGATCCTGGGTCAAGGTGGTTACATAGAAAATATCTGGTTGGCTGGACCGTTGTTGTGCAACAGCAGAAAGAAAGGGCAAAGAAAGTGTTATCTACACTATGCGCACTAGTACTCTTGCTTCCATCACTAGTCTGTCACTCTATGTATGTTTAGACCATGAGAAAATCAAGATTTTATCAAAACAAGTTGGCATCATCATCGGCACCACTATAGTCATCCTGCAGTGGCTGTATCATCAGTGTACATAAATAACAATGTTGATGAAACGTTATAAAAAAAATCGCCTTTCCAATTTCAGCCTTGTTGGTTCCTTTCTGTTTCTGAATGACATTACTCAGTCATTATCAAATAGATCATCATTAGTCGCTTACAATACAAAACTCATGTGAGCAAAAAAAACCTCGGATTGGTTAGATTATCGGATATAAAGAATTTATTTAATCGATAACGCAATTTTATTAATGATAACTTGCAGTATTAGGACGAAAGGTGTCGAAAGTAGGGTGCCGCCTTCATATGTTACGTGGCATTTTCATTGTTGATGTCTTTAAGCTTTTTTACCTGCCTCATATGTTTTTACACATTCAGTTTATTATGCCCGTATTGACCGTACGAATATAATATACTGGTAAACAATCTTCGGAGATAATAAAACGAGATGGCTAGGACATTCAAATGATTAACTTAAATATAAATAGGCAGTTATCGATTTATCATCAATCCAACGCTGTGATTCGCGGAAAGAAACTATCATTTAAAATATAATATAACTTTTTGTGAAAGTAATAAATCACGCGCTTTTTTATACATATAAAAAAAAAGAAAGGAAGATAATCGATCCTTTCACGTCGCGCAGAGTCAAGGAAACTCGTACGATGATTCCCGGAAAAATATATAGAATAATTATTATAACAAGTTTCATCATTATGGTAGTACGAGGTACGAATGTCTACCTCTCAGAAATCGGTTGTTTGTTATAAGTTTTGTCATGGAAACTATAATAACTCGTTTGTTGCGTTCTTTTGTACGCAGCAATTTAAAACTAATTATTATTCTTCTTAAAACTGGTCATTAGAGTATACTATTACATGCGATAAAGGTACCCGCCTTTTAACTATAAATAGAATTTTGATTAATAGACTCCGCAGTTGTATATCGGTATCTAAGTGATGTAGTGCACGAATGTAAAGCAGCGCACCTTTGCATGAGTTGTGGCAATAAGTCATCTGTTCCAAGTTGGAAGCACAAATAGAGGGTGAGATGCAGATAAGTATACACAAGAGAGAAGATTTATAGTGTTGATCTATACCAATGCGGCATTTTTTCTGTATGTATGAAACTGCTGTATAACTTGAATAAAACATGCAATGGGAAACTACAATCAAACTTTTTATTCCGCCAACCGGTGCACCCGATTATCATCTTTCGTCTTGGCTATCAATCACGCACGCCAAAACATAAACTTTTAGCTCGAGTGTAGCCTTAACGGCAAAAAAGAGAAAAAAACCGGACAACAAGAAGAAAAAAAAATGAATATGTAATATTTCTATTACATGCTCGAGTATATGCGCGCATATACGGGTCGCGCCGTGGAGACCCCCGCACGAGTGCACCATCAGACCCGGTCGAAACTCACCTGGCGGCTAGCTATGCATAAATGTCATCCTCGAGCTGAGTCTTGTGCTAGCTCTCGATCCATTAAGAACTGCTGGATCTTTAGTCAGCATTATCACCTCCAGGCTTCATTCTAAGGTAAATTGCCTCGAGAAAAAGAAACAATTAAGTCTTCAATGTAAATTAATACCCCGTTTTAGACAAAAACAAAAGATCCTAGAATGAATCCTAGTACGGTGAGTATCAAATTCGCTAAATTTTATTCACGAAATAAGTTTTTATAATAAGGATCATATTGTCAATGTTTCAGCGTGGATTTGGTGGCGCTTTGGCCTCGAGATCAGGAGAATCATCGGGATCTAGCGGGAAAACCGCCTTCAATATTGTCGCTCGTAAGTATGACTTCTTTAGAACGCCATTTGCCCTTCTTTTAACATCTATATAAAAGAATACGTACAAAATCTTCAAAGACCTTCATGTACAGCAAGAGATCAATACAGCTAGACTGTTTACGAGCACTCAGGTCCGGCCGAGCGGTTGTAAGACATTTTCCGGGACATCACGGACTCTGGGTATCTCAGCTGTGTGAATCATAAACGGATCAATCTCAATTCGACATGCACTGCTAGAAGACGGTAGCATGAAAAAACATCGTTTCACTGTCAGTGTAGAGGGATTTTCCTGTCATCTCTCATATTTTCCGATCATCCAATGGGATGCGGAAGTCTCGCTGTAGTTACTTTTGCCGAAACATTTCTTTAGCTTTGGATTGGTTAAACCTTGTACGGTATAGATGGTTGATTCGCGTGCAGCTTGGGTCCGAAGGCAAGATGTAGGTTCTTTCTCCCCCGTATACATACAAGACTACTGCTGCGGTGCTCTGCGTGCAGCACACATGTGCGGTTGGTACAGAAAATTCCCTTGGATCAAATAGGGGGAGCACCCCGGCTCAATTCGTTGACCAGCCGTTCCGATCCAAACTGCTGGTACAAGTTACGATGGATTTCTTTCGTTTGTGAACAAGGGAAAAAGCTCTATTCGGTTCAGGATTCTTTAGTCGGCAACAGACCGTTCAGTCGCAAATGTGAGCTAGTCTCCTATACACCAGAAGTGCACTGTACATAAAGGAATACTTTTTGTAGTTTTAGACCCATGGCGTTTCACTACGGTGGAAGTAGTAGTAACTAGCACACCATTTTCAATCATTTTTCTAAGTTATTTTATCAATAATTCAATATAGGTACACTTATTTTGATTTTTTCTCTTGTACTTACAGGGTTTGCCACTGGTAAAGTGTTAGGAGAGACTCGAGAAAGGGCTCCTCGTGTCCTTAATCTCGTCTTACCTCCTCAAAATGCAGGCAAACCCATCACGGAAGAGATAGCTATCGTAAGTATTGTCTTTGAAAAATAAAAAATCTTATTAGAATTTGTTTAGGCAGCAGTATATTGTAAGAAAGAAAAATCCCACCTAGAAAGTAATCGCCGCAGTGCAAAGCATTAGAACCTGGCGTGTTAAGACATCATTGCGGAAAAGTTTGGGTTGGCGTCATCACTGCTATTTCAAACATCGAATGGGGACAAACATGTTGAGAAGTCCAACCCACAAACGCAGGGGTCGTGCAATCCTATTGTTTTACTACGTTGAAACCGTCATCGATCGAGGACGATTCTCTTATTTACTTTCTGCAGCGTATAAAAATAACTAACAATTAGTACATTACCTAATCAATCTTGTTTCTTTAAAATTTCACTAGGACTTACGAAGAGTTGTATTTGGACAATGTCCAGCATCAGCACGTCCAGATATGTTCGCTCAAGGTACACTTAACTTGATTATATTTTTTTAAAAACTTGCACTTTAAAAGAATATACACTGTGAATAGGACCTGGTTTGGTTTTCCGTGAGCACGGTTATCCTTTGGCGTACGGACTGATACTTAATAACTCTGGTGCTAGTCCCATGATCAAAGCAATCGTAATGGCAATCCAGAGCCACATCTTGCGGATTCTAATATTCGAGCCTGCAATTTTGAGACTCCCTAAAACTAGGTAATCATAAACAAGTTTACATATTGTATGCACCAAGTTTATGCAGTCACGAACGCTGTAAATCCGGTGGGATTAGTCTTGTCGATATTACGAGTCGTAAAACAACAGCGATTTATTATGTTATGTGCGTCTTAAACTTAAAATACTGTAGTGAGTAGGTACCGTACCGCAAGTCGACGGAAGCTCTCTTTGTTTTCAAAATGTTGTTGACGTTTCACATTCAAAGAGTATAAGTTAATTTGAATGCATATTTTAGTGGTGATCCCTTGAAGCCATCCAGTGCTGGAATTCAACAGGATGTTTTGGCTGCCGCCCTTTCTGAAATCATTTGGAGAGCTGGAAACGGAGAACAAGCGTTCCTCTGCCTTCCACAGCCCAGCACAGTTCACGTGAGCAGCTCAGCTAGATTCAATGAGGACGGACTCACGGAGAGGGTATCATCATCTTATTATATACAATTCAAATATAATTCAATAATGGAAGAGTAAATCGCATGACAGTTACAAATTCTTGAAATGGGCCGTTTTGATGATCTATTCCTCATGATCCGTCGCAACATTCACGTCGTAAGTTATTCTAATCTCATTATTTTTTCAAATCTAAAACTATTTGTCTATTTAGTTTCAAGAAGATCCAGGTCCAGGATTGCTCCTTGTGATGTACAGCACAGTTTTGACGAGAGGAATAAATCAGTAACATGATATATGGTTTATCTGACGAATGAACGTTGAAAATGAAATGCATATTTGTAAACTATAGGGTGATTGCAGATTTGGGGAAACCTTTGGGCGGAGACGGAAGTTTAACACCAATGAAATGTGTGATGGGGAATACTGGTGCCATATCTTTTAGTGCCATCAGTCTGTATTTAATTGGAACTGCCAGCCCGTTCCTTCACAACGGAGTTCAGGAATCCGACGATGGACAGGGAAATGTACAGTGTAGTTATACTCATTAAAGAATATTTAATAACCTTTTGAATTGTTTCAATCGTACAGCCAATCGAAGAAAAGGGTGCAATGATTCGTTCACCTCTCGGCCTCCTCGTCTGGATGGGCAACGAAGAGAAAACCGCTGCAATGAATTTAGGCTCTCGACTTAAGACGCCGACAGTACCTATTTGGCTTGTCATTTGTGGTGAGCAGAGTGGAGTAGTTTTTGCTGAGGATAAAGGCTTACTGAGAGACTACCAAGCGGAAAATAGGTATAATACGTTTTAGGAAAAGAAAAAGGAAAAAAGGTTTAACATCTGTATGCTCCAAGGTTCTACTTGCATTATTACACGAGTACTTTCCAGCAACCTGCGCCAGTAAATCTGAAGATAAATAATCGGGCTAAAGATGATTCTGATGCTTCGGCCACACTCATGGAGAGAGTACTTCGAACCAAGTAAGATTCTTGTTTTTTTTTCAATAATTATATGATAAACTAAGAAAATATCTCACTTTAATTCGTTCGTTCCAGATGGAGTGATGCTCGACTTGAATGGGGTTCAGTCGAACCTTTCGTGTAAAATTTTTAGAAGAATCAATCGATGCCAGATCGAAGCAGTCAAAGAAAAAAAACCATTTCTTCCAACAGGCTGAGTAGAGCATAGGCGTAGAGTAAGCTAGGGCTCCAAGGTTCGGGCCCCCTCAAAGAATAGACGAAACGTACAAGGCTTTGTGGACTTTCGGTGTCTTGTGCCCCTCGGAGAAAACAAGCTCCCCATCTCTACGCCCTCTACGCCCATGGAGTAGAGATAAGTGTTTCGTAGATTTATACAGAAATAAAAACACCTCTTCATGTCAAGCACAGTACGGCAATACATTTTACTTCATTACATCAAATACGTTAACGTCTTGTAATTTTTCTCTACAAGATGGAATTTATAGTCACGCTTAAAGCTTAATATAATATAATAAGAATAACACAATCAATTTTTACAAATGAATCATGGTAGGGTCAACTCGAGACGAATACAGTTAAAATTAAGAGCGAGATGTTGACTTAATTTACGTGGAAATCGATGTTCCCATCGCTTTCATTAATGAGTAACAGTCTTGCAATCGCTTCTTGTCACCGATGCGCTCCAGAGTGCGAGCGGCCTCGACGAGCATACCAGCTCTCTCCCCAGGAGAAGAGAGCAGAGGGGCAGGCAAATGTCGGCAGGCCATGTAAAGGGCCGTAGCGTGCTCCCGCTCTCCAGCATCTTGAATCCCATTTTTGCCTGAGATTAAATATATATTTTTAATTATTTATGCATAACAAAAATATAAGTATAAGCGAGTGTTACCTTTGCCACCACAAATAACAGAAGTCTTGTTCTGGCGGAAGCGTAGCGTTCTATCCAGTAATTGTTGTGTCCGATCCGGTGCGGCTCCTGCCATCATCCGCAAAGTAGCTTCGTGAAGGAAAACTCGCGGTAAAGAGCTCTGGGACAACGATACAAACAAGTTATTCAAGTGAATCTATTGATATTCCACAATATCAACAAACTTACAGGCAAGTGCTGGACCAACATTTTCAAGCTTGACAAATCCTCCTGGAATCCCAATAGGACTGAGGGAGCTGCCACATAATTTGTATCTTGTTTGTGTGCTTCGAATTCGTTTTCCCATAGCGCAGTACGGGTCTCAAGTAGCCAATCGCTAACCAATAGCTGGGCAGCCTGTTTCATACGAAGTGAGAGTTAAATTGGAATCCTAACAAGTTATACAGTACAAACATGATAACAAGTGAACTGAGGTGCGATACACTGGCGTGGATAAAGGATGATATCCTGTGTTGCACTGCTAGGAGCATTGCCTGAATGGTCAACTGAATACATGCAATGCAACTACAATGCACACGGGCTATACCCAACGAAGGAGAAGCTGTGCGCTAAACTTCTTATTTCTTTTTAAATATAAACTAATGAAATAAGAATAAGAAAACAGTACCTGAACCATGAGTTGAGGATTCTTGTGTAATGAGACATGGAGAGACTCCTTCAACCGGCAACCAGCCCAAGTGCACTGTTGGGCAACGGAACTTGGTTCCGCTCCATGCAATAACAGGCGCTTGGCTCTATAAATAAAAATAATTGATTAAAGTTCTTAAAAGGATTTTTTAAAAATGTAAGACTCACCTGTAAGCGCCTAGAACAGCTTCAAGAAGAGGGTCACCATGGCCCGACTTGGGAAAAGCTTCGACTCGACCGTGAAGCTGCTCCGCCTTGTCTTCTTCGCTAAGGAGCCAGTAGGAGGCAACGGCAACAACAGCGGCCCACCATCCTCCGACTTCATCGCCCACACCCAAACCTTGGATGGTGGAAGGCATGAGAAGAGATGAATCGTTGCTGGGTGAAACGGCCGCTGTGGCGTTCTCCATCAATTGCTGAGAGTAGCTCAATGCATCTCCACTCTGAGTGCGGCGAGACGGTTCGGCGTCGCAGGCGTCACCGACACGTCTACCCGGCGATACTAGTGTCATGAGAGCTTTTTCGAGGACATGTTGACGGTAGACCTGATATAGGGAGTAGAGCACATGATTTATCTCAAATATAACAATTGATAACACCAACTTGGGAATTACCTGCATCGTGAAGGCCAAAGGATCGGCCTTGTTGCCGAGGGAAGTGAATAATGTCGAAGGGCTGTCGTCATACTCCCACCGGTGACTGAGAAAGAAACGATAGCCAGTCGGGCTAGACAGCCATTGAAGTCGTTGTGGAGCATTGCCGTTCAGAGCTTGACAGATTTGACGAGCACGGGCCAGGTAAAAGCGGGCGCAGAGGAAGCCACGTCCACTAAAAGAATGTTTAATCCGTAGAGCCAAGTGTATGTAAATGTCCGCTTTGATAGTGGGGCTAAGAGCAGGACCAGCCGCTTCTCCTAAATTATTAGCAGACAGTGCCAGAGCCAAGCCACGGTACCGTTCGAACCTAGATTACAAACAAGAATTTTTAAAAATATACATTTGGATGAATCCATTTATAACATGTACATACCAATAATGGCTGTTTGCGTCGACTACATCCTGTTGGCTCAAATGGAGTTGATGTAGCTTATGGAAACAGACAGCAGCCTCGGCCAAGAACTCACGGCCGACTCGTCGCTCGTCTCGAGTCATGAAGAACTTGCCAACACGTCCGCCCAGGAAACGGGTGAGACCGAGCCGATGAAGCAATTGGCGCCAACAATTCCAACCAACACTAGCCACAACGTCTATCTTGGAAATGGGAACGGGTCGGCCCAAGGCGGACAAAGCGTGACGATAATGAGTGGCGGCTGTGACGTAGTTACCCTTTAAAAGAAAACACATTAAACAATCAACAGCAAGAGGAAAAATATGCTATTTTTGTTAAAAGAGCGTTACATTGGCCATGTCGCAATCAGCTTGTTTCCTCTGTCGCCAATAGAGTTCCGCTTGTTTACACTGACGCTCTATGTACGGTTCTCCGTGGATTAGAGTGCGCAGAAGAGCTGCCACTATGAAGAACATGTTAAAAACCCAGATGATGAAGGCTGGTCATCCAATTTCCGCCTTCCTCTTCTGTTTCTAAATTGCCAAAGAAAGATTAGGATAGATGGAAGAAATGTAAATTAATTAACTAAATACCAGTGCCCAAAATGGTTCGGCCGGAAGGCTTAAAATTTATGTTGGTGGAGTCGACGTGAGAAAGGAGAGTTCCAAATGGGTTGAATGCAAAAATGGCCAGCATGAACATGCAGAGAGCAATGCGTGACCGATCCAGCATCGACTGGGCAGCGACACTTCCAGGTCCCAAGCTGCCGTCTACGGAGAACTCGTCATCCGACTAGAGTGTAAGATGTATATTTAGAAAAGAACGAACGATACATTCTAATTCGATTCTTACAGATCCGGCATAAGCTTGAGGTGAACCCGTTCCAAAACTGCTTCGAGGAGAATGTTCAGCGGACGAGTTCTCCAAGGATCCGGGTGGTGTGATATCCGTCATCATCGGAATACTCTCACTAGAAAAAAAAAAAATTCATCGTTCGACTTAAATAATTTAAATTAAAAATACGCGGTATTGCTTACGTGGCAGTGTTAATTCCGTTAGAGGAATTCTTCTGCGCGGCCATCCTCAACGCCATATTTTCTTTCTGCAGCTTGGCATTCATTTGCTGAAGATAGCGTACGTATTCCAGCGCTTTCCTTAAGATGGCAGATTTGCTCATCTATAAAAAATATTGATTGCAAAACGTTAATTATACATCTTTTGGTATGGTAATTTATTAAAATACCTTTGATTCTTCACCAGCAATTAAATTCTTCAATTCCAGGATCTTATCATTGATGCTGTTACGGTACCTCCGCTCAATCGCATTGTGAGAGCTCTTCTTAACGACGGGCTGCCTATCCGGACTTGACGGACTGCCACAGTTGCTGCTGTTATTACTAGTATTGATGAGGTTTGCTGTCCCCAGGACTCCAGACTGGCTAACATTGACCAACTGGCCTCCATTAGATGGTTGAACAGTAACAACACTGTTGATGCCAAAGCTATTTTGTAGGATGAATACTCCCAATGATGATGGATCAACCACCCTGATGGGTCCTACAGCAGTGCCTCCGGCAGGAGTAGTTCCAGGTGTTTTTGCTGCTACCAATACAGTTTGTGCTGGCTGAATGGGCTGTGGAATGGTTTTGACTTGGGAGAAGGTCTGAGATTTCCCAATAATTTGAGGTGGTGTAGCAGCCACTAGCTTAGGCAAGGGTGGCTGTGAGATTTGTTGAACAACAGGCTTCACATCGGGAATAAGTAGAGGGGCTGCCACAGGTGCAGGAACAGCTGCTGGGAGCTGGGGTTTCTCTGGGTTGTAGGAGACCTGATAAGCAACAAAATTTGTTGTTAGAAAGATATTGGAATAGAATGAATATGTTTCTCGTTTACCAGAGGTGAAACAGGGCCCTGAGACAAGATGTGATCCGATACAGGACCCAAGGATGAGAAAAGATCTTCATCAGGAATTTCAGCCAACTCATAAGGATTCAACTCTGTAGAAGAAAAGCAGGGTCGTATAATTTCGTACCACCCAAGGTTGTCTTAACGATTTGTTTACAATAACAACTGTACCTAATCCTGATGGGAAAGAAAACTCGAAGTCCACATCATCTGCAAACGATGAATCCATGACGAAGGTCAGCACACTTAATTTCGTTAGTTAACACTACATAAGTAGCAGGAATTATTAGTCACAGATCTTTCTACGATGAATTTCTAAGAGAACTGTTTTTGTGTTCGTTCTATTTTGTCTTTGGAAATCCAGAAAGTCTCATGCAATGTGGGCGGAGCAAAGAATCACGCCAGAATGTGGACCAATGGCGCAGCAGACCCAGCCAGTCCCTTCCATCGTACGATGCAGCGTTGCCGTTAGCTCTACCGTAGAACCGGTTCCGAGCGCGGGAAGTTGGGAACGATGATTTTCGGCTTCCGTGGTACCATTTTTACTCTGGAATTCGTCTACTGTTTCTAAGCGTTTTGGTATCTGTAAACAATGGCTCATCTTAAAGAGGTTGAGCTATATTTAACTCGGTAGCTAAGCGGCTTCGTATCGCTCATTCCCTACCGACTACCGTTCACGACAGCTGTAAAAAAAAAATCTTAATTTTTTTGGAAGTCATTTTCGAGGTCATTGGAATACGTGCTCATAAATTCATGTTTGAGCATGTTATTAAGGTATTACGCACAGGCACGACTGCTTACTGTTTACCTCTCTTCGCTAATATTTTAAAGAATTGCCCGTAAATGTGTTTTTAAAATGTGTGCACGAAACCGCTTGATGATCAGTGCGTGATGAAGACGGTAGCTATGTGCTAAAATAATTGAGTTTTTCAATCAGCTATAAGACCAAGTTTAGAACATTACCTATACATAAAACAAGAGAATACGATTTCTAACCCTATATTGTAATGGTCCATTTCCATGGTATAATTGGGTCAGGTCGTCCAGGGAATACATAATAAAATATAGAAAGGTTGGAATCCTACGATAAAAGCAGCGTAAAAAGTTTTTCCTCCTCTACTTCAGGAATAGAGGTCCACTCGACATTTTTATGTAGAGGAATGTCCAGTTTTGAAAAGAGTTCTCTTCAGAGAGCCCTGACTGTAAACTTGCAAAGGCGTAGAGTTCAGGGGTGTTTCGGGGCTCGGGCACCCTCGGAGAATAGGAAAAACGTACAGGGCCGTATGGATTTCCGACGCCCAAAGATCTTTGAGCACCCTCGGAGATAGGTAGACAATGGGACAGCGAGGAGCAACCTCGGAGAAAATGAGAACTCTTCGCTCATGTAAACTTGTTTGAATGTGATGGCTTCCTCAAAAACTTTTTCATTTCCAACTTGTCACTTCATTTTTGTAACATTTCGTTTGTTTTAGCTTTCTTAGCTCATGAATTCATGATAATACAAAGTTGTATTTTGTCATGCACATATAAATTCAAAGAAATAAGAGATAGCTGCTTGTACTCTATTATCACAATACTGGGTTTAATAGTATACTTATATGTTCTCTTCTCGCACTGCTGGATTTTAAACTAAATATTTGATCGATTCTGAGTTAGTATGCACTATATTGTACAGTCATCCCATCGTATCCGACAGGAAGTATAGACTGTACAAATGGTCTAAACAGAAAGAAAAATTCTAAAATACCGATTATTTATTTACGGTACGGTATTTAAAGTAGAATCCATATCATATAAAAGAAATGAGAAAGCGGTGGAAAGTTGACCGTTCTGTTATCAGCCGCCACGTCAATCAGGATTCAGGCCGGGCTTAGTCATCTAAATAAAAATAAAAACTAAAACAAAACAAAAAAAAACAAAAAAACAGTGGAATCCGAAGAGAAAGAACCATTCCTACATTCATAAAAAATACTATTGGATTTACATAAGTTTTTACATTTTTAAAAATTGAATAAGCAAGACGTTTTAATAGTTGGAGATTACATATGGAAATTAATTGAATATGTCTGGATCGTTGATTGCGATTATTCTTGCGATGTGCTTTCTTGAAAAATGAAAAATATATATATATTTATTTAGGTTGTAGGGAAAACGTGTAGAGACGAGTAAAACTATTCAAATATTTATTGACGTTATTTAAAAAAGAGTTCCTTCATTTACATGCTCCATTTGCGCAGCTTCTAACTTGTCACTTCATCTTGATCTTTTAAAACAGGTATTTTAGCAAGTTTTTTTAACATTTTAAAAAGACATGCTGCTGCTTGACGTCTGACTATACAAATTGGCACTTACTCAAGTGAAAGGTACAACTTTTTTCATATTCTAACATCCATGTGAAAACTAAAACTTTACTCCTATCTTTTACAAGCACTGTTTATAAAAAATTCATTTAAAACTTATTTTATATCGCTGTGGTGACCTCCTGATAATAAATTTGTACTTCCTTATCATCACTTTGGAATCCAACTAGGTTCTAGGTAGAATAATGAGGAATATTCGCAGTCCAGCAGCGTCCAGCAATATGTGTGAGCAATGTCCTTCCTTCTTTTTGTCCTGCATTGTATACTGGTGCGTTAGTAGGGTCCGTGCCCGGCATACGGATCAACCAAAGTCCGGCTGATTGGAGAAGAGTCCTTCCTCTCTACTCAGCATATAATACTCACCAGAGGAGAAAAGGGGTTAACTCAATTTGACGCATATAGACTAAAAGAGATGTATAGAGCCCTCCTGAGCCCATATATAAATTGCATCACTCTTCACACGTAACGCACCCGGTAGTCCACTTCTATAATGGAGTTAATCATTACAGGAAGGAGGAAAAAAATCAATGCGGATTGTTTTCCGTTCGCGGTTGGTTGATCCATCGAGGAGGGTGTCTTATTTCTATATATACACTCGCTATATATCGTCACCTTACGGTACACACGTATTGAATCTCTCTTATTATTTGGAATAAGAAGAAGGCTGACAGTTTGTTGTTTATCTGGGTGCTGCACATAGATCCGCTTTCAGTTGTGTCAACAGAAGAGCACGTCTTCTTACTCTCAGAGTATATAGACGATAAACAATAGCAATAAACTAATCGATCATTTCAATCTAGTGCACTTCCACCCAGATATAACTGGGAGAAGAAGAGGCGAGCTGATGCGAATTTAATGAGGCATCAGCAGCGAGAGAGCTGCACATATCCGTGGGCGCGGTTTATCATCTTACAGCCCATCAAAATTTCAAAGAATATCCTATTATATCTATGCGCCGTTTCGTTCTTCCGACTTCTTATCTATATTTCAGCTGGAAGAGTAACGGCTAGACTCAACGTCAAGTATCTTCTTCTGTTACACAACGCCTTTTGATCAATTATTTCAAATAAATTGCAATTACATTATCTTATTTTTTTTAATAAAATAAAAAAGGGTTATTATTGCTCTGATAATTCATTTTCTTCCAATCCAATAGTCTAGCATTCGTTTTCGTGCTGTTCGTTGTTGGTTCCTTTTTTTAACTTTAAACCTAGATCATGTTATGGCTGGATGCCTACCTGCTAAGTGGATTAAACACACGCACGCTAACCATCACTGGGCGTGAACGAACGTATATGGCAAGAGGCGGAGTACAATTTTCGCTATACGTAATACAAACACTGCTACTTATTATTGCGTATTTTCGTAATAATAACATAAAAGGAATGTTGCATTCATTGCAACTCTCTCTCAGCTTGTAAAAGCACTGCTGAAAATCAGATATATTATATGCTGGCAATGTCTTGATGTATTTATGATAAGCCCCCCGCCGGCCTCAAAGTTCTCTATGCATTGAGATGACGGCCGCCAAGTTGAGGATGAGCCCAAGGCAGCCGTATGGGGGCGATGAATATGTCTCGGTCGCAAAACTTGGAATACTCTCCAAAAGGTTTATTCTGCGTTGAAAAGTAACCATATCAGTAGGGGCGAAGGTCTTGGTACTGCAACTTGTATTATGATGATGATGATCACAGTGTTCCTGCAGGTTGCGTGTTGACGGAGTAGAAAACAACTTCTTGTGCGGGACAAACCACAGTCTTTCTTCCGGAATAGCGAAGCGAAACATAATCAGGACCGGACAAGGCTCATTAGTCATTCAAACACTGTACAAAGAAAGAAAGAAAAAAAAAAAGATCGAGGTCTATAATACGAAGAATCAGGATCGATATCCATGAACAACGTCAAACGGGCGGGGTTCTCCTCTGCTGAAAGCAGAAAAGTGCAAGAGAGAGCAACCCTCGTCCTGTCCTGTTGTATATTATTCTCCCTATACTCGTTTGAAGTGACAAAGTGGGTGTCACTTTGCTGGGCTACTCTTATACGCAACCCACTGTTGGAGGCCACATGTGTACAATAGGGCTTCCAGGAGCAGTTGAACTTTCCATCGTTTTTTACTGAGCCATCATACAACTTAATCGATCTATAAACCATCAAGACTGATTGTTGATGGTTACGCGTTGTTGGGGCTTCTTTTTTTATAAAATACGCGATCATCCATTATCAAAATGAAACTTTTAAAAATCTTGTTTGTACTGTAGTAAAAAGTTTCATTATCCAAATTGACCATGAAAGTTTGTTATTCAACTTTCGATTCATCTCCCGACTTGTATATAGTGTCAAGTTTCATCAATGATATTTGGGATCCTGCGGGATTTGCATGAAAACCAATGTCTGCATGCGGCCAGATAAGAAAAAAAAACCGCTTAGTGGACATCAAAATAAATAGGAGTCCAATTCAAATAGAAGAGTCGACCAGTGACGATCATCCATCACCGCAACCGTCATCAGCAGGACCCCTTACTGCGTTCCATCCTTTCTTGTAAAAAAAAAATGAATAGCCCTCGAATGGAATTGGATGTTGTGAAGTATTAGGTCTGCACTTGAATTAAGTGTTGGTAAACGTAATAGTGTCAACGAGTTTCCCTCATCATGAGGTCAAATAAGAAAACAAACAAAAGAGGATCACACAAGGAATGAGCCGCGAGTTACAAGGATCGCACATCCGCAGCAGCGCCCCAATGAATAAGTAAAGTAGGCGAGAGCGAGCAAAAAAAAGAGGCTCTGAGCTATGGCACCGCCTACAATATAGATGTCGTAGACGCACCAGCAGAAGCAGCGCGCACGTTCGCGGAGGAACTCACGACAGCACAACCTGGTCGTCCGTCTTGTATGTATATGTATATATATAAATGCTCCGTCTGCCCGGCTCATACTCCTCTTTCGTTTCTTGATTGGGCCAGCAGCAGTTGGAGCGGCCCCTTGTGTGTCTAAAAGCGTAACAGCATCAACCCACATTTTGTGTTCCAAATTTAGATGCGTCGCCGTCTTTCCCTTATTTTCGGGATCAGCTGGCATAGAGATCCGTCGAGCGGCTTGTAGCGCAACCGACAAAAACTTTGGTTTTCGTTCTATGTTGTGTTTGTCTAGTAAGTGCTGATCCTCGTGCTCTTTTCTTCATCGTATCACTAAAAAACAAAAGGTAGTAGTACATTTTCGGTTGTTTATATAAAGTATTTTTTTATGGTTTCAATCGTATGGTTATTTAGGTTAATTTGGTATTTGACACTATATATATGCACAGCTACCATTTAGCAAATGAGTTCGCATAATATTCAGAGCACATGAGCATGAAAACGACAGGATTAGGGATCTTTTGATTGAGCGTGACACGCACTCTAAAGATTCACGCGGGAGCGCGCGCCCCACCCTCAAAGTCGCATATTATCGCACAGCATTTTTCTCTCTATTATGACAATTTAATTGTTTTTTTTTTGTAGAACAATCCGTGTTCTCTATTATAGATCTTCACGCCATACATTAAGAGGAGACACCCACTATTCTTATATACTGATCCCATCAGATTGGGAATCAAGTGGAGCGCGTTATATAAGCATCAGCTCTGTTACAAAGCATTTCCTCTCTCTCTCTCTCTCTCTCTCTCTCGTGTATCAGGAACAATAGAATTTAGTCCTACACTCGTGATGTGCGTGAATGTGCCGTGAATCCCGCGAGATGGTCCTCCATCAAGATGGATCTGTGCGATAAATCTCATTAAGAATACGACAATTTGCTAGGTACCGGTCCCGGAATGCAGGACGACGGTCACCATCATCATCTAAGAGGCGGCGAACGGGTCGGCGGAACCGTTGGTGCTGTTACAGACTGGCTCGGTCGAACGGTGGCTGCAGCCCAGCAGCACTATCCTCATCCTCATCATCAACATCACGGGAATCCGTCGATTGGAGGAACTACAGGACCTCCGGCTCGTTTGGTCCTTACTCTAACTGGATGGCGCCGTCGGTGCCTCTTCGGGCTGCTCTTGACGTTGACAGTCATCGTCATCATCAATCTATCCTTAACTCTGTGGCTTCTCCGATCCATGCAGTTCTCTTTGGTAAGCTTTCTGAATAAGAGAATAAAAGAGGATTATTAAAACAAAATAGGAAATCCTATGGGGAAATCATCTTCTAGAAATATATCTATCATCGAATGATGATGCTGATCCAGTATTTTATTGATACGTATGGCAGCCGAAGAATATTGAATCAGTTTCAATCCTTATAATTCTTGATTCTGTTTACCATCGATTTTTCTGCCACACCTTCAGAAAATAAGAAAAAAAAGTGACTTACATGGTTGATGATGCGTCAGTCAGGATATTTGCATGTCGGGTAGCCATGATGTTATCCTGAATCTCTTTTGCTGGTTTGTTCCAGCAGAGTAGCGCTCTCTTTTATGAAAGTTCGCGTGCTTGGATCCCACTGACTTGTATGCTTCTCCTCTAATCCTGGATGATTGCTGGTCTTTTCTCTTATACAAATCACGCAGGACGGGATCGGAAACATGAAAATTACTCCTGGAGGGATTCAACTCAATGGAGATGCCATGATGCTCGACTCCCTAATGACATCCTCCATCAGCTCCAAGAAGGGTCAGCCGCTCATTTTCGAATCCTAGTCCAGAATGTTACACTCACCGCTAGAGATTCTCAAGGAAGAGTTGCCAACAGGATCTTCTTAGGTAATAATAATCCTCCTTATTGATTCAAATATCAAAGTAGAAATGATTGGAATCATATAGAATCCTGACAAGGGTCAGCATTCAAACAGATATTATATTATTCATGCAATTTGCCTTTGGTCCTCTCTCTCTCTCTCTTTCTGCACTGATCCGATTGCTTCCGCTTATGCGTATGTATACATAAGCCTGATTGACGCGCTCGGCACCCCCCGCCACCGCCATTCGTATCATCAGAGTAATAATAACTTGCTCCACTGGTCCTGTGAAATATGAATGTATGCCCCTTCTTGCGGCTATGATTGAATTATGCAAAGCTCCTTTTTCAATAGAACGGACGACGTCAAAACTTGGGTTCCCACCCACCAATCATTTCCCGCTCAATTAGAAAAAAGTGCGATCCCAACTTTTTTTTTTTTAATAATTATAATTATACATTGATCTTATTGTACTGATGTTATAATTGCACAGGTGATGATAGGCTGGAAGTGGTGGCGCGGGATTTCCGTGTGATCAATTCCCGGGGAGAACGGCTCTTCGTAGCCAACCGGCAGGAGGTTGTGGTTGGTGCGGACATCTTGCGGGTCTCTGGTAAACTCTTTCGTTGCGTCATCTATCGCTCTGTTATACGTAATGTTTGTGATCTTATTTTTGAAAAAGGGATAGGCGGTGCCGTGTTTGACGGATCCATACAAACCCCACTGATTCGTTCCGAATCAGGCAACGATCTCAGGTAACATACTAATCCATGTCATATTGACCTCGAGCTAATTATGCATAGATCGTGTGGAAGCTGTTTTAAAAGCAGCGGAAATGGTTAAGTCGTAAAAACCACACACACTATAAATTGAGCTGTAGGTTAAACCGTGTCAACGATGTCACGCCCCAATCTAACCAAGTTTTATTGTAGTTCGGTTAACAATAAATGCTGACGTAGGAAAAACTACAAAGAAGAAATCAAGTTGACCTTTTTAGGATTCATCTTCCATCATTTGTATTTGTATTCTTCTGTTAGAGATGACGTGCGGATGAAAACGTTTTTGCATGACAATACCATCACAATTCTTATTCTCTTTTTGTTACATTTTCCACAGACTGGAGTCGGCGACGCGGTCCTTGCAGTTGCAAGCACCACAAGGCGTCGTACTCGAATCCAAAGCCGGGGATATCTCGGCTACCTGCTACGAGGATCTCCGGTTACGATCCACCGGAGGATCGGTAAGATAATTCAAAACCTTCTAAAAACTTAAACCACAAACCTAAATGATTACCTGCGCAGATCAAACTGGATGCATCTAAGCGTGATGATGCCCAATATCCGGACGGCTGCCGTGACAACCAAACCTCAGCAGGCGCCCCCTGCACGCTCTTCCGTTCAAATATTTCAGGTAGTTATACTAATGTAAAGAATACACGAGTTATAATTGAAATTGATTGACTGCTCTAAATTGACAGGTGTGCGTTTGTAGTAACGGTCGTTTGTTTCTGTCCCCACCCAACGGCACCTGCGTGGCGGAGGGCACCATCTGTTCCTAGAATATAACAGTCTTATGATCAATCAAGAATCGTTATTATTATATAGCCTTTCATCGGAAGAATTTAGGAGGAAACAAAAAGAGAAAGTTAATAACCGTCTATTAGTGTCGTTCTCATCGCTGTGCTTGCTCAAAAGGAAAAACAAAACATCATCTGGACGAGAGAGTTGACCATTGCGGCGATAAGAAATTATTCTTCATTGTTTTTTATTATTATGTTTGTCATTAAAAGTTCATAATCATATCATCTTTCTATATATAATAACAATAAAAAGCAATGTGTTCCTATATATGTGTATTCGCAATAACAACTTGTAGTTTCCGCTTGATGAATTCCGTCATTATTGTAATAAAGGACCTTGATGGATTCAGCGGATAGATCTCTGTCATGGCGTGGGCCGCCGAAATCAGTCAGACGATGAACAATATAATAACAATGCTGCTAGGATGAAGGGTAAAAAAAGAGAGAGAGAAACGAATGAATTTTGATTAATTATTCAGAAGGACGTGTCTCCACAGAGAGCGATTGCATATCACTCAGAATTCATTCATGTATTCTGCGTTGAATCCCTCAGGAAAATGGATTTCCCCGTTGGGTCATTCTATATTGCTGTCTATATTAGCTGCAAAAAAAAAAAGAGCTATAAAAATGCCATCAACAAATAATAAAACATAAAAAAAACCATCGACATAAAAGTTAATAAATAATCGCTATGCTTATTATATTGAGCTACATTTTATATGCAATTTATTTTTTATTATAATTACGAATTCAGTCGTAACATTTCCTCATTTTGCATAATATTTAAGTGGCTTATATAATACCAATCAATGTCAATTAGACACCATGATTTAAGTCTTTATGTAGCACCAAAAAAAAAATGGGAGAATCACCATAAGACTTTCAGGCTATTTAGCCCGGTTGTACATTGACCTATAAAAATAAAAGTCCAATTAAAAGTGGAGGAAGGGGGGAATGACATTGATGAGTGTTATATATTAGCATTTAGCAACTGCAATGTTTAATCATTTGCGCGTCGCCCCGCAAAATGAAGGGATGTCCAAAGCAACAAGCAATTAACTTTATTATCGTCTGCATGACTAAGTATACGTAGCGTAGGAGTCTTATAGAGGTATAGAAAAATGCTTCGTTCACCCACGCGTGAGATTGTTATTCTTCCGTCCCTCTCTTTGTATGTGGCGATCCCGCCGGCTGATCCTTCGGCATATCGTGTTCAACAACGAAACCCAAGCCGTGCGGCTCTTTAGATCAAAGAAGACGAAAAAAATGAGGTAAAATAAATATTAAAAGAAAAGGAAGTTAAGTGGTTTGACGTCACTTTTTTTCTCTACAAGGTCGACTCTTAAAATCTCGTTCTATTACTGCACCTGTTTTGCTTTTCGGATGATGTAATGTAAATTGAGATTTCATGCTTCAAGGAACGTTCTCTGGATTTGTTCGGCTCCTTATTTTTACGATCGTTGTTGTTCTCCGCGGAATGCATCATCCAATATATCAGGATCGTTCATTATTATCTCGAGCTCCTTTAGAAAGATTGGAATGTCTTTCTTTGAGATGGTTCCGTACGTCATCGATGCTGGTAGATTGGGTGGGGCGATGGAGCTTTTACCGTATCAGCACTAGCTGTAAAAATGCACTCAATACGTGTCCACTTGATATAGAGATAGTTCCGTAAAGTTTATCCCTTTTTAGGTCAAGTTGTTGACAAAAACTCTTAAGTGTACAGCCATCCATATGGGAAACGATTAAAAGTCGATAAAAATAAATAAAAATTGTTATTTGAAGTGTGTTGAGTGATATATAGTATAGGAGAGAGAGCGTCAGTTCATTATTAGAGAGAAATCTCCATCCATCACGGTGAATTGAAACAACAAGTGTTTTGACAAGCTAAAGTAAGAAAAATCTCTGCTTCCAGCGGCTAGCTTCTGCGGTGATGGATGTAGCCCCCGCCAAGTATAGGCTAATCCTATGCTTCCTTTTTGACGAGAACAAGTCGAGATCACGCGTGAGCGGAAAACTCCAGATGCAGAGGCAGAGTGATATATAAAAGGGAGGAGAGCTTCCGACGGCCGACTCATAGTCCATTCCGCACAGATTTCCAGCTGAGGTTCCACTTTACATCCTCAAAAGCTTTATTGTGGTATTTACTTATTATATAGTCCTATATTCTAGTAGTGAAACATCAAAAGAGGCGCTGCTTAATCCAGTCGTAAGTGCAATTTTCAATTATCTTTGACCTATTCTCTCATCCTTTTTTACAATTTACTTCCACAGTTTACTGAGAGCTTTCTTATAATGGTAAATAGTATTGACGAAATAGTATTGAGGCCTTCATTTTTACTAATTATTAGTTTAGGGAAAAATGTGGATTCCTCCGGCACAATCTCCAGTCTACCTGATGATCCTCTTGTTGATCGCCGCTGCATCCGCATCAACATTCGAGACGGAAGATGACAATAGCGATAACAGGTAAGAAAAATGTCAGCGTCGATCAATTATTCAAAGCATCCTACTATACTAGACTTGTACAACTTCCAATTTCAAGTGTGATTGGATCCTCTTGATATTCAAATTGATCGTAAAAGAGGTGCCATTATTATGTTTATAAGAAGAAGCAGCACTCAGGGCTTGACGCAGCTCTGGGCTTTTATCTGTTCCGTGACGATTGAGATGGTTTTCGCAAGAAGTCGGACAAAAGATTAGACTATGGCGTGAAGCGAGAATGTCGTTTAAGCCACCAGAATCCGGTTGGAGCTTGAAAAGTTCTTCTCCGAATGCAGAAAGATCTTGAATTTCAATTATTTTTTATGGAATGCATTCGGGAAAACTTTTAATAAACGAGTTTCATACATTTCGAAGAATTAAAGTGAAAGGTTATGATCAAGGATTCTTGTAATATGATGAAGAAAGTGACGTTTATAATTTATCTAATTATTCTTTACTGTTTGTATAGGGTGGATTTGAGAAGCCTGGAAGATTACGGAAGAGCTCTTCGAGTTCTTCAACGTGTATTGAACAAAGTCGATGAAGCCCCCGAATCTGATGAAGAGTTTAAGACACCTTTCAGGTATAATTATATTCTAATGATTTATGGTAATCATTTTACAAGCATTATGGAATAGCATCTTGGGGAGCAATAAAAGTTTTCTCATAATTACTTAGCTCATGTTTTAAAACGTGACGTAATAGCAGCTGAGTGGGCCGTGAGGAGCTGTCTGGGGACCAACTTGAGCCAAACACGTCGAGCCCTAAAAAAGAAAACACAATTTAATCCACTTAAGAAACAACGCCTCACATAATATTTGATTAAGTTTTTAATTTGAACGAACCCAGTTACCTATTCTGGGATCTTATTGACCTTTAAAGTCCTTGATCCGTTCGCGTGAAAGTCAATTCGTCCACGTAGAAATGTCACCCGAACTAAGTGGTAGTTGACACGCAACCCAAGCGTTGGCCTAAAAGATCTTCTTGATTGATTCTAGAATGACTATTTCTAGGATACATTCAGAACTTAAGCTCGTTAATCGATGTAGCGTTACTACCTTCATCTCTGACTTTGTGCCAAAAATGTGGTTATACGACTTTGATTAACATGTGAAACTTGTTTGCACGCATGTCAACTCTATACGGGGATCCAAAAGGAAGCGGACGTGCTATTTCAACGGAGGCATGTCGCACAGCTGCGACTATAAAGAGCTCCTCAAGTCGGTCAACGATGCCAACTACTGGTCGAGTGAGTACACACCAGGCCGTCGCCGCAAGCGTCAGATCGTCCCGCTCCCACAACCGTCCGTTCTCATCTGAGCGCCCCTCTAACTTTTCTCTCGGTGTCTTTTCCACGACGAAGATAATCCTATGTAATACCAAGTGTATGTATTCATCGCACATTCCGTCAAGTTTGTGATGGATGAGCAAAAAAAAAACTGAAATGAGGAAAGAAAAAAAAACCTGTTGGAAACTAGAAATAACTGACCTGAAGTGAAACACCACCCAGAAAGGTCTCTTTTATTGCTTCCTCATCAACCCGCTTTTTTTTTTTAGATTATGATTTTTTTCTTCTTCTCCTTTTTAAGTGTTTTGCAGTGTAGAAAAATACATGGACTGGACAAGACTGTTAAAAAACAAAAAAATGTTGAGGTTTATGAATTATTCAAGAGAGGCCACAGCGTTTTCAATATTCTACGCTGTCTCAACGGGCCTATATGATGAATCGAAAAAATATTTTATTTAAACGAAGAATAGATATATATAAGAAGGGGGAAAAAAGCACACACACAACCTGTTGGGTGTTGCACACGAAAAAATGGCCTTAAGGGCTGTGTGACCGGATGTGTTCCGCCTCCTCTGGCTCGCGCGTTCAGTCGGCCGGCCCTCCTCCGCGCGCTGTTTATTTCTTTCTATACTTGTTCGGCAGAGAGGCCGGTCGTGCTGGAACATTCGTGCGTATTAGGACATTCTGACAAATAACAAAAACAACAGTCATAGGATTCATTTACATGTGATTGAATAAGGATTACTGTCATCATTATTCCATCAGCAATCTTTTTGTCGTTATCATCAGACAGGTAATACTATTTTCTTCTCCTTCTTTTTGAAAGATTTCATGCAGAACGGGACTTCCTCGTAAGAAATCCGAGAAATTGAAGGAATAGTTTTATAACCGCAGTGATGGACGCTGATAGATGGCGTACGTCCATGTTGTGGAGGAGGACACATCTAATAGCAATTTGTTATCATCAAGTGCCGTTCTATAAAATCACGCACAGCAGGGCGGACGAACGATATAAGTGGTCTTCAATTGACGGACCCATATCTCTGTTTTAAAAACTATGGGATCATAGTAGTGTTATTGTTGCGCGACCAATCAATGAAAGATTCTCATCCGGACCCACAGCGCTAGAACATCAAAAACCTTTAACTGTAAATCAATATAAACGTCCGCCGCGACGTCAAAGGAGAAAAGTCTGAATGATTGATGTTTCGTTATATTTGCATCGTAAAGAGAGAAACCCTACTATTTGTGTCCTTAGCTATATTCGAAATCTCTATTAGATTTAATAGCACGTCTTGTTGTAAACATATAGTAGGTATATACTAAAGGGGTCATCGAAAGAATGCGTACATCGATCACACACAGACAAAAAGAGGGGCGGGATAGTCGGACGTTTCTCTTTTTTTCTTCTTGAACGATTGTTAAAGAGAGAAAAGTATATAATGACTCTTTGGATATGTAAGCGTCGATGAGATGACGTCACTGTTAGAAAAGAAGGAGCGCCCGCTATGCAACAAAAATTCGAAAAGTACCGTCGAGAGAGAGTCTTTTATCCGCACGGCGCCTGCGTGCCGCACGCCCGCGTAGTACATTATTAGACAGCCCAATGGAGAGATGGCCAGCTACAAAGCAGTAAGAGATATACACACTCACTGCGCGCTGCGCTAGTATAGTGCTGGCTAGTGGTTTTTATTTATATATTTAACTCTCAGCGACTAGGAGCCTGGCTAGCTCTTACCTCGAGGCCAGTAAGCTGAGCAGGAGCATCCGAATAACGAGCATTCCTTCGTTCGAGTCATTATAATCAAGAAAGACCACTTTTCTTTCTCTTCTTCTAGGACCCCCGCGTTGCATTCACGATGATGTCACGCTCTTTGCCGAGCTGGTTCCTCCTGCTCATCCTCCCAGCACTCCTCACTCTCTTCTGCCTCTCGAATCCAGGTAAAGTTCTAATCGATTTCTAGTGATTTTGGATATGCGGGTACAGAACCACAGCTGCGGAATAAGTTATGTGCTATTCTTTTGTCTTTTCCGGTCATCGGGCGTCGCGCGCCCTCCCATCGTGTCGTGCATGACGTGCTTTAGTCAATATAATATGCGTGCGTGCGGAGAGACGAGGACCAATCCGGTCTGCATGCAAGAGAGAGACAGAAAAGGAAACAAGTGCCCGTCCCCTCTATGTTAATTTTCTTCAATATTCATGACATATAAATTTGGGATGCATTCCTGAAGTAATAAATGTTGATTCTCTTTTGGCGCTTTACCGTTTTCTTGGCCGGAGCGCAAGATAAAAAAAAGGAATGCAAAACTTCTGTTTTATCAGCAAGACCTTCTTTTTTTTCTCCATCGTGATTTAGAAGAAGAACAAAAAAAGAGGGCAGCGCGGAGTAGCCAAATAAACACTCGACGTCTAGTATTAGTCCAGTAGTGGGGGATTTCCTTGATCTTTTTTCAAATGGATTACGGCGATTTTGTTGAGAGAAAAACTATTTTATAGTTGTTTATGCTGTGAGCATTTGGTTTAAGAAAGTCAAGACTAAGTGGACGTTATTATTATTTTTTCTGACAAAGTGTTTGTATTTGGTTTGAAATAAGTTTACATCCGTCGTCCTCAATTTGATGGACATTGTGCTCAACAAAGCTGCACAGTAATATTACTTATAGACGTATTTCCTTTCGACAGTTCAAGGTTCTACTCAGTGCTACGTTTGCAGCTGGTCACCAGCCGATACAGGTGAGTTATATTATTGATGAACAAATCCCATCTTCACTAGCTGATTGATTGACGTAAATGTCGTTCAAGTGGGCGGGCAAGGACGAGCGGATGTCTGCACGAAAGGCAATTTCAACGAATCGGTGAGGACCCACACATGTGAAACCCCAGGCTGCGAGACAGTCGCCGTCTACGATAAGAATGGTGAGAGAGAACGAAACAATCGAGGTTGATTTCGACATGGTCATCACATATTCACTGATTTTGTTCTCCTTTTTTTTCTCTCAGGAAAATTGGACATTTTCTACCGCAACTGTGTCGGTAACACCACGGCCGTTACCAACAGCTGCCATAATGAGACCTCGAGAGCCATCACTAAGGTGTGTAGCTAATAATGAAGAAAATCCATTTAACCACAAGGATTTTTCTATTACTCGCCCATTGTTTTATGTTACCGATACAATCATTGATTTTTATCTCTTAACAGGAGATTTGCACTTGCAGCGGCAACTACTGCAATAGCGGTCCTTCGATGAGCGGAAATCATTTAGGCGTCACACTCGTCTCTGCCGTCCTAGCTTTCTTACTGTTTCAATTTTGATCAATTTTTTTTTCTTTATTAAAATTAACACAAAGGCCTTTACAAAAATTTCCTTAACTCGACTAATTCGGCAACACTTTTTTTGAAAAAAGACGTAAACAACACTATGCACAGCTTTTGGCCTTTATTCTATACCTCTCTGTTTCCCTCTCTATAGACTACAGTTGATATTGTGTAGACGCGCTGCTGCTCTATTCCGTAGATTTGTGGTTTTCGAGGGGAGAAAACAAACGACCAGCTAGCTACCAAAAGAGCCTCGGTGAGAGAGAAAAACCGTCCACTCAACAAAAGAATCTAAACTGATTATCTCGTCGTCGTGAGTTTTGTGAACGTTATTTAGCTACCCCTACCACCACCGAAGGAGGAAACGATATTAAATTTGATTTATATATATTATGAACTGGTAGCTTTCTCTCTCTCTCACTCCCTCAATCTTTATTATGTTGTTGTTGATGTTGTAACCGATATCGAAAAAATAATAAAAAAACAAGAAATCACGACTTCTTTGTTTGTGTTACACGCAAACTTAAGTAGATTATATTTTTGTCGTAAGATATACATATAAATATTTGAAAAAGGTGAATTAGTAATAATAGTGATCGAAGTTGTGCTGTGGATATAGAGGTATAGATAGAAACATTGATTGTCCGTGTCGTATAATATTCATTCGAGCGCGAATTTCGTGATCCGATTGGGACCGATCTCAACGACGTACATTGTCTCACCATCTCGTGATATGGCAACGTCGTGCGGGCTGCCGAAACCCTGAGTCATAACGGGAAAAAATGTTAGCTTTAACCTGCAATTACAAATTATTATGCGTTGAATATATAATTGTATACTCGTGATGGAGCCCAGGAGGTCTCCACATCCAGGTTGTTCAATCCAAGGGTCTTGCCTACCGCCTGACCCAGGAAAATGGAGCCGAAAACTGCGTAAATGTCATTCCCTGTTTGAACAAGATAATTAGTTTTTGTATAAATTAAATTAAATTAAAGTAGTACCTTTGCCAGCAATGGCATAGACTTGACCGACTTTACGGCCGCTGGAACGACCAAAGGGCGTTCCAAAATTGGGGCCGTCTCCGAGACCGGCGTTAATGCAAACGAGTCTAGCGTTATCTCTATCAGCGATGCATAGAGCATTGTGTTCTTCAAAAAGAGCCAAACTATGAGGTACATTGAAAGCTCCTTTGTAGGTCGTGATGAGCTTTCCTGATGGATCGAATTTCATGATGCGTTGATTGCAGTAGCCGTCAGCTACGAAGAAGATTCCATTGGAGGCCACAGCTACGTCCGTTGGCTGGCACAAGTGATTCTCATCCGAACCGGTCACGAAGGCCTCTCCGAGTGTCAAGCTGGGTGAATGGCTTCCCTTGGGAAACTGTTTTTTTTTTTTTAAAAAAAGGGTAAAAGATTTTATTTTGATGAAGATATATATAAATAGGACTGTCAGAATGCTATGAGATAACGACCTTAAAGACTTGATGAAGAGCCACATCAGTGACCCAAACGTTGCCCTCTGCATCAATCTCGAGACCATGTGGCATGTAAAAGAGACCCGAGCCCCAATGGTCCAGCAGATTTCCAGTATTAGCATCTAGGGTAACGATGGTATCGTTAGGGATAGCTCCTTCGTGCCGGTTTAAGTAGCGTCGATTCCCATCAAAAGAACTAGATCACAGTGAAAAATGCTTTATTATTCCATATAGCTCTCTTCTAACGGATGTAATTATATACCCTCCAGTCCATTTGACGTTTCCTCGATGGAGAATAACGGGATTGGAGCTTTCATCAACAGCTACACCGGTGATTTGGCCCACCTCCAATTCTATCGAAGGCCAATTCAGAACCTCCACAGGTTTCTTAGCTCGAGGGGAATCCGGTGTTACTGTTGGCTGCACGTAATCCTTCATTGTTAAATGTCAAGTTTGCATGTACAAGAATGTTATTGTTACCCTTAAAAGAGATGGAATATTGCGGAGGCGATCCAACCAGACAGGTAACAGGTTACCGAGTAGCTGCCTTTGCTCACTAATGAATTCGTCTCCATCCTTGGTCAAGCTCCTGGCAGTTGAAACCTGTACTAGAAGGGCAAGGACGACTGCAGCAGCCACTACCTTGACGTATGGCTCCGGCATTTTGAATGAACGGGAGGCTACCAGTTACACCCCGCCTATATGTAGCACAAAAGCTACCACAACAACTGGTTTTACCGTCTTGAACCGTAGAGAATATGAAGTAAACAACAACACACGCTGCCAGGAAACAGGAAAAAAGAGGGAGGGGTGCCCTCTCAAATAAATTACAATAGAGATAGACTAGGCTGTTTTGGTGACGACTCACACATGGAGGAAGGGAGAGAACATTGACGTCAAACAGTAAAACCTGCTGCTGGTCTAGCTACGTGGTGGTTCGGCGCAGGGCGCACTGCATGTTCCTGAAAAGATCAATACTTTCACCATAGGACGAATTTCCCCTATAAAGTCGTTTCACTTACTAAAAAGACTCATCTCTGCATGAGTGAAATTGAATGGGCTGTATATGAAAGAATTTGTAATAGTTGATCATTAATGACAAGCATCACAAACACGCGAATAATTGACTTGGCTGCATCCGTAGTAGGGTTAGATGCTCGTTGACGGGGAACGTAAGTGTAACAGCCGGAACCGTCATCTGATGTTTTTTTTCTAGACCCGTAAATAAACAGGCAAGCAAACACCAGAGGAATGTCGGGATCTATTTCTGATGTGTCGTCTTTTTCTAATGCCAAGAGGCAGTTTTAAAAGAAATGCAGAGTCACTAATGCAAATAGAAATAAAGCAAAAGAAAATGAGAATGAGAAAAAAAAAATGCGTGGGGTGGCCGGGTGGGTTGATTTGTTTCTAGTGATCTGGCAACGCAGATGGCGGCCATATTGCATTCTGTAGTTTTTGGATTTGGATGCGGCATTTCAACCGTGGGCTTGAGCGAGAAGGGTGTGACAGTGCCGGCGTTTTTGGTTATTTAACTTTTTCTCCAGATTTTATCAAAACGTGACAGCTACTTACAATAGTTTGAAAAAGGTGATCATTTTCTGAGCTTTATTAAAGATCCAAAATGGCGTCAAAAGGCAAGAGAGCCCAAACTCCGGCTTCTTCTTCTCAAGCCGGTGCATCGGCGTCCCAGGCGCGCACACCACTCAGTCCTACCCGACTCTCACGATTGCAAGAGAAGGTCGAACTACAAGGATTGAACGACCGACTTGCTGCCTACATCGACAAAGTACGTCAGTTGGAAAATGAAAACAACCGTCTGACTGTTCAGATTACTACTACACAAGACAGCATCTCCAGGGAGGTCTCATCAGTTCGCAGCTCCTATGAGAAAGAACTTGCAGACACTCGGCAGCTCTTGGATGAAACAGCCAGGGAGAAAGCGAGGCTCCAATTGGATGCTGGACGCTACAAGGCAGAACTTGGAGAGCTCACTCCAAAGTAAGAATCCATATTTATATTTTTGTTTGACATTTAAAAAATATTTTTGGGGCAATCAAAAGAGTAAAATATGTGAAGCATGTGGTATTGGAATGCAGGATTATGGAGCAATTTGATTTCTCACCTCTATTTACTGCTTTTAAAAGATTATCTTATCTTAGGGATCATTAGACGTGTTTATGAAATTATGACTTCACCATATGGCTTTTACTTACTCCATTCAAATTCCCTACTTTTTTATGACATCATTCTCCGTTGTTTCAATTAATTATCACCTTCAACTACGAAAGCTTTTCGCGTAAAATCCCACCAAAGATAGTTCTCATCCTGGAGGCTAATTATTATTCTTCACCGTATTTATCTAAATGACTCAAAATGCGTGCTTCGATATAAATAGTAGGGCGTACTTGAAAACGCACCTTACAAGTTTTGTTTAACTTTTTCTTTTTATGGCATCGACGTCATTATTTACCAAGCTAGTTGACTCGGAAAGAGAGAGGACCCCTTTTTTCTTGTAATAAAATAAATTGTAGGGAGCTTAGGGTCCGCTTATGTGAACGCCGCCTCGGGCTGTATAGGGTGTGGAAAGTCGTATAGCGTCACTTCTTGATGTTATGTACCTTTTAAAAGACTAAAGGGCGGGAGGGGCACTGCCTGTTTCGAACCGTTGAGGAGGTGCCGAAGCACACCATGTGGTAGCTCTCTCCCCCCGGGCTCTCTTCAAGTGTCCCCTTTTCTCACGACTTATGTTTTTCTTTTTACTCACAGATTCAACAAAGCGAAGAATGATTTGGATAAGGCGGAAAAGAAGGTCCATCAATTGGAGACGCGCAACAATGAGCTCAGCGCATCCCTTCATCAGCTCAAGGCTGATTTGGCTCGAGCCGTCGACGAGAAGAAAGTAAGTCTATTTCCAGGTCTTTTTTGTTTGTGTTAAGTTGTCTTACATTAACACCCTCCTTCTTCTCTAGGAAGCGACTGCTGAGAGGGACAAGTTAACGAAACAAGTGCCGGATCTTCAACAGCAATTGGAGACGGAGTTGTTGGCCCGCACCGATCTGGAGAACCGTAACATGACCCTTAAAGAGGAGTTGGCTTTCAAACAGCAAGTATGTGTTGAATCATATCTTAATGGTTTCATTAGTTCCTAAATGCTTGTGTTTTGTTTCAGATGTACGAGAGGGAGATGACAGAAGTGAGGACGAGCAAGCAGGTGGAAATCAGCGAGATCGACGGACGTCTTCAGGAAGACTATCAGGCTCGTTTGCAGTCCGCTTTGCAAGATCTGCGTGACCACTACGAAGCTCAGATGCAGCAGAACAGAGATGAGATAGCCGCTCTCTACCAGAATAAGATTCAAAACTTGGAGGAGCAAGCTGCTGCTCAGCGCAACGCAAGCAACACCCACTACGAAGAGCTTCTTCAAGCCCGCACCAAGCTGGATGGGTACAATTCGAAGATGTCTGAATTAGAATCGGCTAACAATCATCTCAAGGTATTATCATATTTCAATGGTGGGTATGGATCAAATTTACCAACTTTTGTATTTTCTAGGTCCGCATCAGTGAACTGGAGAAGAGCTTGGATCAAGAGCGGAACTCGCACGGAGCAGCTATTAATGCCCTTCAAGGAGAGCTCAATCGACTCCGCGATCAGATGAGTGTGCAATTGCAGGAGTACCAGGATCTCATGGACATCCGTACTGCTCTCGACATGGAGATCGCTGCTTACCGCAAACTCCTTGAAGCCGAAGAAACCAGGTGCGATCTTGGCGTTTACTAATTCATACACGTTTTTAAAACTAACCTTTAATTGATTTATAGGCTGAACTTAACTCCCACGAGTGGATCTGGATCAGCTCGAGCTGGAACTCCGTCCCGCCGCACACCAACTAGGGCCGTCAAGCGGAAGCGCACTATGCTCGAAGAGTCATCCTCTTACTCGTTGGCTGATTTCGTCACCACGTCAACTGCTAAAGGAGATGTTGAAGTGTCTGAAGTAGATCCCGAAGGCAAGTTCATCCGCCTTTTGAACAAGGGTGAAAAGGTAATTGAACCATTTTCAAATAACTTCAAGTTTCACCTTTTTTAAACTATTCTCTTATATACAGGAGGTGGGTCTAAGCGGATGGCAGCTCGTCCACAGAGCCAACGAGACAGAGACCATCTTCAAGTTCCATCGCTCTGTCAAAATCGCTCCCGGTGCTACCGTCACCGTTTGGTCAAATGGTAAGTGATTGGACAGATCAAATCGAAGTTGATTGGCTCTTTTATTTACGTGACCTGTTGATTGATAGGAACCGGTGTTGCCCATGAGCCACCTGCGACACTCGTCATGAAGGAACAGCGCTGGTTTGTGGCTTCAGAAATGGTCACTACGCTCCTGAATCAGCCCGGAGAAGTAATAGTTCAATTCACATTTCATTTGGTCGCAAAATATCTAAAGACCTATTAATTTTTGCAGGAAATGGCCCAGCGGGAGAGCAAGCGTGTCCAATCCAGTTCGTCGATGCTCCGCCAACGAGGTGGCCCCGAAGAGCTCCATCATCAACAGGTTTGATAGTTTATTATTTTCTCTTGGAACTTATGCTTAAAATCTTAATTTATTGTTCTATTAGGGAGATCCCGCTGGAAATGAGCGTTGCTCTATCATGTGAATCGTTGATACTTTCTTCATCAAACGTAAATAGTTTTCTCATTTATTTCTTTCATTACCTTAATGCTCATCTATTTACACAATCTTTTATTTTATCTTGGCAGATGTGTTCACTCTTTGCAAGTGTCTTTGAAGTTACAATTACATCAAGAATGGGTCGAGTTATTAAACAAGAAAAATTTGTACGAGTGCCTTTGAACGACAGTCGTCCACTCTTGCGTTTGCTAATTATTTGAAAAATTGATGAATGTTAGAATGCGTGTTTTTTTTTTTTTGGCCTTCATTTTTTCTCATCTCGTGAAATAAATAAAAAAACGACGAAATTGCCCCCCTTATACTGAATTGTAGTACATAGAAGTGACCTCATTTAAAATCCCCAGAAATCTATTCAACCCATTTGGCTCCGCAATTAAACAACCACTATCCAAGAGTGTCTCTTTTGTCGTTTGTTGTCTTATGATTCACTTTAACGTAAATACACAGGAGGTTCTTTTTCTATTTTGATTTATTTTAAAAACCGCAATCAATTGGACCGTGCTTAGAAATCATGTTTTAAGAAAAATTCGACGTAGGAAAAACACTTTTGGCCTACTACTTCCTCAATTCTAAAAATTCCCCACACATAAGCTAAGTTAAATCGAGTCCTATTCTAACTAATAAAAAAAAAGTGCTTCATCAAATAATTAAAACAATATCTCTCATTCCATTTTAATTCCAGCAGCATGTTGTTATTTACACGATACTGTAAAATGTAAATAAGAAAAATGTCAATAGAGAAACAACACATCGAATGGTTTCCGATTCCCAGCTAGTTTCTCTTTCTCTTCTTGAAGCCACCTGTTTATAAAAAATGGTTTGGTATTAACGTAGATACTGTGGCACAATAACTGATCAAGAACTAGTAAATTACCTTTTTTACCCCCAGAGCCTTTGCGTTTTCCTCCATCCTTTTTAGAATTAGAGCTAGAACCAATCATTTCATCCGCAAATGCGGTGGAAGAGTACTGCTGACGGGATTTGTGACGATCTTGTCGAGTAGACGGTAGGCGTGTGAAATAAGTTTCCTCAAATCTGTAAAATAAGAAATTACAGAAATGATCGTCACAAAATTTAGCTCATGTTTTAATTCGCTTACTCTTGTCGTTCTTGTTTCTCTCGGGCTACGTTTGCGCGACTACCATTAGCCGCGAATTCGACAATCTCTGCAGGAGTGTCTAGGTATTCTTCCCGGAGGCCTTGGAGAGCACTCGAGCTCAAGGCATGTCGTTTCGCCTTTTCGGCAGACTTAACATTTCGTTGCATACCGGTTTCATCACCATCTAAACGGAAAATTAGTCATCAACTGCACAAAATTAGTTGACATTAGAGGGATGTATAGTTACCATATTGCATTGAAACTAGTTTTGGTGGAACATAGGCACCAGTTTTCTTTTCCTTCTTTGAAACAGGTTCATCATCATCGTCAGATGAATCATCTTCTCCAGTCTAAACAGAAAATATAAATTCTAAGATGAATATTCTTGATTATTGGTTATCAGAAAATTTACCTTGCTAATGAGGTTGGCAGGATTTGCTTTGAATTGCAATGGGTCATTTTCAGCAAATTTGCCTGTGGTAGCAAATTTGAGTAATTTTTCTATTTGATACTTGAGTTTGTGCTCTACTGGTCTCATCCTCTCAAGGATAGTTCGAATCTCAACTAGCCTGTCTGTAGGGTGGAAAAAAGTCAAATTTAATGCATGAATTAATGAATGCATGTTAGTGCTTTCTAATTATAGTTACCAATGGAGAGGTCACCCTTTATAGATTCACCAGAAACTTTCTTTAACAATACACAGCTAAGGTTTACAAGATACTTTAGAAGCATCTGGTTCTTAACATCCAAGAAACTCATGCCTTGATCCATAGGCAATTCTTTTGATTTAACTCGATTGATAATGTTACGAACCATTCGTGTTGACTTGAGTAATGAGCGTCTTTACATCGTTCAAATTGGAAATTGCTAGAGGTAAATCTGAAGCTATGACGCTGTCTCCATTGTTTATAACTGCCAACTTATCCTCCATGATCGAATGATATTGTAGAAAACTAGAAATGTCGAAATCCGTACAGAGAAAGAGAGATAGATTTATTTTTTATCAAGTTACGCAGGTAAACCTTCAATAAAACAGTAGATTTCACAACTAGACGAAGCGTTGTCCTAGTATTTATGAAGTGAAGCAGACGACTTTGAGAAAAGCACATGGCGAAACAGATCTGCGTTAAAACACTTCATTCAGCTAAAATTCGAATGGTTAATTCTTTGATCCTATACTAAATCTTTTACCGGCTGTATTGTAAACGAGTGGAATTGAGAATGAAGAGTACAGATCCTATTATACCCTTAACGATGCAAATCATGAAATCGCTATCCACGCAAGCAGTGAAAACGTGCATCGGAGCGCGCGCGTTAGTGCGTACCAGGGCGGTGGCCGCCCAATACAGTATATCATTATTGACACACCAACGGGGATGATGATGAAAGCGTTAAGTGTAGAAATTGGAATCTTGGATGTCTTTGGAGTTAGACGACTTCATAAAAATTTCAAGTCAAAACTCAAAACGCATCGCATTTTCAAGACGAAATGGGGAAAACAAAATCACGCCACCTATGGGATTCTTTCAAATGAACACGTAACCACCTATCGGTGAGCTTTAGCACTCATTGTGCAGACAGCAGAAGAAGCCAGTTGTAAAGTACAAAAAGCCGCACGACTCACGAGTGGAAAGAAAACTGTTTTAATGAATTTGTCAATCTGCATCTTTTCAAGTCGTTAAGAATTAAAAATTCAGTTCAATTCTATCTTATCTTAGTTGGTGTGTTCTTATAACAACAAACTCATCTCATCTTGTCAAATGGGGGCTTACTTGTCTGAGCCGATTGTTCACAAAGTCTCGTGTGATGAAGCCAGCGGGAAACAAAAATTGAGCTACGGTAAGAAAAGAGTATAATGAGAATATTTTTTATTGATATTATGTTTAATTTATTTTTTACAATTTTAGGGGCCAGTGGAATGCAAGGATGGCGGGTTTCTCAAGAGGTAAGATACTTTCTTTAACATGTCAAGTAATGCCAAACTGATGAAAAAATTCATTTTTCAGGATGCCCACAATTGTATCTTGGAGTTTGATGAAGATACATCTCTATTTGCTGTCTATGATGGTCATGGAGGCCATGAAGTTGCTGCCTACTGTGCTGACCACTTGCCACAGTTCCTAAAAACAGTAGAATCATACAAACAGGGTGACCTTATCAAAGCATTGGAAGAAGCCTACCTGGAGTTTGACCATCTCTTGACTAAGGAAAATGTTGTGAAAGTTCTGCACTTCATTGCTGGTTAGTACAAAGCTAAAATAGTTCATTAACAAGATTCTTTACTGATGAATGTTTTATGTGCTAGGCAATAAATCAAAGGAGGCTGCATCAGAGGACGATCCAGATGAAATGTCTGACTTGTATGAAGAGGCTACAATGTCTATTGAAGAACTCATCACCAGATACGGAAACCGAATTAGGGAAGCTGCCAGCGAGCAGCAAAAAGGCAACAGTGGCTCATCCCATAATGATTTCGTGAAATTCTGCGCCAAGAATCGAAAGCTCAAAAAGATAACTGCAGGAGATGCTACTCCACCATCAGGCAATGGTGGAACTGACGAACCTGCCGACGAAGAGAAACCGGCTGTCAATGAAGAAGTAGAGAATTCCGCTCAAGAACCAACAGTCAAGGAAACAAATGAAGCGGACAACAATCACGCTGACAATGAGGAAAAGAAACCTGAAGTGAAATCAGAGCAACTTGAAGTCTCCAGCGAATCTAATGGAAAGATACACAACGGATCTTCCAACAATCACGACGTGGACCATTCCAAGGCACCTTGTATCAACAGTTCTCCTCCCGCCATTGCCATCGTCAGCTCTAAAGGAAAAGGGGTTGGCAAGGGGCTCAGCAACAATATCCGAAAAGTTGTTGAGAAGACACCCGAAGAGATTGAAAGGGAGAAGCGCGAAGCTGAGAGGATTGCGAAGCGACAGGAAAGGAAGGAAAGTCTTCGGAACAAGTCAGCGGATGAACTGTACAGGTATGTTTACATCTTTAGAAGTGATTGGAATTTTAGTCTTACCTTTAAATTATTTTCGTAATAGATCCATGGTTACTAATGATGAAGAAGAAGACACTGACGAAGACGGGGATGATGAGGAAGACGAAGATTTTGATGGAGAGACGAGCTCTTCCAGCGACGATCCAGCCGTAGGAGAGGACGATGAGGATGAGTGGGAGGATCAGGACGATGAAGGGAGAAGAGGAGGAGGAAGAGGAAGAAGATCCAGCAGAGGTGGCTGCAAAGGCTAAAGCATTTGCCATGAACCTCAAGGAAGAGGTAAAATTACAACTAACCCAGGATGTCCCGCCTATTATCTATCTAATGTTATATATTTCAGCCTGGTTCAGACAGCGGATGCACTGCTGTGCTTTCTCTTCTACGAGGAAACACATTGTACGTCGCCAATGCCGGGGATTCACGCTGCGTTTTGAGCCGACAAGGTCGCGCCATCCCTTTGAGCGCCGATCACAAGCCAGAAGATGAACCGGAGAGGTCTAGGATCGAGCGGGCTGGTGGAGTTGTAACTGGAGATGGTCGAGTCAACGGTGGACTTAACCTGTCCCGAGCGATTGGTGAAACATTGTTATATATTTTTTAAAATTATAGTACTTTATGCAAAATTAATTCTTGTTGCAGGGGATCACGCTTACAAGCAAAACACAGATCTGGGACCTCGAGAGCAGATGATTACAGCTCTGCCAGATGTCCAAAGTATTGAGCTGCAAGAAGGCGATGATTTCTTCGTTCTAGCCTGCGATGGCATCTGGAACTCGAAGACAAATCAACAAGTTGTCGACTTCATCCGGCCGCGCCTCAGCCAGTCTATGCCACTCTCGAAGATCTGTGAAGAGGTCAGTCAGTCAGTGATGGTGATCTATCTTTTTACTAAATTATTTAATTTTTTTCATCTTTTTTTAGCTCTTTGACGAATGCCTCGCACCGAATACCATGGGCGACGGCACCGGATGTGACAACATGACGGCCATCATCGTACGCCTCGACCGATTTCTTCCCGATGAAGCGACATCGACGGCACAGAAACGACCATTGCCTCTAGAAGATTCAACCGACGAATCACACGAAGTTGCCCAAGGTAATGAACTATTTTGTTGCATTTAAGAAATCTAATTGAAATACTAAAAATACTATTTAGACGGAGAGCAAGCCAAGAGGCAGCGAGTCGACGAAGAGGTAGCGAAAAAGGAGGATGAAGTTCCTGCGGCCGATACCGCTTCTTCATAAGATTCATTTTGTTTCCTACGGTTGGCAGACTTTTTTTTGTATTTCTTTCTTTCGACGTCCTTGCCGACAAGTCCTTTCTTTCATGTTTGCACCAACAACAAAAAACGAAGACATGCAAAATATTAAAAAACAAAAACAAAAAAACCTAGACCGATTCACTTAGATTCGTCGATCTCTCATCATAATTATTCCACGGTCTCCCATCTCTCTTATGTTCCAAACTGTCACGCTACTTTTCGCGATGTTAGTTTGGAAGAGATCATGAATACAATTGCTAACTTTAAAAGGACTCTTTAGGAAATTATGAAAGTGTAATTTTGCAACCAGGTACAAAAAAATCATCATCTTCTTAGTCATCGGAATCGTCTTCTTCCTGCTCCTCTTTAGTTAAGAATTCGGACCACTTTTTCAGCCGCTCTGCCTTCTCTTCTTCAGTTTCGTCCTTCCTATATAAAGAATAAGTAAGGGCCTTTAATTCTTACTCTTAAATATATATTGAACTCTTCTATTACCGATATTTTGTTACTCCATCCCACGTCTCGGCAGTAATCTTCTTACCAGCGAACCAGCGACCGTGTAGGACTTCCACGCAACGATCCGCCTCTTCTGGAGTCTTGAAAAAGATTTGTGCGGCACCCTCTTCGTTCCTCTATAAAGTAGAACAATTTGTCAATTCCTCCTTAAAATATAAGAGAGCTCAGTTTACACAGTACTTACGTCAAAGACTATGACTCTTTTAACGCGGCCAAACTTGGTGCATTCTTCTCTCAGGTCTTTTTGATATTCAAGAAGTAGGGCGGGATTAGTGTCAAATTCTTCTGGTTTGAATAGTCGTTTGAGAACGACAACATTTTCGTTCTTGGCTCTCTCTCCGCGCAATTTATCCGGTCGCCAGTCAAATAGCCTTTAATTGAAAAACAATCATTATTTCTAAATATCAATCAAAATAAAAACAGAATAAAGTGTATACTTTTCTTGTTTTGCTCTCAATTTTTCGAGATCCTTCTTCTTACGTTTGCGGGGCTTCTTGGTCGGGTCGTACTCTCCCTTGAGTGTGAACTTGGCCCGTTCCACACCCACAGTTTTCCCGCCGAGTACACTCCCGTCCAAAATGTTGAGCGCCAAGTCGACCGATTCAACCTAAACAAAGTGAGAAAGGATATATTATAAATAAACCGTGCCAAAGAGGAGGAAAGATGAGAACTCCTGCTTCATCACATCATCAAAGGACCACCCCTAGTGAGTATCAATATCTTGTTGATGCCTCACTGGCACCAATCCGAGCTCAAGGATTCGGAGCGTGTAGGATATCTAACAGAGAAACTAAACTGTCCAAATTAGATCGACAGTGGGTGCCGTGCGTCAGTCAAGAACTGTAAACTGGAGCTACAACATCCCGAAAAAATGCGGGCGATTGCTTTCATTTCAATACTTTTCTTGATTAAGAATGCAGGTAAACATCTGTTAATCTTTAGAATCATTGTGGAATAAACAAATCATGGACTCTATCTATCTAGATTCCCTGGTTCGACCACGCTACTTTTGTCCTTCCGAATTTGTACGCCTTGGGAACGGATGTTACCATTTTAGCTCGTACATTGCCAGTTGGCAAAACGCTCATTTTGCCTGTCGTGATCTGGGAGCACAGCTAGCAGTTCTGGACAGTCGCTGGGAAGACTCAACTATCCGGTCCTACCTCGCCCGCCCTGAATTTGGTACGATGCGGTTTCTTTTTCTTTTCTTTTTTACTTATTGACACAATTCTCTTTTTAGCGCGATTGGAACGCTGGATCGGTGGATTGTATGACTGGAGCGGTCAGCAGTGGCTATGGGGTTCTACTGGGCAGCCCATGAACTTTCAGGGTTTCGGAGAACAAGGCGAAGGGCGTCTAAGGGAGTGGCACTGTGTCTTCATGGATCCAGAACAGGGTCACAGATGGAATCATAAACTTTGTACCCGACATTTGCACTACATCTGCGAGCTGCCTCTGACTAAAGCCACTCCAGCTCAAATCCTACAATAAAGGAACGAAAAATAATAATACAAATAGTTAGCATAGTACCTTAATATACGTGACGAGAGCATCGCCCTTGACTTCGCCGTTGGCATCCCTGTAGAGCTTGATTTTCAATTTTCCCGTCTCCAGATCCTTTTCAATCATACCACATTTTTGCATAAAGTCAGCCACTCCTTGCTCGTTAATGTCCAGGGGGAGATTGGTGACGTACACCTTTGTGTTCTTCGATGCGTCAACCTCAAACCAAGTCGGCGGCTCGTTCTTTGCCTTGGCATCCGCTTTACTGGATGGCGGATCTTCTACTTTCTTGTCCGTCGGATTTGTTTTCTCAGTTGGTATCTCTTCTACTGTTGTTGATGTTGTACTTTCGCCGTAACTTAACTGATACCGAGCAATAAACTCGTCGTCCAATCTAGGAAACCAAGCTTTCTTCTCAATGTCCCACTCAAAGACGGTTCCGTCACTGGGATCCGTATAAGTCTTGGTCCCATCTGCATGCACCTGTACATTTTTTCCAATGTCAGCTCTTTGACGTTGAAGTCTAGAACGCTCGGCTTCTCCATCGTCATCCGAGTCGAAACTCTTCGTCTGAATTCTTTTTCACGCGTCGGCGTACCACAGGAGCCGTTGAACGCCATTCTTTAAGCTGGACATCCCATTCAAGCGTCTGGCCAGTCTTTTCATCTTGTAGATGTAGGTGTCACCCACTTTTTCGTAACTGCATCCCTCAGGAAGAGTGGAAGATGCCACCGAGTCGGTCGATGAAGCCGTTACAGCACTGCCTTCTTTGGGGATCCATTTTTTCTCGTCGGCATCCCATTTGTAAGCAAAACCAGTAGCTGGATCAGTGTGAATCAAAGTGTCACCCTCGTAAGAGTACGATGGGTCCATGATGATGTTTTGAATCACGTCATCGATAAAAAAAAAACTGTTTGAACTAGAACCACCTTTCAAATCTCAAAAGTCAGAACTCGGAACGTACGGAGAACGAAAAACAACGTTACGGATTTAGTCTGCTAGACTGGCCGATGTTGCCAGTCTGATAGAATACAATGGCATTTTATTTTTTTAATTCAATTGAAATATTTGTCGTCCTACGAGGTTGTTAGTCCAATAATAAATCAATAATTAATTTGATTGAATTACTTGCGAAAAGCAATATTAATTTTTCCAATATTTATTTGTACATATTGTTGCCTTACATTTCGTCCACCAGGTGTCCTTTTCATTCCCTTCGGCACCGGCTTACGGAATACCGCTACAGAATACAGATGCATTTTGGATGCACGTCAACAAATGACCACATGGCCGAGAGTGTTATTGAGTGATTCTTAATTCTTATAAATATATGTTAGATAAACGATTTGGAAGCTGAAAAAAGAAGACTAGTGTGTGACTTGGAAGTAGTATTTAAATCTGCAAAGGAACATGGTTCGCTCGTTATGGATCTGAATTCTACAGACGGCGGATCGTCTAGTGATCAGCCAACCGACCTTAATGACGCTTACGACTCGATAGTACTTTGTGAAGATACTTTTGTACGTCAGGGTTATCAAGAAGGATTAGTTGACGGTGAGAAAAGTGGTTTCCAAGAAGGATTTGATTTAGGCATAAAAAAAGGCAGTGAAATTGGATCTGAAATTGCTTTCTATCGTGGGTTTGCCAGGGGTTGGCTTGCCATCCTTTCTGGTGACATTGGAAAATTAGTTAACACTCATCTTAACTTGTGCCAAGCCTCAATTGATAAAGAAGTGTTTTCTAGTCTGGAAGAATTTACCAAAAAAATAACTAGTGTATCTGATTCTTCAAGTGAATCCAGCAAGGCTCAGAAAGCTGTGAAATCATTAGAGAAACTATTAATTCTGATAGAACAATTTCCACAAGAAAATCCCAAGGATCAAGACGTTTTGGACCTCCTGAACAGTATTAGAGCCAAATTCAAACAGTGCTGTGCTGTGCTGAAAGTGGATGCAAGTTATTCAGCATCAGAAGGGCAACTAAGCTTTTAACATGGCAGCTTCTGGAAAAGTATTCAGATTAAACACCACATCTTGTATTAATATTTTATAGATTATCTAACGATTTTCCTCTATTTTAAAGGCACAGGTTGTCCAAATGGCTCTGGAGAAGCTAACGTGTTTTTTGGAGCCTTACCTTCCCATAATCAACGCTCACATGGTTCATTTTTTCACCGGACAAGAATGGAATAATCTTAGCCCCGAATTGCAAACGGATCTTCTCGCCCTAGATGAAATGCAATTGGCAAAACTGCCTGACGACCATTTGAATATTGGTAGCCGGAATCTGGATCACATTCGCCCGACTCTTCGTCAATTAATGGAGGACATTCAAAAGCACAGTCTCTGTTCCCTTAAAGTCTTGGATGATCTCCCCTCTATCTGGAACTGTATGGGCATACAACCACTCACATCAACCATTCATTTCGACAAATTCATGTCTGCTAAAAAGACGCACGAAGTGGGCGCTTTATCTGATGTTATTGCTTCACTCTCTAATCAGACTGGCAGCAACTTAATCGTGGATTTGGGTTGTGGGAAAGGAGCACTAGGATCCATTCTTTCTCTCAATCATGGAGTCTACGTTTCTGGTATCGATGCTGCCGGCTTTGACTTTCACGTTGAAGAAGGAAGGAAGTTTCGAATGGAGAAAACCTTCCAAGCAGAAGTCAGGAAATCTACGGAAGCGACCGCAACGGATCCTGCGGGACATTCAGTCAAATTTCGACGCACTACTCAATTTTTGTCGAGCAAAGTCGATCTCGGACCTTTCATCCAAGAGTCTAGTCAGCATTTCGGAGTACCATTTCAACAAGTGGGACTAGTAGGGCTCCACACCTGTGGAAACCTGGCTTCTACTTCGCTCCAGCTATTCGTCAATTCGCCTCAGACAAATTTCTTGTGTAACGTTGGATGCTTGCTACCATCTTTTGGACGAAGCGTTTGGTGATGGCTGTTGTGGTCCTGAACCCTGGGTTTCCACTTAGCCAGACCCTGAAATCAAAACGATTTTCTATGGGTCGTAACGCCCGAATGGTCGCCAACCAATCACTTGAGCGCTACGCTGCAGAAAATAGAGTAAGCCATATTTCTTTATAGTAATTGTCGATTTATATTAAATAGCTAAATTTATGTATTATTTAGTTGCAACCAGATGTCTTGTTCTATCGCTCCTTGCTGCAAGTCCTCTTTCAAGACAAGTTTCCATCAGTGGACCATGTCACTTTTCAAGTCGGGCGACTTCGCCGTCCTTTGCCCAGTTTCAACGACTATGCTCGCTGGGCCGTCAAGAGGCTTCAGTTAAACCTAGAGGTGAGTTCTTTGTACTTGAAACATATTTATAAAAATCATTATACATTATTTTGTTATTCTTGGCAATTAGCTTAAAGATGAAGAGATGGACGATTACCTGGAGCGCTACAATAGTCAACGTAAACATCTCCAAGCATTTTTCCAGTTACGATTACTGTTGGCTCCTCTTATTGAAACAACAATTTTATTGGATCGATTAGCTTTCCTCAAAGAACAGGTTAAATACTTAACATCATAAATTGGTTTTAAAATGTGTTAAATTTATAAATTCTTTTCGCAGGACGTTGTCAGCCATTCCTTTTTGGTGCAAATCTTCTCTCCTGTAACATCTCCCGCGCTGCTACGCTCTTCTGGCTTTCAAAGAACCTTTTTCTTCTATAGACTCTACAGAAGGAAATAGTTAAATAGTAAACGTGGTATATAGCTCAATGCCTTGTTTTGTAATTATTGCTCACATTTCTAATTATAAAAATGAAACATGACCCTTCTCTGCTAGAAGTACTTGGTACCTACGCCCAGCGAGAACTCTCATCAGTGGTAACTTTCTCGATTATAGCCTAGTTCTCCTTTAGGGAATTACTGCAGAAACGAAGTAAGAAGGTTATTAACGAATAAGGAAAGGCGTGCAGCAGACCGCTTCTTTTCATAAACGACTCTGAAATGCAATAAGTGAAAAGTAGCACCATCTGCTGATGAGTCACATGCAAGCTCACATCTCGATTAGCCCCGCATTACGAGTCACCAGGTGCCGTTTATAATCTTAATCCAGAACATTGCATTCTAAGCTATTTAATTTGAGAGTAAGCGCGATGTTCCGCATATTACATTGGAGTTTGAGAGAAACCTGTTTTGAATAAGATTTTATTCGCATATAATATATCTCTTTATGTATCAGCTTGCCTAAGAAGTTGATGGGTTCTCGGTAGGTGTTGCTCACGTTGTCCTTTAGCGATACCAAGGATGCAACTCGATATGAGTGGTCTCAAGGGTAACATGTAGGTTGTCTATCATAACTTTTACTCGAGTTACACTTCAAGGGGTTCCATTAACTTGCACTACAGTGTGAGTGGGGAAATGTCAGCTGCCGAGAGAACTGATCGATATCAAAGTTAGGGTTTTCTTCCTCTCACCAACACCAGCCGAGCACGGAGCGTATTCATAAAAAAGAAGAAAAACGAAGCATTTTATACTTTTTTATTTCTCATCTTTACGGGGTGTGCCAGATGACCGACATCAATGAACAATAATGAGAACAAGACGAAGAAACAGCACTTTTCACTGCCGCTCCTTTTTTTTTTCTCGACACCAAAAAGTATAGTGAACACAACACTCAGATGAACTATTCTTCTTTTTTCAAATCAACAGATCCCTTCTAAAAAAAGTTTGAATGCTTGTTCAGCCACATAAACTGTGAGATAAGGAATCGAACAAAACTTTACAAATGGAACGTAATGGGGATTTTTTTTAATCCAAGGAGGTGACTGCATGCAATCTTGGCGCTTTTCTTTCTTCCTCACCTGAGAAATGATTCTTATTGCTGTAAATAATAAAGACAACAATAAAGAAGGGCTGATACTGATGTGATTTTAAGATGCTTTCGCAAATGATGGTGGAAAGTGGATAACGCGCAAATGTTTGTTTGCACACGAAAACGGTTGGGGAGCAAGTGAGAAGCAAACATACCGACTAGTCTATCATCACACTAATTGATAAACATTTAGATTTCAAATAATGGTAGACGACTCTTTTCGCTCCTGGTTTTGTTGAAAAGTTGGGGGACCAATGTATCAACGTGCGAGAGAGGAGAGAGAGCAATTTCATATATAAAACAAGAAAAAAAGGGTGGTCGTAAATGACGCAGATTCTCGCGTGAATTGAGTTTGGTAAATATGTTGCGTGTGGGGAGAGAAGTACATACCGAAGACTAGGATCGTGTTCAGAATATTCTCAGGAAAAATGATATACGATCATCAGATTTCTCAAGCGTTAAAGGAGAGATTACAGGTTGAACTTTTACGATGGAATGTTGCAGTCAAGACTCTGTCGAACTTGATGGTGACGCTTTTCCTCCCCCTTAGCTTCTTCGCTTTTTAATATGTAGGAGGCTGGTAATCTCCGATCGAACCTGATCCAAGAAGATAAAAAGAAAAAAGAAAGAAAAAATTAGCATTTCATCGATCGCGTAGGTATTACTCTTTTTAACAGTTTCTCACCCGGTCTACCGGCAGTTTGAGATGCAAAAGGGGGTCCCTGCTGATATGCGCCTCCTCCACCGATAGGATCCGCGGTAGTGCCCATCCCGGGGAACGAAGTGTAGCCACCAGCTATAGAAAAAGAGATTGTGTAAAAATCCCTTCATGATCAAAGGCGTTATGGTTCAATAATATACTTGATCCAGGGGTTGTGGCGGTTCCACCAGGGCCACCCATGCCGGTCTCGTAGGCAGTAGCAAAGGCCGAATCAGCTCCTTGGCGGTAGCGCTGGTAAGCAAAGTAAGCACTTCCAGACTTAAAAAAAAAGAAAAAAAAAAATATTAGAACCGAGTACAATAAAGCTATGTTATTACAATTAACATACCCAGGTGAAGATGGAGAAGAAGGAAAACGCGATAGCGGCTCTCAAATTGTTGCTGGCTGCAACGGCAGCGGGGGTCTCCTGAGTTTTGGTCCATGTGCTAGCTAGATAAATGAAGCCTACACCATAGAGAAAGGACCAGAAACCTGTGGAGAGAAGTTATTGATCAGCATAAACTAGTTTGAAACTTGCTGAAAAGTTTGTTGATACCAGAGAATCCAGCATCTCCCATGACATAGTGGCGCCTGGTTTTCACAGAAGACATCTGAGGGAAGAAATACTCCCCAGCAAGGAGCAAGGAGGCAGCCAAGAAGGCAATAACTCCTAAAAATACAATAATTAAATTATATTCAAAGTCACAATAAATTAATGTGATGACACACTCACCGATCCCAACTCCGTAGTTGCAAGCATTCCCATCACCATTGTACAAGCAGACTTCCTTGTTCTTCACTGGATCGAGAGTGTATCCCTTGGATGTTATGGACCCAAACACAATTATGGAAAAGAGCTGTAATAGAAACAGATGTTTTGAGTTTTAGACATGTAGTCACACACAGAACCAAAACAAGGGAACTGTTCCCCTCATACAAAAACTTTAGATTTTAACCAAGAGGCTTAATAGATTGTAATAATAATGTATGTGGAGGATCTTACGATGTTGACCAGCCGGAGGATGACTTGCGGGCGCTGGACAAACTCCACTGGATTGAAAGAAGTGCCCGCCTTGCCTGCTCCGAACGCTCCGACCTCCATGTTTAATACCACCGCTGTACGTTTACGCCGTGAGAAGCTGTGGGATTCGGTACTGCTGCTACACGGTCGGTATTATTGATTTCGTGCTGGTTGCCTAGCTGGCGACGACGACGGCGGACTGGCGGACAAGAAGGAACACACATGACAGTGAAGCAAACTTGGTTGCGGCTGTTTTAAATGCTGCGCGCACTTAACTGGTTTCTTCGCCGCTTTGATCTAGATCTTGATAAGAGTGTACCACTCGTCACGTTGCTCGCGAATAGAAGAAAAACTGAGATGAAACAACAATAATAAACAGCGTACGGGGGACGTCTTTCAGTTGTGACATAATTGATCGAGCAATTAGAACAAGTTTCACACATCCTATGAATTCTCATTACGTAAACCTAGTACATCATTTTAATGAATTTACGTCATAAATGTAGTCATGAACTCGTTTCTCTTCTTTACTTGGCTTCGTTCCTGCTTGATACTCAAATTCATTTTTGTACCGACCACCCGAGTTTATTTTTGAGTTGTGCTGTCCAACAGCCGTATATATATGTTTGTCGGCCCACATGGTTTTCCTCCCACGTTTCTGAACGATTCGTGATGGTGGGACGTTCCGTCGTCATCACGCGTGTTGTTTGGCTACGTCTCCCGATCACGCGTATACGTCCCTTATGCAATTTAGAATCATGTAGCTCTTAGGTCATCTAAATTGTGCTAAAGTTACTATATAAAAAAAACGCGAAGAATGACTTCCGCTTCTTCCTTTTTTTCCTCCAATTTGGGTCTATTTTCAGATTCACTGCTTTCTTTCTTTCTCTCTTTTTATTATACCTAGAAAATCTAATTGGGCCCAATGGGATGCCTTTCCGGTATATACCTTTAAGCGAGCGCAGAGTGCTTAAGAAAAAATCCCTTTCCCTCAGAATGTCATAAGTTTCACTTCCCACAATTAATTATCTTTATTTGTTGACTCTTTTCCAGTTCGACAATGAGAGCAGAGCATTCTCCGTAATTAAATACGGAACTGAGCAGTACACAAACTTGCGTCGAGTTCATCGTCATTTGCCGAATGAATGGAAGAACCAATCTTGGATTGAACGTTGTTGCTGCTATAGCTGCTCGTCGACATCAATAACGGGAGTCCTCTCACGTTGACACAATCCTGATTGGGGCAAACGACAGCATTCCTGACTGCATTCCACTCGTCTGCTAGCGCGTCATTCAACCTTTATTATTACGAGACATTCCTAGTTGCCGCCCCTATTAGAATGCCACTATGGCCTCTTCAAGTTGCCGCACCTCTAAACACGTCGAGACAAATAGATAAAAGAATGAGATTGATCAATGAAGGAGTCATTACAAGGGCACTGATGAATGGGATGGACGTAGACCGCCCCCAGCATCACGAACACGATCTTATATAAGGCCATATAACCGGCAGCCATCCAAAAGACGATCGCTTCTATATAATACGACATCGTGACCCCTTTTACCGGTTAGAGTTCCTCATTCGTCGTGTCACCACAGTCGTGTCGGCTCTACTGATCCTGCTTGCAAAAATATATATTTTTTCGATTACGTGTTGTGGTATTATATTATGCAACAGAAAATTGCTATTCGTCGTCCGTCTGCCTCGAGGATCCATCGATTCCGGAAGCGATCTAAAAGAGTCTACTGTAATCCAGCCTTCAAGGCTGATTGGGGCGATTTCGACCAAATAGCTGAGATCCTGGCCGTCAGGTATAATACTGCCATCCTCTATATTTACTGAAATTGAGTTGTGGTCCCCTTTTTTTATATTTTTGCAAAACTGAGCTCATATAAGCCTAGTAGTGAATCACGTCAGAGCCATAGAACAGCATTAGGACGATCAAGCTGACAAAAAAAGAGAGAAGAAGTATCCATAACACGAATAGCTAGCGGGATATCCTTGCGTCATAGGATTTTATTATGCCATCTGAGCACATAAACCCTTAGGCTAAAGAATATTGGCTGATGCTGAATCTAGTTGACAAAAAGAAAAGCAAACCTTGGAGGTAGAGTGTGATTTTTGAGCTCCTGTTTCAAGTATATGCATCGATTTAGGCATAGATATTGTAGAACGCATGACTGATGCAAGTGGAATAAGAGACCAATTATGTACTGCCGTCGTTCATCATTATCACGCAGGATTTGCCCTTTCTGACATTTATGATGACGACGTCCTTGGTCTGATTATTATTAAAGGTTTTCTTGAGATCAGCGCCCTGGAAAGTTAATGAGCTCTCGGTAGGATCGCCGTGTAATATATGTTCTTTGCGAGCTCTGTTTTCTTTTAACAGGAATCGTGATTTTGATGACGCCAAAAGGCGCGTATATGTAGATCATATAAGTATAAAGTCAACAAACAAAGTGTGGCTGGCTCAAGCTGCCATCCCTCCTAGAAGGATGATAGTAATTCCGGATGCGTAATAGACTCTTCTTCGTGCGTAGGCGACGTTCCGGATGAGCAGTTATTGCATCACATGTTCATTAAAAATGAACTTTGGACTTTCAGTTAATCAGTGTGCAGATTTTATTCGTAAGGGACGTTTGCATGCTCCAATTGTCTAAGCGTCTCATATGATCGTTTGATCTCTCAAGAGATAATTAGGAATCATTAGGGAAATGAATAATCATACTTTGAATATAGAGTAGCAGAAAAACGCCTGCGCATGCATCAAGTAAATTGATTACTCTTCTCTTTTACGACTTAAGGGCTGTCTTAAAGACTATGGTTATGCCGATGAAAGCTTTCGAGGTCTTTTTTCAGCTCCTTGAATAATGTATTCCATCCCAAGTGCTCTATATAGCGACTTTAGTGGAAGAGGAAAAAAGAGAGTGTCTGTTTCCACTAGGAAGAGGAGGTCTTTGAATTTCATTACATATTCATCAAAACGTTATTTTGGGTATAATCACATTAATCACTTCTAAAGAAATTTGTGTAGTAGTAGGGGCGTCAGAGGGAAAATTTGTGCATATTATGAAGCAAAAGGTGCTGTTCAACTTTCTTTTTCAAAAGAAAAGAGAATAACAGCAACTTTTGAAATAGTAATGCTGCTTTTTGAAACAAGAAGAGCGTTAAGTGTCTTTTTGTTACTTATTCACAGACACACGCACGAACTTGTAGGATATACCCAGTTCTCAAGATATCCTTAGATGATGATACACTTGAATCGTGTTGATTTTTTTTCTTCTTCTTCTGCTCCTTATTTCTGATGAGTTTAGGACTTGGGGGAAATCTGCGGCAAGAGTCTGCGTGCCCAGTCCAAGCTGCTAGCGCGAAATAAACTTTGTTCCTCCTTTTTTTTGCGCTACCTGATTCGTCAAGGGAAAAGAGTATTTTTTTTTTTCCTTCTCTTCTTACGCTAACCAAGATGAAGTCCCGGCTCCGGGCGTCCGACACCCAACCGGATCAATACTACTCTTAAAAGCGAGGAAAATGGAACCGGTTCGTATACAAATTAGGAGTGACTTGGATGCAGTTAATAAACTGGTTAACACAAGAGCCAAGGTGTGTTCAGTGATTTAAAAAAACAAAACTTCGCTCCACTTTCGACAATCTAAAAGAGAAAGATACAACTTAATCGTCTTATAAGATGCTGCTAAAAGTGTAACGGATAAAGGTCAAGATTAAAACATTGTGTGGCGTTCAGCAAATCACGAATTCCCGCTGACCTGATTGCCTTCGTCTAGGCTGGCGGCGCCTACTAAGAGTAAAGGGAATTCCTGACGTTGAAGATTCCTGGAAATCCTTTATTTGAGCGGTACTGTAACGAAACTTTCTCATTTCAGCTCACGTCATCACTCTCTGTTCGAATATGGAATTGACAATATCGGAATATTTAATGCTTGCTATGGGAAAACGGGAGCTCACCTCGACAGGCGATGAGGTCATGAAAGACACACCCCTCCTGTATAATTTAAGGATCTACTGACGATATTATTGACTTCTAAAGTCATGAATAAACGCTATACAGTATGTAGGGATTTTCTTTCCTTACTTGTATTGGACTTCTACTGCTTATAACAAAGTTTTACGCGCAGGCGTCTTCATGACTATTCTACATGAACATCAGCTAAATACACAGCACATTTTTTTTCTTCTTCTTTCGCTTTGGATCTTTCTTCTTCTTCGTCTTTCGACGCTGCTTCTTTTTGAGCTATTTCTACATTACGCGCGCACCCCAGGGGGTATAAGGTTGTCGCGCGCGCTGGCCCGCCCGTCCCGTGCTCCCGCGTGAGCCAGGAGTCAGTCCACCGTGGAACAGCGTCGGGTGCGGGAGTCAGTTTCGACGGATCTCTCTATAGTATATACACTAGTAATATACAGCCTCCACGGCGTGATGTGGGCTTCCAAATATTTATTGGATGATTAGTGGTGGAAAAAGGAAACAATCGTGCAGTGACAGGATTTCACGATGAATCCCGTCCTGGCTAATACAGGGGATGTCAAGAATAGGCAGTTATCCGTGGAGAGGGCAGCATTCTTGATCCTTCGTGTCCGAAGGGTATTTAAACGGAAGCTTACGCAGAGCAGTAACGCTTCCGCCGGTTCCGGAACGGCGATCGGGAGCAAGAATTCCGGAAAAGCGATTTCAGCGGCAGCAGGGGAGCATCAACGACCCAGCAGGTATAAATATATATATATAAATATAAATAAACAAACACACGTAAAAGAAAAATCATCATCGATCGAATAAGAGCACGGACGTTAGGCTGGCCCAGCTGGCTGTCAACTGTCGATCCTCATAAATTAGCCAATGGGGCGCACCCGAGCAGACCTTAAGAAAAAAAGAACAGAGGGCGACTGCTGCTCCTAACTTCCTCTTCAGAAGGCTTTTTTCTCGTTCTCGAACGTCCAGAATAACGTTGTCGTGAGCGCCCACTTAATCGACTGTGTAGCTGAAGGAAGCAAATGGCTTTATAACTTGTGCTTATATATTTAATGATCCTGTCGATATAAAAGAAAAAATGAAAGAAAGTGGAATAACTCTTCCGCAGATGGTATGGTATAATCAAGTGGAATAACTATATATAGGGGGGTGGAGGCATAGTGATTGAATCCAGCATCTCGGATGAAATATATTGCTGATGGTTGCGATTGTCAGTCGGTGATATAGTGCGATCCTGATGACGTCAATCGCACGGATCGCAGACTTTTCCTCGCCGCAGAACAATCATTTTTAAAGGCCAGCAGGATTCCCCTCGAGATTATCATTTCCTATACACTATTGCTCCAGAGGGGGAATAACGTAGCAGGATTATATCTTCTCACTCAACACATTTATGTAGCAGGATTTCGTCCCATTCTTACCTCAAAACTGTTCCAAAAGGGACATAGTGAATTGACTAGTGTTAGCTCTAAAAACAACATGTTATCTATATAGACTGTTATTCTATACAAGACAACCGGAATTCTCGTCCATATCTCGCTATGTCCGGTGGATCGTGACTTGAGAGCAGGATCAGTGGACCTTTACAGTTTTCTCTTTCCCCAGCTAACAATAAATGTTGGCCTCAAGCCCACATTTTTTTTTCGGTCAAGCCGAATGAGACCGACAGCAACAAAATGAACCTACTGCCAGTTGTTGGTATACACACCTAAACATCTTTTCAGAGCAGGAGGAAAGAGAAAAAAAGAAATGTAGTGAGGGATGACACGTACGTCTTGGAAAATTGCTCGCCTTCATGCGTGGGTTTCGCGAGACTAGGAAAAACTGTCTAGCTTGTATATCAATCAACGTTTTCTTCCTACACAGTACATCCTAAAGTAATGAAAGACTATATCCTTGTATGTATACTCTTCTTTCTTTGACGAGGTCGTTCTAATAGAGGATACATCTATTTAATTTAATTGAAATCATCGATTGATGCTCCTTCTTTGGTGATGGTATAGCTTCCGCTGAGGTTTCCGTCTGTCTCGTCGTGATGTGTCACCGTTTTCAGTTCCTTGCCAAGATCAAAGATCCTTGTCAAACATGATGAGAGGAGCTGCTGGAATGCCCTCTTGACTATAAGGACGCGGAGCTCATCGACTGCTGTCATCTCCGACACGATGACATTTAGATCCGATCTACCAACTTCCACGCCAAATAATCCCACTAGATGGTTCCAATCAGTCAAATAGGCGAGCTGCTGATGCTCATCGTGTTTACTCGAATTAATCTGTAAAAGAAGAAGAGCCCCTCATCATTCTCATCCGCTTAGACGTCTCGTCCGAATAAGAGGCGCACATTACACTTTGTATATTACAGCTTCGTCGTTCAGGTCCTGCTCGGCTGAATGCATCAATCAAGGCGGAAATACGATGGTCCTATATACTACTTCGTCTTCTGCCAGCTGCCAGCTATTTTATCATCGGTGAAGGACTGTTATACGTACTACCATGTGCTGGATTTTCTCATACTGCATCTTCGTCCTCACAATAGCCGGTCGTTAGATTTCTGGTATAGGAAAAAAGAGTATTAACGACGGTCCTTGATCCCGAAAAAGAAGAAAGAATCCTCCGTCCTAAAATATAAGGAATCCCTTTGTGATGTTCCAATATTACATATAGCCATAGAAAAGAGTTTCTTCTTCTCTTTTCATTGATGGTCCTAGTGAATAGGATCAACATCGTTGCCGAAAAAAGAGGAGGGATGTCTCAATCTTCTTCTCTTATTATTGACGGCAAGCTTGGTCGTCTATTGCAACCAGTAGGATCGAGTAGCGTTCCTTATCTGCATGTGCCCAGGCAACATTGCCTAATGGTGCTCGAAAAAAGGGAATAAGTTGTTGTGCTGGGTGTGTGTGTTGGCCCAATCCGCTCCGATTGTCATCTCCTGGGGTCCATCCACCATGCAAACATCTCGTTCGTTCGGGAATGGCAGGAAATGTCGTACCTCCTGCTGAAAAGTTTTTTTTTTTTGCAACGTATGGATCGATGCTAGCTTCTGTGGACGGATAGTAATAACGAAGGTGTTCATCAAACGTCCATTCAGCTCTCTTCTTTCCTTCTGAATAAATTATACCCAACGGTTATAACCGAATCAGAAATCTGCATTATCATTGGAAGAGATGTTGCTTCGGAGAGAACATCAACAAACAAAATCCTGCATGTTAATGAGAAACTTCAGATCAGTGAAGCGAAAAGAAAAGCAGCAAGTTTATCCTCGCCCTTTTTTCAATTTAATTTTAAACTTTCTGTCACACAGATGAGAATCCCAAGGAATAACTTATTTACTAGATATACAGCCATCCGTGCTGTCTTCAATCGATATTATTAGGAAAGAGCCAAGCGCCAACGGGAAGTTGAATAATCCATTTTTTTTCCAGCCGGTGAACTATCGAATGAGATTCCCTTGGAGCATCTCCTATTACTACAACTTGTTATATTCGAGTGTTGATTGGTTAGCCAGGGTTATGGCTTCTTCCCTATAGCATAACACGTCTGCTTGTTGTTGCGATCGATATTATCATAGATATTACATTCCCTATGTAACAAAAGTTGTCTATAAATGATGCTCATCTTTGTTGCAACGCACACAGCAGCAGCCATGTGGGTGACAAAAGTAGCGGAGTTACAAGTCTGTCGGCGGCCATACTCCATCGACCGGTCCCGCTGATCCGCTCCCGGACTCTTCCAGCTATCGTCGTTCCTCCTTCAGCTCAGATTCCCGCGGAGGATGATGAAACTTGCTCTTCGAATGGTAAGCCTTATTCTTCCAAAACTTTTAGATTACATATATATATATCAAACTTTTAGCTCATATGAGATGCTACTTATTTCGTATGGATTACGACGGATGCGCCAAACTCGTTAAAATCTACGTTGTTTCGAATCCTATTTACACTCTTGAATGGGTTTTACATTCGGGGATTCGTCAATGTCTTCTGGGATGATACATTTTCGAGCGGAAAGTGCTATACCGTGTCTCTAACGGGGGTCCTCTAAAGAATCAACAGTGGATATAATAGGAATTCTTCACTCTTTTCTGTGTCTCTTCTATACATGTATGGGAGGTATAATAGATGAGGTCTGCCCGGGAGCACAGCACGCACAATACACAAAAGAGAGAAACTGGAGCGAAAGCGCGGATTCAATCAGAATTGAGATGAAAGAGAGTGATATTATGACGGTGACGTGGGTGAATCGCTTCAGCAGCACACCACTGTCAAGAAAGAACCCACATCAGGATCGATAAAATGTTGTATGTACTATAATATTAGGTCAGCTCGTTTTCGACCTTAGATACTACCCCAGAGGCCATTCCTATGTATATATACCTCTCCGGATGTATGTGAATCGCATCCGGAAACGGAAATGAAAGAAAGTGAGAGAAACAAAAGGAATATAATCCTGCGTGTCTCGTGTTTTTTTCTTTTCTTCTTCAAGACTTATTGGTTTCAGCATAGGCAAACATCAACAAGAACAAAAAAAGAATTGATTCAAAGAAGCCTATTCACTCTTTCTCACTCCACGTCCGATTGATAGATTGAAAGAGAGTAGGATCGATCCACCCCAAAGCTGATTTTCTTCTTCATGACTTGGCACTCCTTGTATATTATTTCTTGTCGGGCTGTTGGGCAGCGAATGCTATTGATTCCCATACGTTCAGATTGAATTCCAATACAAGAAAATTGGACCTTTGTATAGGAGCACGATCTAATGAACCATTCGATCCCGCCAAACACGTTCGCGAGATGTGGTGGGGAGCCCTAATCATCGTTACAACGAATCCATTCCCCTTTAGTCACGCTTTTCTGCGGATATACATCCTTTCAAGCGCGGATTCAAATCCTGAAAAGTATAGATTCGATTACTTATACGGGGATCGTAGAGAAAAGGGATTGAACCGATCCTTGTTCGACAGGAGAACATTGATTGAAAACGGGAGATTGAATTTTCTTTTTTTTTTGTTACTATGTTGGGAATGTAGATATTCACTTGCGTTGTATATTCTTTAAGGGATTTTACCCGCCATCCAATTTTCTACACATTTTCCATCGTTCACCAAGAGGATCAGCACGGTGAACGCTTTTAATCACATTTCTTTCAAATACGGCAATGAATAAATATGTACCAACTGATTCTCAGCCAACATACTATTAAATAAAAGTTTCGTGAAGCGGAGAGAATTACGGTGCTGCTGCAAGATTCAATTTTGAAAGGAATGAAAACTCAATTTAAGAAAGTTTCGTCAGTGTTGGCTAAAGTAGCCGCCTGCTATTCACCTTGAAAACAAGATTATTATTATAGTGCTCAGCGTGCACTTTATAAAATGAAAAAGTGAATGGAATTTGTTATCACCTTTCTCTCTAAGAAAAAATAAGAACTTTTATGGAATGTAATAGATTTACTTAACGATCCTTGTTATTTATTTCAATAGCCGGCGATCCGCAAGAAATGCCTGACTTCGTTGAAGGAGGAGGATTGGGGATTCCAGTTAGCGGCTCTCCTTCATCCATCTACTCCGATCCCGGTATCATCAGCTGCGGTGGAGTTAGGGATAAGCGCTCCATCGTTCAGGCCGCCGTCACGCCGACCAAGAGCAAACTGCCTCGATTCCTGAAAGCGTCACCTGGAGGCAGTAAACGTGGATGTGACAAGACAGGTTTTCTCATCAACAGCGCGGCCCATCAGATCCAGCTGCACCTGACACCTCCACTTGATGGCCGACGTCGTCACAGTCTCGAAAGGTATAATCCATTAGTTTCCTTATTAAGTTATAAGGAATTCAATATCCTCTTTTATTTCTATAAAGAATGTTGGGAATGTTCTTTTAAACATACAGTCTTGAGCCAATGTTTAAGGATCCGTTTCCAGACGGGGTTTTATGGGCCACGTCCGAGCTCGTAAAACTGCATAGGATCGATATTTCTAATACTAAAAGAAACAACGTATTTTCTACAGCAATAATAACAACGACGTGGCGACCCTCCTTCATAACAAGAACAAAGCGGAAGCGTTGATGACGCCGACGACGTTTTCATCAGCTACTCATCAGAGAAGCCAACAGCAGCAGAGGCTCAACCTGACACTTACCGTGCCGGACCAGAGTCACTCGACAGGGAAATCCGTTCCAGGATCTCCATCACATAGCTTCCGTCGCAAGACTTCATCCAATGGTAAATGAAAAAACAAAATCATTCATCTGCATGATGATGGATTGTGTACCTAACAAAACACACAACAAATAAAGTATAAATAAGCATCTACTTTCGGGTAAAAGTGGGACGTGCTCTTCGATCTCCCGCGAGGATCGCCCACCTAAAGGCGTGTCTCTATGCTATACTCAACCATTATATGACGTGATCCCGCAAAAAGGGGAAAAAAAAACTTTCTATGTATTGAAAGGGGTGGTAGAGGCGGCGTGATGCCACAAATAATCTTATATACAGGATCAGGGTGGGCGACACTCCTTAACGGAAAAGTTACGATCAGTTTTTACTTGTCTATTTTTCGTGGGCCAACCGTCTTGATTGTATCTCTCCCCCAGCTGGGGAGGAGTCGTTCCGCAAATGAGAAAAAGGGGGGAACCTTCAAAAGATTTCATGTCGACGGGGGATCCTTTTTTATTACGTCATGTTTTCGCTTCATCACGACGTAATTTCTCTCTATTTGGTGATGAGAGAATCAATAACAGTACTACGTGATAATGAGCTTTATTTGCGTGCAGATGATGAGGAAAAAAAGAAGAAGCGACACTGTTTTGGAAATGATGTATCGCATCGAAATACGCCCACTTTACTTCTTGAACACACGCGTGAGAAAAGAGGAGATGACTTTTGCTTTGAAAAGTAAGAAAAAAAGGCGTCCAACCCGACCGTTAAAGTCGCATTTTGAAAATAAAAATAGGAGGGGGGAGAAAGCACTAGACACGAAACACGACATCACGACTTTGCCTTTTCATTGGGCTTTTATTTATACTTGAGGTTTAGTGTAGAGCACCTTTCAAGAAGAATAGAAAAAAAGAGGCGCTCTTCTACACTACCTGCAAAGTTGAGGAACACACACCTGCGAGAGTATATAGCTGGGAGCGTTGAAGAACGCCGAGTAGATTGAGCTATGCTCTGCTGGTCATGGCTGCATTTAGTGAAGTGAAGGATTCAAAATCAAACTAAAAACCTAATATCGTAGTGCAATACGAGTGAGCTAATTGTGAATGTGTCGAAGAGAGCGTGATGCATCTCCTAGTACCTCCAATAACATCAGCAGCGGCAGTGTTAGGTGAGAAATCAAAGTGGGTCGTATACTCAAGTCAATTGTATTGTTATGATTTCAATGGCCGACTACAAGTACTATCAGTCAAAACATGTATATCGCCAATGACCCGTGTGTAATCCTGCTGAGATTTCGCGTATAGAGGCGTATAACAATAGTTGCCAACTACACCACCCGTGACGAGGAGGGGGTCAAAAGTACAAGAGAGGGGAGCAGTCATTGATACACCATCTTTTGTGGTGCTGCTGGGCTGTTGTTGTCGCGCCCGTTGAAAATTTGACGTTTCAGCGTTGCCGGTACTCAAGTTATCATCACCCCCGCCCCTAGTGTCAAGAAAAGAGTCTCAATAACACACACAACTAGCTGGCTTTTCTTATCTCGTGCCCTGCGGTTTTCCTTACTCTCTCAAATTTTTCTTGTTCCGTCAGAGGGACTTACGTCACCCCTTGCAATGTTATCTTGAACTAGTTATATTTACGATATGACTGTATATATAGTGTGTGTTCTCTTGGTTGCATTCGGTACGGTTGTGTGCACATGCTCTTGAGCACTGCAAAAATAAGAAGCAGAAGAGGATTTTCATTCCGTAAAGTTGTTCTAGTCTAGCCCGCTATTTATTGTTTGCCTTTCTCCATGGCCTCTTCGTAGAGAATCCTGTGGTTGCATCACACACAAAATTAGAAAAGAGGGAAGATTGTTTTCTTTTGCGGATTGATTTACTTCCACTTCCCGGGTCGCTCAACCGCGAATCACACGCTACAGTAATTAAAAAGAGTAGGGATGGGTATTATGCCTTTAGGCACTCCGTTTTCTAATGTTACGAGTGATCCTTCGTTCAACTTGGTTTTGAAAAAGATGAGCTCATGGACGTTGCCCAGAAAATCGTCGTCCGGCAGCCGGCGGAATTCGTCTCGCTCATTCGATGGGGACGAGACGGGCAAGCTAGACTCCATACGACATCGGTCAAGCACTAGCAAGAGCATTAGTCACGGCCTTAACGGGAGCACATTTGACTTGATGGACGATGATGCTTTTGAGACGAGTTATAGCTCGTTAAAACTAGACGTTAACCAGCCGGATTTATTGTTATCACTCATTCCAGACCGGAAGAATAAAGATTCATCCTTGGAGCTGCTGGTCCACGGTCTTAATCTGACCAAAACGGACCTTAAGAAGATGGAGAAGCTCACCAAAATCAACATTCACCTTCACGGTAACACTCCAAAGAAACTTGTTTTTGTTTAGATGATTCTAACTGTATATCTTTTTTTAGCTCTATTTGGTGCCGTTGAATTCGGTCAGGTGGAGAAAGCACGAGCCATATTAGAGGATAATGAAGTCGACATCAATTGGTAAATAAATATCAACATAAACCAGGAAGAAACACTTTTCTTCAATTTTTTATTATGACATTACAGTTACAACAGCGACGGTTTATCTTTGCTGGACGTGGCCGTCTTGACTAACAACATTGAGATGGTGAAACTTCTTATTCAGCACGGAGCTCGAGAGGGAATGGAGTGTAAGTGTCTGCAGTTGAGAGCAAAACTTTCCCATCTGCATGAATCAATTGTTTCAATCTAATTTTACATGTCTAGATGGAAGCAAAGAGTCTCTAAGTTTGCATCTTGCCCAGCTCTTGGTTGAAGCTGAAACTCAATTGGAAGACAAGGGTCTTTCTTCTCACAGTCCGGTCGCTAGAATTGATGTGGACAAACACGTCGCTCTGTGGAAGCGACGTGTCCGCATCCTACGTAAAATGAAATCTGGACTGGAGCAACTCAGTAATAGTTCTTTTGAAAAGAGAGAAATCGATTATAATAATTTATTATGTATACAACTCTTCAGAGGTACCACAAAGCCCTAATCAAGCTCGAGTGGAAGTTGTGGGCGAGCATTCGGCTCATATTTGGTGGCTTCAACCCGAAACAGATTCCGCTGGGATTTCTACTAAATTTAAAGGTAATCATACTCTCCTTCCAAAATGTAAATTCCCGTCCATAGTTTTCTCTTCCTCATTTGCAATTCGAATGTACAGCGCTAAAATGCAGTTGGGTTTGCCTTTAATGACTCTCAAAATGCAGTAAACTTTGCTGGATTTCTTACACAATCCCCTTTTTTTAAGGTTAAAAACTTGTCCCATTCCATGTCCTCTCTTGAATAATTAAAAACTGGATTACATTTCTTTCATAATGCAAAAAGTTCAATGGTCGACTCATCCGGATTTTGCTGTGGCGGGTGGTGAGATGGAGCTGCGAGAAACAGATTGGAAACGTAGAAGGAGTGATGAATTGAACGAGATTAACGTGACTGTCACAGATTGCCCGTCCAATGTGCGCTGCTACTTTCGAGTGGCAGCCGGGAACCTCTCCGGTTACGGATCCTTCAAAACTACTCTTCCATCATCCATTTTATTATCTGGTATAATGAGATCTATTGACGCAAAATCTGTCGTCAAGCACTTTTATTAAATCATATAATTTCATGTCATTATTTAAAGTGTGGCGAGTTATCGATGGGCGTAAACCTCGCTTTGCCGGTCGTTTACCCATTTTAGATGACCTATTTAGCAAGGTACAACTATCCGTTCGCGGTTTATGTATTTTTTTACGGACACTTTGAATGTTTTCACACCTTTCTTTGTGTGGTTATCAGGTGCGGATATCGCGACCTGATTACGCCTCGGAAATTCGACAACTGGAGGACGGTCAAGGAGATTCCGGTAATGGAAAACAGCGGAAGAATCCGGCGAAAATCAACCTAAGGCAATTCTTCGGGGCGAACGTCAAATTCCAAAAGAATCTCCGCCGGTAATTCAATTGACATCGACTTTCACGATTTCTCTTTTTTTATATCACACATTATTCCTTTCCTTCCGGCAGTGGAGTCTACTTTGCTTGCATACTCTTTCACGAGGATAAAGTACTGGTGACAACGGAAGAGTTCCCTCCCGTCGTTGAGGTCGATGATACTTATCCGGCCTCTGTCCACAACGACTTTCACTGGCTCATGAAGGTTTGCACTAAGGCTTTTCTCTTCTTTTTTTTATATTTTAAAAAGCTTTGAATGCTATTTAAAGATCGGCTGCACTTGGAGCGATGTCAAATCCCTTCGTCAGGATATGGAAAGGAGTTTGAGTTCCTCGAATGCCCATTTTCGTATTAAATTGCTTCAGGCTGCAGCCCAGTTGCAAGTAAGTACTCCTCCTCAATTGTGCAAGTTCTTTCCCGATCGAGTTTAAATTGGTTTCGTTTCCTCGTGTAGACTGCACTGGGTCTGCAAGATTTGGGCCAGTTGCACTACCAGCCGTTGAAGGACAGTCAGGGAACCATGGTGATATCTACGACCTGCCACTTGACAAACATCAAGGCCGTCCCGTCCTCACTCAACTTCAAGTGGCTTCCTCTCTCCAAATTGCAGCGGCGCGTGGTCACGCACGAGGAGAGTACAGCTAGCGATCTTCTGCTTTCTTCTCTTCAGGTATTTGATACTTTTTTTTTACCTTAACCCTTCATCCGAATTGGAGCTATATCAACTCAATTCCATCATACAGGATCAAATAAGTTTTCTGCAAGTGAGCAACAAGCCTTTGCCAAGAGGGCTCTATCTGGGCTACTTGAAGATGAAGAGCTCCGTGGATCTCATCCGGGTCTTGGTACCCAAGAGCGCACCAAATCTTCTTCCTCATTCCAAAATCAGAGATAATCCATGGGTTTCCAGGTTGGTCATCATTTTAATCTTGTGTAATATGCATTTTTATTATATCATTTTTGTTTTAAAATAGTGAGGAGTGGCAGTGGATAAAAAAATTGGCGAAAAATCAACCTCAATCGAAAGGGTGGACGAGTGCACCGGAAGCTGAAGTTGACGGAGGAGAGCACCATCAGCAGTTGGTAGATGATGCGGACGGAATGACGTCAACCAAGTCTAACAACCTTCAACCGTCTACGGCCCAACTGCTCTTTCAAAGTCAGCTACAAAGGGCGGCTCACAAGTTACTCGCAAGTATGGGTATCGAAGAGAGCGTACTTCAGCATAGGTTCGTTCTACGTGATCCTCTTAAGTACCTTTTTGAAATAAAGTTTTACTATTGAAACTCTTTGATGAAACAGGATCTATGAAGATGAAGTGATTGAACTCAGTCCGGAGGTGTCCGTCATTCTATTACTCCCTCCTCCCGACAGCGTCTGCGCTGTGGCCGGTCAGAGTGAGGCCCTCTTCCATCGACCCGAGTTCCTCTCTGTACCACTTCAGGTCTTTGAAATGATCCATTTGCGGACCTATCAGCGCGATCTTATCGGCCGCTACTCCCGTCTCAGCTCAATCCTTGAGTTGGATTCCAATTTGGCACAGCTAGCTCTGCGAGAGGTTTTTATATAAATTTATTTTGAGAAGATCCTTTGGCAGGTCTTTAACTTATTTTTTTATAGGCATTTTCCACTGTTGAGTTGGCGGAAGCCAAACAGCGAATTCTCCGTTTACAAGACTTCCAAGTTCAGGTGGATGCAACCTGGCGAGGTTCCCGTTGGGTCATGGATGTCCTCTCTTTGGCCAGGGATCGGACAATGAATGGTGTGGGTGTTCCCATTGCTTCTCTTACGCAGCAGAACATGCCCACCCAACTCCTCCCTCCCACTCCGGATGAATTGAATACAAAATCTTTCAGCAGTAGAGGGCCTTCATCGATCTCATCAATTGGACACGTTAGCAACGAAGGCCGAATCATCGGAGGAATTGCGAGTGGACGTCATCGCGTTCTTGTCAAAACGAAAAGTGACAACAAATTATTGGAATCGCCCACTTTGAATCGCGTCCGCGCTCGAACGCCCGTCTGCACGGAATGTGCCGTGCCACTTGATCTTCCTGGATATGTATCCAACTGCGGCTCTTGCGCTGGTTCCAGAGCTCATTATAGCAGCCAAACCCAAATTGGTAATTTAATTTGATTTAACTTTATCGAATTGAAACTGATTTTATTTTTTATAACAGCAGTATCAGGAGATCTGCTATTCAAGCCTCAGCACAGCCGGAGTAACGAGACACTACCTACACCTCCTCCACCAGGAATCCATTTCAATCGAGAGAATGCTGCCATCGTCGTGAACTCAGCGGCAGCTGCATCCCGCAGGAACATTTCAAGAAGTGAGAATCAGTTAAACAGCTTAGGTTTCCAGCCCTTTTTGGATTCAGAAGACCACAGCAGCAACTCTGGATATGCGGCGGCTGCAACTGGACAGGAAACAGGAGAGCAGGAACCCTCAGCTCCACCTATGAAGCTCCATCGTGGTGGATCGGGCAATAAAACAGCAAGTTCTTCTTCACATCCGACTGGAGCTCGCACTGGAAGCAGCATGAGATCCAACAGCCAGGAGAGCGAGTGCAGTCATCCATCAGTTAGATCCAGCCATACGCCTTCTTTGACGTCACTCTCTTCAGTGGATGGAGATCCCGATACGGGTGGGAGCACTCGATCTTCGGCTGCCGATGTTGAGAGTGGAGATCCATCGGCCGGCGGAATTATTCAAGTCTACGCTGCTTACGAATCAGGATTGGCTAATGGGACTAGTGTTAAGCTGCACGTTACATCCAGAACGGTTGCTCGAGAAGTGGTGGACTTGGTTGTCCGGCAGCTAAACATGGCAGTGGTTTTAAAAGGTATACATAAAAAAACTGTTTCAAGCGAAGTGTTTCTTTTTTAACACATTTATTTTATGTCGACAGGGAAAGAAGGACCTGTCTACTCAGCGGACGAGTTTAAAAACTTTTGTCTAGTGGCTGTCATCGGTGCGAGAGAGCGCTGTTTGAGGGACGATTTCCGGCCGCTCCATTTGCAAAATCCTTGGAAGAAAGGGCGCCTCTTCGTTCGTCAAAAGAAGGACGTTTTGGCTGCCATAGAACAGAGTGGAAGGCAGCACCAACCTGCCGCTCTATAATCCCCTATTGTAGGCGTCTTAAATTGCAATTCTACAACGTTCCATATGTAGCTCGATATATAATTAATGATGAGCTAAAAACTACTTTCACAATCAGCGTTTTTTCTACACGAAATATTTATTATAGAATGTAAACAATCAATATAGCATCCATCGAATATGTGTAACAATGCGTACTCGATTGATTATGTTTCTCTTTTTAAGAGCAGAATGCTTTGATTTTGTACGCTGGATCTCTACACTATGGAAAACTTGGGCTGCGGAAGATGCCCAGTTATATATACTCTTAATCTCCCTATTTTAATTTATATATTTTCAGTGTAAATAATGTGTGTATTATGTAAATCGAATGCCCTATTTACTCTACTCACCCACACTGTTGAATGTTTGGAAATTCTTTTTCTCTATATCTGTTCCAGATCAAGTATCTTTGTCCTCCCTCCAACTGTAAACGTTTGAGAAACGGTAAAAAAGGAGAGAAATAATGTTCTGATGAAGGCGACTGTAATCGATTTTTTACTGCTGTCTGTGATAAATGAGTGAATGGAGAGATTACCCAATAAAAGTAGAGACCTTCGTTCCAGCTTGAAAATGTTTTGTTATTTTATTATGATTTGAGCATTATTGATTTCTCAATCAATACATAAGCTATGACAAGTCCTTTTCCGAAATAGGGCATCGAACTTATCCTGAAGGTAAATATTTAATTATTGTCCGTAGAAATACTGAGATGTCGATGCTTATGATTGATTTGACTGCCCGCCGAATTTCTCAGTTTCTCATTCCTTTGGACTCGATTCGGACGGCAGCTACCATCTAGCGGTAAAAATATCAACTAGATAGCCGGTCTATTATTTTGTACGTCGTCTGCCCATGGCCGTAGGGAGTAGAAAAGTTGACGTCCGTCGCGTAAATTTCGTGTCTCCATTTTTCTCACTTTTTCAGTTTGGGGGCTGATTGAAGAATGTGGAAGGCACCTGTTCGAATTTATTCCCATTCTAAAGTATCGGTTCAGCATGGAAGAATCGTGGCACAGAGAAACGCCAGTGGGAAACCGACAGGCAATAAGTACGACACTAACTCGTAGTCACAACCTCACTTTCAGTTAAGATTTTGTGTACTCAACTACTACTATAATCTCTGGGTTTGACTTTTAGATCAAGCTCCAGCATCTTCACTGTAGGTGGAAGTGCTGCCTTGGCTTTAGTGGGTGGCTCTGTCCTGCTGGCTAAAACAAGTGATGGGTTCAGGAAGTTTTCTGAAAGCTATATTCCAGGATCCTCCTTCCTCTACAATATGGTTTTGGGACCTGTGCCAACCAAGATAGAAGTCAAACCAAAGTAAGTATCTCTAGAACACAAATATAATGTCAAGAAATATATTATTATTAGAATCAAAATATCAATGTCATTCATTTAATTTTAAAGACCAGTGATTACCGAAGATGGTTTGATGAAGAAGAAACTTGTAAGAGAAGCTATTAAAAAGAAGGAAGGAGGTAAACAACAAATAAGTAATGTCATTTTTACAATTATTTTGATTTATTGCTGTATTTTTTCAGGGCCCTTGATTATTTCTTCTGCTGGAGATCCTACTATGGAACCTCCTAAATTTTCCACTGATTTAGCCCCTGTAGCTGAAACAGCACCTACAAGTGAAGAAAAAATTACCTCAATTGAAGCTGATGCTAAAACTCCAGCTCTAGAAACTCCAGTACTTCAGATTTGTTGATTTTAAAAAATTAGTTTAGCATGTTTTCAGGCTCTAAAGAATTTAATTTGCGATGTTTAACAGGTGGAAGAAGGAATTTCAGCTACGAAAGTCGACGAATCCTCGCTTGGCAGCGCTGATCAACACGAGGTGGGTTAACCAATCGAATTCTCTATCAGAATTCAAAAATTAAAAATTGTCTTCGTTAGGCTGAATCTGTAATACAAATCAATTTGGCCGACATCGACCCGGCCGAGTTTAACAAGCTGCTTTCTGAACTTCAAGCGAAAGCTGCGGATGCCGTTGATCAGGCAGTAAAAGCTCAAGACACTGCCGCCGATTCCATCAAGAGTGCGAAAAAATTATTTTTATTATATCTGAACCATTTCTAATTCACAAACCTTACATTTCAGATCACGTTGAAATGGTTTTTCGATCCCTTGAACGAATCTACGAACCAAGTCAAACACCTGAGAACGTTTGGGAACCTGTATTTCAAGCCACACAGGAAAAGACAGACGCAGTTCGTGCTGCCGAAGCGAAAGCCAAAGAAGCTCGTTTTGCCGTTGCCCAGCTTAAAGAAGCCGTTGCTCATGGTCTGAAAAGCGATAAGAGCAAACAGACCCCCGACCTCATTACTTTTGATGAAAGTGTTGCACGCGCCCTTTACAGGTAATTGTTTTTTCTTGTAGTATTGTCAATAGTTAATGACTATTTTTCTTTGACTTACCAGTTTGGAAACAGCTAAAGCCCGAGTCGAAGCCGCTCAAAGTGAGGCTAAAGTGATGGACGAATATCGAGAATTGGTCAATACTGCCCGGCGTAACTTGCAGGTTCTTATTACGTCATATTAAATATTGAAAATTCATTATACTCACTTTTGTTTACCTTTTCAATTTAACAGTTAGAGCTCTCTTCCATCCGCCCTGAGTTGGCTCCAACTTTTAAGACAGAGGATACAAAATTAGGCGAGGAAGAGTTGAATATTTTAATGGCTCACGCTTATTGGAAGATTATTACCCTTCAGAAAGAATTAGCTAAACAGCAAGTAAGTTTTCGATTTTCTCAAGTTTATTAAATCTTGGCTTAACGTATTTCCCATGACAGTCACTTGAGCAGCAACGTCTTCGAGGCGCTTTAGAAACCCAGCGGAAGGAGGATAGCGCGATCCTGGATTCTCGTCTCCGCGTCGAGTTGGAGCGCCAGTACTATGAACTGAAAGCTAAATACGGACATGATGTAATTTCTCATTCATCACCAACGTTCATTACCAACATTAATTTCATCAATGTTGCTCACTAGATCTCTGTACATGAAGATATACTGTCCGAGCAGTTTACCCAGCAACTCAAGCGGCAAGCTGCTGCTTACACTGATCACCTTAACGACAGCCTCAACATGCAACGTGAAGAACTCAAACGGAGATTTGAAGGAGAACGAGATTTGGAATTGGCCAAAGTCCTTGCTTCCTACCACGAAGAGTTGGCCAAACTTCACGGGATGGCCAAAGGAGTACAGGAGGCTGTCCACCTTCGGGCAGACAAGGATCGCCTCTCTCGTCAAGTCCGTGAGCTCTGGGTTGCGGCTCAGACCCTAGTCGACGCTCTGCAGAGCAATGCTTCCGTGCACTTGGCATGGGAGAACCAGCGTCGTCCCTTGGATCAATCCGTTCAAGCTTTAAACCAAGTGGCCAAAGACGATGATTTTACTCGTACCGTCGTCGAATCTATCCCTGCTTCTGCTATTAGCAATGGAGTTCTTCCCCAAGGAGCCATTAAAGAACGTTTTTCAAATGTTGAGCGCGTCTGTCGGCGGGTGGCTTTGATCGATCAGAATGGTGGCTCTCTTCTTCGTTACGCCTTGTCCTACCTTCAGGTATATTGATTAACGTGAAATAATACTATGATTTGATAAATGTTCAAACGTATTTCCTCTTTCTTAGAGCCTACTGGTTGTTAAACTTGATGTACGCCCACCAGCCAAACAGGATGAAGAACTTGATCCATCCAAATTAAATACATTTGACATTTTAGCAAGAACTAGGTATGTTCCAAATTATACTATATCAAAGCTGTTACCCCATCTAATCGAGTTTAAAATTTATTTCGATAGATACCATTTGGAAAAAGACGATTTGGAACAGGCCCTCCGATACATGAACTTATTAACAGGGGAGCCACAAAATGTAGCTACGGATTGGCTAAGAGACCTACGTCTTCACCTGGAAGCCGTCCAAGCTGCACAAGCCATCCTGGCGTACGCAGCCGTACAGGCTATCGAGTCAATGTAAAGTTTGATTGACTTAAAAGCCGCGTAAATACATACTAGAATGCTTGTACACAGGTGTGAGACCGAGTGGAGTAAGGTAGACGGTATCTGTAGTGAAAAAAAAATGCTATCAACCAGTTATGAGATCAACAGTTGAAAACTGTCGGATCTAATCTAGCCCCCCTCTACTACTGTACAGATCGAAAAACTGTGTTCAGAGATTCACAAAATAATACAACAGAAGAAAAAAAAAGAGCCTACGTCATTTGTCCGTTGTCAGTTTTGCTTATATATTTTTCTGTTCAGTAAACTATAATGGTTAAAGGCATTTCTTTTGTGGCTTTGGAAAAGTTTGTTACAACTTATTGGTTGGCTGGTTGCTACTTATTTGCTTATGAATTAAAGTGATTCAAATTCAAATTTACCCGGAGGGATCCGGTACAAGCTACCAATATAATTTTGCAGGTGGCGTTGCGACTTGGGCGAACGTAATCAACGCATGCAGACGAATTCCTCCACTCGTTAACTGGAGTTGACACGTGAGTTTTTCTGGAGTTTTTTGTCATTTTGTTTTGTACTTATTTTGACAAGTTGAAATGGCCCCAAATGTCGCAAACAAAAGAATAATTAACAATCCCAAGAATAGACAAACCAAAGTGAATTTGGTGTTTGATGAGAAGAAAAGAAAGTAAGCCTAAGAATACATAAGTTACAACTGTAGATTTCCTCTCATGAAATATAACTGTTTTGCAGAGAGTTCCTTACTGGATTTAGCAAACGGAAAGCCGAACGTAAGAAGAAATTTGCTGAGAAGCTGAAGAAAGAAATCAAAGTTGAAAGGAAACGTCTCCAGGTGGAGTTGAGAGCCAAGATCTCTAAATCTGCATCTAGTCGGTGCATTCCAGAAATTGAGCATCTAGCCAGGGATGAACCACACATATTTGAGCTTCCAAATCATACTGTCACTATTGAGCCCATAACTGATACACAGTACAAAAAGGAAAATCTGTTCTTAGGAAATAATGAGGTAAAAAGTTATCTTTGATGTACACAACATTCTGAAGTAAACTACTGATACTGACTATCTTGAAATTTTCAACATTTTTAGGTGACAACAGCTGCTGGTACTTCTAATGATGAAGTGAACCAGTCACTTGCTGACAAAAAGAAGCAAGAAAAAGATCTTAACCGCAAAACAATGAAAAAATTACAAAAGACGAAGATATTTAAGCGCCAAGTTCAAGTTGGGCGCGACAAATCGAGGAAGAAAGCAAGAAAGCACACTAAAAGTAGCCGAAAATAATTGTAACATGTGAATTCAATACACCTTTTCATGCTTCAGCAGATAGGGTTTTCTATTGCTTTCCATCGCAATACTTTCCTTTTTATTTATTGTAATTATGCCTGCGGCAATGCAACCTTCGTGAACTAACATTTCAAAGACAAAATCTTCAGACGTTCTCAATATTTTTTTAAAAGAAAAAAATTATCAAAATATCTGAGCGAGACTAATAAGGCAAACGAAATTCGGATAAAGAAATTCAAGGAAAATGAAGATTAATCTTTTATTGTTTTAATGTTTTCTGTAATGATCTGGATATTACATGTTGGAAGAAGGGATACGGAGAGAAAAAAAGAAGAGAACAAAAACAAAATCATCAAATTTCATAATGTAGCGCACAGGACCAGGAAAGGAAAAAAAAATTATTGCAAATGTAAACTTTGTTTTGCTCATGGACTTGAATTTATCTCTTCCGCACGCGCGTTCGCTTTGCATTCTCTTGTTTCGGGTTTACATGCGATCAGTCGACCTCAACTTTTCTTCAACGGCTTCAGAAGACGCTTCTGAGTGGTCAGTGGCCTAAATTTTAAATTAAATAAACAAATGATAAGACGAACAACCCAACAACGAGATAACACTTTGAGCTCATACCTGAATGTACTTGGCGACACCGACGAAAGCTTTCTTCAAGGCATCGAAGGACGAAGAGTACAACATCTTCTTCTTCACTTTCGCATCATCGGGACACCACGACATCAGGAAGAGCTTCTCTTTCTTTCCCTACAATAAAATAACAAGTTGTGGTTATAGAATATACGAATGTGAAGCAATGATATATGGTGCAATCTCTTCTTACCTCTTGGGTTCCCTGACACTGGTGGGTGTACTCAAAGTCGAAGAGACCATAGCGACACTCCTTCTCAGCTCCATTGACAATCTTCAGCTTTTCCAAGAAGGATTCGTAGCTGGACTCGCGATCGCCTAAATAAAAAGAGAATCAACAGTTTAGAAAGGTTGGAATGCATACGAGGTGCAAGTCAATATATTCACCTGTCGATTCAACGTCGATGAACTTTTCATCCTTGATGTAGAAGACGACGTATCGGTAATCTTTCTTTGTCTTGATTTTCTCAAAGACCTGCTTGCAAGCATCAGTGACCGTAACTCCAGACGCCTAAATGCAACACGAAATTGAGGGTTATTCACATTATGAAATGTGTAGGAGCTGACAATGCTGTTGAGGAAAGGAAACGAGACAAAAAAAAAAAAAAGAAAAAAAAAGAAGGAAACTCGCTCTAAAACCAAAAGTGGCTTTGGAAGGCGAATGATACAATTCCACCACAAACTCATCCCGATCAGAAAAATTTAGGTGAAAAATTCTTTATCTGTCTCAAACCAAGCTCGGGAAACGTCCCATTTCAAGTCTGCTGCACGCTACGTGGTTTTACCAATCGATCATGTATCCAAGTGGTTTTATCATATATCCAAGGCTTACATCTTCACTTTGCTCCCTGGCTCGTATCTTCATTTTAAGTAGCTCCGTCTCCTCCAAGATTTTGTCAACCATTAGATCTCGTTGCCTATCCTCTTCAACTTTCTCAATCCACTTTCTGGCTCGTCCCTCCGAAGTCCAATGTTCAGGTAGATCGTTAGCCCAGAAAGATGCCAGCAATTGCGATGTGGTAATGCTATAATTACAAGATTAAAAAACAGTTTTAATAGTTTTTCTAGATCAATATTCTTTAGGTCACAATTCTTACCTATTTGGTCCGGCCATCTGAACTCCACCAATACTTCCTTCTTGTGTAGGGCCATCATTATGGTTAACACCTTCTTTCCCTTCAAGCTCATTAATCTTTCCCTAAAATTACAAAAGAAGAGTATGAGAAAACATAATTGGGGAGTGAAGTTATAAAAGACTTTATAACCTCTACAATTCTGGAAGTAATCAAAGAGAGAACTTGGCCTCCATTAGCCTGTTCATCCTTACTAGAAGAACTGGTATCTCCATCACATTCATTCTTGTGCTGCCTCTCCTGAACATCTGAAATAAAATCAAAATTATTTCTATTACAATAAAAATGTGATTAATTATATGAATTTCTTTATTATTTAACTGGGCCCACCTCCACACGAAGTCATCTTGGTGTCAATCTAAATAATAAATTGAAATAGTTAGTCAACATATCAAATGATCAACCGCCACTACACAACAGGCCAACAACAATGATCATGTACTTATCAGAGTAGGTGAACAGGAAAGAAATCAAAAATGAAAGGCACACAAAAAGAGTAGTATTTCAATGGTCACTTTTAGTTCTTATTTTAGGTAGAAATAATCGAGAAGAGACCACGAATAATGGTTAAAAAAGTTGCCTACGTCAAAATAAAGGATTGTGACCTGTAAACTTCCCTTTTTTGCACTGACCAACACAAATTATTTATCAAATGTGCCGCCAAGAGAAATTTAACATGGGAACGATAAAATACAGAAAATAATAGATCTTTGAGACAACAAACGAGATTACTGCTTTGACAGCGCAGTTGTGCAAATGTTCGTAATGGCCGCTGCCTCCCTCAAACTAACGTGAAAAATAAAAACTCCCCAAGTCGATATGTATATTCGAGACAAAAAAAATGACTGACCTGGACACACGGTTTGGAAATATAGAAGCAGATAACCAAGTTTGGCACAATCTAGTCTAGAGAAATCGGAAAACACTTGAAATTTCGAACCACAAATTACGAAACGAGATGAACACACACCCGTGCTACGACTGATCGAGAAGAAATGAGAGAGATGAACGTTCGAACAACGTAGAGTCGTCGAGTGCGCGCTGCGGTGTGTGTGTGTGTGCGTGTGTTGTCCCTCCCCCTTACCGTATACAGTACTGGTCCCATCCACTAACCTCAAGGGGTTGCGATAGCTTCGACGAGGGAAAAAAATAAAGATGTGAAAATTGCAACAGTCAGCGCTCAATCTATTTAATTTATTTTTTCTTTGTATTGCAATTGAAAGGACAAGATCGACGCTCTAGAAGTTGTCGCTGCAGTCCTTCTCTGCCGACATAAGAAAGTTCTTCATCACGTTCATGATTCTTTTGAGCTTCTAGCTTGAGCCAAAGATCTCCGCCACCGTCGAAAATGATGGATCAAAACGTCGTCCATTACATACACCACATTTTGGAAGGGAATGGAAGGGATTCTACATCATGACAATCCATGATTCACTTTGCCATTTATCATCATGCTTATTCCATTTTGGCCATCTCGCGTCTACTAGCTTCTACGAGGTGGAGAGGAATGCTGTCATGCTGTCGGCCGTAAGGATAACGGAGCTCTCTCTTTTCCCGATAATCATAGTCATACTTTAATTTCTCCTAGGAATACAGCGAATTTATAAGGAATCGTGGTAAAAGAGGGATTTTTAAAAATATCATGACACAAAAATGCTAGAAAATAGTTTTGAACCATTTGACACAGTTCAGAGGAACTGAGGAACTAGAAATTTAATTTAATTATGGTCCCTCCTACTATTCCAGTTACGAAGAAATACTTGTACAGGAGACACACATTGTTTAATAAGACGCACTCATCTTAACAAATATAAGTTAAGTATTGTCACCCGCGCTAGAATTCTAAATTCTAAAAGAAAATTGCTAATGATTTGTTGTCGAAATTCCCGGAATATAATGTTTTACTGTTTTGCAGAGAGTTCTTTACTGGATTTAGCAAACGGAAGGCCGAACGTAAGAAGAAATTTGCTGAGAAGCTGAAGAAAGAAATCAAAGTTGAAAGGAAACGTCTCCAGGTGGAGTTGAGAGCCAAGATCTCTAAATCTGCATCTAGTCGGTGCATTCCAGAAATTGAGCATCTAGCCAGGGATGAACCTCACATATTTGAGCTTCCAAATCATACCGTCACTACTGAGCCTATAACTGATACACAGTACAAAAAGGAAAATCTGTTCTTAGGAAATAATAAGGTAAAAAGTTATCTTTGATGTACACTATACAACACACAGTACACAATACTTTGCGGTTTATTTGATGCCTGCGGCATCGCAACCTTCGTGAACTAACATTTCAAAGAAAATCTTCAGACGTTCTCAATTTTTTTTAAGAAAAAAATTATCAAAATATCTGAGCGAGACTAATAAGGCAAACGAAATTCGGATAAAGAAATTCAAGGAAAATGAAGATTAATCTTTTATTGTTTTGAATGTTTTCTGTAATGATCTGGATATTACATGTTGGAAGAAGGGATAGGGTGAGAAAAAAAAGAAGAGAACAAAAACAAAATCATCCATTTCATATAATAGCGCACAGGACCAGAAAAGGAAAAAAAAATTATTGAAAATGTAAACTTTGTTTTGCTCATGGAGTTGAATTTATCTCTTCCGCACGCGCGCTCGCTTTGCATTTTCTTGTTTCGGGTTTACATGCGATCAGTCGACCTCAACTTTTCTTCAACGGCTTCAGAAGACGCTTCTGAGTGGTCAGTGGCCTAAATTTTAAATTAAATAAACAAATGATAAGACGAACAACCCAACAACGAGATAACACTTTGAGCTCATACCTGAATGTACTTGGCGACACCGACGAGAGCTTTCTTCAAGGCATCGAAGGACGAAGAGTACAACATCTTCTTCTTCACTTTCGCATCATCGGGGCACCACGACATCAGGAAGAGCTTCTCTTTCTTTCCCTACAATAAAATAACAAGTTGTGGTTATAGAATATACGAATGTGAAGCAATGATATATGGTGCAATCTCTTCTTACCTCTTGGGTTCCCTGACACTGGTGGGTGTACTCAAAGTCGAAGAGACCATAGCGACACTCCTTCTCAGCTCCATTGACAATCTTCAGCTTTTCCAAGAAGGATTCGTAGCTGGACTCGCGATCGCCTAAATAAAAAGAGAATCAACAGTTTAGGAAGGTTGGAATGCATACGAGGTGCAAGTCAATATATTCACCTGTCGATTCAACGTCGATGAACTTTTCATCCTTGATGTAGAAGACGACGTATCGGTAATCTTTCTTTGTCTTGATTTTCTCAAAGACCTGCTTGCAAGCATCAGTGACCGTAACTCCAGACGCCTAAATGCAACACGAAATTGAGGGTTATTCACATGATGAAATGTTCCTGAGCTGACAATTGACAGCTGACAACTGACCAATTCCATCTCGTCCAACACTTCCTGAAGGTCTCGGATGACAGGATCCTGGCCTGGAGGTGGGCAGACCATCTGATGATTGCCGGACGGATCATTTTGGTTGGCAGTTTCGAGGCAAAGATAAGCGAACTCGTCCGGGTCTCGCTGCTGAGGTGCGTACCCGCCCTCGCTGGCCAATGTCCCGTCCGGCTGCAAATCGAGGCCGCCGTGGTAGCGAGGGCGGCGATCGGCATTTTCAACTTTGACATAGAGAATCAAATCCTGGTTCATCGACGCAGTGGTATCCCTTAGTGTCACTGTCCTTTTGGTCTCCTATGATATAAAAGGATTACATGAGTTAAAGTTTTCTTTTTAAAAAGTAAACAAAAGAAGTTTTACCAAAACGTTGGACATGGAAATGTTGTGGTTGGGAGATCGAATGGACCTGATTCCAGATGTCATCGACACGGCCGCTTCAAATTTGAATTGATAGGGCACTTTCCTGAATAACAATCTGAAATTAGGAAAATATCACCAATTTAAACTTTATAATACTTTACTGAATGTGATGCATTAATAACTTGGCCCAATAGCTAGCAGCAGCTGGTTCAGCATTCTCGGCCGGAACGTAGCGCGGAGCGACAGTCCACGGTAACATCAAGCGGATTTCTTCACCTTCCATTTTCAAATCCACGACGTACTTCAGACGGAAGATGACGCTCGATTTGGCTGAAACATCTCCAACTTGGACCTACAAAAGTTCAATAATAAGTAATTTTTAAAAATGTTTAGACGACTAAGTATGTTACCATGAAGACATCAGAACGCTTTTCATTCAAAAAGGCAGTTGCTGGATCTCGGCGAGTAGCAGTTTCCTCATCAACGGCCACACTCTTCTTCTCACGGCCATTAACTTCGGCGCTGAACTTGCAAATATCAGCACCTATTTGTGATGAGAACATTACATTATAGGAAGTAAACTTGTAAGATAATCTGTTACACATACCTTCGGTGAGTGGGAACTTGAAAACAGTCTCAATGGGATGGATTTCTTCGTTGAAATAAGTCTGCTCTACCTGGACTTCAGCTAGCAAATCTATAATGGAGACCGAGACTGAGACAGCAGTCAGAGTGACTGGAGCAAATTTCTCCTCTGACAGAATCTGCCACAATCCAAATCCACATATTGACATCTTGATGAAAATAAAAAAATACAAGATGTTCAGATTGAGATGGAAATTGAGGGTTATTCACATGATGAAATGTGTATGAGCTGACAATGCTGTTAATGAAAGGAAACGAGACAAAAAAAAGAAGGAAACTCGCTCTAAAACCGAAAGTGGTTTTGGAAGGCGAATGATACGATATGATACGATCATACTGAAAATACTTAAGTCTGACTCACAGCGAAAACATGACAGTCACGAATCCAGGGTAAATAAGAAATTGTAATCTCACCTTTTTACAATCACCACGACTGGCCCTCAGTCCGTCCGGCTGCAAATCCTCGCCGCCGTGGTAGCGAGGGCTACGAGGGGGAGTAGAACCATGACCATGTCGTCCATCCTTCTGGCTCATCTTTCCAGTCGTCTGAAAAAAAGCAGATTTAAAGATCACCTGAAAAATTATGGGTTTGCTCCCATAAAGAAGGTGAAAACCAATCGACATGCCCCTCATACTGATGAAGCATTAAGGATTGTCACTGACAAGGCTAGAGTGATGGAGGCAACATTTCAAATGTATCAAGTGACCAACCGTTACACAATAACAGACCAACAGCAATGAGATATGTACCTTTCAGAGTTGGTGAACTGGAAAGAAATAAAAAATGATGGGACACAAGAAGAGTAGTATTTCAATGGTCACTTTTAGTTCTTAATTTAGGTACAAAGAATCAAGAAGAAACCTAGAATAATGGTTAAAAAGAGTTGCCCAAATTAAAATAGTGGATTTTTATCAGTAAACTACAATTTTTCTGCACTGACAAACACAAATTACTTGTCAAATGATTCAAAACACCAAGGTACAACTAGAATTTAACAAGGGAACGATAAAATACAGAAAATAATAGATCCTTGAGATAACAAAGTCCGATATTACTGGTATGACAGCGCAGATGTGCAAATTGCAAATTTTTGCAATGGCCGCTGCCTCCGTCAAACTAACGTGAAAACCAATACTCCTCAAGTCGATATGCGCATTCAATGCAAAAAAAAATTACTGACCTGGACAAACGGTTCGGAAATAGAAATAGGTAACCAAGCTTGGCACACCCTAGTGTAGAGAAATCGGAAAGCACTTGGAATTTGGAACCTCAAATTACAAAACGAGATGTACACACGACCGTGCAGTTGCTAGAGAAGAAATGGGAGAGATAAACGATCGAACAACGTCGAGTCGTCAAGTGCGCATAGCGATGGGGACGTGTGTGTGTGTGCGCGCGCGTTGTCCCCTCCGTACCGTATTTCCAGTTCCATCAAGTGGCCGCAGGGATTTTCAATAGCTTCGAGGGAAAAGAAGAAAGATATGAATAAAGAGAAAAATCCACCAGTCAACGCTCTTTTAAATTTATTTTTTCTTTGTAATTGATTTAACATGATCCAACAAGGACATGATCGACGCTCTAAAATTGTCACTGCAGTCCTTCTCTGGCTACATAAGAATGCTCGTCATTATGTTCATGATCTTTTTTGAGCTTCTAGCCCGAGCCAAACATCTCCGCGACCGTAAAAACTGTCCCTTGATTCTCAAAATAACAGACAGAAACACACATTGTGTCAGCATTATCTACCACGCTAAAATTCTAATTTGCAAAAAAAAAAAATGGCTAATGACAATTTGTTATCGAAATTTCTGAAAACGGACGAGCATGGAAAGGGATGTTGCCTTCCGACAACAAATTCCAACTCAGATATTACAATGAATAAAAAAAAATATCATCATCACCCACATATGAATACGCCCCTTTACTAAAATGTCATTTGAAAAAAATTGGCGCCAATCGCTCTCGGCGAAATTCGATGTGCGAGAGGGAGTCACTCGTCGATTATTGTAGACGAATGTAATTCGTTTGCGGCTCATGCCGTGTCATCTCTTTTTTTTTTTCGTCAGAAAACCGAGGTGAATTAATTTTTTGTCTCAAAGCGTGTGGTGGCAGTCTATTGCAGACCATCGTCAACTGCTAAGGTAAGCTTCTAGTCTCCCATTCCCTGCCGTAATAATTTGTTGCAGTGCTCATGACCATGTGCTTCTTCTAGGGTCCGTCATGGCCGACTCGAGCAGGATAGAGAGAGATGCAGATGGAGAAAGATTCACGTCCATGGTCTCGTGTAAATGGCTCATCGTTATCGGGTAAGAATTTTCTAAATCTTTAATCCAATAGTTACGTATTTAGTAACGACTTTTATGTATGTATTAGAATATTGACGGTCGCTATTTCTCTCGTGGCTGGTATTATTTTGGGTGTCATCGCTGTCCATTGTGAGTTTTAAATATTGTCTTTCTTTTTTTTCATTGTAAAGTAACCATTTTGCTGTATGCTTTTTATAGTCAGTAATGCTACCAGTGCTGCGATTCAAAATCCGAAAGCAAGTGGAGACGTCGTAGGTTCTTTTGATGCACAGCAAATGGCATCGACAACGTCCATTCCGACGCTGCCAATCAATGAGCAAATTGAGAGAGATCTCTCCAAATTTGATCCGACGCTAGAGCCTACTACCTGGACACCGAAACCGCCTTTAACGGTGCCGACAGACGAGCCGTCAAGCAGCAGTCCTTTAGTACTAGAATCCACCACTTCTTTTAGGCCTGACGTGAGCAGCATCAACGCCACAGTGGGGACGGAAGAGAGTACTACTCACAGTACATCTACTACGACTACCAATATTACGGCAATTCCCTTGGAGACAACAGAGAACCCGACTACCACTACAACTGCTGCTACCTTAGAGGCTAGAGAGGACTCAACGACGACTCAAGAAATCTCTACAACTTTAGCGACGCCAGCAACAACACTTGAAACTGAAAAAACGACAACAGTAGAAACAACGGTAATTACTGAAGCTACTTCCACTATTACAGCATCTTCAACTGCAGCACTTAAAGATACACCGCCGACTACGGTAGCTTCAACGCCGACCATAACCACGACTTCAACAATTCGAGTTACTTCAACCGATAAACCTGAGCCCACGACGGTGGAACCGATTGTGAGTACATCGCTTAATTCTACAATAGCTCATCCGACATCGACTTCCATTTTGCCTGATAATACTGGTACTACGGCTACTCTGGAAAGTCGACAGCTTCCCAGCAGAACCACCAGTTCGCCTTCGACGATACTGGATTCTTCTGCTAACGAAACTACGCAGGTCACATCCCAGCCAGATTTAAACATCATCACCACGTCAACATCATCAACAACGACGGACAAGGACTTGTTTTCCGAGCGTCCACCTTGGTTGAGTCGCACAACCACCGCAGCAACCGGAACAAATACAACAGCACCAAACGGAGAAAATAGTTCCACATCGGGAAATGGAACCGATACAATTCTATCACTGAATTCCACCAATGCTGAAGGAAGGATGATTCCCAGCAATTTAACTACCGAAGACTCTGTTGTGGTGGGAAGTAATGATGGCCTTGAGCTTAAGGAATGTCCTGGAACACCGGGACGATGGATTACCACCGATTCGTTTTGCGACCAGAAAGTGGACTGCCCTTCTGCTACCGATGAGATTGGTTGCTCCTGTCGAAGCAGACTGGAAAGTAGTAAGATTTGTGATGGGATTTTTGACTGTCCTGGTGGAGAAGACGAAGCCGCTTGTAGAGGTATACTTTTCTTTATGTTTACATTATGGAACAATATTTTGTACAACTCATCTTTGTATAGGCTGTAATGAGACGCATTTCACTTGTGATGCTTCACGTCCGAGACCAATGTGCATTCCCTTGCGTCAACGATGTGATGGCTTAGACAACTGCCTTGATGGATTTGACGAATCCTTGTGCAACATTCTCTTGCCCACCCAACAGCCATCAGAAGTAAGATTACATATAGTCATCATAGGATTTTAGTCCTATTATATTTCATTCTTTTTTTTAGATCTCAGTACCTAAATTCAGCTCCGGTTACGTGATGCGGAACATTCAAAGCAAGTGGTATCCACTCTGCGTTAATGCTTCAAAAGACTGGATGAACGTCACCGAACTAGCCTTCCGCGTTTGCTGGATGACCGTTGGTAGCGCTATTGGGTAAGTCTTAACAGTCTTTTTAATGCTTCGATCTTTTCATATTTATTAATTCTCCGTTTTATAGAAAAATCAAACCAGAAATTCGGATGGTAAATCAGTCCGAGTACAGTGGAAAATACGCTGTTTTCCACAACTTGCCTGGAAGACCCTTCCTCGTGGTGGATCAATGTCCAACATCACAGCTTTTAGCCGTATCGTGTCCCGATCCTCGATGCGGCCGTAAGGCTCTTAGCTTACAGGAAGCAAGCAGCGCCTTAAAACTCATCTTTAAGAATGTAACAACCAACACAGCAACCGGTATTAATATTTCTATTTATCAGCCAACTACCACCAGTATTCTATTTTTTTTTAAATTATAAATTTCACTAGTTCCCATATTTATTTTTTCCTTTCTGTAGATCCGGGTGTCATCCAAAATACCGCACTGTCCCGTAGCCAACGATCTCTATCTACACGCATTCGTATGTCCCAACTCCAATCAGCTTCACAACAGCTTCAAGGTAATAGTTAACTACTATTCTCACTTTAAAATATTAAAGCCAAATATTATCGTGTTTAAAAATAGTTCGGAAAAGACGAGGCGTTATCGAGAGGATCGTGGGCGGGCGCACCACTGGTCAAGGAGCTTGGCCGTGGGCTGTAGCCGTCATTCGAAGTGGAAAATTTGTTTGCGGTGGAACTTTAGTTAGCAGTCGCTGGATCGTCTCAGCTGCACACTGTTTTCAATCGTAAGATTCTTGTACAATTGTGTAGCCGATAAAAATTTATAATATTATTTTGTGTTTCAGGTTTGAGTCTCATTATTTTGAAGTCCAGTTGAGTATGCTCCGCCGGACTTCTTTCTCTCCGTTGGAGCAAATCCGTGCCGTCGAGAACATCTTCGTGCACCCGAGATTTAATATGCTTGTTCTCAACGACGATGTCGCTCTTGTTGCCGTCAACGAACCCTTCCAGTTGAACCAATGGGCCGCTCCTATTTGTCTACCTTCACCAGACTACCGTCCGGCTCTCGGACTAAATTGCACCGTCATCGGATGGGGAGATGTAGCTGAAAGTGGACCTGAATGTAGGCTATGTATTTATTTAACTATTTTACAATTATTTATGTTTTCTTTATTAATACAGCTGATGCCCTCCGTGAAGTGACACTCCCGATCACTTCCTGCGAAAACATCACTACTTCTAGTATCAACGTCGACACTCTCATTTGTGCTGGATTGCCAGAAGGCAAGAAGGACGCCTGTAAAGGAGATTCTGGTGGACCTCTAGTTTGCCCGTAAGCTCCAATCAAATAATCTCTTTTAATAACTGTGTAAAATTTATTGTTTTAAACTACTTTTCCAGAGATCCAGACGTATCAGGAAAGTGGATCTTTGCTGGCATTGTAAGTTTTGGCCTTGGTTGCGCTAGGCCGGGACAACCTGGCGCCTACACCCGCATAACTCATCATCTCAATTGGATCTCCCAAATCATGGGTACCTATTTATCTTTGTAATTCGCATCACACACAGCAAATTTATTGGCTTCGTTTTTTAAACAGATAATCCGGATGCAACGCCGCCGACCAAGTTTCCAAAGATGAAATGTCCTGGAATCACTTGCCAAAGAGGAACGGGAGCCTGTCTACCTAAAACTTACATATGCGACGATATTGTGGACTGTTTCGGTGCGGAAGACGAGATGAACTGTGGTAACTCTACAATCACACCATCAGGTACTACGACAATTCCTCCAACGAGCCTCATCAATTCTACGACAGCTGCGTTGGCTGTTACAACGGCCGCTCCAATCATCTGCACGGAAGAGCAGTTCAGCTGCACTAGGTATTTCTTAAATATATTTTGAAAACTTTAAAATAAGATTTCAAATTAAAACTGTTTTCTTTAGATTTTTGCAATGCGTTGATAAGACGAAGAAATGCGACATGGTCTCCGACTGCAAGGACGGTTCGGATGAGATTATGTGCAACTGTGCCGACTACTTGCGGAATTCGAATCAATCCTCTTTGATTTGCGATGATAATGTCGACTGCTTGGATCAATCCGACGAAGCTGGATGCAGTACGATAAATTAGTTCTTTTAACTAACAACTTTATCATTTCTTACTATAATAATGTTTTCAATTAATAGAAACTTGTGCGGATAATGAACAGTATTCCTACTTGTCCTCTCAGTGCATCCCCAACAACAACATTTGCGACAGGCAGATCCAAACATCTATCGGTGACGAAGAAACAAACTGTGGTAATTTACATCTTTTAAAATATTTAAATAGAAAGTTTTAGTCACTTATGTTTGAATTTTAGTGGCTCTTGTCCCAAAATCTGGAACACTGGAACTGAATAGAAAGGGGAAACCTATGCGGCAGGCTACAGGATTTCTGACTATCTTCAATCAAGGAGGCTGGGAGCCTGTTTGCGTTCAAAACTGGGGAGCTGCCGTGAACGACGACGTGTGTACCTACCTTGGATACAGGTCAGTAAATGTTTTCTTTAAATTTAGGTTTTAATTAAATTTTTATGTATCTTTGGTGTGATTTGTAGTGCTGGGCTCTCTTTCAACTTGGTGAACAAGTCATCTTTTTCACTCCAAGTTGTTCCACCTGTTGAAGGCTTTCTCTGGAAATCCAACGGGAAATCACCACAGGAAGGAAACGGAATTGTTAGGACCAGGAGCGCTTCGGAAATTCAGTCGTGGCGTTCATTGGTGAAAAGAGAAACTGAAGAAGAATGTCGGTTTGTCAACATGACCTGCGCAATTCAGCAGTGCGGTACTCGACCTAATCTCGTCGGCTGGGATGGACTACCTAATATGGAGGGACGACATCCTTGGCACGCTTCCGTGTTTGTCAACGGCAGTTACCTCTGCGGAGCTACTCTCATCTCTTCTCAATGGCTAATGGTTACTCCTAGCTGCGCCAGAAAGCTTAAGTATTTATTTCTTTTGCAATGCGATTCTAAGACAAAGTAATTATTGATTTATATTAATTTTGTTAACAGCTTAACGGTTGATTATGTAGCGACTTTGTTGGGCGCTAGACGATTTACTCCGTTCGCTCATCCCAATGAGCAAATCAGCCGGATTATCAGGATAGTCCCAGTAGGAGCCAACCAGACCGTGCTCCTTCAACTGGAGAGACCCGTCCAGTTAACTGAATTCGTCAATCCTATCTGTCTTGCATCTTGGTAAGTTACTTTTCAAATCCAGTGAAGCATTTTTACTTGATTTGTTTTAAAACAGGAATCTCCTTCGACCGTTATTCAAGAATAATGAATGCGTCGCTGTGGGTAGAAATGGGACTCTATTAACAAGCGCCACTAGATTTAAATCTTTGATGATGACTGGCCGAAAAGTTACTACGGTTACCTGGGCCAACAACGAAACTATTGATTGTCAATCGGTAATAAGCAGTGATCAATCTTTTACCAACCTGATTGTTTAAACAAATTACATTCAAAATATTATGGTAGAAAACTTTGACGGGCAGCGTAGTGTGCTCATTGGGAAATGTTTGGTACGCCGTTGCTCATTTTGAACGGCCTTGCCCCATCAACGCTTCAAATGCACCCTCTGCTGATAATTTGGAATTACACTACCTGTATTTAGATAACATCACCAATATCGCGGGTAAAAGTAGTAGCCTAAGTAATTTTCTTTGGCCATAATTAATAGATCTTTTTTTATAGCTTGCCCAACTAGTTTTCCTCCTGGCACTAGAGGAATGTCTGCTGTCTGTGCAGGTATAATTTATTTTGTAAGATTTTTAGCAAAATTTATGCAATCTCTCTTTTATTGAAGGTCTGCCAGATATTGTACCAGCCCCAGAGTGCCCAGGAAGAAACTCTTGGCGCTGTCCACTCGGATCGTGCTTAAGAGACGACCAGGTGTGCGACGGCGTCCCTAACTGCCGTGATATGAGTGACGAAAAAAGGACCTGCTCACCTTCACTCAAAATCCCGAAGACCTCTGACAATGATTCGTGCTCGCCTGTCCAATTCTCGTGTGGGAATGGTGCCTGCATCCTACAGTCTCTAATTTGTGATGGAGTGGCGGATTGTCCGGATGGAAGTGACGAAAGTTCAATGGCTGGTTGTCCAGCAAATGTTTTCCGTTGTCTCGATCCAGGGTGAATAATTTTAAGCAACTAACTTTCTTAATAGATGGAAATTAACGATGGAATGTTCTTGCAGGCAAGATAGATCTAAGGAAATGGTTCCAGTATTAGCCGTCTGTAATGGTACTGCTGAATGCTCAAACAGAGCGGATGAGAAGACTTGTATTGGACTTGCATCCGAACTCCCTCTGGCTCCTCTAGACAATAATGGGTATGCCATTTGTAATCTTTATTTATCATATTTTTAAAGGATTTTTTCCCTTTTAGGAATCCTTTGATGCTGAATTCGTCGGGCTATTTAGTAGCGCGAAAAAATGGCACTTGGTCCCCGTATTGCTCAACCACATGGGACCAGAAGCAGTCGATTGCAGTTTGTAAAGTTCTAGGCTTCACTGTGGAAGAGGTATCTTTTACCCAGGCTCTCCCTCAGAATGCGTTTAACCCAACTTCTTCCTGCCCTCATGCTATTTACTTAAGCTGCCGCCATTGAATCAAATCTTCTATGAAAGAAAAATGAAGTCAAATTTCTTATTTTTTTGCCCTCATCAGCTATTATAATATTTTCTGTTTTATTTTTGTTGGAAGAGATACACTTTATCATTTTTCTGTTCTTCCGTCATTGTCACAAAGGTCTACTATATCTGTTTTACTGCACTCAAAAATATATTAATCAAACTTTGTCGTCGTACCTCAAAAAATAAAATTTTAGGTTTCACGAAATCCCATAAATTTTAGCTCTTTTTATTTTCTTTGTGCAACAACGTACACCTCCAAGAAAATCTATTATTTAATTTCTTAAGAGAAATTTACTGGCTGGTTTAACACTCACTTCCGTTTAAGCGCAGTACTAAGCGACAATAAACAAGCGAATCTTATTGTTTTAATGAGCTGCACGTTTCTCGGGAACACGCGCGTTCAGCCGCATAGCAAACAGTTCGTAGCGATATTCGAGTATGCAGAACTAATTTCGATTTGGGTTTACTCAAGTTTATTTCATTGCTGTTCACTCTCGCGTGCCTAACAACCACCACCTGTGGCAACAGACGTTTTTATTTAAGTATTGAAAATCTTATTACTCGTACTTAATTGCCTTTGAAAGGTGTGTACCAGATGCACTGTTCTGCTGTTTAAAAATAAAACAAATATTTCTCTTTATTTTTTTACAAATTTTTTGTATTTTTTGTTTTTGCCGTTTGCATCAGCGCGCGCACAAGATTTTTTTCCCTTTTTCATTCATTAAAAAACACGATTCGCGGTTAAGTTTTCTTCTTTTTTTCTATAAAGTGTCAGCAGGGGGTGTGGGGATAATGCTTCATCTGATTACTTCTCTGTTTGTTCTTAAAAAAAAAACGTACATGGCCTAAAATAATGCGTTGATGGCAAAATGGTGTGTGAAAATCAAAATGCAAAACAGTGGCTAATATATAATACTGCACTCGATCGAATCAGAATGAATAAGGAGCCAAAATTAGGGAGGAAGAGAGGCGGGAAGATGTTCCTTTTCTTTCACTTAATTTAAATTTCACCACATAGTCGAAAAGAAGAGAAAATGTTCGGCATTTGTCTCCTTATTCATTGCACACTGCTCGAAAAGAGATAAAAATTGTCACTTGAAAAAAAAAAGTGTTGTGTATGAGTATTCGCTCTTCAACACAGCGCGGGAGAAGAAGTTATTATATCAATTGTGGGGGAGGGGTCAAAGGAAAAAAATAATTCGAGGACGCGTGTTTGAAATAAAGGTACAAAGGAAGAAGAACAGGAAGGGTTGCATAGGCTCCAATCAATGACACGAAAGCAAAAAAAACGATAATTCTACATGCTAAGATGAAACCTAAGCTAAAGAGGTTGGGTTGAATAATAATTAAAGTGGAGCGTATAATAATAATAATAATTAAAGACACGAAAGTGAGAGATAGAGATAGGGTAGTATGATCAAACACGCACACTCACACTCGAGAAGAAGAAGAAAAACATTCACGCTCGCAAAAAAAGAGGAAGTTAAGGGTAGTTTAGAGTTGGGTTTCCCAGTTTCTGTCAGAATCTCAACAAAATTTGGATTTGGGGGCGGAAGAAGAATAGGAAAACAATTCCTATGATCGGTGGAGGAAATTCAGGATCCGCTAAATTATTGTACAAACTCGATGAGAAGTTCATGTCGAGAGAGAGAGAGAAAAGAAAACAGTCTAGAGAGGGAAAGAGATGTCAATGAATGAATTTTCCCTCCTAATTTTCCTTTGTTTTGGCCCTCTGGGTCTATTTAGACAAAAATGAAAAAATGATAATAAATTTGGCTAGGCTTCCCGAAAAACCACCTCCTAGGAAGATCAACACAAAACAAAAAAGCTGCCTTTGGTGTTTTAAACCATTTTTCTCCCATTCCTCTTTCCCATTTTGAAAAGGTCAACCTCCCCTACAAGAAACAAGAAAAGGAGAAAAAATGGTGCTTCAATAAGAAAGACGGGACAGAGTCACAGTTACACACAAACAGGAGGAGAACAGAGCAAAAAGGAGTAATAAAAAAATAATTGAATAAACGAGAACGAACGAAAAAAAAGAAAAAAAAAACTGCGTGGGTTGCATCATAGGGGGATTTCTTCATAAGCAAAAGTATTTTCTTGATTTTGCGAGGAGTTAGGGCTTTCTTTTAAACTTTCTGTCTCATTCGCCGGAAGCCTCCACTGGAAGCAGGATAGTTTTAAAAATAATTATAGTGGTAAGAAGAAAAGCAAGATTTGTTGTTGTTCATTTGTTTCCTGTTCTCCTGTTCATCATTGGCTCTCACATTGCGTCGTGCCGGCTCTTGGGAATGCCCAGGATGTCGTTGGAAAAGGGGTGGCCGACGACCATGGGACCGCCGGATGCCGGACCTCCACCTTTCCCGTTGTTGTACCAGCCGCCTCCGCCAGAGTTGACGGGAGCTCCCTGCTGGTAGGCCGGCGAGAGTGGGTAGGATGCCGGACTTGCCATCGGGTTCCCCGCACTGTTCCCAGACGGAGACGGACTGGGTTGGCTCATCCCGCCGCTGCCTCCGCCGTAAGGGTAGCTGTTGCCGTCCATGTGCATCTTCTGGTTCATTCCAGCAGCGGCCATCTGCTGCTGGGCAGCCGGATTGTTGCTATAATTGTGAGTGTAGGCCGGCGAGTTGGAACAGGAAGATGAAGGATTTGACGGCGTCTTGGAGCCTGAGTTACCGGCACCACCTTGGCCAGCTGCACCACTACCAGAAGAACCCTGACCAGCTGCATTGTTCTGACCGTCCACTTTGTTGACGTTCAGTCCGCTTGTTGGTGGGCCAAAGGAGGTGGGCAAGTGTCCGCCAAACATTTGCGTCATGTTTGAGAAGAAGGCAGTGACGGCTTGCATCATGGCCGCTTCGCTCGCCGCCCGCTCCTGTTGCAGTTTCAGGTGCTCCTCTTCAATCTTTAACATGGCCTGTAACGAATATAATTATGTAGAGTTATAATATAGTCTTTTTAAATATCTTAAAGAGGAAAAGAATAATTTTTTTATTAAATCCGCTTTGGATTAGCGGAAGCGGATGTATGCAATTGTCTTGATTTTGTAGGTCAATGTAATAAGAGATCCTTTTTCGTCATATTTACCTGCATTAAGGAGAGAAGCATGGTACTGGTGCCATGTTTTGCTCTTTTCGACTGGCGTCGTGGGTCGTCACCCGGTGAGGTTGGCCTCCGCTTGAGCTGGCCGGCCGTGAGTCCGGCCGCTCCGTGCCCACTCTCACCCAGACCAGCTGAGAGAAGAACGCCGGCCATTCCACCACCGTGCCCACCGCCAAGGCCACTGGCTCCCAGACCAGAACCAGCTAAGCCGGCCATGTGTCCGTTGGGCGGTAATGCACCACTATTGCCTCCATCGTGCTCGCTTCCGGCTGAGGAACCAGAGTCAGGCATTGAGACAGAACTGTCATCATCATTCGACCTCGAGGATCCCGCTCCTCCTCGTCGTCCACCACCATCAACATTGCAGACCAGCGGTTCATTTGGCTCCTCCATTGACATGCTTAAAAACATGCCTGTAATTTATGTAAAAATAAATAACAGTTAGTTTCGTACTGTAAAATAAATTATCAGTACTAAAGATAAAACGGCGGGAAAGTGCTATTGAATATTTTCACGTCTCGAAATGTATCCCAATAGATTATCATTCCGTGATAATTTCACTTTCCATATTGATTGCATTTAACGTAGGTAGAATGCATTTACGATTACTTAATAACGAAATATTTTATTCACTTCCATTTATCATTATTTCCTAATCCCTAGATCACATGAGTACACCCACTATCTTTAATAAAAAGGTATTTGAGAACTGTCAATGTGTAACCTGTACCCTATTTCCCATGATTTATCATAGTTTAATTATATTATCTGTTAAGCTATTTATTATTCTTTTTAGTTGGCTCATACAAGCACCTGAAAAGGAAGAAAGATATTTTTAGAGCAATTATATGATGAGGTAAGAATACAGACCTGGATGGTGGTGTGAGGCACCAGGCCTCGCTTCTTGTTCTGTATAGGTGTGGGACCCTGTGTCATAAGAGTCCCCAAAATCCCCTCGTCCTTCAAGGAACTTGGCTAACACTGGGTAGTAGGGCCAGTCTGGCACTCCTTCGCCTGCAGAGGAAACAAGAAGATGGAAGTTAGACAAACATGAATGATGTTGGATAGTGATGATGATAACTTATGTTTGAAATAATAATAAAACTGTGTGGAAGAGGATCGTGAGAGGACCAGGAGTTCTAGGGTTCAACAAAGGAGACGACAACAACAACAACAAAGGGGTGGGGTAGTGTTTTCGTGGACTTGCTAGGGGTCTAACTCAAGAAAATGCAACATGAACCCTCCTGCCAACGGGCGGGTGGGGTCCTACGTAGAGTTTTTGCGATCCATTTACCACGGGCGCCGATCTGAGGGAAGTCACCTGCAAGGTATCCCCGCTTCAGCTTGGTGTACTTGGCCCTCAAGTTGCCGACGCGCACTTTGCACTCTTCCGGACCGCGGTTGTAGTTCATGGCCTTCATCCGCTCGGAGATGACGAGCCATAGCCGGCCCGTTCTGTGTCCTTTTCCCAATTCTGGATGTGTGCCTCCATTGGTATAATGAGTCCACAGTTCCAGGAGCCTGATGGTCTCCTCATAGCCAAAGTTCTTCTTTCGGGGCGAGTGTTGCAGATGCATTTGAAGGGAGGCGGCGGAGGCGGCCATCTTTTCAACAAACTCGGGTTCTCTCACTCTTGTGCTGTGGTTTGTCGAGTTTAGTCAACTCGGCACTCTTTAGGAAAAATCACTTGGACTCGTCCTCCACTCTTCCCTTTGATTCTTTTGTCGGGGAGGGTTTCTCCCCTTTCGTCACTTTTTTGGCGTAGACTCACGCACGGGCACAACACACATACACACAACACTGGGACACACTTCCTTTATGTGCGTCTCCCCCTCACCTCAACACACTCTTCCTCTCTTTTTTTCCTAGGCGTTGTGTAGTAGACAGCGCCTATAAAAGCTCCCCCCCAACGCCAACCACAGCGTTGCCAGATCCTGCAAAAGTAAAAGTCAGTGAGAAAGGGATTTTCCTCCTCTCTTTTTTGTTTTGTTGACTCTTCGCTCCTTGTCTTCTGCTACTTCTTTTGTTTGACAGCTCTCCTTTGTGAGTTGCGCGGACCCTGAGCACACTTTCCTGTATACCACAGCAAACAAATTTTTCTCTTTCTTTTAAAAGGGATGAACAAATGTGACTACCGGTGTTTACTTTTTTTTCTCTTTCTCTCTCTCGCTCTATTGTAAATGATGATGAAATTCTTTTTGCTATTGTAGCTTGAGCGTGATTTCTGTGTACTACTAGTCGGATCGGTGTCGACGGGAAGAGTGCAACTCTTTTGGGTTCTACGGGATCAAGACATTCGTCATTCTGCTTGCCAGTATAGAAGAGAATAAATGCGTTCACGGAGATATGAGTGTGTGGGGGGCCGGGATCCCGGGCTTGGACGGCTTTATAATACGTCAGTAAGAGAGCGTACTTCTGCGTGATGCCGTACGCTGCTGGGCTAGCTTGCTGCTTCTGCTGGTGGTGGTAAAACATTCACGCACACGCAGAAGGGAGGTTTTTTTCTGATTGAACTCCACCCACTTCCCTTTCTTTTCTTTATGATGATGACGACCGATCCTTATGCATTTTTCTTCGTCTTCTTCCCTCCTCCCTATATGAAGCCAAAAGGGGTTTTTATTTAGACCCAACCAAAAGACGGGTTACAAATCCTCCTCTCTCTCTCTCTGCTGGGATGTGCATTTTAAATAGTTTCGAACGGGTTCCGCTTCGATGATGCGGGTGGGTCCCTTAGTGATGCAGCATTACAGCGCGCTGTGCTATTAGAAATTCCAATAAGCTATTAATTAAAAAGGAGGAAACTTTAGAATATGTTGCAGGTCAGGTCAAACATGTTTTCTTTTTTTAATGTTTAATTTCGAGTAATTAATGAACTCGGAGATAAAAGGTATTCAGTGGAATCTTCCACAGGTGGAAAAGGAGAGAAAAAATAACTTTTGACATTGAATATTGGAAATGAATGCGGGTTTGACATTGAAAAATCACCTGCTCGATTGAAGTAATAATAAAGATCAAGGCTTTTTATTTATTTGTGAACAAGTTTGAGAGTGAAATCAAGTGGAAGAGGGCCGTCGGCGGCTACCGCTCTTAGCGGCGCTGGAGTCTCCGAGCCAGCTTGAGGGGATTGATGATGTGATCCGGATCCCGCACGGATGGGGCTATATAAAGAGGCCCAGAGACCGTAAAAAAGAAAAAGGATAGCTCTTTCACTTGCGGATCTTTTTTAAGAGGGGACGATTTCGGTTCTTAAAAGAGTCCATTTGGTATCATATAAATACACAAAGTTACGCGCACTCAAGTGGGCACATCCTCGTATATCCCAGAGCCAAATTACATTTCCATGGAATATTAATCAACATTTTGGAAAAGAAATTAATTAAATCAAGATTGGCAGTCCAATTAACTATGTGACATAACTAAAAGTAAGTAAGAAAAAAAAAGTTTGTCTCCAATGAACTATGATAGAAATACGGAGCTTCAGGACCCACGGAGGGGTCTTTCTCGTTACGATTCCCTACGGTAGCATCCTACGGGAGCGCTCCTGTGGGACCACACAGCATCTTAATCCTTTTCTGGGTCACATGGTACAAATAAGTTTTCCACACGCTCCCATTGAAAAATACATCTAAAATAATATTTTAAAAATTGCTTAAATAATTCCTATAGAAAGTTTTAAATATTGTAATGCCAATTCACGAAATTAACATTTTATATAATGCTGACGGATCAATTCTCTCTGATATAAATCGCTGAAATGAAAAGAGAGAAAAAAAAATCCCATATAGCATAGTCAATGGAACGTCGCATTAATAATGAGGGAGGGAGACAATAGAATCAATGCAAAGACTTGGCCCTCTTCTTCTTCTTTTTATATTGCTCCAACGGAATTATATTTCCCCCTTTCTTCTATACCACAATACGTCAATTTTTTCTATTGAATAATCTTAATCTTCAGCAACTGCGCGTCCTATCTCCTCCTTTAAATGAGAGTAATACGCTCTTCATTTCTTTTCATGAAAGAACAATCGAAGCAATTCGTTGACGTCATATCAAGTACATTTTCTATAAAAAGATTTGATGACTTCGCCCAGAAAATTCACCGCAAAAAACGTCTCTCTGATAATCAGCTTTATCGATTGGAAGAAGAGGAGAGAGTGTGTTTGTGCTGAGCTGTATAGAAAAGAGAGAGAGACCTCACTCAAGCGCCCTCAGTTGAGTGCGGAGAGGGGAATTATTGATTAGCTGGCGTCGACCAAGTCGTCGTCGCGGTGGCTTTCGTGGCTAAAATGCTGAAAGATCTTTTTTTTGCGGTCAACTTATTTTTTTGGCCAATTTCTCTTAATTGGGGTGACGTATAGTCATCAAATTTTAAAAAAGAGATGCAATGCAGAATTTACATTGATTTATTATACTATGATGATGATGATGATGATGATGCCAACTGTAATTACCGGGAGGGGAAAATGGAGGGTTAAAAAGTTGCGGGAACGAAAGCTCGGTAGAAAGAGAGACAAAAAATCGATAAAAGCTTTTGGAATGACGTAATGGCTCTCTTTTATAGTATAGAATATATAACTCGGCGCATTTCATTTTAAATATTGATTGGACTGTTTTCATTTCCTCTCTCTTCGTGCGGGATTCCTCTGTAACGGCAAAAAAAAAGGCGTCGTCGACGACGAATCTTGTTTACAAGCCAAAGCTTTAATAATGAATAATTCTTGTTCGAGAGGGACATGATGAGAGGGCGTTGAGGACGACAAGTTTTAATCAATAAACCGTATAGAGTGTTATGTACGAGTGAGGGGATCGGTGATTGGCTCTTCGACTTGGGCGCCGCCGGAGTCTCTCTCTCTATACTGCCATTTCATTATTAGATTAAAATGCAATCAGTGTATAAAATACAAACAGCGCTCTACTGCGGTAGATGATGGAAAGAGTGACGCAATTGGGAATATAAGGATTAGGGAATACTTCCTGAATCTTAGTAAGAAAAAAAGGGTAATCCTTGAAAATTCGAGATCCGTTTTGGACTTGAGGGATTCTTGATCCATCGTAAGTGGCCTGTATTTACCATTCCGGCCGGAAGAGGAGCTACGTTCGTTTCTCTCTACTCGTATAGTTAAATCCTGTCATCTATTATGATTTACTTTTCATAAATCACGTGAACGTGACGCTTATTGATTTTGTGTTTTTCAACTTTATATAAAAAGAAGCGAGTATCACGTTGCTGTTGAAAAATCCAATTTAGAAAACTTTGAACGCTCTTTCGTACCGTACCTAACGACCTATGCCAGCAGTTGACATCCCCCTTAAAAACAATAAATCAAAATTCTTATATTTAAGACTATAAATTCAATTTGACAGTAATCTCTGACATTGCAGTTAAGTGATCTGTAACATTTTATTTAAATTTATTCATTCCATTGCACAATCTTTTAAAAGTTTCACAGAAAAATGGAGAATATCGTGAGTTTTTCCCATTTTGTTTACGACAGCAGGCGGCAGGTGCGAAAAGTGACGATGTCAACCCCAATAAATAAGAAAGAACGGAGGAGGGCCCACAACTTATAAGGTGCTGGGCAGCAGCATTCTTTGTGACACACAACAAAGATGCCGTGTGATGAAAGAGAAAAAAGAGGCGGCAGATGGATGCGAGTTTGAAGCCCCCTAATAAACTCATCAGGAAAGGACAGAGAAGAAGAAAAAGTTTTGTTTTCTACCCTTTTTCTTCCATCTTTCTTAACACGTCCGTTTCATTTTTCGTTCCTTTTATGTTTTTACGCGGTATTAGCTCGTCGCTTGTTTTATGTTTCGTAAATAAAAAGTTTTATATTATTTTTCTAGCGGAGTACTGATGAAACCCTTTCATTAGGGAACTGTAATTTATGTTTCGTATTTTTAATTACGCATAACATTACTTTTACTAATTAATTTATGAGGCGATTGACGAACTAATTGACAAGTAAAAGTCGTTGACATTTCCGGGTTATATAATTCAAAAATAAAAGTGCACTATTTTGATTAAAGATTTAAACAACACCTGTGTCTAATTGACCTTAAGGCGGAGGACTACTCTAGAAACTTTTCGTGTAAAATAAGAGTGAAACTACTCCAACATCCATCAAAGTGTAGATGAAGCAACTTTGATCTAAAAACTGTAAGAGTTGCATTATAAAGTTGGAAGCCTTTTTTCTATAAAGTGCTGCATTAAACAAAAAAGTGGAACAAGGAAAGATGGATGAAACTAATTGTTGTTGTTGTTTTTATTACACGTGCCCATTATCGGGGACTCCGGAGGCTGAATATTTTAATAGAAGAGTTCGTTTATAACCAAACAAAAAGCCTCTCACCTTTCCCATTAAATACATATAATAAAATATGAAAATAAACTACAATCACAATGATCAAACGTTGAATTTCGCCTGTTTCGAATGTAAGAAAAATTTTTCTCCTCGTACATGGAAATATTAATCAAAGGAAATCAAACAGACGGCATTCCTCAAAGTCGATCTTTACGCAATCAAGCACAGTAGTTGTTTGATTCCAAATATATGTATGCAATAAAGGAAGGTGAAACAAATGCGACCCCGTCCATAATAAATGGGCTCACCATGCCAACAGTTGAAAAGTATCTCTTTCAAGTCAAACCCAGTCAACCGCAGCAAACACAGAAACGGAGGCAACAATGAGAGAGCTTCTTTCAATATATATCGTAAATCATCAGTCGAACTGCAATTAAAAATGGAATCGACTTCAATCAAAAACCCATAGGCGGTTGGATTCTAATCAATCTAGAAAAAAAGAGGCCTTCTGTACAAAACACAAAGGGATGTTGAATTCTCATTTCTCTCTCTGCTCGTAATTAATGAATTCCATCGACACACACCGGAACCAGCTATAAGAGAATCTTAAAATATAAAATATTATGAAAATCATCGCTATAAGACATTTCTGGGACTTTTCCTGCCTTGTCTTGCGACGATCTAGGAGCAGAACTTTTTAAGTAAATTAGCTTCCCCTTCGTTCGTTCGATCGATGATGAAAAATTTTCCCTCTTTAAGGAGAAACTTGATGGATCCCGAGCATACATAACATGCTCGGATGGACTGCTGCCCGCCCTTTCTTATTTCTCATGTCATTCGATTAGCCGGCGAGCGGGAAAAAAATTTCAAACTCGGGAGTATCTATAATATATAGCTTCTTCCTTTGACGATCATGATGATCTAGCGAAAACATTGTAAGAAGATGAGAAACAATAAGGATCATCATTAAGAAGAAAAAAATAACTTTGTTGAGATTTATTGATCCTTGGGAAAAAACTCTCAAAGGGATGATGATTTAGTTTTCGATGAACGATATAATATAATCTTTTTTTAAAGTTAAGTTCATCGGTTTCCATTTAGAGCTGAAAATGCAAGAAAACTGCTGTTGCTTTTTGGATGTTGTAAACGCCTTATTAGAAAGAACCGATGCTGAATCATTCGGATGATGCAACACTTTTTCCGATCATTGCATATGGTATTTCTCAATGGCATTGAAATAAACAAGTTTCAAGTGGAATGGCTCCTTGAAAAAAGGATTCTTATTAATTTGCGCAATTCAAATGATTGGACTGAAATCATATTTATAAAAGGTATCGATTTTTAGGGTTGAATATTTATTTAACGTTAAAATGATAAATAGAGGAAAAGGAAGTAAATGCAAGCCAACGAAAAATCTGCCGTTCAAAACTGTTTACAGCACTTTGAAAACTTTTTATGCAAAGAAATGCCAGAGATCAGGTGGAAGGATAAACTACATTCCAACAAGTAGCAAGAGGCGTGTTGATCCAGGAGATTCTATCAATCGATGCTGAGCCAGCTTCTTACGTAATACGGAAATATATGGCCAGATGGATGGGGCGCTCCTTGAATTTTAGCAGAAAATTAATTGCCATCGCAAGAAAAAGATTAGTTTTTCTTCAAACTAAAGCTTAAGTGAGTAGTACTGGAAGCTTAAGTGAAATAGGAATTAATACGAGAAGCTATTTTGGTTCGGATTTTTTCTTTTTTTTTTTAGAAAAAAAAGGAAAAGAAGTGCCGCGATCGAGACCACTACCGTGCTACGGATCAGATCATCAGAGGATTCCGAGTACGAATGATACATTTAACGCCATCTACCGATATTTCCAAAGACTTATTAAACAAAGAGTGTGCTGTTTAGTTTTGCCCTCCAAATTAAAAAAAAAACTTTGCCAGTCAGAGATCAGTCGAGATATCATCTGTTCTGCTTGTTTATTTCTAACAGAAAATTCAAACGACAAACCAGAGTACAGATTTCCAAGTGAAAAACAATGACTTGAGTATTCACACAGGCTAGTGCTTCTCAACAAAAGAATGCAGTTTTGCTGGTAACTTATTATATGGAATTCTGTGGGTGTTGATAGTTTTAGCGCTCAGACACTCTAACTTTGGGACGGTGTCACGACACCAGTCGGGGCGACGATTCCATGCGCTGGATTGGATGCCCTCATCGGAACAGTTGGCCTTCCTCCAAATTTCCACGGCTGTTTCCCCTTCTTTGTTCATCCGGAAAGGTTGGGCACCGTAGTCAAACAGGAGGTGTGCAGCAGTGAACTCCGTTTGAAGATCTTCTTCCCTATCAGCAAATATGTGAAGGGGTCCGTTCTCGCCGCTTCCACTTCCATTCGGATCGGCTCCAACGTGAAGAAGGAGACGGAGGGCATCTAACCCTGTCTCTGAAGCTACACGCAATACCAGGCTTCCGTCATCTTGTCGTAATAATTTGGAGATATATTGGCTGATGTCTTCATGGGACAGAACATTGGGTAGACTGGCAAGCATAGTCAAGAAATCAAACGATGGTGGTATGCGCCGATATGGATCCACCGCAGAGATGAGCTGCAATGATTTCGTGATGGTTTCAACATTGAAGAGCGGGTCACCCTTTGGTAGTCTAGCTAAAGATTTGATGAGTTTGTCTATAATTTCATCTATTATCATAGCAAGGAGTCGATCATCTGGAGGAAAATGGAGAATTGCTTCCAGAATTCCCCACAAATCGTTGACAATATCAACAACTCTGGAATTCCCTTCAGATATAATACAAATAAAGAAATAGGCCTATATGCTGCATTTGATGAGAGAGAAAAATAATACCTTGATTACATCGAGCCCATACGTTGTCCAGAAGCATCTCGACGACGGCCCATCTCTCTTGTCGTGGAAGTCATCACCATCGAAGTAAGTATACACCCAGTAGTTAATGATGGTTTTGCCCGATGGATTGAGCTGATTCAAGTTGAGACCATTATTAACAAGTACGGTGATAGCATCAACACCACAGTAAGGTCTCATCCACACTGGAGTTCCATCGGAAGCTAGAGCACATGGGTCGGCTCCAGCAAACAACAAGAGGCGGATGATGACCTTGCTCTCCGCGCATTTTTCGTAAAACGACTGTCTGGGGCGGCTTTCCATTAGAGCTCCATGGAGAGGAGTTAGACCACCATATTCTGGGTTGCCTTCCGTAGATGTTATGGCGGAGACGTATGCTCTTTTCATGATGAGGTAGCGCACAATATCGATGCGGCCTTTAAGAGCGGCGACGAAGAGAGGCGTAGCTCCCTCGATCTTCGAAGTCTTCTCTCCAACACGGTGATAATAGTTGGCGGCTGCACGAACGTTCGCACCCCAAACTTCAATTATGTGTACTACTGAATCCAGGTGACCTTCTTCACAAGCGAGAATCAATGGGGTGCTGCCATCAAAAGTTCCTTGAAGAAAGAGATCTTTGAGGGGAGGATGAATACGGCAGATGGTATTTAAAATGTGGTGCTCGATCTCTTTAACGTGAGTAATATCCATTCGATTGTTCATATGAAGCATCACGTAAGGATCCAGTGGACATTGAAGGGCCGCCATATCAGCTGATGAAGGTCAGTTAATTTCTCTATAAGTTCAATAAAAAGAAAGAACCAATATGTTAGAACCAAAGGAGCCAAATATAAGCATAACAACTTTTGTTTTATTCAATTTGTTTAAAAGTGTGAATGAAAACTATTATGCAGTAGAAAGCTTTAGCACAATAGACTTACCAAATAGGCAAGGAAAGAAAGAAAAACAAAAACAGTCCTTGCTTTTCCAGCTATTTGAAATGATGATACCTAAATGAAGTAATGGAGAATGGCAATTTAATATGAGTTGCCTAATATAGATAGATACGTATAATTAATGCATAGCAGTATGAAAAACGCACCACATGTAAGGAGAAAAAGAGAGGAACGATAAATAGGTAATAGGATTTACCTGTACAGGTCGAGTCTACAAATAACAAATTTAAGTTCGTAGACCTTGAAACGATTATCAGAAATTGAAAAATGTCGCGTTAAGCTGTGACATGGATTGTTTCATAATGAAATAATGAGCTATGAGGTAATTGAGTTTGATTTTAGAAGCTTTTGCAAGTGCTCAGTCCGTGTCCGTGATTAACTCACCAAGCACATGTCTAGCAGACTGGTGAATGAAAACCATTTGAATTTCCGCCAGGGGTCTCAGTTCACGGAACAAGGTAGGTGCGCGGTAGATTAAAAAATTTGATCGATAATAGGCGTGAATTTAGTTACCTGAAATTCGGATTCATTTGTTTTTAAACCTCTTTTCAGCTTAAAATTGCTATGCGACGTATGTGCCTATTTTTCCCGAATTCAGATTGACTTTTTTACTTTATTTGAGAACACGATGTACACTCTTTCCCGATTATAGTGTTCAATGCATGTTTGTTACATGGATACGGTAACCTTACTAGGGAAAACCATCTCAACCATTCTTACTGCTGATGAATAAAACTTTAGACACAATCAAAATTCTTTTTCAAACACTCAAAATTTTATTGCAATTTACCAAAAAAAAGGACACACATTTCCGTGCGAAAACAAAAACAAAAGCATATGAATTTGTTTAATGCAAGGGCTATTGAATCTCTAAAAACTTCCGCAGTACATCTGGCAAAGCGCGGGGATGAGAGAAAGAGATTCCTTTAGTATGAACAATTTTCGCGGCCAAACATGACAAATCGGGGGCGGTATCACGGCACCAGTGAGGACGATGATTCCAAGCGGTTGACTGTATACCTTTTCCGCCGCAGTTTTTCTCAATCCACAAGTCAACGGCTGTTTTCCCTTCATTGTTGATGGCATAGGGGTTGGCTCCGTAATTGAAGAGCAGTTGAGCAGGGGTGCAATATTCTCGCTCGATCTCCCCATTGAGTACTCTGGGATCTTCTTCTTGACCAGCAACACGATGAAGACACAGGATTCCGCGATTGTCACTTGTATTCGGATCGGCTCCAAGATGGAGGAGAACACGAAGAGTTTTCCAGCTTTTCTTTTCGCACGCCAAACCTAGCAAGAATCCGCTGGATCGACGTGCCGATGGAGACGCACATTTCCTGATGTCTTTGCGTACGAACCCATCAGGTAGACAAGATAACATTTTGAAGAATCCGTACTTGTGTGCTATGCGACCATCTGGATCGGCTCTCGAGATGAGTTGTAATGATGTGCTGATCCTTTCAAGTTCAGCGTCGGTGAGCGGATGATTATCTTCAGATGTTACAAAGCTGCAGGTGAGTTCATGTACAAGCTGTGGCGTCAGGTCCCAAAGCATAGGTCCATATGGATCTTCCAAACGGAGAAACACTCCCAGAGTTTCAATAAAAAAATCTTCAATGTGGGTATCTGTGGGAGGTTCTTCTACTGTGTTGAAGTAGTCGCCCTCGTAGTCTCCAAAGAGGCCCAAGGAGGAAAATTCAAAATGTACAAACTCTTGGACGGCTTTACAAGACCTGTAGGAATAAATCCGTAATCGAATGAGCATAGAATGGATCCAATGCAAAGAAGGGTTCTGCATGACGATTTGCAACTCTTCTAAAGTTTCCCATTCGACGACCGATTGAGTGGTCATCTGCAAACGAATCTTGTTGATAGGGTTGGGTCCTTCCCTTTGCCGGAGGTCAAGAGCTTTCTCCCAATAATCAAAGGCTTTCTTTCGATCTGGGTCCACGGTGAGGAGGAGTTGGGCGCCACCGAGTTCGAGGGCATCAATTTTGTTGATTCGATCAATGTTGTCGTTGTTTAACATTAAATCCAAAATATCGAATCGTTCGGATTCAGCTGAGAAGAGGATGGGCGTAAAGCCTTTGCTGTCTTGGGCCATAAGATCGGCGCCACGCTCGATAAGCAAACTGATGACTTCTCTCTCCTTATCAGTGATGCCACGAGTAGAATTAAGGATCCAGCGATGGAGGATGGTTTCGCCCCATGGATTGCGCAGATTAACGTTGAGGCCATAGGTGACAAGTGCGATGGTAGCATCAGCACCACAGTATTGCCTCATCCATACTGGGATTCCGTCTTGGGCTAGAGTGGATGGGTTGGCTCCAGCTGCCAACAAGAGATTGGCGATGATGTTACTCTCCGCACATTTTTCGGAGTCAGATTGTCCGGGACGTATTTCCATGAAAGCTCCGTGGAGAGGAGTAAGACCACTATACCATTGTGAGTCTTCTGTGGATGTTTGAGCGGACACGTCAGCATTCTTGTTGATCAGGAAGCGTACAATTTCGGTGTGGCCTTTAAAGGCGGCGACGAAAAGTGGCGTTGCTCCTTCAATCTTGTAATAACTGTGCCCACAGCGGCGGTGATAGTTGACAGCAGCGTTGACATCTGCGCCCAACTCTTCGACGAGGTATTTTACTACGTCGAAGTGGCCTTCTTCACAGGCGAGTATCAGGTGACTTTGTAAGTCTGCCATAGCTGCAGCTCACTTTGGTGATCCTATAAATTAATTGCAATAATAAAAATATTAAAACAGATAATCGTGGAGGAGGAAAAAGTAGAGAAAAGCTGGATATACCTTTAATCGTGGGGTTGTGTGACTTTAATAAGTTGCAAGAGAAGAACTTTATAAGATGATTGACTCAAAGATGAGGACCTGTGTGAATGTCACAACACACAGTAAATATACAAGCTTCAAAAATAAAAATTAGGCTATTATATGCTTACCGAAAGTCATAGAAAGAGAGAGAGAGAGAGAGAGTACCATAAACAGTCTTCCCTCTATTTAGAAAAACTCTGTCATCAGGATGGCCCTTATTTTAGATGGCTAGCAAATAAAACCTAAATGACATAATAAAGAATAATAATTTAGAGAGTGTGCCTATCTGACCATAGTGACAATAAAGTACAAATAATCATTCAAATATTAATATCAAGTTCCAAGAAATAAGTTCAATGAATAAGTCACACTTGAAGGAAGAAAGACGGTGTAGAGGTCGAGGCACGAATATACAAACCGAAAGAATAACCCTTCGTAAAATATAAATAAGTGAAATTCGTACCTCGTAGCCTCGTCGTAAGTATCTTTATGATAACCAGACGTCAAAACATTAAATGTTGATGACTGATGTAAGAATTAATCACACAAATCAGCACGTCGGATATGGATTTACCCACATTTGGTTTCAAACTGTCCAATAGTTACAACTATCAAGGGCAACGGCCGTGCAACTTGTAAGCAGGGGTGCAACGTGCAAGTCTAGATTCATTGAATCACGTGACTAGTGTAAAAACAAAGATTTTACCGCCAGGGGGCTCACTTACAAGAAATTAGACGAGCCTTACCGGTTCCAAAGCTACCTGAAAGCCGGAGCTTGTATGATCTATTGTGACAGATGCGGGTTGCCCGCTCGTTGTATCCTAGTGTAGATTGCATGAAGAGTGAACTTGAATCGATCGCTGCCAAGCACCAAACACCATATCCTAATCCCCAAAATTGAGTTTAGCCTATCTGTGATAATCTTTTTGCATAAAAATAAAAAATATATATCAGCTCTTCGTCAGTCTGCAACTTTGTTCCGCACTGAACCAAGCAGTTCAACAGTAGTCGAAAAGGAATGCCACCATTGTTGAATGTCAAATGCCAAAACGTTTTGTTTTTAAAACATTGCAAATAGAAGAACACGTTTGACTATCATTATACCACGATTCGCGAATCAAATCAATTTGTAACTTTTAGTTGTATTTCTCATTTCAAAGTCATTCGGATTCAAACTTTTCCCTTAAACTTATAAAACTTGGTAAACTGTTCCAACTCGATCCGGAAGAGCTCACGGAGACCGGGTGGGAGTACAGCCAACAAGTAGCGGGAAGCGTGTTGATCCAGCAGATCCATCAAATGATGTAGAGCCGTCGTCAATTCCTGTTTAACAGCCGGATGAACGGGCTGCTTCTTGAACTCGTCCATAAAGTCGGCCACCAAGTAAGTGGCCGTCCGTCGGTAGCGAAGTTTTTGCCCGTTGATCACGGAAGCCAAGCGTGAGAGCCGATTAGCGCAGTCGGTTAGTCCCACAATCTCGCTGTTGGATGTAGCATCATCTATGCCGAAACGTCGTTGGTCAGCCCGTGCACAAGTGCTGACCAGCAACCTCCGGTAAACCTTTATTTAAATTCATTGGAATCAAAAATAAAACTCAGGAATGTATGCTTTAAGGTTTTACCTGGAAGAGGACAGGTATTCTGTCTGCAGCTATCTCTTCGTGCTTGACGAGTAGATAGTGAAGCACTTTGTAGGCGGAAGTGAAAACTGCTTCAAAGTGTTCGGCGGACATGGCCAAGACAGCTGAACCTTCCAGCGGTAATGCCAAGGAGACGTGCAGAGCGGAAGCCACGTCGTGCGGATAAGCGTACGAAGAGCCAAGATTCAATATAGAAAGGTAGACGCTCATCGCAGGTAAAGCGAGGCGGACGACATCTTCGTAAAAAGTCGGCCTTAAGGAAAAATAAAATGTCATTAATTCAAAACAGAGTAAATAGCAATCAAAGTATGAGCGCACTTGTCTTTTCTTCGGCACTGGAAGAAAATAATGTGCTGGAATAAGGGCAGCGCAGTCTGGACAGCTTGAATCCGGATACCGTGGCGGTCATCTTGCGTGGGTAGGTCAGCCATCACGAGGTGGCGGAAGAAGCTGCATATCCGTTGTACATCCCGTCCAGCGTCCTCTGCTGCGACGTCTTCCTGACTTGCTTTAATTGAAACGGTTTGAAGGTCATCCAAAATTCCATTCACCATCTAAAATAAAATTTATATTTTCTTCAATAAATCATAAATCCATAGAATTATCGAATTACCAAAGTTAGTTCTTTCTTGTTAGCCTTGGCTAGTAATTGACGTAAGAGGCGATCTTCCCAGCGTGTTGGTTGCGGACTCCGCTGGTAAGCTGTCCAAACACTGACCCGTGCATGGGCCGACAAGTGTCCAGCCAGCTGTTTCTGGTTCATAAATACAAAGTGGAGGAAATCGCCGCTCGTGCTGCCCACCTCTCCGATTTCCTCCGAAATGATCCCCTTTTTACAAACGTCAACCAACTGATCCAGCTTGTCCAAAAGTGGCTTCAACTCCAGTGCATTCTCTTCTTCATTTTCACTTCTAAATATTGAAATAATTAGAAAAAAATCCTACCAAAAATAAATTATTAACACATACTTTGATGTATCTACGGTTTTTTTAGTTCCAGTAGCCCGTTTCTGGTCAACGTAGACCTGGAGTAGACAGATGGCACCATGGAGAACATCAATAATTGGTTGATCCTCTTCTAATGCCGCCTCGAAACTCTTCAAAAAGTGCTGCTTTAACGGCTTGAGCATTTGAACGGCGGCGGGCTTCTCGTTACCGACCAGCTTCTTCATAGCTAGAACGGCTACTGTGAGGGAGGCTGACGTGAGATCCGTCGATTCGATCCAAGTGGATGCATCCTTTAGCCCTTGCGGAGATCGAAGAACCTCATCAAAGAGTGTCGAGAACACAAGACTGGACAGATTGGCCGGTAGAGTGCGACATGTGGAGACGGACCAAGTGAGCAGCTCTGCGCTAGGGAAGTATTCGTAAAGGGACGATAATTTCTCCTGGTTGTCCAGTAGCCGTATCAACATCATCCATAAGCGTTCTTTTGAGGCGTCGTCTTTCCCAGCAACTGGATTGAGTGTGATCAAAAGGCTCAAAATACCCATAAGTGCGGCTGAATGGGCTGGACCAGCGAGGTACTCAAGTGGGAGCTGTCCTATCAGCTCGAGCGGCTGCAGTAGCTCTGTTAGATCCTGATTTGTTGTTGAGGCAGATTTTATTATAAATTGAAATGATAGAACTGAGAATGTAAAATAGGAAAATACCGTTGATGGTACACTGGATCCATCCAGCATGGCTTTCTTAATTATGTCGGCAGATTGCCGAAGCCATCCCGTCACTTCTTTTGACGAGCGGTCCAGACTACCGATCCAAATGTCTGCTTGCAAAGAGAGCATCTTGAGGACCGTTTGTGTACCCACAGGAAGTAGAGTCTCTCCGGCATCAGGCTCCTTCCGTTTCCGACTCTGGTCGTGTATTGCGCGGAATACAGCACAAATGACCTGAAGAGAAGTTTTGAATAAGTAACCTTTTATGAACATTTTTACTTATATTTACCGTCATTTGGAATGAGCGCTTATCGGCCAAGTCAGGATCCTGTAAAGGACCTTTCCTCCAGACTTCAGATGTAATAAATTTCTGGCCCAAAGTCTCCAACTGCCTGGGTCCGATGAACGCCAAGAGATATTTGAAATTATCAACCAAGAGATGCTCAAGGCCCGAGTCGTGTCGATCAACGAGCCATCCAACTAGTTTCCGCACTGTCTTATCCTGCTTGTTCCGTCCAGCGAAAACGACCAAATGTCGGATTCTTTGAAGGATGAGAGGTCCCCAAAAGGGTGTTACGATAGGAAGCAAGTCCGGCTCCTCTCCTAGCTGACCAAGTGTTACCCACTGGTCACGAGTGGCGTAACTGTGGAAGAAGCTCATATCGTAGATGGACTCGTCCTCTTTTTGAACTTTCTGCTGCTCCGTCGGTTTCGGAGGCTGAAGCTCAACGTAGGGAAGACTGTAGAGCGACAGAAAGTGGTGGAGCTCTCCGTATGCAAAAGCCAAGCTCAATAAAGGTCTCAAAAAGACCTAGAAGTAACAAAAGATAATAAATAATAAGTTAATCATCAAACAGTAAGATGCAATTATAATACCTCCGGCTGCTTGACTGCTAATGAAGATAATGTTTCCAGTCTGCTCGTTACGAGACTTAAAGACTTGATAACATCATTTATAGTTTCATCTCGGATGGAGTAATCTGCTAGGCAAATGTTGAGTAGCAATACTGCCAAAATATCAGCAGCCATTCCGGTGCGAGGGAAAGTTCCTTTAATAACAAAAAAAAGTTAGAAGAAGTATCAATGATGGTATTAACGATTAAAAATTCTTATACCAGCTGAATCCTTTTCAAAAAGGTCGGCGTCCTCTTTAAGGGCTTGGCAGAGAGGAGCCCACATAGATATATTCTGACTAATTGGCATTTTAGCCACCCAGTCACCCAAACAATCCGCCATAGAGGGATTCAATCTACCCTTCAAAGCGGAACAATCTTTTTGCGCAGCTTTTAGAAGATGGTCGATGAATTTGGGGACGTTTCTCTGACGGTAGAATCTTTGGGCAAGGTAGGGCAAGATCTTGCCTTCTGCTTTCTTGTCTTCTAGGTGGAGGCTTCTTGCAAGAACAATTTCAAACATAGAAGCACTAATAACACCCCCAAAACAAAGGCTGTCCACCAATTTCATGAGTTCTTGCTGCCGTTCTTCTAGGCTCTTCCAACCAAGAGCAAGAGCAAAGTTGGGCAGCAAATGTGATGCTGCCCTAGATACACCCTCTGATGGTTTTTCAACTGCAACACATATTAAATTATTGAGCAGAACATCTGTGGTGTCATCATTGACATTCTCTTTGATTTCATGGAAGTGGAGGAGACGGTCTACAGCTTCCTTCATCTCCCCATGAGATGGTGAGGAGAGAATAAGCTCTATGATATTGGCTAGAGCAGCAGGTCCTTTTTCTTCCTTGTTTTCCTCCATTTTAAGCTTCTTAATCTTCCCCATTTTCAATCACCTGAAAAGTATACAATTTTAATTAGTGGATTATTAAATGTATATTTGATAAAGGAAATAAATCAAACTGTAAAAATTGTGGCAGATTAAAAATGTAATGGCAATCAAAAGAGGCTGTCACATTTGCTTTCTAATCTACCAAGGTTCTCTACAACAACTTTCAATACAGTTAACAACAAGAACAGAGTAAATAACAAATTTTGTTCATAAATATTGGTTGTTTGATTACTAAAGAAAACTTACAGATAATTTTCTTTCCAAAATATTTTCCCTTTTTATTTCGATTGAATTTAGCAACTTTCAATGTTTTCAATGCACTCACGTGGGCAGCCACACAAAACTGTCAAGAATAGGTTCGTCTGCATTGCTGTGACGTTGCCAGATGGTAAAGCTAACTCTTCCGCGTCTTGCCAGTTGCCGACTTTTAAATCGGCAAATTTTCTATACTCATTTTTTTTTATTCTATCGAAACTGAAAGTCCATTAAAAGTCTTTAAATTTAAAAGTGTGTTTTATTTTTAAAAAGATAAGTGTGTCGCAGATTCTTAAATCAGACCGTGATATCCATGATGAAAATTGAAATTAGCTCTATGAAAAAAAAAAAAGCATGTCTGCTACGCTCATTTGGTCACGGTTCATTGCGCATTCAGAACACGAGTTTCTAACTCACTCTTAACTTCTAAAGGTTTTGTCGGCGCTTTGCCAACCAAATAGAAGTATTGGAGAAAGAAGTCAACGTCGAGAGTAGATACTAGAAAGAGCGTTTTATCTTTCTTTCCACATCCTCAAGTAGGTGGCGTATGTTCTCTTGATAGATGAGCTGTCATCGAGCTATTCTTCGATGTGGTTGGAATTAATCGATAATAGCGCCGCAAATAAATATGTACCGCATCGAAACAACAAGCGTCATACAAACCGAATTGATGTCCTTCACGACCCTAGTCCCAGCAAATAACTCCTGTACTGTGTTCACTGACGCGCGCACATCCGACCGCACGTAAAAACAGATTTCAAGTGTGATTAATTGTGGTTCAGAAGATGTAGGCTTATTTGTTACCTTACAATTATTTTTAGAACTCAAATATTAATATATAAGAGTAGACAAAAATAGATACATTTACACAGAAACTCTCTGCTGATATTTGCTCACGTCACACAATTACTTCCGCTACATGGCATTGTAAGAGTTATATGACGCTTGAAAAAATAGAAATGGGCTTTTAGATTGAAATTCTTAAATCCCACAAGATTTTAAAGTCATAACTAAACATTTTTTTTAGATACAACGAATCTACTTGGCACCATTGATTGTTGACAAATTTGGCCAGTTGAATGGCAAATCAATTAGATTGATGTTCGAAGAAACACCTGTTGACACGCACGATTCGCATTCAGAGCTATCCAATGGACGATACATGACCAGAATGTTAAACTGAAGGTCGAGCAGTATAAATCCCAAAAGTATCATTAATCAAAATGCTAATATCCAAGTCACACAATCAGAAAGGAGAAGATTTTTTATTTAAATATATACTGTTTCACAACCTTTTATAACAACACTTTCTAATGACCTGAATTCTTCACCGATACCATTTACGAAAAATCTCCCCTATATTTTGTAAGGTATTTACTTTGAAGGTGACTGAATTGATTCTTATGTAAGAAGCCAGGTAATGTAGGGGGACCGATTTCAAGGCTTCTATATGCAATTCAAGGCTTCGTCGTCTTCCATTCAGTCAAGTCCGGCAGTTGCTCTGCGGTCACCATGGCGTCCGGTCGTAGTTGGCCGATGAGTCTCTGTCTCAACCACGTTTTGCCTTATTGGAGAACATGGGTGGTTATTCTAACACCAATTGTTCTGTTGCCTGTACCACTCATGGGAACTCAGGTTTGATTAATGGAATTTATTAGGATTTAATTCAAGTTTTGTCAATTAAAATTTTTTATAGGAAGCATTGACCGGCTATATCGTCCTAATTATGGCGCTCTACTGGATGACCGAGGTCAGTTATAATAAGATAATTATGTTAACCAAAATTAACGTGGGAAGAAAATATATAAAAGATTTAAACGGTCTTAAAAATATACTGAACTATATATATGGTAGTATTTTGGCAGTGCAATTAAAGATGCAAATTTGAAAAGTGCACACATTTCATGATGTAACCTTGAAGGGTTCGTAGACAATCGAGAATTTTTTAGCGAACCTATAAAAAAAAGATAATTGTATTCATCGAAAAATCTATTAAGCTAGCCACGAACATAAACTTTTTTTATTTAAAGAAACATTTCAGACTACGTAATTATAGTGACGGCTGATTATTGCCATAAGAGCAGAAAAAGAGGCGGGCCAACGATGAGCCGGCAAACAGAATAATTATTGTGAAGATTATTATTGGCCACAGACGAGCGAGGTCAAACACTTAAATATTATGCGCTTCCATCAGAGCCATTTAAATGTTTAATTACATGGTGCGGAGGAATTCACTAAATTGGTCTAATTTTGTAAGATGTATATTTCTTAAAATATTAGAATGAAAGATTGTCGTCCTTATTTCATGTACCATGTCAACTGAAAATTCAAAGAAGCCGCAAGCGCACTTGATTATTATCGCTTTCCAATTTCACACCTTTTGAATTACGTCTTTTTGAAATACAGATTTTTGAAGCATACATGCATATTAAAATAATCACGCTCAGTGAGCAATGCAAAGTTGGATGGAAAGATTCCTAGTAATAGCTAATAACGTATTTATAACTTCAAGAATTAAACGTTGTTTATTCAGGCGCTTCCATTGCCGGTGACATCGCTGCTTCCCATAGTCACCTTCCCTCTCCTTGGCATCATGAATACAGGTCAAGTCTGCATGAACTACTTTTCCGAAACGGTCGTCATGTTTATCGGAGGTCTCATGGTCGGACTCGCCGTCGAGTACTCTAATCTCCACAAAAGGATCGCCCTGAAAGTCCTCTTGTCAGTCGGGACGGACCCCAAATGGTTCGGCCTTATTTCCATTTCTGAAAGAAAATTGTATTATATTGTAATGCATTATCTTAAATCATAGGTTGATGATGGGCTTTATGTCAGTAACTATGGTAATTCACGATTATTTCTGCTAATGTAAACAGAGAATGTAAATTTTTAGATTTTTTAGGGATTGTCTATGTTCGTCTCTAATACTGGAGCTTGTGCAATGATATGTCCTATTGTTGAGGCCCTAGTTGAAGAACTTTACAATGTAAGATTTTTTTAAAAGTTACATTCAACATGAGTTAAAGCATCTACCTTATATAGAGGCATGGCGGAGTTCCTCATCCGCTCGAAACGGTAGACGAAGTCAAAGTGCCGCTAACTGGGGATCAGCAGCCTGTTGTTATCGACGAAGAACCCACCACAAAGTTGAATAAAATTCTATTTTATACTCTTAAGAAAAATAGAGTTTGATAAACGATATAACATTTCTGAAAAAGGTGTATATCAGCTGTCAAATCTCGCCGACTCCGAGTGACCTTGCTGCTGTCAGTTGCTTACGCGGCAAACATCGGCGGGACCGGAACACTGATCGGATCTACTCCACAATTGGCCCTTAAAGGCATTGTCGAGGAGTATAATTATGCAGTCAATTTCTGAATGAATGAACATGCTTAACTATAATTTTAAAACTATAGATTATATGGAACTGATACGGAACTAACATTCTCTACTTGGATGGCTGTCTTGATGCCAGCTGTTTTGATCAGCACTTTGCTCACATGGGTCTGGCTCCAATATCTTCTCTCTGGTTCAAAATGGTAAGTTAGTTTATTATTCAAGGAAATTTGGAGATGATGTAACTTTTTATAATAGCCGAAAGGGACGTGACGAAGACGAGGAAGGAGCAGAAATAGATCAGAATGGACGAGAGAGAGCTAAAAACTTGATCCTCACCAAATATCGGGAACTAGGACCGATGAGCTTCAATGAGAAAACAGTTACAGTCCTTTTTTCAATCTTGGTTCTACTGTGGCTCTTCCGTGATCCGAAATTCATTCCAGGATGGGGGTCCTTCTTTTCAAAGTAAGATGTATATTTACAGCTTCTTCGGGTGCATTTAAGTAACAATGAGGCAATCAACAGAAAAATTGGAGACTCGGTCCCAGTTCTTTGGATTATTTTGATTCTTTTCGTATTGCCAGTCAAACCAGATTTCTGGTGCTTCCGCTCAAATCGATCTTCTTCCAGTCGGATGAGACCCAAACCCAGTAAAGCTATGCTTACTTGGCAATTTATGCACGATAAACTACCGTGGGGTTTAGTACTTCTTCTCGGTAATTATGCAACTGCTTAATCATCATTGCACAAATAATCTTTTTTGTTTACTAAAAGGGAGCGGATTCGCTGTTTCGGATGCTTCAAAAGTATCTGGTCTCTCAAACTGGATGGGTTCTCAACTTTCAGCTCTGAATGCTCTTCCGCATTTCGCTATATTAATCATCGTGTGCCTTATAACCACTTGGACAACGGAGGTTGTGAGCAACACTGCCACTGCTAATATTGTGTTACCCATTCTTGCTCAAATGGCGGAGACTATAAAGGTGAATCCGCTTTATCTGATGGTTCCAGCGGCCGCTACTTGTTGCTACACATTCGTCTTACCTGTTGGGACTCCTGCCAACGCAATCGTATACAATAGTGCAAAAATGAGTCCCCTTGACATGGTAATATGGTTTATAGGCTTAATTCGTAATTAATTTTAATATAAAATTTTATTTTTTTGGATTTTGTAGGCCAAGGCGGGTGTAGTTACGAAAATGATGACGGTTTTGGTTCTTGTTGTCGTGATGGAAACCCTCGGGAAAACACTTTTCCCAGTTCAATTAGTTAGTAAAGAAATGACTGAAATGTTTACCACCAATTCGACCATTGACGGACATTCATTTGCATGATTTTTGCTATTACATTAAATTAGGTTTTTGGGACCGATTTCATTTAAACATGACATTTATTCTTTTTATTAATTAACATTCCTATACAATGTTTATTCATATATTCATCAGTTATGAAATAAAGACCATTTGAAAATATTGTTTCTTCAATGCTCTTTTTTAATGGATTGCTCATTGGCTGGGCAAAAGTAGTAGTATATGCTGATTGGGTTATATTATGTAGTAAAAATTTCGTAACGGCGTCGGCCTATACTACCAGGCGATGTCTCTACGAAAAGAGAAATCCACCTCCCCGTAAATTTAGAAACTTGCTAAATAGATCGTAAAATTGGAGGTGAAGTTGGTCCAGCCTAAGATCTCTTGGGAATGGATCATGATCGATGTAGCAGCAGTTATAAAAATATGTGATTATTATTACAGTTTGTCGCTTTATTTTTTGCGCAAATTTTTGAAAGTCGTCTTGCCTTCTAAACCCTCTTTAGCTAAAACAGTAGTTCTATAGTATAAATCACGAACAGCAAGCAAGATTAGAAACAAGAAAACTAACTTTGATCTTCACTTAAAAAATAAAATAAAGACACATGGGTTCTTTAAATTTCTAAACTTTGGTTAAAGAACTTCAACTTGAACCAACTTACGATTTCTATTATTTTTTTTCAGCAAACTTTTAGTTTTCTTTGGATTAATAGTTAATACTTTTCTTTAGAATACATGCTTCAAGGCGGACGACGAACTTTAACTTGAACAACTTGATTTCTTATTCAATTCAATTCAAATTCTATCATTTTGGTTAGGCTCAACAGCATATATAGTATGTACTAAACTTTAAAAAAAGTAACAGTGGGAAACTTGAATTGAAGCATTATCACTGCATTGCCCTCTGCTTTGGGTATATATCATTTCCGACTGATTCCTAACGACGCTAGTAGCATCCATTAATTTTCCGAAAAGAAATCAAGACGGTCGTCGCGTATATATGGGACACAAGGGAATAAAGTCCTTGGGTCCTTCTCTATTTATAATTGGGAGACGGCAAAATAACAATGTACATGATCTAAAAGTAACAGTTTCAATAAAACGAAACTTTATCGACGAAGCAGATGCTTGGCATATTCGTTTTAAATTGGAATGAAATGTAAGAGCTATCATTAACAGCAATAATTAGCAACTGAAACTTGAAATCAATACTCTCTCGCTAAGTTTTATGTAAATGCTTTCGATCTACGTCATACTGCTTATCTAGGAATAACTATTTTAGTGTTGGGAAACACTTAAAACTAGGTTTTCTTATTAGTATTTTACAAACTCTTGCCAGAATTGAGGTATTTTAAGCTCAATTTCCTTGCTTTGTTTAAACACGACGCCTATACGCCTATTAGCGTGCGCTACCCATGTGAATAGCACATTTTCTTCTTGAGGATTGATGCACAGCTGAGCGAGCTTTATTTCAAGCAGAGCTAAGAAATCATCAAGGCCCTGTCCTGTCCTTGCAAGATAGGGCGGTTAATCAACTATATGGGCTTTCCTAAATGCTCCCGCCTCTTACGGTCTCTTACTTATTCTTGATGCCACTAAGTAGTTTGAAAACCTCTTACGAAAAATTCGCCAACAATATATAAGGTTTAAGTTGAAATTGCCAATATTTTGGGCGAAACTGATTTAATGAAACTTGGAACAGATTCGTCGATATCCCGATTTATCAATATTTGACTCATCGATGATAGTACCTACCTACCTATACTGTGTAATGCGAAGCCTTTCTCAAGATTAATTTCCTTTGAGTATATCCATTATTTGGTTTTACAATATGTATACCTACTTATTCACTCCAAAATAATCAATAAATGCTTTCAATAGTTGTGACATACACGGATTGCAAATTGAAAGCAGCGCTTTCAATAGATTCTCAATTTGGTACGCTGTACGCAGTTTCCAGAAATCATTGAAACATGTTGAAGATGGATGTAGTAAAAGCTTTATATACTAACATTATGGCCTTTATAAAATTTAAGACTTATTCTTGTAAATTCGGTATTATGAAAATAACCTTTTTGAGAAACCAAGTGACTGAAAGCAAACGCAAGAGGATACCACGCTTATGGATCTGTACCTATTCAGTGGCACGCATCCTATTTATGGAATTCAAGATACGCTGTTGCACACATGTGCAGAATTCGGTCGAACGCAATAATATGTGCGGCTCTTGGAAAAACAATATATGTAACAATCGGATGCAAGCTTTGTCTAAAAACTAGAAGTAGGCAATAGCAATATCAAGCCTCAATTTGCAATAATGTCAGTGAGCACAGCTCGGCAAACAAATAAAGAATTCGACAAATGCATTCTACATTTGACGTAAAAACATAACGTTTTGTTTCTTAGAATCTACATTTCTGTAAAAAATAAGCTTTCAGAGAGTTATAGGGCGTCGTTAATGATGTTTATAATGCGCGGCAAAAGATCCTTTCGAGTCAATAGATAATGGGCCATAAAAGAGCATCCTTATTGAGCTAATGGGTATGCTAATATACCCAATATGTTTCTCTTATTTTTGTCCTCGCAAATTCATCCGTTCTCATTTTTTAAATGCTAAGTTCCCGGGGTACTAAGATTTTTTTTTGCTGCGGAAAGTAACATGACTCAGGTTAACACATAGGCAAATAATAATGTTGCGGATTGTTTGCCCTAGGCCAACAAGAGATGATTGCTTCAGTGCTTCTGGTATAGCCATCTATAGGCCATGAAGCCGAATATTATCTGTCAGACGCAGTGCATAACTTTTGCGCGCTATATCACTCGCGCAGTTCCTTCCATCCACTCTGTCCCACATCCGGCGCTGCGGCTCTATATAAAAGGGGAGGCCCTGGATCTGGGCAGCTCCATCCGTCACTCAAGCCCTTAGAACAACGTATCCGCAAGTTGCTGCACTCTTCCTAGTCTACTGCTACGTACAAATCCAACTGCCGCCATGCTCTTGATCCCTCTACTACTTCTACTCCAATCCTTCCACGTAAGTCCTACTATCTGTCTTTTGTTACTTCCTCCTAATTGATTGGCGGGGGTGCACGCACCACTCTTTTTTATTAGAAGAGTGCCGCTCGGTTGTTGCGTAGGATGCAACCAGATGGACAATTATAGGAAACAGAAAAGAGACATCATATAACAAAGTTAGCTGTTTGGGGGTACGGATGCGCTTCACTAATCAAAAGGGATCACAGTAGTATCCTTCATATTATATAGACTTCTGCAATAGACATACTTGCAAAAGGATTCTCGTCGATAAGAGGATCGGGGGAGATCCACTTTTTGAGCATTTGAAGTGGGACAAAAGACGGGTGCCGCCTCCTCAAGTTACTTTCAAGGAGCTTCTTATATGATGTTAGCCATTTATTTGAGAGAGCATTTCTCTTTTTTTTCTTTTCTTCCTTTTCACACTGCGCTTTCAAATCAGGATCATGTCATTCGCACACAATACAGAGGAATTTCGGTGCAGCGGATCCTTCCAATTTCGTTTCGTTCGCCATTGTTATAATCCCACATCTGTACGTACTCGATGACTTTTAGAGAGTAGGATCCATGATAGATAAGCTTTGTAATGTACATGTATCATTGCCACTGAAAGAGGATCCTATACTGTCATCCAGGATGAGTTGACTGTTCATCAAGCAACTTTGTATCTCTGGTTTGCAGTGGTCTGCTGATGTGGTTTCCTATTTATTTTGCACTCCTCGAGGAGCAATAAGGGGGTTGTCAGTTGTCACCCACATAGTGTCCTAGATGTACAATGAAAATAAACAGCGTTAATGACCGAGAAAACAAATCTAATGTGTTTTATTATTAGGGGGGCCTAGTTTCTAAAGAGCTGCAAAAATCATTCCGGGCGATGACACAAGATTTATTGGTTCAGCTTGCTCTATATATATACATTTTCCGCTTTTGTCATTTATCAACACAGGGAATGGGATATTGCGGAGCCATTCTTCCGGTTGGTATCAGTTCAGAGCAAAAGGAAACCTTCTCTGGATCTGGGATCCCAACGTCCGGCGGCAACAATGATGAACAGCTGCAGCCAGGCAACAGCGTTGGTGGCTACGCCGCGATTGGGATGGCAACGCCAATGGAGCAAAAAGGGCAAAGCAATGAAGATCTTTCGAGCAATACTGCCGACTCCTCTTTAGTTCGACATAGAAGACACATTGGCTCAATTGCCGCTTTCCGAGGACTACCCGCCCCTTTCAACAAGTTAGGATCGTCCTCAGAATGGTCGTCTCAATCCAGCGGACCTGATAGGTGACAAATACCTTCATTACAATTAATTTTAGTAAAATAATAAACATCCATCGAGTGGGACTTGTTATATCCTGAGGACCGCCTACGATTCTAAGCTCCTTTTTAATCAATTTTATAGGCGGATGCAGCGCACTCGAGGCTTCATTTAATGAGATGACGGAAGATTGACAGACAAAAGACGCATCTAATTAAAAGAGCCTCATATAAGACGAAGTACTCATCCAATAATATCAAACAAAATAGGCTGGTTTTTTACATCATCATTTAAAAAATAGTAAATTAAAAATAATAGTAGTGATACGTCAGCCAGAGTGACCTTTTTGAAAATAGCAAGGAACTATTGAAATATCGGCGGTTGCTATAGCAAGTCAAGTCAAACGAAATTTAATAGTCAAACATAGCGGATATTGTTTCCTACTGTTGTATATAAACGATGCATCAGGATCAGTTGGAGCTGTTCACTCACGCATAAAAAAGACTTACTCCTACGGGATTGATTTTTTCGTTCGTTCTTTTGTTCAAAATGATCTCTCATCTCCGTGGATGTTGATCCTTTAAATTATGCTACGGGATTCGTCAAGGCATCATCTGCCATTTTGAGGAGGCGGTATCTTATCTTTTAAAAGCAAACCTAAGTCGTCGTGGATTAATGAATAATATGACCAGATTTTTGTGAGAACTTTCTCACTCAAGTTGCTCCTTTTAATCCAAAAAGTTTTTCCCATCTCCATTAGAGATCAAAAGAATAATTGATTGCTCAAAACTCACAAATTCTATTAATCCTCTCGTGCAGAAGGAGTTTTATGATGAACGACGAGGAAGAAATCAATGACATCAACAAGGACAAACGATACCCTGAAATCCCACAGCCCACAGTATCCGTTGGCTCCCCACATCGTCCCAATCCAGTTCTTATGCGCAACATGCCGCCCTCTGCCCCCATCGTCTTCATCCCAGAGACTCCCGTCGCTACGATCCCGCACAGTGAAGTCCGAGCCCGTGCTGTTAATCGCCTCTTACGTTTGCTGGCTGAGGCCAAGGTGAGGAACAGTCCCTCAATCAGCAAGAAATTCTTGGGTGCTTTGGCACGCGGAAATGCTCTCCCACTTACTCCACCGAGAGCTCTGTCATCCGGTGGGATCCAGTACAAAGGATCGATGGCGATCCCGCTACCAGGCAAGAGGAGTGGCGTGATCTACGTCCCGGATTATGACTGGATATCTGATGACTCTGACAACGAGGAGGAGCAATACTCAACGGACGCGAACCTTGAAGAAGACCCCATCTCACTAGGTACATATATCAGATATCAGAGAGAGAGAGAGAGAGAGAGACGACAGGATCGAAACAAGATTACGTCCTCTTTCGCTCTGATTGTCACAAAGTGTTGCAACCCACTCGAATATCAAATGCTCCTAAATTCCCGATATAAAGGGAATGAAATGGAATTTAAAATATAAATCCAAGGCTCGACAAGATGATAGGATTTTTTCATTATAATAAAGTTTTTTTTATTCCCTTTTCCAGATGACTACGAGGACATGGTATCCTTGAAGAAGAGGCACATTTCATCTGTAGCCAAATCGGCCAAACCAGGTTTTCTCCGCCAATCCCGCGATTATAACCGTGTCCCGCTCCTGTCATTCTAACACAAGATGCATTTTTACATGTTTTAAGGACTACCTTCTTCTCGTGTTTAATCGTGTATCCCGACTATTTACTTATGTAGAAACACGGCGCATATCCCAATCAACTCGATTCTCAAAAGCATCACTATTTTAAAAATCTATTTACTCAAAATATATATCATCACTTGTTGTTGTGGCTGCGAGTTCGAGATAAAGACAAAATAAAAAATTGATGTTACACGCTTGATCAAATAAATAATACTCGTTTTCTTTTTTAATTCCATGTTTATTGATGTATCGTTCGTGCTCCAAATGTTCAATAAAAGAGTTAAACTTAAATGCGATTCCTTTGTATTTACTGCATACACCACGGCAGCTGTTAATAATAGATTGAAAACTAAGTATGGAATGACGTGAAAATCTAGCGCTCACCAGCAAGCCTGTGTCGCTTCTAATTTGGATTTGAAAAAAAAAGCTAGGGATTTATCCACATCAAGAGCGCGTTGTCGGCTGACTTTGTTCTGCTCGGCTGGACAGCATGATCGAAGGGTTTCTGTAATGCTAACCTGGGCGCACTTGACTAGACCCATCAAATCCCAGCACTACTATCCAGAAAGAGAAATCCTTCTCAGACCTAAGCCTGTCGAGGCCTCACAACTCTTTTGTTATCGGCCCAGTCCAGGAGTCTTAAGGAAGCGGAACAAACACCCGAAAATAGAAGCATAGAGAAAAGAAGAGACTACTTTAAGTGAATGTAGATAAAAAATGTATGAGTGTAAAAAAGAAAGAAAAGAGGTTGATGTGATTTGAACAGTGACGTGATGGAACCAAGAATAAACCACTTACTGGCAGTTATTAACTTGTTTTTCCTTTTCTTTACATAATTAACTTTTGAGCGTGTTTTTCATTTCTTCCAGTTTTCTCTGGGCGAGGTACTTCAACTTGCTCACCGTCCGGGTGCGCCGCTGCAACTATGGCCGACAGAGTTAACTCACTGTTATTATGCCTTTTTCTCATTCGACCCGTATTGCATGAATATTCATTCTCTTCAAAGAGTCTTGTGAATAGCCCCCTGGATATCTTGATTTTTCTTATCTTTTTTGTGTCTTTCTTTTTTCAAACTTCTCTCTTCCAATACTTGTCATGACTGATGTCTTGCTGACCTTTTGGCAAGAAAACAGGGGAAAAATCGAGTATCATTAATCCATTCATGACATTAGGTACATATAAAATATATAAATAAATATCTCTTATAACAACCAATAGAGGACTAATTTGTGTTTGTATTAGGTGTCTGAAAGAGAATGGAAAAAGAGAGTGGAAACACACACACGGATGTAAAAAAAAAAATTAAGAGTGGAGGAAGAGCTGATTGAAAAAAAGTTGTGGAATTTGCAAAACTACGATGCTGTTTCAAACATGAAGAGAGAAATAGTAAACGGTTCCTTCGGCCTCATCGGTAGTCATCATCAATAACGGCCTAATTTTATAAAATTAGAGAGCCTTATTGTTAACAAATGTGATATAATGACGTGGCATTAGGATTAACTCGAAAGGAAGAAAAAAATAATTCTAAATTGGCTTTCGGTTAGAACTGTGCGGGATACTTACGAGGGGAATATGATCGGGAACGGGAACGATCATAGCCACGTCGACTGGAGCGAGAATAACTGCTCTTCTCGTAGTAGGGAGAAGGAGATCGGCGGTAACCACGGTCACTGCGGTCAGATCGGTCGTAGCGCCCACTCGTTCTATATAAAGAACAAATAAGTAATCAAGGTATTGATAATTTTTCTTTTAAATATTTACATCGTCGGTCTGCCCATGTAAATTCCGGGGGTTGGGGTGTGGGGTCGTTGAGTGATGGAGTAGTCTACACGGATCCGCCGGCCGTCAATCTCCAAGCCCGTACACTGCTCTTTGGCCTGCTTGGCGTCCTCCAGGCTTTCAAAATAGACGAAAGCGAATCCACGAGAACGGCCTGTCTGTAAATTTATAAATTAGAAATGTTAAGAGTGTTCATATTTTAAATAAATATATATAGAATAAATATTTACTTTGGCATCTTTGACAACTTGCACTTTCTCCAGTGGGCCATACTTTGTGAAGACATGTTGAAGCTCAGTTTCAGATGTGTACAGCCCCATACCAAAGACTCCCAAACAGCGAGTGGGCTCTGGGTTTTCCTGTCAAGAGATTGTTTGATCAATAAAGAGGGGCTTCATTCTCTTAGTAATAAGGACTTACCACTGGGCCCTGTTGTCCTCTGCCACCACCACTGCTTCCACCATGCCCACTCTGATGTCTTCTGCCTGGAGATCTTGAGCGGCTTCTGTAACGTTTCTCATGGTGCCTTCTGTCCTCACGCTCATAGGAGCGAGACCTCCCCCTTTCATGCCTCCTTCCAGGTGATCGGCTGCGCCCCCTGCCACTGTCCATTCTTCCTCCATCTCCTCTGTCTCTGTGGTGGCCGTGATGACGATAATGACTAAAATAGAACACACTTATAAGTCTTCAGCATCTCTCAAACAATAGAGGTAAAATTATTTACCCAGGAGATGATTCTCTACGACGCTGAGGAGAGTAATCCATAATTTCTGAAGATGACTATAGCCTGAATTAGAAAATACAGAGAAATTAGTCTAGCATCAACAGAAAATTTACTTTCGTTCAAGGTTAATGTCAGACGCATGACACGCGTCGCATACTACAAAAAAAATGTGTGTGGCAAGAATTCAAATGTATGAAAAGATATGTAGAGGAAAAAATCATACTTGATTGACTTGGAAGTTTCTGCACAGCAAAGATATAAGAAAAAGAGAGGCAAACCTCGAAATTACAACAAATTTACTGAGCCTGTTAGATTCGTATAAGCAACGCTCCCAACAGTTCAAAGTAAAATATGGCCGTTTCTGTGTGCGTTGGCTTTTTGCTCGTATGTGTCAATGAGCGTGGTCTGCAACTAAAGGTAAAGCGGGAGCCATAAAATAGTACAAAGAAGTTCCGTTTGCGGCTCATAGATGGACAAAATCCACGTAAAGTTTTATTTTTATATTTATTTCCCTCTTTTTTTTATTTGGCATATTTTTATAGACTAGAAATAAAGGAACTTTAAGTCTACATAGTAATAAAAACAGATCAACAAAAGATGAAGCATCATTTAAGGCCTTTGGTTAGTGCGCATATGTAACTAGATGACACGCGGCAATTTGGTGGAACTCATTTTTCCATATGAGGATATTTCCAATGCGCCAATGGCTGGAAATTCTGCTTCACAGATTGTGGGCTAGTCCAACGCTGCAAGTAATGAGGACTTCCCGCTTTATCATTGGTTCCTGAATCAGCATAATTAAATTTAATAAAATGGGAATTGGCCAACTGTAAAATAAAATCATACCAGACAATCTGGCTCCTCCAAAAGGCTGTTGACCAACCACCGCTCCAGTAGATTTGTCATTTATGTAAAAATTTCCAGCCGAGAATTTGAGACGCTCAGCCGCTTGAATAAGAAAGGAGCGATCCTCCGCAAAGACGGCGCCCGTAAGAGCGAAAGACGTGGTTGAATCGACTAGATCCAAAGTTTCATCCAGCTTACTATCTTCGTATACAAATGCCGTAAGAAGCGGACCGAAAATCTCTTCAGACATGATACGATCCTTGGGATTCTTTGTCTCCACAAGAGTAGGATGAATAAAGTAGCCGACACTCTTATCGTGATTTCCACCAGCCAACACTTTCAGGTCTGCTGACTCTCGCGCGTGTTTCAGATAAGAGGTGATACGAGTGTATGCCTTGTCGTCAATCACTGCAGAAGTAAAAGAATCGAAATCCGTCACCTATATGATTTTAAATTATTCAAAACAAATTACTTAAAAAAGGGACAATATTATTTTAATAAAATACCGGTCCGATTTTCATCTGCTTGATTCCTTCAACCAATCCTTCCTTAATCTATTCACAGAAATAGGAATTAAATTATTAAATATATATATTTCAACATGGAATTCACGCATACCTTTCCCCACAATGAAGCGGGAACGTAGAGCCTTGATGCAGCGGAACACTTTTGACCGGAATATTCATAGGCGCCTCGGAGGGTCGAATTGATGACGTGGCCCACATCAGCGCTCGGATGTACAAAGTGGTAATTCTTGCCACCGCATTCGCCGACAAGGCGCGGGAGGTTACGGTAGCGATCTACATTTTCGCCCACTTGTTTCCACAACCAATGGAATGTCCTAAAACAATTAAGAAACTATTAAAAGGTCATAATTTATTTGTAAAAACCGGTAATTACGGAACGGATCCGGTGAAGTTGATGGCACTAAGGTGAACGGAATTGGTGATGGTTCGACCAAAAGCCTGGCCATCGCAAGGTACAAAGTTGACTACACCAGGAGGGATGCCGCTCTCCTCCATTAGTCGGAAAATCAGATAATTGGAGAGCATTGCCGTGTCAGAAGGCTTCCAAATGACAACGTTTCCCTTAATTTTAAGATAAAAGATGTTGAGAAACTACAAATTCGGACATGTGGAAAGTGAGTACCATGAGAGCAGGAGCGTAAGCGAGATTTCCACCAATGGCAGTGAAATTAAAGGGAGAAATGGCTCCTACAAATCCTTCTAAACCTCTATGGCGCATTGAATTACGGATAGTTTGATCTAGTTAAAGAAGAATGAGAATATTTTTTTCGATTTAAACTGTTATAAAAAGTATTACCAACGTTGAGAGGACGGTAATCGTTTACATGCTGAACAAAGTAAGCGTTGAATCTAAATGGAGGTAAATTTTAAACAGATTATTGGTCGTACAATTGTTATAATAATAAATAGAGGTACCGGAAGAAATCAGCTAGTTCGCAAGCAGCATCAATCTCTGCTTGGAAGACAGTTTTGCCCTGACCGAGCATGGTTGCGGCGTTAAGTTGGCTACGATATTTAGTAGCTACCAAATCGCCCGCTTTTAGGAAAATATCCACCTTCTCTCTCATCGGCCTTCTCTCCCAATCAGTTCTAGCTTTGAGTGACGAGTCGATTGCTTTTTGGATGAGTTCCTGTAATTTACAGTATTATCGCACTGGACGACAAATTTTGAGAAATATAAAACGGTTTGTATTAAATTGCTTACCGGAGTGGCAAAACAGAATTTTGCAACCTTCTTTTGATGATCAGATGGCTGTAAAGAATTTTCAAAATAATGGATAGTTATAAAAGAGAAATAGCTGTTAAATAATTTAAGAAAATGTTACCATTGTCTGGTATTGGACATCTTTGGTCCAATATTCTTTGCCATCAATAACAACAGGTATTTCTTCACAGACAGATTGTCTGTGTTGCAAGGCACTTTCAAGAGCTGCCCTTTCTTTACTGCCTTTCATGTAACCTATCATTTAGAATAACATTACAAATAATTACATAATAAAATTTATGGGCTGTAATTGGAGAGAAAAATAGGTATTACCATACCTAAAATAGGTTCATTTGCCAAATTAATAGGCAGAGTTTCAGCATCTTTAACAATTGGTGGACCACCAAGATACCTCAAGGCTCCAATTATTGATGATTTGCTAAATAAATTCTAAATAGATCAGCCATTCCTATTTTACTTTTAAATATTGTATGTATTACCAAGAAAGAAGTTGTTGAGTGTTGGAGCAGGGGCAAATTTTTCTCACAGATGAAATCATGTTAAGTTCTGATCAATCTTGACAAGATTTTCTTTGGTTGAATAACAGCTAGGCTTCTATTATTGCTGCTTGTCTAGGCTCTGGTCTGTTTCCTTCTGACAGCTAACTGTAAGATAGACAAGAATGAATATTAAAAGCACGTACCGCCATCAGGATAACAATCGTATTTAAGAATTCGCTGGGCGTTTAAATGGCAACGCATAGGACTCAGAATCTGGTTAGGTTAGAGATAACGACGATTGTGGATATGATAAGAAAGTTGAATTCGTAAAAGAAGTAAAATATGTGGCAACCAGAAGAAGAGATTTAAGTTTACAAATGTCAGCGTTAATAATAAGTAAATAATGTAAAACTAATAGCAGTTTATTATAGAGTGATTTACCGTCTGCGGCCTTCACGCAAACAAACTCGCGTAATGAACGTGATTATTTTTCTCCTTCACCAGTTTTTGTTTTCTTCGCAAAATCACATGACGCACAACAGATGGCACCGTAAAAGGCATGGTTGTCGGCTTGCTAAGAAATATTCCTTGCATTCTTTTTTTTTTTTTAGGTAAAAAAAATTCGCTAGTTTTTTTTCGGATTATCCAATAAGTTGTATTTTTTTCTCCAAAGATATTTAATACGGCTTTAAATTAATAGGACATTAACATAATTCGATCGCAATCGATTGTTGTTTCGGGAAGCAAAACATGAATTACGATGAAAAAAAAGAACGAAGAATGGGGGAGATTTTTTCTCACGTTTTGGAAAACACAGGTACATATGATAACAGATTGAAAAGTGAGTATATTAATTCATAACATCATGTATCACATTGGCGACCGGAAAGTAAATATAGTATGATTTCCATACAGGAATAGTATAAGGGCATATATATCGTAAATAATAGTTTTAACTTAAAGCTGCAAGCATGGAACAAGTTCAACTTAGTATTGTCAAACTTATTCCTTAAAAATGCTTTGAAAAATTAGGATTAATTTTGTTGTATTTAAATCAAGGTCTTCCCTCAAACTGTTTTAATTTCTTATGGCACAAAGACCTTCGCAAACTGAGAGGAATTGAGTAAATACTGAAAGAAAAAGGTTAATATAGAATAACAGATGTAATATGGCTTGGCCATAAAATTCATCAAAATTTCACATCGATTTTAAGTCCAACAACCGAACAGACTATTCCATTGCTTTCAGCTTTAAGTAGGCGTTCGATCCTCGAAATCCTTCAAGTCCAAACAATCAATTCATTATTGGCCCCATACCACAATATGATCACAAACTCTTGCCAAGATCTTTTCTCTTCCAAATATCGAAAGACTCGACGAAACAAAGGCACAACAATGTCCAATTATTAAGCGAAATCGTTTGCACTCTACCCTAACCGTCGATCCGTCAAAAACTTCTTTTCCAGACTATCAGCCGCGATAATTAATCAACAGAGAAGGTATTCTTTCATTAAGTCTTCTAAAATAGCTAAATAGTATGACAATTACTCGATTTTATCTCGTCAGATTTCCCGAAGAAACACACAAATCTAAATAACTGAAATTAGGAGACAGTTTCCACAAATAAACATCGAGTAGACTTATAAAGGAAAAGAGTATTTAGTTCTTATGAAGGTGGAAGTCCGAATGGTGGAGAGCGACGGTTCGTACCGAAGTTGGGGCCGGAAGAGTTCATGTCACTACGTGAGCTACCACTATCCGGCTCCGTAATAAAAGGAATACCGTGTTTGTCATTGTTATCCATATTTTCAATTGGAAGGACGACGCTTTCAGCAGTGGAAACGGCGGTGGCAGTAGGAGCAGCGGAAGGAGTACGTGGACGGGTGCGCGGACGACCTCGGGGTCCGGGCTCCCGGTCTCGATGAGCCGTTGAGAGATGATATTGGAGACTGTTACGAGTCCGGTAAAGTCGTTCGCATAGAGGGCATGGATGCCTAGATGTATCATTCGTGTGCCGATCCTCAATGTGTCGACGGACGCTGGATCGGCTGGATAGAAGTCGCATACAGAATGGGCATGGCCAGCGGGGACGGTCGGATGAAGAGAGCCGGCCTGGAGTCCTGGCATTTGCAGCGTCGGAATCTAATCCTGGTGAGACACCCGGTTCTACTATAAAAGAAAAAAAGATGATTAAAATCCTTTTTAGCACAAAGGATATTAATTAATCTTACCAGGGGTATCGTGAGTGATTAAGAGTAAGGGGAAATCAGTAGAATGCTGATTAATATCAGCCAGAACTGGGATGCGAGCAAAACTTTGGAGGGTTAGTGGACCTCCAGTGCTGCAAGGATAGCTTAGATGGGCGCTGTTCTCTCCCAACTGATGAATTTGAGTACTGCTGCCAGATTCTTCTTGCGGTTGGGCCTCTTGCATCCCATTTTCTTCGTCGACATCGTCATCTTCATCCACAGAGTCTAAATCGATCTCTTCTACTTTGACGTCTAATGGGAAGAGAGCGGTCGATGTGGATCCCAGGAGATTCGGGAGGTGAGCAACGGGATGAAGGGACCTAAGTGAAAATACATTTTTATAAGTAGGTGTAACCATAAGAAAAATTTAGTTTTTTGGGTAAAACCTGAAGAGTATCATAAGATTGAGAGAAGGAAGTTGGGCTGAAGGAATGATTGTTGTTGTTGAGATTGTTATTAGGAACTCTCGGCGGAGCAGTGGTCCCCACATTGTTGTTTTCAGAGATAGAAGTCAAGAGTGAATTCTTTATTTGTTTAGAGGCCGCTTCCGTGAGGCCGCGCACTCTCAAAATCTCGGCAGTATTTAGGAAAGAGGAGAGTCCCTGATGCTTCACTCTAACCTCGCCCATGTAGATAAACTCGATGAGCGACACCAAATCAGAGAATAAGATATCGTTTAGCACAATAACCGGGTGCTTGCAAGGCGTAGCCTAGATTCAAAAATGAAAAGCATATTAATTATTTTACCATTTAGATTTTCATAAAGAGAAATTTTTTCAGACCTTGAGTATATCGCGAAAGAAAGGACTGCATGCTGACAAAACCACCTATTGAATGAAAAGTTATTATTATTTTTTATTTCATTTAAGGTAATAAAAAAATGGAGAAACAAATTGAGCATACCTTGTGTGCTTGAAGGCACCGGCCTTCACAAGCCAATGTCACATCCACAAAATCTTCCCCTAGCTTTAGATCATAGAAAGCTGAAACAAGGTTTGATTGGTGGTTGTTCCAGCGAAGACAAAATTCTTGCATGTCAGTCATGGCCTAAAGGGATAAAGGAATATTTAAATCATAACAAGGAGAATATTGAATTAAACTTATAACTGTCATGACATTACAAGAACAATACAAGAAATAAAACAAAATTGTCAAATCTTTAATTTAAAAAATGTAACTTCGACATAAATATTTGGCTTACTCAATCCTTTTCGGCATCCTACGCAACCCGGAACCCGTAAAACGATTTTGGCTGGGTCGAGACGTCACTTGAATACGAAAAAGTAAGGAATGACAACCACTGAAAGACCATGTATTGAGCAAGAGACACTTTGGTAAATAAAGAAAAGTTACTTTGACAGCTAATTCTAATGAAAAATGACTGTAAATAAGTATATTTCCGAACACAAAACAGGACAACAAAAGGTATCCTAAGCCGAAACACCTTGGAAGTCCTTGACAGCGTCTGCCAGTAAATTTTGCTAACCGGCACTGGAAAGCTGCGTTGCCATTTTGAGCACACTACTCGGATGTAATTTGCATAAGTGCGTAACATATTCGTGGGCTCGTAGCTATGATTCGCTAATACAAAAAATATTCTAATTGTCATGCAGAAAATTTTCGTGTTCGCTTCTATCTTTTAAAAGCATAAGACTTTTAAATTGTATACGAATCCTGAATTCCTGATCTTAATTAGCTTACACTTTGTTATTCCTCTTAAGGCATTATTTCTTATCAGAGGACGAAGCAATTCAATAGAAAAGGATAGCTTCTTTGGTTCTTTGTACTCCTCTCCATACACAGGAACAATAGTAGCTAGTCTTGAAAGAAAATAGTTAAACTAGCGGAGGGTTATTTAACGGTTGCCGCACCTTCGAGCCTTACGCGGCTACAGTCAACACATAGCTGAAATTGAGGCGAATAATAATAGAAAACAGCAGCTTGCAGGCAGCTTAAAAAATCTATATGTAAATGAGGAAAGTGTGATGAACCGATGAAATTCACAGCACACGTGTATATCATGGAATTTTTTTTTCAACATTACACATAATAAGAAGACTAGTATTATTAGTCCATCAAGCGCCAAATGTATGCATAGACGATGTACAACATCGGGTCAAATCATAAGTTGGAAGTAATTATTTTTAAAAGAGTTATATATTGCTAAATAAAAGAGTAAGGCCGAGTGACGATGGGAAATGGCAATCAAGGATGTAATGCGAATTAAAGATTTGCGTTATTTCTTTTTCAACACGGGCCTTTAAAATAGCTTTATTTAGTGCTTTGTTGGTGCTAGTCAAACCACTCACGGATTTTCAAAAGAGTCTTACATAATAGCTAGAAGTGTAGGCATTAGGGTGGAAGTGGACTAGGTTTAGAAACCCACGGAAGAAGGAAACATGAAGAAAGTTTAAAGTTAAAACAGGCACTCGGGGGCTATACAACCAGGATACGAGCACTCGCAAGAGAAAAAAAATAGGAAGCCTACAGTATATTCAATTTAAATGAATCGAGAATTCTTCTATATTAAGCTAATTTTAAAAGATTCAGCGAAAATAAAGAGAAAAAAGAGGAAGCTTTTTTTTTATAATATCGACTAGATTGAAGTGAGAATATAACTCGTCCCAATTGTAAAATATCATCAAGCAAATATCTTCAGAAGAGATTTGAGTAAAATGATAGTAATGTTGAGAATTCAAAGCCATTTTTATAGAGAAGACTAATTAAGGTGCTGGCTTTTGGCATTTGCTTTCGAGTTTATCGGTAACATCATCAACGATGATGGAAGATGTGTTGGAAGAGGTCCGCTTAGTGGGCATGGCCGTTCAGGCCGTTCAGGCCGTTAGTCAACGGGGTATCTTTCTTGTTAGTGTCGTCCTCGCTAATATCTTCGCTGGATGAGCTCCTTTCATCTTTTTCAATCTATTTTTTGGTTTTATGAAGATGTGAGTAAATTAACGCACATAGGAAACCAGATGATTTACCTTTCCAGAACGAAGGGTACGGTAGACAGCTTTAAGTAGAAAATACGTCCAAAAAATATGAAGAAGGAGCAGTAGAAGCAGTAGCGAGTTGAAAATGTAATATGCCTAAAATAAAAGTATCAAATTATTTTAACAACAAAAATTATGAATCACAATCAATAATGCTACGTACCGGGTACGGTGCCAAGACTTTCTTTGAACCAAAGCAAGTACTGAAAAAGAAAATTAATTTTAAAATGTAAATGTTCTTTCTATAAGACTTAAATGGTTAATGGAATTCTTACCTATTAAGAAGCCAAAGCGGGTAAACGAAGAGACGCGTCGAGATCCAGGTTACCGTAAAAACGCCAAAAAGAGCATCGCAAGTCTTTTGCCATTTAATGTACTTCGTCATTTTGGCTGTTTCGAGAAAGACATCCGCACAGTCGTGGATAATTAGAACGAGAGTGCCAATGCGGATAAAGTTACAAGTCCAAGAGAAGACCAGTAAGAGGATAGTGATAATGTGATGGATAAACATTTCCCAAAAATCTTTCCTCTTTATGTCTTCAAAGGATGAGAAAAGTAGGGCCCAGTAGAAACTGAGCGACATCATGTAGTACCACCAAATATCGTTAGTCACGCCCTATATAATTTTAATTGATTAATTAATAGAATTAAAAGAAAGTTGAAATTGAATGGAAATAATACCTGATGTGGAAATGTGTACCAGCATTCATTAATGTCCCAAAACCATTCCTTGTCCCACAAAACATATAGGCCATATGAAAAGGCAAAAGAATAATAGGTGCCCCTCCAACCACTTTCCACAAACTTCACAAGAGTGGAAGGTCGGTTCATCATCCTTCTCATTCTTATCCATCTTTCCACCTGGCGTTCTGACCAGTCCAACTGCTTGGCAAGTCCCTGGTACTGTTTGTAATTGATCTTCCCCTTTGGAGATAGAAGGAAGGCCTTCTCAAGAATTGCATTTTCAGGTACTTGATTCTTGTAGGGCCTTGCAGATCTCAGTCCATTAAGATGTCCAAGAGGAAAAAGCAAATACCTAAAAATAATTAGAATGTTACTATAAAGAATGATAAAATGTGACAAGTGAAGTATATCCCCACGATTATATCATACCTTTCAAAAAGCAGCCTGATGAACTTTAGAGCAAATGAAAAGAGTATCGGGTACCAAATAATATCAATAAAGTTTGGATAGGCTATTTTAACACTGGGTTTAATATCTTCCCAAGTCACATTGGGAGGAAGCCAAACGTCTGGTGCCCAAAACCGTTGTGAGAATTCTTGAAAAAAATTTGAGACCATAGTGGTTCTATATGGTTTTCATGTAGGTATATAAGTATTTTAAGCAAGCTAGTGTCCGCGTGAAATCGAGCGGAAGTATATAATACCGGCTAGCTGCTAGGATGCCCAAGAAAGAAACAAGTTTAGTCTACTTTCAGCTCTTCCCACTCTCTAGCAAGGGTACTAATGTAAACATATCAAGCAGCCAATGGGATGGATAAAATATATAGATTGACACTATCATTGGTTATTGATAAGAAATAAAATGCTCTAAACTAATACTCGTTAAAAGATCTTTTAGAGTCATGCTGACGCATATTATGGCGTGACACTTAAAGACTTTGACAACCAATGAACCAATAAGCAGCTATGGTCCCTATCACTCTCCTATATACATACAGCTATGTCAGCTATATAGCTATCTATGCTATGGTGCTATCACCACCTATGAGCGTACCGAGGGACTGAGTCATCGAACCAACGTCCGACGGAACCGAGGCACGAAGCGCAATGGCCCGCAGGTCCGCTATTCGGAAAAAGTATACATAAAATGTTACGGGAGCTTAGGATCAATAATCAAGAACTTGATAAGCTTGTGATAAAATAAAATAAAAATTCAAAGCATATTCAGACGGTGAAAATTATTAGATAATACAACGCATGGTACGTACTGTACAATTATCAGACAAGTTTCCATTGTACTGAGTAAATAATAAGAGACGAAAACACGGGTATTGCTTTCCTCTGGATTCCAGAAATATATATAATGTGTAATAATATATATTTGTTATTTCTCATATATGGAATACGGTGAACCCACATTGTCGAGGCAATCTTGGTGGTAATTTAGCAGGAGGGCAAGAACAGAATAAAGGGCGAAATAAGGGCACGCGTATAATAACACACCAGCACGTAAAAAAAAAAAAGAATAAAGGCACTGCTGACCAAACAAACGAACTCACACTCACACGCTGACAAAAAAAAGTTATGCACAGAAAACATTAGAATAAAGCATTATCAACATCTATCAGAGAGGCAGCAACCGATTGGACCGATATAGTGCGGTTATGTCTTTGTTTAATACAGTATTACACATTGAAACACAGAAGATATTATAACATCCATTCTCCTGTAACTGTGAGTTACCCAGATCATCTTCGACGACTTAATGGATCACAAAAGTCGCTGCGTGATTATCCATAAATGAGGTAAAACGCGTCTTCCTTTGGTTGTTTTTCCCCGTCGTGTTCCTGATTGTGCCAGAGCATCCTAATCTCCTCGTCTGGTTAAAAAAGTGTACACCTCTACGTTTATTATCTATTTTAATTATAATATGATAATGTTTCGTGATCGTAATGTTGATATTACGAATAGAAGGCAAATGGGAGGGTGGAAAGTAAATTGAACAAAACGTAAACAAAGACGAAGGGAAAGAGAAGGAGAAAGAAAAAAACCAGTTTGATTGGCGGGGGTCGCGACTACTTGGAATTATGCTTGAGTGCCGTAGCTGTTGCATTTATTGATTGAGTAGAGGCGGCTGGAGCAGTTGCAGATGGATGGCGTTTAGTTGGAGTGGCAGGCGATGCGGAGGAATTACCCGATTTGCTGTTGTCATCGCTAAAATCTTCGCTTGACGAGCTCCGAGCATCCTTTTCCATCTGGTTGACATTCCAATCACAATTAATTATATAAAAACAGAAAATTAATATATTGAAATGTTTACTTGTCCGGCAAGAATGGCTCGGTAGAGCACTTTAAGAATGAAATACGTCCAAACGATGTGCAGCATGAGCAACATGAGCAGTAGAGAATTAAAAATGTAGTAAGCCTAAAGTAGATATGACATTAGAAATCAATCAATCATACTAATGAAAAATAAAAATAAAGTTTACCGGGTACATCGGAAGGATTTTCTTTGCTCCAAAACAGGTACTAAAATATAAATATTAAAAGAAGATGTTAATTGAAATATTTGCAATCAATTGTATCGATTCTTTACCTATTGAGGAGCCAAAATGGATAAATGATGAGGCGTGTAATGATCCAAGTCACGGTGAAAAGGCCAAATAGGGTATCGCATGTACGCTGCCATTTGATGTACTTCATCATTTTAGCTGTTTCGAGAAAGACATCCGCACAGTCGTGAATGACAAGGACGAGGGTACCGACGCGAACCAGATTGCACGTCCAAGAGAGGACCAGCAAGAGGATAGTAACGATGTGATGAATAAACATTTCCCAAAAATCCTTCCGTTTAATATCCTCAAACGAAGAGAAAAGTAAGGCCCAGTAGAAACTGGCGGAAAGCATGTAGTACCACCAAATGTCGTTGGTTACGCCCTACCATTCAAATAAACTTTACTATGTATAAATAAACTGAATGAAATATTATGAATAATACCTGATGAGGAAATGTGTACCAACATTCATTGATATCCCAGAGCCAAGCTTTGTCCCACAAAACATAAAGGCCATATGAGAAGGCAAAGGCATAGTAGGTGCCTCTCCATCCACTCTCCATGAATTTTACAAGGGTGGAGGGGCGGTCCATCATTCTTCTCATTCTTATCCATCGCTCCACTTGCCTTTCTGACCAGTCCAGCTGCTTGGCCAGTCCCTGAATCTGTTTGTAGTTTATCTTTCCCTTACGAGTCACAAGGAAGGCCTTCTCCAGGACTGGGTTATCGGGTGCTTGGCCCTTCCAGGGCCTGACAGGTCTCAATCCATTTCGAATTCCAAGAGGGAAGAAAATATATCTGAAAAGTTAAGAAGAATATATGAACTGCTAGGGAAAACATTACTACAAATAGTGAGTAATACCTCTCAAACAGCAGCCTGATGAATGTCAGTCCAAATGAAAAGAGGATGGGGTACCAAATATCATTGTAATTAGGATAGGAAATTCTGTCATTTGGTTTAATGTCATCCCAAGTCACATTTGGAGGAAGCCACACTTCTGGTGTCCAGAATCGTTGAGAAAATTCTTGAAGGTAATTCGAGACCATAATTGTATTGTTGTTTTGTTTTTCCTTGTATCAACTTGATGAGCTGAGGTGGGTGTTAGCAGTGGGCAGTGGCCAACTACTTGGGTCCAGCAACAATCCTGAAGAAACACATTGGCCAAATGGTTCGAGGAGCCTTCCCTAACTTGTTAAATGCTCCGTTCTATTAAAGGAACGCACAAACACGATATCTTCTACGTTTTTCACTTTTTTTTCCAGCAATTATTGGTTGGGAAGACCGGCGGCGCCATGCACTGAGAGAAACTTCAAAGTGGCCTTAAGGGGTAGGAAACGGTCGATTGCGGGATGTTGGGAGTCGGGAAAGCAGACGTATACGTGACTCACGAAATATTATCAAATATGAATGAACGTGAATGAATAAGGATAGTATGCTTTTAATATTAAGCAATAATGTATCAATAATAAAGAAAGCAAATACCGTGAAATGATAACACCATTTGAAGCCATTTTCTGCATTACTTGAAGCAAAGTAAAATGCGGTTGTAAAACGAAGAAATACCTTTTTTTAAAAGAAACCTATCCAGTTAACTCCGGACGCTGGCTGACCTCGTTACGTGATTAATATGAAAGTAATGCATATTTTATCGATAAGATATCTTTCCCCGTGGTTATAGTTTGGAATGTTGATGAGTTTTCTTCATTTATTAACCTTGGAAATGTCCCAATCTGATAAAGTCTATTTAAAAATTCTAGTTCAGACGACTCGTAAAGTCGCGTACATAATTTACGATTCAATATATATAAGACAGTCAACATATTATGCACTGAGAAGATGATGGCGTGACAATTACGTTGCACTTGGGTGGGAAACAGTGTGTGGTAAAAGATAAATCGATTCCACGTCGATAAGGTTTTCAAGATTGATGACGGTAATCGGTATTCCAAATGCGTGTCTTTTCCTTCTTCATCACGTGGGATGATTGGGCGGCAACTCGGGCAAGCGCAGCGCGCAAGAGGAACCTATCAGAAATGAACCAATCATTGAATTTTCTCGTTCAACTAGTAATATCTAGTCCTCGTCTGTTCAATATAAACTACTGGCGCGATGGTCATCCGGTCGGAACCATGCCAAAACGATCAAGAATATTAGTCACTTGTATTCCCAGCTATATAGGACGCAGCAGGGAAACGGATGACCAGCACTTCCATTGCTTCATCAATGATGCCCTAATGACATGATGCAGCAGCAAATCTTCCTTTCTCTTCGTACTAATGAGAGAGCGTGTGGGCAAATAATCGACGACCACCAACGAATCAATATTATACACAGCACGAAAACCAAGAGAATATCAAATTATAAACAAAGCAAAAAAAAAAAAGAGACAATCCAAAGCCGGACGGGTGTTGGCTGCCCTTGTTTGTATTGATTTTGGCCCCTCTAACACAAGGGGTATAAGAGAGGGAAAAAAAAAGAAGAAGAGCAGACCACACCCAAAACAACACGAAAAGTCGGACGAGAGGAGGGGGGTATTCATCAGCGACATTGGCCGGCAGTTCATCTTCGTTGCGTGTCATTTCCTGCAGGATTACCCGGCAGTCGGCTGCGAACAGCAGGGGCGACGTTGCACGTCACTCTTTTCTGATCCTCCTTCTTCTCTTCGTTTCGTCCTCACGCGGGCAGTCACTGGCTTCCTACCAAAGCCTAATCTCTTTTGCTGTACAAGAGCCGGCTTCTTCTTCTCTCATCGTCTTCTTTCTTTGCACGCCGTAATCAATAGGAGGAATACAGTTGGTTCCCTCCTACTTCTTCTAGATCTTGGCTCGTGCTTCACTCGTCAAACAAGAGTAGTAGATACAAATATGGAAAAGTCAACAAAAATGTGATATACGCAATAAGAAGAAGGGCGCTGTCTTTTTATGTGTTTTTCCTTCCGTCATTTTCAAATATACGGGGGCGACAATATTCATTTCTACCAGCAGCACACATGAAGAGAAGAAGAGCTAGCAGCTCGTGCTGAAGCGGTCGATATGCGCAGCGTTCGTCTCTTGTTTTTTTTTCCTTTTCTTTTTCAGCCTTGGGCGGCACTGTCGTCTGCAGTTCTCCCCATTTCTATTTTCGCCATGAGCAGCAGCAGGGCGGCGGTTTTAACAATTGGTAAATCAATAAAGGAGAGCTCCGCGTGTTTTTCTCGAGAAGATTTTAATTTAAATTTCATCGGAGCTTATAAGGGCCGGGAGAAGAAAAATAGCTTTTGTTATTGCGGCGCTTGACGGAGAAGAAAGGTTCCACAATCTCTCGTTATGACGTTTTTGATGAGATGTGAATAAGCGGCTAGACGTTAGTTTATAAATACATGTCACTTGTCAGTCTCACCGACATTTAGATGAGGCTATAGAACAGCATTTTATGAGTATGAAAAAAATAGTTTACCGTTTCCTAAACTGAGGTCTTTTTGTCAGGATACAAAAGCAATTGTTGAAATGAGCTAAAAAGGTGACATTCCCCTATTAAAACATGCAAGTTTATTGACATCACAACCTGTTCAAAGACCTACACTTTGTATAAATAGTTTCTACGTACAAGTCTGGTTTTCCCTTTTGCGGCTCACCGATTGAAATAAAAGTTTCGTCCTGCATTGAGGCACGTTTTAACTGAAGTGGTAACAACTGCCACATTTTAAATTGAATACATTCAACCATAATTGAATTTCATAAATTTTAATTGCTGCTATCGTTTAACCCGCAAAAGATGGCGCTGTGTACTCACAATGAAAGGAATCAACTACTAAAAATATATTCACGATCAAGTACAAGTCCAAAAATAAGGAGCGTGCTCTTACCTATTTTCCCCCTACTTTTCTGTTTGTCTCTCTCTCTCTCCTTTTTATGTTATTTCCTCCTTGATTTATTCTGATGGACGTGTGTGTCGAGCGTGTTTAAAACAACAAACTGCCACCGTCGTTAGCAGCTCGGCGGCGGCGGCTTTTTTTCTCCTTTTCGGTTGTTCTGTACACAACCATTTTACTACCAATTTCTCTCTTTCCTCACATTTTAATATTTTGACAAATCATCACTGAGAGTCGTAAATTCATCTACAAGCAGCTTGTGTGACGTGAAGGCGGACAAATGATTTGTTTTGTTTCTCTTTTCTTTTCAAAAAGTTTCCATAAATCAACCCAAAATTCTAGTAGTAGACGTACAGGTGACGCTCCCTTAGGGCCTTTTTTAACACTTCAGGTTTATCAAGTAGTAAAAAGAATAAAAAAAATCCAGTTGACCCAAAATTGTTGTATTGTACACATACAGGGTTAACAACATACTCACATAAAAAAGAGACCAAAAGAGAAAAAAAAAAAGCGATGGGTCAATGTTGACCAACGAGACAGCAAAGTGGAGCCCGTGGGGCAGATTCTTGTTTGCTCAGATGCAGTACGTCGTCGGGGACGCCAGCGACGCTTCTGGAGACGACGAAACATGAAGCGCCCGCAAGGAGATGAGATATGCATACACGGGCAAGACAAGAAAGAAGAGTGATTGAACGGGCGTGCACTTTTGGGTGCGTGTAGTAGTGCTGCACAGCCTTTCTCTCTCTCCCCTCCACGCCATGACGTCGCCGTTACTTTCTTTGTGTATACAAAAGAGGAGAGAAGACACAGAATGTTTGGTTTGAAAAGAGAGTCCAATATTACTCAGAAGAGATGATGACGACAAATTTTTTTTTACACGTGCCGGTGGTGAACGACGAGTGCCGGTGCCGCTTACGCACCTGAAACTTTGCTCACCTCGTCAATCCCATTTAAGGATTTTCAAAAATCGTAGGTCGAGCAAGGATCAGGCTGGGAGCAAACACACTTTTTCATTTCCGTTGACATTTAACAAGAAATAGAAGAATGTTGAAGAGCATTCCAACTGACGCACCTGAAACTTTGCTCACCTCTTTCAAATACAATCAATTAATAAAGGTTGAGCAAAAGGATCAGGCCCGACAGGCAGACGCAATAATAACAAGTTCCATTTGAGTGACGTAACTGCACTTTTCTTTCTTTCTTCTTGGGGCTCCTCCAACAAGAACGACGATCGACGACGACGAGGAAAACAAAAGAGAATCATTTTCACGGCATGTGCCCGCTCCTAGGTATGTAATCCATCATGCGAAGGAACAAAAAAAAAAAAGAAGAACTACAAGGTTTTGTGCCCCTGTTCCCTTCACGGCCCGTTGACGACGCCCTGCAAGAAACCAAAAAGAGAAGATAATAATAATACATAAATAATCTATGAAGAAGAAGTGGAAGAGGGGTTCATCTACGAATACAAGGAAGAGACATAAGGGTTTGTGTGCTTCACTCTCAGATTTATATTTATATAAGAAAAAAAACAGCTGTTGATCACGAAGGGAGCAGCAGCAGCAGCGTGGTGAGCCAGATTCTCCGGGATTCTGTGTGGCACGTCCGTTCACCCACTTAAACTCGATGCGTGATTATGATTTTTTCTTTCTTTCTTTTTTTAGAAGAGGAGGTCAGCAACCTCCCACAATCAGGCGGTGATTATTATCCGATTAAGACGTGCCCTCACTTATTATTTCTTCTTCTTAAGAAAAAAAAAAAACTTCTTCCACCTTTCAAGGACGAGTTGCCAACGTGTTTCAATGCGGTTTTATTTTTTCACGAACGCCACTCCCGAAACTAGTGATACACACACACACAAAGGAAGAAAGGGATCCGGTGCGAACCGGGACTGGATCACGACACGAGAAGTAGAAGAGAGCGTGACTGGGTTTTCCACCTCCCGGCGAATCATCCCCTCTCCCGACGAGGGAACGAACGCGACTGACGTCATCTTTCTCCCCTCTCTTTCTCCTTGTAGCTTTACTACTCGTATGACCTCTGACGGCGGTTCACGCAAACTCACGCTCCACCCACTAACAAAAAAAAACGGCGGCGGGAGTTCAGTATCGCGCCGGCGCCGGGACGGCGGCCATTTTTAAAAGAAGAGGACAAAATAAAAAAAAATAAGAACATTTCTTCTTCTACTTTTTAGGTTGGTAGATTAAGAAAGATGGGCGAGACAGAATTGACACAAAAAAAAAAAAAATAAGAGGAAATGAAATGGCATCGACATTCAATTAGAGCCGCTCGACTTATTCAAAAAATAGTAACAGAAAATGGTAGACGCCCTTCCGGACAAAACAAAAAAGAAAAAATATATTTATTTTTTTCTATCGTAGCAGCACCCGTTTCCAACTATATAATGCAGCGGATGTCCACATTTCCAATGACTGGGCCTCTTCTATATATATCCTTTTGTGTGGGAATCGTATTTATGTGTCACTTAATGCGATCAAAATGTACTTTGGAAGAAAATTGTTATGGCTCTACACACACATTTTCCTTTAGCTTTACTTCTCAAAAGTAGTTGTGTTCGTTTCTCTCTATTCTTCCCCATTTTTTTTTTTTACGATCATGTTCACATCCTGCTGGCGCTGACGTCACAACGGCCTTGGTCAAGGTAAAGCCGAGCTCCCAGCGGCTCCCGCGGGTTCTTTCTTTCTTTCTCTCTTCTTCTTCTTCCTTCTTTTCTTTACGATTATTATTATTATTTTTTTCCTCCCTCCCATCTTCTTTTATCGGGACAACAACTAGCAAAGCAACGAACGAAAATTCACGCTCATCACGCTCATTCCTCATCATTGGAGCAGCGCCCAAAAAAAAAGAAGAAAGAAAAGCTCTTCTTCCTCAGGAATTCCATCATAATTCCCCACTTCTTTTATATATAAAATATATTTTCTATAGCGTTCAAAACCGTGAAACGGCCTTGGGATTCCCGGCCAAAGTGACACGTTGGGAGAAATTAGATTTTAATCCGTTTTGTGATTCATTGTCCAGCATTGCCAATAATAAAAAAGAGAGAGAGAGAATCCTACGTTATTATTATTATTATCATTATTATATGAAATGGGTTTTAACACCTATACGGGCTAGTGAACGCGGGAAGAGAGCAGGTGTGAACCACCACCACCACCATTTTGTGACCCTCCCCTCAGGAAATTTCTCTCTCTAAAGTAGTTGTTGGCACCCGTAGGTTGAATTAAATGCGGTTTGAACTCTTACACAACAACATGAACAATTGATCGTTCAATTTCACCACCCCATTTTTGGTATATCTACCTGTGTGTGTCGTTGAACTGGGATTCTTTTTCTTTTGTTATCCCACCTATCTTGATGGTGCGTGTCAAACACGGTCGCAGCGCCGCCGCCACCGACACATAAAAAAGAAGAGCTCTAAATGAGAAAAACCGTTCGGCTTTCTTTCTTAATCATGAATGATGCATCTTTTAGGAGCCCAATTCGGTTTTACAGACAGAGACACGCACGCATCTCGGATTGAAAATCGTCCATCCAATTAGGGCCCACCCAAATTTTAAAAAAAAAAGCAGGACAGCATTGCCAAGTGATCTCGACGGAAGTAGCCATTTAAGGAGATGTAGACTATTTCATTCAAATATTCAGAATGAAGAGGGCGCACCTAAACAACTTAATAAGATAAATAAAAAAGTAAACTAACTAGGACCGTCATATAGGGGACCCACAATGCGGGTGAGGGACATCGGCGAGCTAATCATCGCACAAGAGAAGTGCGCCACCGGTTTCCCCAAACTCTCTCTGAAAAAAAGAGGGGAACTCTACGACTTGTGACCGAAGAAAGTTTGAAAATGAAAAATGTCGTGCCGACACATTTCGTGGCGTGAAACGTGACGCCAAAACAATCCGGGTCCGGCTTCTTCTCGTGATGAATTATTTTCTCTACTAACCCACGACACAATCTACCTTTTTAAATCTCTATATATAACAAGAAGAGTTGCCCCCAAAAGACGCTTCACTTGTGTAATAATCCTGACTATGAATTAATAATAAAAATATGTATGTACATATTTTTTTTTTTGTTAAACACACACTGACAGGTCTCTCTAACGCAAGAGACCTTAGAAAAAAAAGAGAAATATCCATCACTCCCAGGGCATGACGTTGAAATGGTATATCTCGACGGACGTGGTGGTGTTGGTGCCGGCGAATAACTTGAAGGCCTTCTTTCCTCTCTCTCTAAGGTTTCACTTGCATTTATAATACCCTGCTTTCCCCCTCAAGCGCGACTCACGATCGTCCCTCATCGACAAAAAAAAAAGGTTTCTCTCTCTTTTGAAAAGAGACAACAAGAAAGAATCACCAGATAGAAGGTCAAATAAAGAGTAAAGTCACACTCACGATTTTTCGTTCAGAAATTAATAAGTATTTACGTCCGATGAAGATGTAATCCCATCTCCTGTTCCAGAATGTTGAAGGTCGTAGTAGTCGTCCATGATGATGATGATGATGACGGGTCCAGGTCTGGCGGTCGACTGCGGGCGGAGGCAGCGTCAGCGCCGCCGCTTTAAGGGGTCTCCCAAACAAGAAAGGAAGTAAAGCCGGGCTGGATCGACAGTGCTGCCGCCACTGTACACATCTTCCTTTCGGGAATACGCCCACTGCCGAGTTTCGGACGACGCCGACGCCGTTTGAACAGGAAGCTCTTCTTCTTCTTCTTCATTTTTTTCTACAAAATAGTAAAAAAAAAGGTGCGCGTTTTGTCGTCGCGGAACACGGCGCAGCACCCATTATTATTATTTTTTCAAGATCCTCCTTTTTTATTCCAGAGCGCGTGCAGAGTTACCACCACCACCACCCAAACATCCGGTTCCAGTATCTAAAATAATAATAATAATAAGATTTAGACTCTTTTTTTTTTTATTGATTTGTTTGTTTGAAATTTTTCAAGTTCTTTCAAGGCAACATAATAGAGGGGCGTGTTGACGAAGTTTTGATTACGTAAAAAAATATTCAAGTGTCTTATTTCCTCCCCTCATCGCAATTTTGTTTTTAAATATAATTGGCAGGCAAGGGGTAGCAGAGCCTATATGGGCGGTGTCGAGAAGAAGAAAATAAACGGGACTTTTCAAGAAAAGGCGGAAATTTCCTGTGAAATTCGAGCGCACCCGAAAAAAAAATAAAACCGGTGTGCGCACGCGGGCCATTCCGGGAAAATTATCGTCAACCAAAAATTCATAATCGATTGACACAATAGAGATGACTTTTCGTGACCTGAAAAAAAAAACCGTTGAGAGATGCAAATGTCATTCTGTTGAGCTCTTTTTAGAAGGAAAAAAAAAACCACATTCAAAAAAAGATATATCCTGGAGAGAGAGAAAGAGAAAATCGTGTCAGATGTCACTGGCCCGGCCTGGTTATTATTGTTATTATTATTATAGTCTTTCTATACGCTAAAGAAATGACGTGGCAACATTTCTACTGAGAGAGCATGAGCAGCTCGCGTGCGTTCTTCACAAGTCCCGAAAAAGAATCCCGTTCAAAGTTCAAGACGGAAGGAGAATCTTCTTCTACAATGCTCGAAAATTCTAATTTCTCTCTCTCTGAAATCGTCTTAAAGAAGTTAAAAAAAAAGTGCTGGATCACGGTTTGCACGAAACAAGAGGGGAGGATTTCTAAAGGTCTTTTTTTTTTTTTTTTTTTTTGTTCATGTCTTGTGGTCCGAGAAGGATCGCCTAGAGCTATGTGACTCCCTCTTCAAAGGTATTTTTATTTTTTATTCAATCCTTCTTTCGACCTGTGTACTACTAGTAGCGTGTGCGTGCGTGCACGGTAGCCCGAGCAATTAAATGTCTTCTCTGTATAGCTTCACGGCTCACCTACCTGAGACTCTTACCACCACCATCTCTGGGTGTTGATTGGTTCAGAGCCAAGAACCTTACTGTCGTCGTCACAGTTTGAAAAAAAAAATAAAAAACGAGATTTTTCGCTCTGTCATTCTATACAGCGGCGAATATCTAATAATAATAATTTTTTGAAATTTGATTAAATTGCAAACTTGATGGACGATCCTGAAAATGGATTCTATTTTTTTTATTTATTTAAAGATTTAACTCCATAATTGGACACGCGTGATTTTTTAGAAAAAAAAATTCAAATCGGATCACGTTGATTTATGACGAAGCTGTGATGACCTAAATTGGGCATTTTCTCCCGAGAAAAAAAAAGTTCGTGACTTGTTTTAATTGGCTCAAGCGGGAAAATCACGTGATCCACCAACTAGGCAACATCATAGAGTAACACTTTTAAAAAAATATATATGAATCTTGAGTGCTTTTCTTCACTAAAAACCGATGACATAATACCGTCATAAAGGAGTGATCCTTATATTTTCCCCTCCAAAAAAATCTAGATACGCAGTACTTTATTCATAGTAATGATGGGTCGATTTCCGACCGCTCCATCTCACTGAAAGTTACATGAAAATGTTTTGGACGACGGGTCACGCACTATACACGCTCCTTTCCTTTAATCAACATCGATTACGTTCAGCTATTTCTTCTCCTCCCCTTTTTTTTCTGTGTCGTGAGTTTCTCTCTTTTTTTTTTTGTTTGGATAAGAGTGTGTGTTATGGTTGCGGCCGTTGTCATGGGTAACAGGCGCCTACCGTTACCCTTCGTCTTGGCAACCAGGTGACAATCAACTAAAGCGGGACTACGCGCTGTTTTCGTGTTAAAAACGTCACTGTTTTGCCATCATTCCAAAACTGGATTTTCTTCTATGTCTTTAGATAAGAGGGGGGGACACGGTTGAAGTTTTCGATTGTTTTCTGTATGAAGAGAAAAGTCAAGTTCACGCTGAGAAAATAAAAAAAGAAAAAATCGTGGTCTCTCTCAAAGAGATAACAAGACACAAAAGACATCTCCACTTTTGTGCATCATCGGGATCTCTTTTGTCTTTCAATCTCGGTCGGCCATCTATTCTTTGTATATATCTAAAATAAAACACGTTTTTTTTTATTCAAGTTCCACGGGAAACAGGAAGAAAAAAAAAGTTCTGTGGGCAAAGTTCAGCGGAAAAGTTTTACGGCATCCTATATAAGATTTTTTCTTTTGTTTTTCTCCTATGGGTGGGCAAAACTTGTTTATATTCGTGCAGCCAAATAAAAAAAAGAGAGTCGTGACCCTTTTCTATCATTAAGACTAGACGACAATCTTTAAAAGAGAAACAGTCCGGAAGTGGCCCGTCTTTTACCATAAGGTATCTCGTATTAAAATAAACCTTCCGACGATCCAGCTGGAGGACCTGACGATATAAACAAAAAAGTCAACAATCAAAGACAACCTCTTTTGTGTAGTAACGAACTTTGATCCCGTGTGCGGTCATCTGTAAATGAAATATACCGGATTGTCGTGTAGCACGATAATGGCGCAACTTGTTATTTATATTCATTAAAAAGAGAGCTACCGGACGTGCAAAAGAAAAACTGGCCAAGACGGGATTTCCGGACCCTTCATTAAGATAATGGTCTTTCTATAACAATAACAAAGGAGCAATTTTCTAATCTAAACCGGGATCGAAAAAAGATATTCGTTCGATAAAGCTTTTTTGACCATTGACGAGGAAAAACGGATCATTTGAACCAAACAAAGTTAAATGACCGCGTCGTGCGCTCCGACGAATGCAATTAAAAAGTCATTTTCCTTCCTGCTTCACTTCCTTTTTTTTCCTAATCCTCCATCTCTCTTAAGGCGTGATGGTTTTCTTTTCTTTTCCTAAGAAAAAAATAAAAAAAAAAAGAACCTGTGATGGGAAGAGAGATATCCCGCTCCTTTTAAGGTGAATTCGAGCGTAGTAAATAAAAAGAAATGAGAATAATTGTTTTTTAAAAAATAAGAAAAAAAGGGGTGTTGGTTTTAAAAAAAATACTGCCTCGTTAGTCATCACGTTTTGATTGAGGCGATCCTTCCTGATGTTGGGAAAGAATATGATGCAAAACTTCAAAAGACTTTGACATGAAAGCAAGAAAACTCATCATCACAGAGAAGCTCCAAATGAAAATCCAGAAGGAGACAGTCGATGACTTGAATCTTTTAAAAAAGACGGTGCCCATAATGAGCAGCTATTGTGTCGTCACCCCGTGCCGGATTTGCATTCAACTATTACTCTTGATTCTTCAAAACTCTGACAATGCCTCTCTTCGTGCAAAAGATGATGACAACTTTTTCTCTTGTTGGTCACATATTACTCCCACATTTGAGCTCACTGAGAGAGCCAGCAGAAACCTTTGTTTGCCATTATTGATCTTTTATACAAGACTGGGAGATGGAGGATGAGGAAATGAGTCTGCGATTGCTGGTTACTCCACCCAGCACCCAGCAGGAAAGGCTGCTGCTGCCGGTACACAGCAATCAAGAGAGAGAGGAGACTGGATGGAGCCCTTCAATTGGCATTGCTTTTCTCGGGTGTGATTAACGGTGGAGAGGAGGGGTTCGAGCCATTACCTCCTGATTGATTGCAGCTATGATGAGCAAGGCGGACGACGGTGCTGGCTGGCTGACTGGCTAGCTGCTGCATATAATGATGACGGCGTGGTCCCAGACTCGACTGACCCTGCTACGTACCAGAGGGCGTTATGATCGATTATTTTATCCATAGTCGATCCTCACTAATAAGGAATTCTGCAATCAATGGGATAAAAGAAATAAAAAAATGTGAAATTTGTTTGCATATTTGATTCTGTCAAGTCATGAACAAGTTGTTACGCAATTTGTAGTCGTACGGTCACGTGGGATAACGCAGCTACAGAGTGACGTCAAACTCAAACAGCGTAAAGACATGCAAAGTTGCCTGTTTTTCGTTTAATTTGTTCTCTTTAAAATGAAATCAACTTCTTATTCACAAAAAGTCCCAGAAATTTAATATTCCGTGCAATTTAGCAGATGATTTCAGTCCCAACTAGACTTAAATCAAATTGAAAAAGAAAAGAAAATGACGGCCATTTTGATTTGTAAAAATGTCTGCCCGATGAAACTTCAACCTTGTTTATAAGTTTCATGTCACTCGGCTCCCGAATTCGTGATAAAAAGCAAATCAACGACCTGTGCTGCTGGATAATGTCTCTCTCTCTCAAGTTTGATATAATGACGTTTTGTTGTTTCGTCTGCTTCACCTCTCACGACACGACCTCTTGCCAATCATTCGAGTTATTCACTCTTCTTCTTCTTCTCTCCTATATTCCTTCTTTTGAGGCGTGGGAGGATGCGGCTTCTCTCCTTTTTACGAGCTTGATAACATCCGCTTCATCATCATTGCTGCACGCTTCCTCAACGACTATACGACAACCAAATTCCGGCCGCAGCAGTGTGTCTCTCTCACCGAAAAAAGAAGAAGAAGAGTCACGCCGTCGTCATTCGTTTTATGTAACGCGCACGCCAGCATTAAAAACCCAGTGGTAGAAAATAAAATATAAAAAAGAAGGCGAAGAAGAAGCACCATAGTGTTCTGCACGGAATCCATCGCCCCCAAAATGCAATTCGTGAATACAAAGTGACACAACGTCTTGATTATTATGCAAAAACCTAATTTTAGCCAAGAAACGTGGTTATTTATTTATTTCTCTGAATCCTCAATTATAAAAAGGAGAGAAAAAACTTTTATTATTGACAGGAGACGGAGCGTGACTTATCGGGATCTCCTATACACACCCACTCCGGGAGCATTAAAAATATATATATTTATTATGGAAGGAACCGAACGAAGGCTATATAGAAAGAGCAGAGCTTGCACAACAAGAAGAAGAGTTAGGTTTTTCTCCTTTTTTTCATAGCGATTGGCAGTGGTGCAGAGTCAGCCATAGGGAGACGCTGCGGGAACGACGACTAGCTCGCATTATTGATTATCAATATTTTATATTATGTGCGTGCTGCTGTGTTTAGCTTGGCTCACGCCGTCCAACGAGAAAAAAAAAACCGTGATGGATCCTGAAGGAGTATACCCCTTTGTTCTATATTTTCTTTTTTTGCAGGATTTGTGTTTCGCAGTGCACGGAAAGCACTCACGAACGAATCCTATTTGATCGATATTATAATTAGAAAAGAGACCCAGAAATTCCAGACAAATTATGCAAATGAAGACATTTTTTTGGAAAAGGGGGGATAAAATTTTTTTGATTGAATGGAAGGAAGCGGAAAATATGATGAAAATTTAGGAGCGATGTACGAGGGCGGGCACTATATAATGTGTGTTTCGCCCATGTGCGTAATGCACCTCTCCCATTTTATTCAAATTAGATTCGTGCTATGCGCTTCAAAGGGGGGTAGAAACTACAAAAAGAATTCAAAATGTGTTTTTCTTATACATAAAGGAGGACGACGAAATCGTTAAAAAATGATGATAAAATAAAAAAGAAGAAGACGAGACTGAGAAGCATCAGTGTTTTTAATGGCATCCGTTTCTCCCCGGTGGAAATGATATAATAATAATAATAAAGATATGGGGTAAAGAAGAAAAACACAACTGCCTGGCTTAAATCAATGGCTTATAAGGACGTTTCAAGACATTTGATCCCTCCTACCTCTTTTATTATTGTTTTTTAAGCTTTCCGACCGGATCTCCTTGAAAGAGAAAATATGGAAATTGATCCTTAGACTCATAATAAGGATTTTATTTCTAAATTTTTGGTTTGAGTTTTTAAATAAATATAACAAATAAGGCAAATAATATAAAGTCTCAGCTGATCGGATCGATAGTTGGAATGCTTTCCCAGAAGGGAAAAGTCGTTCCATCTCTTCTTCTAGAGATTTATTTCCGCTTCAAAGACACGCGCACAATGGCCACAGCGGCCATTTTTTATTATTCTCCTTTTTTTCATTTTCTAGCTCTCCCACTCAATTTATTTGTCTCGCAGGACTGATGATAAATCTCTTCCTGGTTAAGCTGTTATTATTATTATTATTTCGTTCGACAAAAAACATTGTCATTTCGAAAAAAAAACGATAATAACCGAAATTTTGAACGAAATAATGTAGAATTGAGACGGTTCATCGCTTTTGGCAATGTTCCACTCTGCGTGAATCCCGCCTGCCTGCGGGTAACTCACACAATGTGTAAGAAGAAGAAAAAAAAACAGGACTTTGTCAAGCTTTTGGGATCCGACCCAAACGGGTAAAAAAAAAAACTTTTTTTGATAAATCAACTGCTTCAATAGGCTTAAAACACAACAGAAAATCCGGTTATATAAATAAACGAGAAACCGGTTTTCCTTTTTATTTCGCCTTTTTTTCCCGCGCCCTTCTTCGTGAGTTGCGGTTCCTCATCGACAACTTTATATATGATGGAATGGTTTTACTATTTTATTTTAAATCTGCAATGCAGTGATTCTTTTTCAAACTTTTTTTTGGGCTAGAGTGTGCAGCAGCTTGTACTTGGGCCACCCTCCTGATCTAATTTAAGAGATGAGCTCCGATCCTCATGCTCCTTGTATATACATCACGTACTGTACACACGCAGTGTGTGTGTAGAGGGCAGCCAACAACAATAACATAACCCAGCAGGATCGACAAATCCTTCAAAGAGATCCTTTTGAGTAGCCCGACGAAAGGATCTGTCATGTTTTTCTTTCAATCATAATTTCTTGATCCTGATTCAGGATTTCTCTAGGATCGGCTTACTAGAAACTTTCTCACGCTCTTTTGGACACTTTAATTTTTAATTGAGCGTAAAAGATAAATCGTAAAAAGACGGCACGTCATCAGCCATGTTTAGTAAAAGAGACGCTGCGCTCCATTTTGATAAACAAGCGGAGAGATCGGAATAGCCCGCCGTCACCTCGTCATCCTACGTTTTTATCAGCAGTGGCCGCCAATTTGGTCGTCCAACTAGGACCAAACATGGTTGCAGCAGCGTATAGCAACAATAATAAGTGATACATAAGGAATGATGGGCGTCTATAACCTAATTGGACAGCAGCAGGCCTCTCTCTCTCTCTATAGGAATTGAGTCGTTTCTCTCCTAAGAGATTGTTATTTTTAAAAATTAAGGTCAAAAACTTTTTTTTTTCTGCTGGGTGTTTAATTAATCTCAGGGCCAACCGCGATGGCATAAAAAAAAAAACTTTTTTTTTTTTAAAGAAAGGCGTGTAGATTTTTTTTATAGTGAATCTACATATAAGGAACTGGATTATATAGAAGAGCTCGCTCCTTTTTTTTTCTCCAGCACTCCCTTTTCTCCCTGTAGTCGTATTTAGACTGAATACACAGACAAGACTGATAAAATGTGTTTGTTCGTTGAAAAGAAAAGAAGCTTGGCCATATTACATGGTGGCTTTCCAAGCTGGAAGCAAACTTCTTCTGTCAAACATGCTGCGCTACTGAAAAAAGGCTTCTCTCGTCCAAATAAACGAGCAGCAGCAGCTCCTAATAGAAAGTTGCGGCCGCAGCCCCGATCCTGATTATCAACTCCTTTGATCCTTCCTCTCCAACCAAAAATTGTTATTTGCACTCCTTCTGCTCTTTTATTCTAATTACTATACACAAAAATCAATCATCAAAAGTTATATAAATAGAAAATCCATAAGTACAAATCTTTTGAATTCAAGGACTAGTCGGGTATAATAGTTATTATATAGCAGACGACGGAACGTGCTTAAGGAGCCGTGCAAGGATCCCAAAGTTAGGCGCTCTCGTAACATAAAAGAGAGACCCCTCTTTCGGCGTCTTATTGTGTCAAATAAGGGGGGTGAAGTAGGAGAAGAAGAAAAAAAAAAGGCTTTGATTCCTTTGCCTGGCGGGAGTCACGAAGCTGTTGAGGATCCCTGCGACATGATTCAATCGATACAACTCCTCCGCGCTCTCTCTCTGCGTCCTTATAGTAATCCGATTAGATATCAGTTTGCTGCCTTCCCAGCAGCTCTCCCACTCGTTCTATTGAACATGCCAGGATCGATCCTCTTTTCTCCTTCTTTTTTTTTGGCGCTGCTGGGAAATGATTTCCTCGGGGCCTTCAAGATCGAGTGGCTGTCTAAAGATCCTTAACTTTTTTTTCTCTCTCGATTGACTTAAATTAGCAAGTGCATTATCTATATTTCATCATTTACTATGTATGCTTACACAAGAAAATAGCAGACGATGTGAAAGGAGAAAGAAGAATAAGAAAAGCTTGAGGGGCTGACTGCGCGGACATCGTTTGTCAAGTGGTCCCGGATGTGGTTAATTAAGGGAAACCTCATCCAATTAAAGTGTAAAAGGAAGAAAGAAAGAAAAAAAATACAGAGTCTAGTAGTAGTAGTAGTGGAACCTGACGTTATATAACCCCCGGAATTTTTATTATTTTATTTGCTGCCTGTCTATCTCCTTCGTCTGCGTGATGAGAGAAAATGGCTGCACCGAACGCGAATTCTACATTAAGGACAACCGGCGCTTTTTCTATCTCTTTGAAAATTTGATTAAGTTTCTAGAAAGAAAAATCCTTTAAAACAAAAAAACAAAAAAAAAAGTTCCGTTGTTTTTATTGCGTTTGTCTACTCGGAATTTGATAAGGTCCATTTCCATGGGAAACTATTCGCTTCAATGGTTTTTCGGGACGTTCATTCCTGATTAAATGGACTTTTTAACAAAAATAAAACCAATGCCACATAGTCCTCAACTACCCTGAGAAATTGTTGAAAAAGCAGTAAATTAATCCAAAAAAACACAAAAGCTATATGGATGCCAAAACACGATCTGGCAACGGAGCGTAACGTTGCGCGCACACCGCCCGGCTGGGCGAGTAACGCGAGTCTCTTGTTATTTATTTTGTTTCCTCTCTCTCTCTCTCTCTACTCCGTGATGCGTGTACACAGAGAGAGAGAAAACGTATAGGCATTATGCACACACAAGAAAGGGAGGGAACGAAGCGCGTTGATGAGTCCCGCGTGTGCGGCGGCGGAGCGCCGGGGAATCGGATCCGGGCGGATCGCGGAGACCCCCGCCGGTTTCGTGTTACACGTGCTGCGAGCACACCCGTATATACAGTATATATATATATCTGACGTCTAGATGCGAAATAACGGAAGTTGCCAACAACAAACTAAATTTCTCTCTTCTTCTTACATAATCAATGCCCCATACAATGTAATATTTCTTATCCAACCCCATTCTTGATGGGTACAGAAGCGTGAAATGCTTAGCACACGTTCCCGAAACAATTTTTTGTTTTTAGGACGCCTAAATATATATATATATTTTTTTGTTAAGAATAAAAACAATATTTACCTTTTTTATGACTGAGGGAGGAATCGTGCGGGCCGATGTATCTCGTCCGATGGCTCTCTTCCTTTGTGTTCCCGGCAGACTACAAACCGACTCTTACGATAAGCTCCACCGCGGCGCTGCCGAACAAACAGGCGGTTCCGCTTATTCACGATCACGGCAACGCTGCTTATAGCAAAGCTCCTCCTCCATTGATCCGTTGTTGTTGTTGTTGTTGTCCTCAAAAATTTAAAATAATAAAATAAATTTGCATAACGAAAGAAGAAGGAGAAAAAAAGGGGATCAATAATAAAGAAGAAGAAAATACTGTCAGATCCAGTAAGGTCGTAAGGACAATCTTCCTTCAATCCATCAACAGGATTTCTAAACAGATTACCATATGTATAAATAGACAAAAACACGAAATAAAAAATATATTTTTCAAAAAACTTCTTCAACGGCGTCGCGGCGCTGTATATGACGCACATTTTTAATCGACCCAATAGCGTCGGGGCCCTTATCTAGAATACAAATTGGCCTTCTCTCTCTACTGATTCGATCCTGCAGGACTCCCCCCGCAAAACTTTATTATCTCATTCAATAAAGCAGGCGGTGCTCATAATTAAGTCGGTCTATTAACCTTATATAGAAAGAGGCCCCCTCCTCATCACCGAATAAAAGAAGGGAGAGACAAGAGCCTTTAGTACCTTATTAGTGGAAAAAGGAGGTCTATATTGGATTTAATCCACAGTCTCTAACAAGGAATGTCATGAGATGAGTGAGTTAGGCCAGTAAATAGGATCGATCCTATTTTACCAGGGTGACGGTGATGAAGCATACCATAACAGGGCGATGAGTTGATCCTTAAAGTTCAATAATAAGGATTACAACTTTCGGTATCTTCTCGTGGAACTTTATAAGACACACCTTTTAAATTTGAAACGAGATTGATGGGTATAAAGTACTTTTAAGGGTGGGCAGTTTTTGACTGAACCATTTAGAGAACGTTTTATCAACATCTCGTCCATCTTCCCGTGACATAAGACCATCAAAGCGTGACAGCATCATGAAAATGTATATTTTGATTCAGTTTTTTTTTCAAAAAGTCTGACAGGATCTCATCTTTCGGATAAAATTGTATTCCAATGAAGAAGATAAATCAAACAAAGAAAAAGATGCCGGATGTCGTCATATAGTAGAAACAGCACGCGCGCGCGCACGCGTGCAAGACGAGTTGGGATCATCACAAAGATGGACGCTATAATTCATTACACAAGGTCGTTTTGGCATTCAATCATCTCCCTTTTCATTTTTTTGGGGACTAAAGTAGGAGAAGACCTGTTGAAATAAAGCTGTGTATAGCTATTTACTTTTATATGAGGGATACTAGTGAGTTTCCTTAATGAGTTCAAATGATAAATCACAAACACGTTGTGATGCCAAAAAAAATTCTTTCAATAGAGAGAGAAAGAATGAGATTTCATTTTAGGACTTGTTTCTTTTCTTCTTATAATGAAAGCCATAAATTACCCAAACTCTGTGATAAATCACCCGAGGATTTTTTTTTTCTTTCTTAACACAACCTCAATTTCTTACACATTATTTTATATATAAAAAATTTCATTTGAAAAATGTGTTTATGTATATAGTATACTATATATGGATCGATGACAAGCCTGCATAGAGCACAAAGCTCGGCGTCTCTTCCATTTTATTTAATCATGGGTGAACATCAACCCGTTTCTTTTTGCTCTCTCGTGGCCCTTTCTCGCGCGTCGTGACTGATGGATGAGCAGACGACCCCGATGGAAAGAAATAACAATTTTCCATCAGGAAACTTGGTGAAAGCAAAAGAAAAAAAAATCCCTTACTCGTGCTAACATATATTTTTTTTAAATTCAATCTGAATTATCTATGAGGAAACTAATAAGATCCCGAAGGGAGGCAATGATTCAATCGGCATTTGAGCCGCTCGAGCGGGCGCGACCCACCACTGGGCATTCCCCGGCCAATGTGGAAATCAACAAAGGAACGTATTAAGTCTAAAAGATATATATATGTATTTATATATGGCCTACTGGACATTGTAAAGAAGCTGAATCAGTACGAAAGAGAGAGGACCCTCTTTCCATCCCAAATAATTCGATCGGAACGTGCCGGGCCGTGATAATGAGGGTGGCGGCGACGGGAGTCGGTCCAGCCGGCAGCGCAGCCCGGCGCAAGGCGAGATCCAATCACGTGGCTTGGCTTCCCCTTACTTCTCTTCACCGATTTGATTGATATACAGCAGATAGACTGTACTCTTCTTTTTTTTCGCGCTGTCCTTATTATTTTTCTTGGAAGAAGCACGTAGTAGATGGCGCCTAATAATAATAAGATGGGATTTCCAGTGCAATAACAATAACAAACCATCAGTGAATGTTGATGAGGGATGTGATCACAATCAATTGAGTAGCTTTCATATAAATTCTTGAAAAAACTGTAGATTCTAACTGTAAAATAGTATATACAGACGATTGTCATGACTGATTGTTGCGTAACCGTAGAAACTAAAAGGAATTCTCGATTTATAGACAGAAATATGATTGGAATTTGACGGAAAATAGTCTGAAGAAATTTTCCAGTGCATCAACTGAATCAAAGTTTGATATTTGATAAAAGAGAGAAGAGGAAAAGACGATAGATAAAGCGATGACAAAGGTAATACCTATAATAAATTCACGCCAAGTACGAGACTATAAATATATCAACCGATGGGAGTGAATTTTTCCTGTTGCTAGGAAGCAAGCCAGAATCATACATCTTCATGCCACTGTTGCACTGTACCAATTATTATTATTATTTTCACAACTCTCAGCGATCCTTGATTTGTGAAGGATTTTAATCGGAAAGAAAATGGCGGCAAGGATCTAATCGTAAGAATGGGATCTACCTTCTCCCCTATAGAAGCACTATACTTACAGGCGACAAAGATGTAGTGTTATTGTGCGCGCAAGCAGCAGCAATCGGCCAAAAAGGTATACCTTCGAAAGACATTCTAAATTGACTCGACACGAAACGACGACTCGTGTCGTGAGCTACGCAGAAAAGTAATAACAATTCTGAATCGAATAAAGTGGGAAAAGATTAAATGTAACCATGTTGACACTCTTTTTTTCATTCAAAAGAAGGATGAGATTCAATCCGCTTCATTCAATTTTCATGGCTAAAAATGGATCCGTGATTGACATGGCATATCCAGTATTGGGATCGCATAGACGACAGGATTTCCGGAAAAGAAATCTATTGGCTTTTTTTCTAGCGCGTTTGGGAAACGGGATTCTATTTATATGCACTTTATTCAGTAGACTTTTGGAGTGGAATGATGGAAGGAATCATTCAAGTTGGAAAAGCCTCTTTTCTTTCTCTCACTCACTCTTTTTTTACATTCAGACATTTTACCAGATTTCTGTTGAATAAATTAAAGATTTTCTTTCTTTAAAAGCCATGATGTTGATACACATCTTCTTCTATGCAGGATATATACGAAAGAAAAGAGAGGAAAGAAAAGAAAAAAAAGAGATCTGTAAAGTTGGCGACGCCCTACGCACAGATCGTCCTCCTAAATCTGAGACAAATATCCCCGAGATAGAGAAAAGCGAAATCGATGCTGAGCATCAGGGATCTTCTTTCTTTCTCTCTGTATAGAAGAAGCCCCCGGAGCCAAAAGGGAAGGAAGAAGGCGGAAACAGAAGGAGCCGCCGGATCCGCTATCCGGATCGAGGAGGAACTTCTCCTCATCTGCGCTGTTTGATATGGATCGATCAAGTTCAAATAAAGGCGTAAAAAGAGAGATGAGACGAATAAAAAAAAAAGAAGAAGATGGAGAATGCAGTGTTGCCGGGTTGTCCTTCTTTTTACTGTAATGATTGATCCATGTCCGGTCGTCGAGTCCATCTCTCTCTCTAGTGCTGATGCTGCCCCCCAATTCTCCAGCCGGATTATCTTTCATATATATATATATAGATAGATGTATGTGTGTATGTAGGACTAGAATATAATAAAATAAGGGGAAAAGAACCGGGAAGGCAGGATCAAGATAGGATCAGAGAAAAAGGCTTTTATGACGCGGGACGAGCAGCATCTTTATATTTCTTCTCGGCTAGTTCCCTTTTATCTTTGATTAGGAGCTAAAAGAAGGAGATATGAAAAATGCTTGGCAACCATGAAGAAAAAAAGAAAGAAAGTAAACTTGTCCTCTTATTCCATCGATTAACACCTTAATAATATACCAAATATTTCGATCAAAGGACACTCCCGAGAGATAGAGATTCTAATACTCAGCAGTACTGTAAGAATGATACGGCTTGCTGAGCTCAGTTTCCTCTGCTCTGGGCAGGCGGAATAATCCACTTGAAAGAGGACTCTCTCTCTCTATCTTTCAATCGTCCGGTATGTGTACACACAGTTAGAGAGTAGAGAGGAGAACACTTTTCAACACCTGATGCGCGGATCGATCAGGAACGACAACGACTTGCTCCGCCTCTTTTATTACGATAGAGCTCCCTCTTTTTTTCTTTCTTTCTTTGTAAAAGCCTATTACTTGCCCTCTTTGGCTTATAGAAAGAGGCTGAAAGAGTACTTGACCAAATAGCTGATTCCTCAATTTTGTTTAAATAAAAGAGGATTCCGTTCCTTATTGTAATATAATTGAGATGATATTATAAGAGTAACGTTCATATCATCTATCTTTTGAAAAAAAAGAAGAGAGAGAGAGACGATGATGGAGTAGAGGAATGAGGCAGCTGATGTGCTCGAGATACATTACTGTCGTCAACGGGCCGTCCCTCTTTTGTCATCCATCTGCTCGACATCATTCCGAGAGACGGAGAAGGACGAGCTCTAGGAAGACGGACAACGACAAATAAGGCCTCTCTCTCTCTCTTATATATATACTACTCTCCTTTTTGCCCATTATTGTTGTGATGATGAGGACGACGGCGACGTCGAGAAGAAGAAGAAATGTTGCGCAACAGTCGAGCAAGCTTGGAGAGATGACTTCCATCTCAGAGTACACAATGGAAAATCGTATATCATATCTTCTTTTTCTTATTGTATATTTGCTACAAGAGGGGGAACTTTCATCATCAGGGTATTATTGACATGGAAAAACTCATCTTCAGGCCCTGTTGATATTTCTTTGCGGATGATCCTGAGCGCAGCCGCTAAAAAAAAAAGGATTATTCTGATTGAGATCAAGTGTGTTGTTGAACTAACTTAATTTCATTGCTCTCCGACGTGCCTCACTGCACTAATCGGGGATCACTTAAAAAGAAACATTATCCAACTTCTCTTTTTCTCTTTTCCTTTGGGTGTGTACTGTGTGTGATATGAGATATTTACAAAATAAACGTGTAAAAAAAAGGTTTCCAGGGTGACAGAATATTCGCCAATCAACTCACCGCGAGGACTCTCCTTCTGTTCCCAGCCTGATAAAACTAATAAAAAGAGAGAGAGGTTCTATGTAATTCGGTCAGGATGATGACGACGAGGGTGCAATCAACCGCAGCGGAAGCATATAGAGGCGCAGTACTTGATTACGTAAACATAACAACAGGAGGCCTTTTCCCTACATATAACGAGTGTGGCTATATTTATAGAGAGAAAAAGTTATCTGTCCCTCAAAAAGCCGCCGTCGTCGTCGCTAAGGTCCGGAATCAGCCCGGACCGTATCGACCGCCCGGCTTGTGTAGCTGCGCGCATCAGTCGATCCTTCCATCCATCCGTTTCTTCCTTTTTTCATTCGACATCAAAGAGAGGAAATGTGTACCCAAAATGTCCCAAAAGAATCCATCATTTTTTAGGCTTCATTCCATCGCTGAATGTTAGGATCGGCAGGAATTTTATGACTAAAGAAGAAATACTGAATATTCCTCATCAAAAATTGGGGAGGGTCAAGTGGTGGCGCTAGTAGTGCTAGCAGAGCGCGATAATCAATAAACCGACGCCCACTTGCTGCTGCTGCAAGTTTCTCATAAAGAGAGATGCAGTTGAGCCGGATAGCTTCCCCTTTAAACGAATATTAGACGGTTAAACTTGTTTAAGGTTGGTCGTGATGTTATTCTTCTTTTCTCTTTTTTTTTATGGGATAGAAGGATCATTCGACAATACAAATTGTGTTGCACGACAATCCTTGCTAGGTATCGCACAAAATCCAGTTTACAAAAGAAAAAGAGAGAGAGAAGAAGGAAGAAAAAAAAAAGTTTTACGAGGCGTATCAGCGGCACGCATCCTGAATAATCCTTTGAAAGAGCGAAACGCGTGCACTTTATGCAGGATCCGTGCAGGATTTCAAGAAAGCAAGGAATCGATAAGCTTAAACTCGTTCTTGGCCCCGATTTCCATACAGCATCAGCAACTTATTTGAACCGGAATGATTACACCATCCATTTTCCTTCACCCCCAAAAACGGTGAAATCAAGTGAATAAAAGTGCCGATGGAATCAGAATTGAATACGCTATGAATGGTTGATGCGAACTAACTATATAATAGTACCTTTCACATGGAATAAAAAAATGTGTTCTATTCTTCTTAAATCGTATAGAACATTTTAAATGTGTTAACTTTGTATGGAATCAGACGTGGGCTGCACTAATGAAATTACTACTTTAATGAGTTTCCCACCAATTAGGATCTCGTTTTAACACAAGAAAAAAGCGAGAATATTCCAACTTTAATTAACTTGAAAGTAACTTTATTGTGTGTAAAAAGTAAATCAATTTCTATGTGCACGTTTCCACAAATTCATCATCGTTTTGAATCTCTAATCCTATCGGATAGTTGAGGGATTAAATCCGTGTAATCCTATTTTCCATACATATCACATCTCTCTCAGAATCTAAATTGTACCAAATAGGTTTACCTATATGTGACAGTAATAGACTAACTAGTCATCTAAAGCTCCTAACTCATTGAAATCCCAGAGGAAACGACGGATTTTCGTCGAGAAAAAAAAACTTTTTTAGTACGCAACTCTTTGTTTCGAAGCTAATGGAGCATCCTTTCAAGTAGAAGAAGAAGCTAGTGATGCCCATCAAGTTTAATCGATATACGGCAAAGACTTTCCAGCATCAGAAGGACCGACGAGTACGGAACAAGGAAACTCGTCCATCCGGAATCAAGAAGTAAGAAGATCCCAGTGATGCATAGTATACGACTCGAAAGCGACTAAGAGAGAAGGAGAAGGCCATTACACGTCGGGAGCGAGAAGGACGACGACAGCGTCCATTAGGAAGAGCGTCCGTCCGCGGGACCGGACGCCTTGATGCTTCTCTACTCCTGTTAAGAAGGAGGGAAATTTACATCTTTCATCGGATGCGTCCGACCGTAATACGGCGACGGGAGCTCCAAGCGCGCAGCTTTCCACCGGAATTATTATCGATCCGGCGGCGCCTTAGTCCTCTTCCATCAGCCGGAAGGAAAGACCAGTACTGCGTACATAGACACTGAAGAAAAAAGGGAGTTCAAAGAGATCTAGCTCGTGATGAATTCTTGATAGATATATGTATGTATTTAAAATGAAAAAGTGCACTATATCCATCATCATCACCGTTGAAACATAAAATAATACAGGATTCCCCACTTAGATGGTAGGAGGGAGCAAGATTTCCCATTGTGATTCAGCGCTTCTGGCTTCCTCTCTCATAAAGGTATAAGGAGCTTACCTTGACGCATCTATGAATCCCGCAAAGGATTATTATTGAGAGATAGGACAAGGAAAGCGTGCTTTACCAGACGAGAGAGGCGGCGATAATAATAATAAATCCTTAACAATGCAATTCCGGCTCGATCTTTTCTCCGAGTTCCCTATTCCCGTTGACAAAGACCCTGATCCCACCTCTGAATAGGGCGGCAGCGACGACGACAACGCCTCCCTCTCTATAATTACTTCTCTCTCTCTCTCGTTTGAGTACTGCACTTTAGCAGTTGACAGCACCACCAATTTATAGGGAAAATGTGAATATTTTTGTTTTAGTTGGGGTTATTACCACGCTATCTAATTAAACTCAAATGTATGCTGCTAATAAGAGAAGGGACGTTGAGGATCGTCCTTAATATTAGACGTGACAAGACAGCGCAGTGTTACCGCTCTGTTTCTCCCACCAGATTGTTGCTGATTGACGGTATATACTGCTGTACACTGACGAAGAGTGGATGATGAGGGGCGTTCCGGCCCTTCATCCAATTTCATTCCGGCCGGTTGGATGGATGACGTCCACCGAGCCCCAAAGAAAAAGAAAAAGAGAGAGGGCAGCACTATAAAGCTATAGGAGCAAAGAAGCATTTATTCCCGGGGAAATTGATCCCATGATTGCCCGCCCGTCCGACCATGGTAGATATATATATTTGTGACATGGACCCGGTCAAATCTGCTTCATACTCTACGCCCAACTGGTTCTTCTATATATGTCCATCTCTGGATATATTATATATATATAAAGCACTTGTACTTACTATATAGTTCCTGTCAGAGGGCTGTCCGGCATCATCATCACTTTTAGACATCAGTGGATGACAAGTCCTTGTTGACATCCCAGCACAGTAAAGATTCCGCAAGCAATTGTCAGATCGAACTTGTAAAAGGAAGAAGAAGAACAAGTCGGTATAATATGTCAAGGGGGTTGAAGCAGGATCGATCCTGCGGAGTAGCCCGATGCAATCAATGTCTCGGGAGTGCGCCGCGCTTCATGCTCTTTGCCGCTTGAGAAGAAAAGAAAAAGGGCGGCACGAAATGTTGGCATCCACACGCATCAGTATATAGAGCAAGCTAGCCCTTTTAGATCATCATCATAATGATCTACTATATACGTCAAACGTCATCGTTTTCTCCTACTCACTTTGATGTGATGGATGATGTACCATTCCCAGTCATTTGTTTTAAACCTTCAACGATTATTGTCCTAGTATATTAAATCGATATATTTATATTACTCTATACTTGTGGTGCACTTAAATGTACTAAAAGAAGGATTGCGTTATTATTATTACAAAAACAACGGCGCTAAAAGCTTCCATCCGGTATAATCCGGCCCGGATGCAAATCTAATAAATTAAGGATTTACTTTTCTTATTCTCTTTTTGTTCACTCAGAGCGAGTGACTGGCTTATACAATATACAATACAAGGATCCGTTTACATAAAAAGAAGGAGGAAAGTGGGGAAATATATTTAGAGCAGTCAAAAAAGAGCAAAAAGGATTGCAGTGCACTTGTCGACCACACCTGGAGCCACTCTCACATGATTCGATTGTTATGATTCATATACCCCCTTCCTTTTTTCTATAGAGAGAAGACCACCCTCTAGCGACCACTTTTTCTTCGGGATGGCGGCGCTCCTGCTGAGCAGGGTAATGAACGCACGGAGCTGATGGACGACCGGGACATGTCGACATAATGGATCGTATATACAGCCCAGCAGTCTTTTTTTTATTTATTTATTTATTACATTCATATATTATGAAATTGACAAGGTTGATCCTATTATACTGATATCTTTATTTTGGTTAAATGATGTTATGGATTATAATATATAAACGCGGATAGAAAAGGATAAGTGGCAACGCTGCGGAAAAGCGTGGGTGCTTTTCTCGTGCGTCAAGAGCGCTAAAAGCTGTATTATAGAGAGCGTGCTATTCTTTTCTTTTTTCTTCCCTTCTTCTTCTTCAATATATAAATGGAAAAGAGGCGAGCAGAACGGTCTTCTTATATATATAGCCTGCCTTACCCCAATCCTTTTTTTTTCTTCCGTTTCCGTTCTTTCTTTCTTTTCTTTTTTATCCCTAGAACCACAATCACATCAATATAAAAATGATGATGGGCTCCTATAGCTCGTCCCGAACGACAGAGACGGGAGTCACGATGGTACCTGATGTGACTGTTGAGAGCAGCACCACAAAAGAGATCGATCCCATCGATTTCTCATTTGTCGCCCTTATTCCTTTTCTTGTGTGTTATAATATTATTCCTTCGACATCACCATAGCTATATAGCGCATACATTATATCAAAAATAGGTTGCTCCGCTCGCACATTGTTTGAATGTCCAATGTTGCCGCCCTTTCTTTATGTATACATCCATCATTTTCTCACGTGATAAAAGACCGTTAAATTGATCAAATAAATCTCTGCCGTTAACTCGCTGTAATTTGAACGGGGAAGAAAGTTGTTGCCCCTCAAAGTTCCTCGTTATAATATCAACTGATTGAGGTGCTCAGTAACTTTAAAGTAAACTTGATGCCAATCCTTGTATTATGGGATTTGTTTTTTACGCAATATATAGCTTTGCAGATGTATAGAAACTTGGCACATGCGCTGCTCTCTTTATTCATTATACATGTACAAAGTGTAATAACTCGCTAACCGTCCCATATAGAAGCTGCATAGCAGCCGCCAATCTGCTGGACAAGTTTCGAGTTCTGCTGGGTATAAAACCCATCACTTAAAAGTTGGTCACGGCGAGCGTATATGTATATATAAATGCTCGCTCAACTCCGCTGCTATAATGACTATACAAGAGCACGTACGCGGTACCTTAAACCCACAGGGCATGTAATACATAATCATCTGCTCAACTTCTCTCCTCGAAAGCGCTGCAGCAGCAAACACCATTCACCAGCAGTCAATGAATAATTTAGCAACTTGGCAACATTCAATTTTTTATTTAATTAAAACGATATTACAGATATTTATGTAATGTGTACTGTCGAAAGCGCAGTCGGTAGCCAATGAAAGGAGTCCCTTTGAAAACATGGCGGCACTAGTGGAAGGAGGACGAGAGGCGAGAGAAGGAGGCCATCTGTTGCCTCGATGTAAACAATCTCAATGAAAGATGCTCAGCTAGGGTGGACACACGGCGTAATATATAAAAACGCGCGTCATTTGAAACCGCTGCTGCCATTAGAGAGAGAAGAGAGCCGCCTCTATATCTTTTAAAAGAAAAAAGTATCCTAGTTAAACTAAGGTTCACCTAATTGGTCACCCATAAAATACGATTAATTTTGTATAAATCCCTGTTTTTTGGAAATCATAAAGACGCAATTACACAAGAAACAAGATCAAAAAGGTCATCATCGGCGGCCATGTTGGCATGGTTCACTTGAATCACCCTCAGATTCAACCATCATCATCATCAAGGAGCGGCAATGAGCTGGAATCACGAAGGCGGCGGCGGTAGTGGCAGCGGCACAAAACTATATCTATCCCCCATCATTACTTACATAAATGAGACATAATAAGAGCAGCTCAAAGTTCCTTCTTCCCCTTTGTCAAGCTCTCCCTATTGCTCCTCCTTACAAATCCTTTAGAAGGATCAAAGGAAATATTTTAGCCTTTCGGAGAGAAGCTGGTCTAAGACTGCTTCCGCGTCCAGATTGTTATCAAATCCTCCCCAGGGTTGCCGCTCATATTCAAATTTTGAGGATATGTCACCTCAAAACCCTTGGAAACCAGGAGCAGTGTGGTTATTAAATGCAATAATAACAAGGAAAACAGGACGTCAGGAATCCCCCAGACAGCTATGGCCCCCTTTCCTCTTCCTCTTCCACCGCCATCAGCCAGAAAACAATCAAATTATGGTAATCGCGAGCTGGAGCGTGAATATCATCATCAGTAAGGGTCTTGCGCTCCGCATACAAAGATGAGTGCACTGCTTCTGCAGCCTTCAAAGTATATATATATTGAATGATATTATTATGATTGAAGAAACTCGTATAGTAGCTGTAACTTTGAACGCAATTTAGTTGACATTGGAGGAGCGCAACTTTGGCCTGCTGCTTCAGAACATAAGGATCTCTGTATACAGATTGCGAACAACATTCGATCCTTTCGAGTCTGATGAAATTCAAACCTGTCTTGCAAGTGAGCTGGGCACAAAGGCCGGCGGCCGGCGTAGTTCTTAATAAGCAAAGTTGACCCTATAGCTCTCTCTATTCACCAGCGGATTTGCATATATTTCAGGAACGGAGAGGGCTTTTCATCTCATCGCTATATATATATATTCCAAGCAAAGTTGATGCTTGCTTCTGGTGCCGACATTCAATATCATCTTCTTAAAAGAGACCCTATAGACCGCGCTCGTCCCTTCCAATGGTTTTCTTCCGGAATAACGAGAGACACACGATACAGTCTCTCTGGCTAATGGTGATGATCCTTTTCCTCTACTTCGTCTAATCATAACGATCCACGTGCAGTAAACCCAGCATTACTCTTTAAGGCTTCTTTTATATTACTCCAGTACACGTTTTTCTAAAGTTACTTTACTAAAAGCACGCAGTATCGATCCGCCAGAATCCTTTTCCTCTGAATTTCAACAACTTCCACTGAAAAGAAAAGAAACCATAGCGATTATTAAATGTTAAAAGAGGGAGGAAAACATTCCAGGTTATCTCATTAGAGAAGGGGAAAAGGAAAGAAAAACGCCCGATGTAATCCGAGTGGATAACCGATACGAACCGGGTATAATATAAGTTCCAGGTGGTAAACGTCGTCCTATACTACTCGTTAAATTCCCCTTCACATATTTTTCCAGTAGAAGGTAAAGAGTATATAACTGGCGCTGGTGTCAACAACTCCACTTGTTCATTCTTTTGTTTCCTTTGTAGACAGGAAAATGATCCGCCGAGAACCGGATACGTTCACAAGAGCCTGCCTTGAATATATCGAGAAACGACGAGTATTATATTATATAAACGCGGCGACAGAATATCTGATTAAAAGTGTAGCCTGACGATATATCAACAAGTTTCTATATATTTTTCTTTCTCTTTATTCCTGTTAAGTATAAATGGAATAATTCATCTTCTAGATCGTCATTGGGTTGGAACATCATATTGTGTAGTATCCAGGAGAAGATATATAAAGCCGGAAGCTTTTAAGAGAGACAAAAGCTTTATGCCCATTCTTCCGTTCCTCTAAGCCGCTCGGTTGTTAATTATTGAGCATTCCTATTCAAAGAGCGTTGCCATAAAGTATGACACAAGAACAAAAGAAAAGACGAACCAAGACAAAGGCGATTTTTTAATAGCCGAGCAGAGTCCATCGTAAAAATTTGACAACATCGCACCAAAAGATTTATGACTTGGAAAAAATCAAAAAATATAATTTTTTAAAGAAAAAAAACTTAAGTGCGCGCTCGCAGTGTTAATGACAGATATATTCTCTACTGATGTAAGTAGATAATTTCACGATCTCGTGCAATCAACTTTTACGACTCCTTCTCTATCTCGGCCCTGTGTCTCCTCTTCTATATACAGTCTAGAATGGGTGGAGGGGAAATGAAACGCTCGTCTAACTCATTACTCTCGTCTTCCGTTTTAATTACCTTTTGTGCGTGTGTGGAGGTGGAAATGACGCGATTCATTCTGCATCACACAAGTGACAGCCTGTGCCTCAACTATCTTCTTTTTACGGCTTTCCTATAACGCGCCTTTTCCGCTCATTTCGAAATAAATAAACTATTCTTTTTTCTTTCCTATTTGACATATCATCTAAAACTCATTTGAAAATTATCTTTTTTTTTACGACTCTTGCATACATAATTACAATTTTCTAGAAGGAAAAAATCCTTCAACTTTATTATTATTATGTTTTTGACACAACAAAGTGAACAAAGAAGTCGTCGTAGATTATGTAAACCGCCTGTAATCATAGGGTAAAGCGATATCTTTTTTTCTTTCCCGCACAGAAAATACTTATAAGAAGCGTCGCGTGTCTCTGGTAAACAACATTAGACGACTACGGGACCTAATCATAGGGTGTTGTTTATTACGACTTCTTCTTCTTCTTTAAACAAAAGGTGTGACACACATTCGAAGCTGAATTAAGAGGTTCAAGACCCGTGACTAATCACTCCCGTGTGTTTATGCGTGAGACACAAAGAAGAGCAGAGCAAAGTAAACAAAACAAGGACAAGTAGAGGCTAAGTTTTAACACGCATCATCATAATCATCATCATATACGATATAATCACGGTAGATCCTAATTATAGGAATGAGGTCATCATCTTATCCCGCAGAACCCCCGGCTTCCGCAAAGTTGATTAGTTAATTAGCTCTCTAATATACTTTTTTTGTGTGTGTGTCTGTTTGCCTCTCTCTATCTCACTGGAAGAGATATATACATTGCGTGGCCATATATATATATATATCCTCCAATTCCCGCGCCTGTAGCTCTCTTTTCTCTCACGCGTGATGAATGGCGAGTCCTCCCAAAGAGGGACCACCGAGAGCAAGCCATCTACTTCTTTGATATGATGAATGGACATGTTCCAATCGCTAGGACACACAAAGAAAAAAAAAGATATTGTCCTTTACCATAGCACTATATCAAATATCATCTTCTTATATATTCCCACTAATTCAATTATCTTCTTTTTAAGAAGATTTTCTGGAAAAGAGAAATGCCGGTAGGTAATCAACTTCAGTTTTTTTTTAAGGGACTACGCCCTTGGATGGTTTTTCGAGCATGTCTCCTCTGAAACTAATCCATTATTGCTCAACCACATTCAGAGAGAGAGAGAGAAACAAAGCAAATCTTATTCTGCCGACTTGAGTTGAATCTAGAAGCGACGACCGCATCAAATAATCATTTCCTACTTTTACTTTAAAGTTTTACAAAGGAAAACAAATTACTGTGTAATCAGTGAAGATTACTTCCAAAGATTTCAATTAACTTTGGGCGGGCTAATTCAAAAAATAAATTATCCCACCAATTTTAAAGAGAGAAAATTTTTCTTTCTTTTTATGACAAACTATCGACTCTGACATGTAAATTTATGCAAATTTAATCGTTTTTCTCTCTCTTATTTCAAAACCGCTCTCTAATTCTTTTCGTGTCTAAAAACGTTATTGTACAACCAAATCCAATTAAAGGATATTTTCAATTTCCACTTTTTCTTTCCTAAAATGGAATCTATCATTACATACCTTTTGAAAAAGGAAAGAGAGGTTCTTGAATTTTACGGATATATATTCCTGTCAGAACCGACATATCAACAAACTCCCGCCTCTAGCTGCCTCTCAAACGTCAGCTGAGTAAATAATAGCGAAGAGAGCTTCTTCCCTCCCCATTCCAACCAGTTGATCTTCTTAACACGATTTACGATTCATTTACTTCCCAGAAGACAAGAGAGAGGGAAAAAGGAAATTTCATAATATAAACATGTCTGATTTTTCTTTTACGTAACCCCATTTTCATTCCGTTGAAACGTCTTTTTATGATGATGATTCCAACGTGAAAAAATAAATTGAAGTGCTCATGGTATACGACTCGATATTTCATATTCCACCGGATGCCGTTTCTTCTTCTTCCTCCTTCTATGATTAAAAAAAGAAAAGTAAGATGGCAGAATGTAAAAAAATAGTAGTACAAACGACGATGAGGTCGATCGATTTCTGAGTGGGTGCTGGTAGGTTTGTATACAGAAATAGATAGATCATACACTCCCCCAGAAAAGCTTCCGGAAATAGCTAGGATCGATCCTAACTGGGAGTGGTGAAATGAAGGCAGAAATAAAAGTTAACTGAATAAGACAATCAGAAAGTATAGATGTATTTAGGCGAATTCTTTAGTATTCAATCAGTGGAGAAAATAAAAGAGCGAGAGAGAGAACAGGGCTTAATGGTCTCCCGCCGATATTGCGTTGCGCGGCTCCCGACCAAAATGATGAAAGAAGGCGCCCACCTCCCGCGAGACCCCAAATTTCCGGTGCTGGGCCTTTCGAAATGCAGCCAACAACAAATATATAAAATAACCAATAATCAGAAAAATTCAGCCATCTACAAGATTAATTTTTTAATCAACTTTATAAGGAAATTTGATATCGGTTATAAAAATAAAAAAAAAAGAGTTTTAGTGGAGCATATTTTTCAATTCAGTAGATGGACGGATGTAAAAAACATTTCCATCGGGTGCTGGAATAAATGCAGCACATAAGGAGAGAGAACTTTATTTTTGTTATTTAACGCTCTCCGAGTCGATTAAAAAAGAAAGATAGTGAGAGAAGTGAAAAAAAGTTTCTTTACAGTTCTCCTTGAATCGATTTATAAAGTTGATTCAAAGTTTCCTAGCCATTAAAATAAGAAAACGATACAGCTAAAAACACGATTATTTTTTTCTTCGCATTTTAACTTAGAGAGGAGTCGTGGAAAGTTTGTTTCTCTCCACTTATACCGTTAAATCCACGGAAATCCTGTACAGCCCGAAATAAGAAAAAGAGTCTAAATTTTCCTTGAAAAAAAAGAACTTTTTTATTCATAACTTTCCAGAAATAGTATACAAGAGAGAATGGGATCAAATTGATTTTAAGAATTGAGTGATATACAAGAGACATCGTTACATAAATTAGAGACTATTATACTCAAAATAAAATGGAATTATAATTATAATTACACGTACCAATTTTCAATAGGATGAAATATGAATTGAAAATTGGATCATTCTTAGAAAACAAAAATAGCTGCGTTTGAACAAAAAAAAATACAATTTATTTCCCATCTCCGTTTTCCATACATAGCTACCGGCAAAAAAAAAAAAGTCTTGTTTATTTTTTACAAGTATAAAGTCTTGTTATTCCAGTATGCAATGAAGCGCGTAACGATTCCTTCCGGGAGCCTAGGAGATTGAAACAGAGACAAGATTTTGGGAGAGAGCGAGAGCTAGCGCATTATTCAAGATCCTTGTCGGCTGAACAAGACACTTTTCTTTCTTTTCTTTCTTGTTACGACGTGGGAGGAAGAAAAAAAAAGGATCGAGTGAGAATGTGTTCGTGACGGCCCGGATGCTCCCGGCTTTCCCCGCTCCGACGGTCCGGCAGCTCAGCTACATAAAGCAGCGGGCGGGCGTTTCATCAATCTCCTGCAGACTTTGTCGCGCCGACTCTTCTTCTTCTTTTTTCAATCTTCCCTCTTTCATGTTGATGCTCTCTTGGCTTGGCTGTATATAGACTGTCAGCGCGTTACATCTAAACCCCTTTTTTCGTTATATTGACCACAATGTGTCGCTGCAAAAACAAGCCGGAAAAAAGCTTATGGCTGCTGTCAGCGACTTATAGAGTTCCTGAAGAAACGATCACTAAGCTGTATATTAATGTCGCTCTGTTTCACTTGAAATATATACAAGAATATGAGAAGAAGAAGAAGAAGGGAAAACGTCAATAATCCTAGGTGGATATAAAGGGAGAAAACGGCGGAGAAACGACTTGGTAGTACTTGAGACGGAGGGCGAGAACCGAGTTGTTGAGTATTGATCACACAAGAGAAACCCCAGGGAAGGGGCCTTGGGGAGGAGCTCATTAGGTCGGCATTATGCAGATCGCTTCCTATTTTTAGTGAAGGAAAAACAGTGAGCGTGCGGATCTTCCATCGTCAAAAAGTATAAAATGAGGGAAACAATCTGCTTTAGCTCTAAAAAAATTAGAAAAATCTGCAACTTTTTTTAAAAGCAGAAGAAGGACTAGTTTTTATTTTTATAAAAGTGGAAGCAGTTGGCGCTCTCTCCCCTGCCTATCGATCCGTCTCGGAGAAAACAAAATAGGGGAGCGGCCGGAACGGCGGCGACGGCGGTTACAGCGCGCCGCACCAGACAATGAAAATCCGGACGCAATATTGACCCGCGTCCTTGACGCCTTCATTCTTCTCCTCCAAGCTTGTATAACATTTAGAAGGAAAAAAAATGATTGAGAGAGAAGAAATTCAATTTTTTACCCCAAAAAAGTTAATAATAAACATGCGCAACGGGAAAAAATCGATTGGCCTGATTATTCTACCCTGCTGGGCAGGGCAGCTTTTTGAATCTCGCCCTTTGGGGAATATTAATAGCTCCATGGATGAAAAAGGGTATAGGACGACGGTGTCGCTCTATAGTTTGGAAGAATTAGCAGGTTCATCCATCATATAAAAGCACAATTTTTTTCATGTTATAAATCATATCAAAATATATATATATAAATGTATACCATTTTTTCATGTTACATGATGGGATCATCACTCATTCCGAATCCAACTTAACGTCTCGTTATCTTCATTTTTTTTTTAAGAATTCAAATTAACTTGATAATCGCACAAAGGTGACAGAAGATCATCTATTTACTTTTATTTAAAAATGCATCGTTTTTTGTAGTCTATGTGAAGAAAGGAAATTGTTATTCAAATGAGGAGGAATTTAAAATTGAATATCGTCTCTATATAGAGTGATGTCATGTGCGGTTCGATCCCGCTTGGTAGATATATATATAATAATAATAATAAATGTCAGCTCCAGGTGAATAGAGAGAGGGGAAAAAAAAGAGAGAACGTGAGGGAATGAATCAATCGAGCTTTACAGAGCTCAAGGAGGCCGCGCAGGGACGCCAACACAAAATTGACGTTATATAAATAGGAAAACGAATAATAAAGAAAAGAAGAAAAAAAAATCAATAAATCCTTTTTAGGTAGCCAATTTTTCGACGGGAATATTGACATTCTCGTCTCTCACAAGTCACCATAAAGGATATATAGTCATTCAAAGGAGTTTAAAGCCCTAAATGGATGCGGTCATTCCTTGAGTAGATCCTTTACGTTTAGGGGGTCATATATATCCTTGGCCCCTTTTTTAACTAGGAGAAGTGGGAGCTCTTTGCTGATGTCAACATCTCTCCAGACGAGATCCTGCCACACCAGGCAAGGTTCACTCAACAAAAGAGGCCAACTAAGGAAATGCAGGATCGACACAATCCTTATATACTGCGCTCCTCACCGCATGACATGATTTCAAGTCGAATCCTCTGCTTCTTGCTTCTTCTTTTTGTTGTTGTTAAGGCGTTCTCTGAGCTCCGTCAAAAGATGTGCTCGTCTGGCACTTCGTCGATCCTTCGTCGTGCTCCCTGCAATCAGCACACTCGGCTCTCCTGCCCGTGGGATTTCAGCCATCGAACTGGAAAATAAAAATCAATAAAACACATCTTAAAAGAACTATATAACGTCTTTGTATTTTGTAACGAAAGAGTTGACATTTTATTGTAAAGAAGACTTCTTTTTTTTTTACAAAGCGGGAACAAGTGGACTGTAAGAGTAGATCTAATTGAAGAGAAAGGTTGGATCCCAGCTACACTAACTTGAGTATGAAGTGAGAGGAAAAAGTCATTTGGAGGAACCATTTCTCTTATTCAAGATTGAAGAATAATTGAGGATGCTGAGCAGCGTCAACTTGGGCATCAGTGGCATCAATTAATCAAGTCGCTGAACCACTTCAAGTTCTTGTTCATTTCCTACTGCTGATTTAAAACGTTTTCCACGTCCCAATTAGAGGGAACGAACCAACGAACGTTTAATACACTCTAGCACAAATTATTTCTCAATTAGTTGCCTTCGTGAAATCAAGTAGGCAGAAAGCTTTTTGAAACACACAAAGAAAAGAAAAGAAAAGGATTCTCTTAATTACAAATTGTAAGGCTCGAACGAGTTTCAAACCTTAATTAAGCCCCCATTTGAGGGATAAGGAAAAGTTTGATGTAGGACAGAAACAAAACAGTATTATCATCTTAATACAACTATTGATTGATATTGGTGTGCTGAAAAAAGATGGCAGCAGGGTACACAGAAGAAAAAAAACATATCAAGTGGCCGCTCAGCAGGTGATCCTTTTCCTCTCCACAAAGTTTGCGAAAATACAAACCAAGTCGTAACATTATTAAAACTTTGAAGCTTAATTACAAAAGTAGGCGTAATAACAAGATGAATTAGATCATTGATGGTAATACTACTCACAAAATGTAAGGCATTGAAATTTCAGTTCAAAAACATATTTTTCCACGATATTATTGATTGATATAGAAATAAGGAAAGCATCAGCCATTATGTTCTCCGACAAAACTGTCATTTCCGCCAAATTGACTATCCCTTCGCCGACACATTTGTAGTGTGGTAAAAGTGGTGAATGTTTCTAGTAAATCGTCTGGACCTCCCCATTTCCATCTTTTGAAGCGCTCTCTTAAAGAGGACGATGACAGTTGTAAATAATGGGGCAACCGACAGCCCACAGTAGAGTTTTCCACTGTATATAGGCGAGCGCTGCTCCCGGAATCAGCAGCTGCACGCCCCATTAGGTTGCCTCCCCGCCTACCCATAAGTGACTCGTTACGATCCCCGACATTCAAGAGAACATATCTTTTCGACCGCCGCGATTGAAGACGCTTTCAGGCCTTTCACTGAAAGTCAGTCGTCACGACCTCTTCTTTTCTCTCTCGAAAATAAGTGATATGGAACTGTGAGATGCGCTGCTGTTGCTGCTGCCCGGCAACCCATGATGATGGTTCCCCTGGCAACCATTCATGCTGCTGTGGTGCAGAATTTACCCTTGTATCAAAGAATTTCTGTTGAAACAAGTTATGGAATCTCCCGCTTGTTCAATAGCAAACATTCCCAGAGAGTAAACACGCACACACAAACGTATAGGAGCAGGGGAATCATATTGAGTTTGATTCGTTTACAAGTTTTCAGTGCTGTTTACCGAGTCTCTCTCTCTCTCTCTATGTATATATATACTATCTCTGTTTAGATTCCAATCTATAACTCAATTTCCAAGCCGTCCACGAAATGCATATTACATAAAGTGAAAAAAAAAGTTTCCTTCTACTCTTTTGCATTTGTATTTCTATTATTATTATGATATATCCAGCAGGATCGTTTATTTCATGCGGACCATTGAACACAATGCATGTCCCTCTACTCAAAAAAAGGCGAGAGATAAGGGCGGGCCCTTTTTCGAGCTCCTTCTCTGCCACATAAGGAATGATGCAGTGCACCTCTGCTGCCAGCAGTTCCAGTTCCAGTCCCAACTTTTATTCGATTATTATTCAAGAGAGGTCGCACAGCTATAGCTAGTTCTAGCCTCTGTGTGTGATCATATTGCCTTATCGGCCTCTGGTGACTTTCCTGCGGTCCCCATGATTTATACGCACAGTAGAGGAAGAAAACTCTTAACAAGGCGAGCTACGCTTCTATAGATAAGAAGGACGATCCTTTCTCTTGTTCCCAGAGAAGAGATGGATGATCTCTAGCAGCGGCAGCAAGAGTTGGACTGGCCTTAACGAGTTCCCCCTTAGCAGTGACACATGTATAATGCTGCTGCAGAGGCGCAATCAACACGCGACGACCGCCGAGCTAGCCGACGACAACGTACATCACGGATAAGGCCGGGCGACCATAAATATAACAAGGTTCCGCCCACTCTGTCCTGATGAACACTCAATCAATAAAGAGAAGGACAACGACATCACGTCACAACGAGAATTATATACATATATATATATATAATATGTATCTAGCTTATTGTGTACTGCTAGGATCAATCCTAGCTGCACTGCGGCAGCTTTCATTCAACTTGTTCGCAGATACAGTACGCGTACATCCTTTGAAGATGATGAAATGAGGGCAAGCCTTTCATATATATATATATATCTTTGAATCAGAATCAAACAAAAGATTTGGTGTGCGATGCACGTCGTTATTATCGCAGGATCGATCACAGCTGTACATTGTGCTGCTGCTACGCCGGATCCTTCCAAAGTGCTGACGAATGCGCAACTTATCAAGAACTCGACTCGTAATTGATTGAATGCGGTGGTGCTTTTTTGTGTGCTGTGAGCCCTTTTATTTTTTTGATCCTTTACAAAATAAGATATTGGATTAGAAAGGCCCTTTCATGAAAGAGGATAGGAATCAACAATACGTGATGTAGAATCTTGTGAAATAATAATAATAAAAACAGGTTTTTTTTGGAAATGGCTTCGTTTTGTGAAGGATCCTTGGAAGGATTGGAGCGGATCCAATTACGTGACTCAATTGCTGGAAGAAGAAGAAGAATCCCAATCGATTAAAACGCATCAAAAGACTTGGACGGCGTGAGCCTTGAAATCACTGGCGATGATCTCCATGTCCCGTGTGACGATCAATCCCGAAATCCAGCTGAACTGACCATGGCCCGTTCCTTTGGAGCCCAGGGATCTCACAAAGTTGCCGTTCTGCCGGAAAATTTGGATTCGTCCGTTTCCATTGTCTCCAACAAGAACAAAACCTTTTAAATAAAAAAATTGGAAAAATTCATTTTAAAATAACAATAATAATAACACGGAGAGTAATAGGAAAAGACCAGTTAACGGCGGATCCCCCATTCCGCTTTTTAGTGACACATAAAGCAAGGCCGCTACGTAAGCGTAAAGTAATTTATGTCGACGAAGCTGACGTATTTCTCTCGTCTGACGATTAAGGCAATTTTTACGGGCAACGCTGTAATGTAGTAAAGAGACTTATTCTCTCCCTTTTTTTCTAGCCCAGCAGCACGGACGTGAATTATAAAGGCTCGGATGGACGGGGAAAGGAAATGGTTCTCCCCCTCTTTATGTAACGATCCGGCAGGATCGCAACGGGCGGACATTATTATGTTGGAATATAAAAGGGGAGAAAAAAAAATAGGAGAAGCAGGCGGTTAAGGGAGCTGCTCCCGCTATTATAAGGAAGCGGCGGATGGAAAAATGGAGAGAGCATACATATATACCTTTGTCGTCTATAGCGATGGACTCTGGCTGCTGGAATTGCCCGCGCTGAGTCCCGCGGTTCCCGAAAACGATGAGCCGCTCCCCGCTGAGGGCGTTGAAGACTTTAACTCGACAGTTGCCGGAATCGCAGACGGCCACACGAGTTCCATCCGGAGATACCTATAGAAGACGAAGAAGAAAAAAGTGAGTAGTATTGGACAGTCCGTATCTCATCCAACAAGTTGGATTATTTCTAAGCTAAAAGTCGTACCGTGACTCCAGTAGGCTCATTGAATTCCCGCTTCGTGTGAAGTTTACCTCCCGGAAGAGTCACATGAGATAGCATGCCTAACTCTCTTAGGTACGCTCCATGTCGATCCAGAATCTATCCCAAAGGAGTAACAACAAGACAGAAAATGAGTTTTAAAAAATATGAAACAGTCTGCAATTCAGTTTATCATTAAGTATTTAAATTAAAAACTAACGAAAACAAAAGGAAAACACATTATAATGTCTTATGTAGAGAAAAATACAAATCGATAAGGAAACCATCAGGAGCTCTATACACTCCCAGAGTCTTGTCCCATTATTATTGATGATGAGGAAACGACGTACTTGGATCCGGTCGTTGCACGTGTCGGCTACGTAGATGAGTCCCGTCCGGGAATCACAGGCGATGCCTTCTGGAGAACGGAAATGTCCCGGTGAAGACCCTTTCGTCCCAATCTGTCGGACGTGTGTCCCTTCTCTGTTGAAAACTTGGATGCAGTTGAGCCATTTGTCTACATCATCATTAAAACAAAATCTTTTAGATATATATAAGAGAACATTTTCGCATCGATCCTGATGATGACAACAAGACGTCGAGCAAAGACCTACTTTGACTTTCAAATGAATTCCTATCTAGCTTCGCCGGAAACAACAACAACAACATCTTGTTTCCATCCTGCGGAAATGAATAAAAAAAGAAAAACCTCGAGCCGTCCCTTTCGCCTATATGCCCTAAACGAGATGTAGATTGGATGGAGAGAGTGCTCCTTCTATAGCTCGCGGTTCCTGTGTACACCATATACTTTTTAGCCCAGCTCTCTATATGCCCCCCAAGGGAGGTATAACTGAACCACTCCCGCCTTTTTTTTCTGGCGTCGGCTTGCGTCATGGACTAATCGAGTTAAGACTTCTAATGATGGTTTCGAGGCAACAGAGAAAGAAAAAAAAAAAAAAAAAAGATCAGCTAAATCAAGCGAGTCGAGTCTCTCATTAACAGCCAGAAAGGATCCATTATGATGATCACCTGTGACGTAGATCTCTTCGCTCACGACGGAGATGGCGATCCCGAAAGGACTGAGGAAAGTGCCCGTTACCTGCAGAACAATAGAAAAGAGGAAGCTGGTCATTAAAAGTTATCGATCCTGCCAGCATATAGATAGACAAAAGGGGTAGATATATTTACGCTGCCATCCTCGCCGGATCGATAAGGACTTCCCAGAGATTTCAGGATCCGACCGCTCGTCCTGTCCACGACGTAAACGCGATGACTGTCGGTTGAGACGACGTACAGTTCAGTAGGGGTCCAAGGGGAGACGGCAACCCCTGCCGGTCTTTGAACGTTGGAAAGCCGCTGTTTAGGGTTACCCGATTTGGACCTAATCAATAGAAGAGCTAAGGATTTTTAAGGATCCATCGAAAGCGGTATAAACTCTCTTTTTATTTTCGAAGCGGGAGTTGGCAGTAACTTTAATATCAACTGGAAAGGACGTACAAGAGGCACGTCCCTGTCGTTTTATGGGCACGTGACATACGAGGTTATAAAGAGAGGTAAAAACCCGTAAAATAAGGAGGGACCCCTGGTGGTCAAATACATATATATATAAATATATACCGGTAGACGAAGGCTTGTTCATCCGCTGTCTCGGGCAAAGGTGTTGGCAGTGGCTTCCTGTCGCCAAGAGATGTAACAGCCTCCGTCGAGGATCGTGAACCCGGCGGACCAGGAAAGGTTCCGTCGAAAGTGACACGACGCGTAAGTGGCGGATGCGGAGCAACTCTCCTGCGGATCTCCACTTTTTCTAATGGTGATGGATCTTCTGTAACAGATAAAAGAAAAGAGAGATTACATCAACAAGTTATAAGAAGGATAACTCTTTTAGGTCTTATATATATATGCTATTCTTTTTATACGAGTTTTTGTATATAAGAATCATAAAAAAATGAGGAAAAAATTGTTACTCATGAAACTTTCAATCATAAATGTCCGTGAGGGAAACACGCAATGTTTACTCGCATACCCCCATTACTCGACATAAAGAAAACATTCAATAAGAGTGTATGAGAGAAATTGTTCAACATCAAGTGAAAAAAAGGGCGAAAAAAAAAAATCTTGAGAAAGAAATCTTTAAGTGCCGAGCCAGAGGCGCCCCTATTGATTTTGTCGCGTGTAGCGTGCGTGCACAAGTACCGTCTGCCGGTCCCGCTGATGGCGGCGTCTCTTCCAAAGGGGCCATTTGCTCCTGACGAGTCAGGGCCAGCTCCTCCTCATCGAACGTGATCCGGCCTGCGGAGGCCGATGTGCTACACAGGCGAGCCTCTTCTAGAATTTTTCCCGCTCTATTGAACACCTCTTCTACCTGTGAAAAAATAACGATCCATATTATGTAAGGAGGAAAATGTGAATTTAAGAATATTACGTCGGCATCGTCTTTGGATCCAGCGGCCAGAACGTCACTCATGAGCTGCTGGATGTCGCTCAAACGGCTCGACTCCGCTTGACGCCATATTTCGAGCTCAGCGAGGAGTTTATCCTGCTTTTCGCAGAGCTGCTGAACACGGATCCCTACGGCTGCCTGGATATTCTCTGCCAATTTCGTACTCCTTGCCTGTAGTGTAATATACAAAGCGATCCCATATGAATGATTGTTATTATTCGGGAAGGATATCATGTTTTATGAGCGTTTAGCGGGAAAAAGGAGCAATATGCGAGCAGGATTCCTCCGGGGATCTTTTTTAACGATCACCCAAACCTAATTTATGGTGGCATTGTACTATATAAAAAGATTTGGGTCACTTCGGGTTTTTGTTTATATTTCCTATATTACTTTGGATTCTTCTTTGAGTAAAGAAAGGCGCTGATCTTCCGCGGCAAGCTCTCCGGCTTTTACAGTCCAAAGTGCCTTCATATCAACAACGTGCGCTAGATGGCAGCTCTTGCAAAACAACTGAAAGAAATAAAAATTCAAATTTTGTTGTAGAACTTGAGTCATTCTTTCTCCCAAGGACATAAAAGTTATAAAAATTGACATTTATCCCATCTAGAAAAAAAAGATAATCCCATTATTCACCTGATAACAGTGACGGCACGGATCAGACAGCGGCGGTTCGCTGCACTTGGAACAAGATCCTTTCTTTGAAGTGTCGGTCACGGTTTTAGCAGGATCCTGCTGGGCTTTACGGATCGATGAAGTTGGGGATCCTGCAGTGCCTGACTTGATGGACTCGAGAAACGCTTGGAGAACGATGTTGGTGGGCAGGGCTCCGACACCCTCCCGAGGAACAATTACTTCAATCCGGCAGCTAGGGCAGGTGATGAGAGGAGAATTTGGTTTGATGCAATTCTGAAGGCACACCAGGCAGAAGGTGTGTTGACATGGAAGCTAATTTGAATCAGAATTAAATTACTAAAATGTAGATAAGAATTTTTTTTAAAATATGATCTCATTTCTATATCATCGTAATAAAAGTGACACAGTCACGTGAAATTAATCCACCGTGTTGTAAACATAAAAGTTTTTCAGAAGATTAAGGTTGTAAATACAAATAAATGAAAGTGAGTGACGCGATGTAGAATTATATTGCATATGATGACGATTCATCATTGAGTTTTATTATTTGGCTACTGTTATTATACTATACGTATTATCTGTTATCATACAGTAATTTCCCTTTTCAACATATTCATGTTTACGACATATTTGAATTCTAAATAGAAATAGGTGATGAAAAGATTGAAAACTATGTCATTCCATTCCGGAGAAACCGGTCCCCATCAAATAAAAGACTATAAACGGACACTTATGTAATGTAACCTGTTTCTTTGTTATACCATTGTAGGACGCCTTAACTGTTCCAGACAGATGGCACAGATGATTAAATCGCTGAGAGACTGCTGCTGTTGTGATGAAGATGATTTCTTGTTGTGGACGGCGCTGTTCACTGTGGCAGACCTCACCAGTTTTTGATTACGGCCATTACCGGCCGTTTGTTCCTGCACAGTCGCTAACGGCATTTCTTCTTCAAATTCGAGAGAAAGAAAAGAAAAACTTTTATTAGAAATGATGAAAAAGAAACATCTGAAACTTTACTAGCCGACACCTAGGAAGGGAATAAACTGCATTAGGAGAAAGTTTTATCATGTAATATGTAAAAGATCGTGTAGGAGTATAAACAGTAGTATAAATATGCAACATCCCACACTATCTTTATCATTTCGAGATAACAAAAAACATCTCGTCTCAACTGCGTTCGTCACTATAATTATTAGGTACACTTTGGACCAGGAAACTTTAGAATTTTTATAGTGTACAAGAGATGCAACAAAAAATAACTTTGTTATTCAAATATTGACAAGATTGTCTGGGACAAGATTTTTATCCGATATAAACGTTTTTAGAAATTTATAGGAAGATTTTATCAAGTCATTTTATAGCCGCAGTAAGTGCCACGGTCGAGGATTATTACTTGATAACCATATAGTATAATGTAACATTAGTTTTTAGGTAAAAAAGTTTTAGTATGCGCTCCTAAAAATTCAAGTTCGTGTCCAAAGCAGCATTCAAAAGAATCGTAAAAATAAAACTTGCACAGTAGACTGCAAAGATATGAGCACAACATTTATAAATATCCATTCAAAAGCAGTTTCCAAATGTCACAGACAATTTTAGAGTCGATAGTCCTCCACCAGAATTTCACTTGAGCGTAATTTAATCAAATGTTACCGTATTCTTTGAGTAGTTGTTTACCTTCATGTCGTCATAGTCGGCTGTATAGCTCCGTCGTCGAGCAGAGTTTGCATTACAAAACACAAAGTGGAGAACGAAAATGATTTTTGGTTTTTTAAAATCGAGTCCGTCATATGTAAATTTTGTAAGTCGTGTATTCTTTTCTTCAAATCACCAGCAAAGGGGAGAAAAGAAAGATGGGCAATCAACGTATTCCTATACTATCATCATCAATAATAACGTGGAAAACAAACAAACAAAATTTTAAAAAGTCACCGTGTTGCGTACTTTTGAGGGAGCAGTTTTAGTCGGATTTTACAACATGATGGTTTTAGATTTAAAATTAATGGGCTATTACTGTCAATCAGGGTGATGTCACTGTTTTTCCGGTCTTTCTTCGTTAAACACGGACGGCATGTTTTTTGTAAAAAATAATAACTCGTTTTGAATACTTATTCGTTCGTTTACGGTCTTAACATTTTATATATATGTAAGAATATATATAACTTATTTTTTTTTCAAACAAGGAAGAAAAGTCTAACAACTGGAGATTAAAAAAAGGGGGCGAAAAGAGACGCTTACTTGTGGGTACAAAACACACGAATAAAAAGAACCAAAGGATGAAACCGTTGGACAAAGGTACTTTAACAAAAACCATTACGGAATAACAAAAGGAAGGAAATGAGATACTACTAATTTCACCTTCCTTTCTTAAGACCCTTTACTTTACACAGAATAACAAAAACAATTCCAAAATATAATCAGCAGATCAACAAGGAGAACGAAGGGGCACCAAATGTATATAGGAATTAATAAAAAGGGGAATGGGCAGCACAACCTAATAAGACACACCAAATAAAAAGTCCTAAAAAAAGTTTCGAATTTTTTTCTTCTCTCCGAGTATTAGATAGCTTTTAAATGCTTTCGAGTGGAAGAACGGTATATTGCGTAACTTAACGGGAGTAAAAATTTAATGTGGTAATCAGTCGATTTCTTTTTCAAAAGTCGAAATGTCCACGGTCGGAGGATTCGTTGACGGGAGTAAATTTACAATTTTAATTGATTAACTAATTTTTTTAAGGATAAAAAAAAAAGATACAAAAACGCAACGTATAATAACATGAGCAAAGCTCGTAGTATAACGACAAAAAGGAGGAAAGATAAGAAAAAGGCAAAAAAAAAAAGTATTTATGAGTGTCACTATCAACCATCATTATTATTATTAATTATTTGGTAGCTGCGTCAAAGCCTGTGTTTTTCGTGTTTTGTGCGTTTTGAGGTTTACCTCTATTGCTCTTCGATGCGAATTCGTTTGCGTAGAGTATCGTTGTTAGAGGCATTCGGCGGCTCAGCCGTCATCACTTTCAGCCGAGAACCGCAGACTTCCTGTCCGTGCAGAGTCTATAATGACCCGACCACAAGGAACATAAAAAGAATAGAACAAAAAAAAAAAGACAAACGCAAGATTGGTAAGAGGATGCACGTTGTTTTCATTATCAAGGACGTAAAGAGTTAGTGACGGAATATCATCAAATGCTTTGTGGTTAGTAACAAGTATGACTATCAACTTGACTCACCATGAGTGCTCTGTCAGCCGAATCTTTGTCAGCATACTTGGCATAGCCACAGGAGCGTCCGCCCAGCATATAAACGTCGATGAGATGCCCAAAACGGCCGAAAATGTCTTTCAATACGTAGATGGGAGGCGGTGTGGGCTGACAAACGATGAATAACCTGCCAGGAAAAGAGTAATGAATCAAACTCTCTCTTAAAGATTCAATGAAAAAATAGGGCACCTTTCACCAACTGGAGAGTCCATTGGAGCCAGCGGTTGTGGAGTAGGCAGTTTCACAGAGCAGTAGGAAGGATCGTAAGTCTCGCCCGTGTAGTTGTTATTCGTTGGCGGCTGATTTGGAGATAAAGGAATGCCTCCTTGGGCTGAGAGAGCTCCAAGCATTTCCAAGTGACCGATGAGCTCGCTCCGTTCATCCGCACCGCCGCCGTTTCCATTGACGACGTGTTTGGAAGGTGACTGGCCCAAGAAGCCCTGACTTAGTCCGGCTGCTTGGATTAAGGAAGTGGCCTGAGCGATCGTCTCTGCCAGAGTGGCCAGATTGGTGTGGAGGGCTGCCGTTCGGACGGCGTTGGGTGCGCCCATGAGACCGTGGTAAGGCGCCGATACAGGCGAAGGATTCGTTGTGGGTACAGATTGGAGGCCACCTCCCGTTTCGAGGCCACTTTGATGACCGGGAAGACCAGATAGGAAAGGTAGTCGGGCACCATTCCCGCCGGGAGACATGCCCATCACTCCTTTTAAAATTAAATGAGAATAATTATTAGAAAGAAGTTTAAAATACGATAAATTTAATTGAGTAAATAAAAACCTGGATATTGGACAGAACTGGGAACGGAATTTGAGAGTTGAACTTGTGGTGCGCTCCGGCAAGGCTCTGGAGCGACGTAGTCGAATTTAACAATCAGCCGTTGACCTGGAGGGTACTCGAACCCGTGGAGTTTCTCTTTGGCGTAAGACGCTGCTTGAGCATTGTTATAAACGGCTGTGTATTGGCACCTTCCTTGCTGTAATAAAAATAAAACTTTTAGAATAACATGAACCAATTTTATATTATTAGTTTTTTATGTACCTGCCGGTTCTTCGTGTCCCTCTTCTCGCAGTAGTCGAGGCCAGGAATGATGTCAAACAGTTTCCACAATTGGTCTTGATTGACTGAGGAAGACGCTACAACTGCCAAGCGAGAATAGCCATCGCCACCACCACCTCCACCGCCTCCACCAGCATTAGGACCACCGTTGCCGGCAGACTGATGGTTCTCGTAAGGAAAGACATCGTAATTGCTGGTCGTAGACGAGGCACTACCGACGTTGGACTGAGAGCTGTCGGCATGGGCCGGTTTAGGTGGCCGAGGATCAGCAAAGACGGGCTTGAAGGCTCTTTCACAACTCTCAAAAGCTTTGGCTGTGTGAGACACGCGGTGGTATTTCACATAGGCGAAACCCTTGCTCTCTTTCGTGTTCTTGTCCTTGACGATGGAGACGTAGTCAATGTCACCAAACTGGGAAAAGTGGTCCCTCAGCTCTGAATCACTCATGGACTTGGGCACCACGACAAAGAGGCGCAGTAGCCTCTCCTCCTCATTTGAGTCCCTCCTGGAGCCCTGCTCTCGACTGTGGGCGATGAGCACTTTCAGTGGTCGGGGGTGATTTCCTATGCAGCGCCCATTCATTTCTTCCATGGCCATGGCCGCCTCAGAGGTTTTGGAGAATTTTATGTAATGCCACCCCTAAAACATGAAAAAAGAGTCATGAAAAGTTACCATAAACATAATTATAATAAATATACTCATTATCTTATCAGTAATAAGCAATATATACTTTTATATTGCTACTATTAATGGCACGAGCCAAGATAAGGATTCATTTAGTTAGGCACAGAATGGGAAATTTAATTTAGTTGCTCTATTTTCACCTTTGGGTTCTCCTGTGGTCCGATCCTTGACCATCCATATCTCTTCAATGGTCCCGAATTTGTGGAAGGCTTCACGGAAATCTTCCTCCGTGACGGATTTGCCACACACGATAAAAAGTCTCGAATTAGGGGGGTCATCCTGTTTGTTTTCTGCTTTTAACGCAGGATGAGAATCCCGATGGAAATCACCAGACGCATTTGGCTTCCGATCAGCCATTTTGCATCCAGACTTTCAATTCCTCCGAAAAAGAGTGAGAGGAGAAAGGGCTGAAGAGAATAAAAAAAAACACAAGAGAAAAAAGGAAAAAAAAAACTTTCTATATTTTGGTGGGACAGCTACGTCATCGAGTCGTCTGCCAAAAAGGGTGGTGCGGCGATGCCAAATGGTTGATTTATAATGCCGCGGTTTTCAAATAGAGTCAATAATTTATGGTCATCGGATATGCGCACCGTTGAATCAGGTCAAATAATCAGATAGTGAGATCAATACTACACTAGCACACTATATTCTAATCTTATGTTGGATTAGGAGTGAACTCATTAAAACACTACATATTTGTGCTGCTACAAATAGAGTTTTACCCTTAGCAGTGGAGTTTCTATTTCTATTTGGATTTTTAATATTTTTTTCGAAAAATTTTATGGACATAACACCATTTTTCGTTATAATAAGTTTTCAAGAATATGTATTTTACAGCTGAATATACATGCTGAGAAATTTCTAAAATAAAAAATAACTAAATTATACAATAAAAATGAAATAACAAAAACGTTTGGCCTGGATTAACAGTTGTTGCACGCAATAGACTCATCTATTATCATGGTTGTGTTGCCACAGTATCAAGTTATCAGGTCCATCCGTTCGTCGACGAGAAACCTTGTGTTTTCAAGCGTGCTGTTTTCTCTCAATCAAACTATTTTTCTTTAAACAAATCTAAAATAGCTATTTACGTTTTCGTTTCCCCTTTCATTTTTATAAATGAAAGAGGAATATATTTATTTATTTATTTTATACTTCTAAACTATGCTAGAAATAAATTAGAAGTTAAAATAATTTTTTTCTTCAATTAAGACAGAAGGCGATTTACAATTCAAAAGTCATTTATTTCATTTGATATTAATAAATAAGGCCCATATTAATTACATTTCTCTAAAATAATTTTTTAAGGCGGAGCCCATCGAACTAGACCGCTTGTCGGATCAGCTTCATAAGAAGTCCTATTCGTTCTTGATGGATCAGTTATTAAGTGGAAAGTAAATTTCTGAAAGAAATTGACAAAAATCTTTGAAAAGAAATATTTCCGTCTTGGCCAAACGTTCTCCGATGCAAGAGCGCCTCCCTATTAAAAATGTTAATATATAATGAAAAAAAGAATGCTTTAATGTTAAAAGTTACCAGTAGAAAAGGGAAAGAAGCTTTCATTATTCTATCGAAGTTGACCTTCATCCAAAAAGTGTTCCGGATAAAACTCTTCCGGCTTCTTCCAGTACTTTGGATTCCGATGACTGCCTCCCAAGAAAGCACCCACCATTGTACCCTGTGTATAAAAATTATTATTGTTACATTCTGATTTTGAAATGTTAGACTTTATCATGCGTGTAAAGTTTATACTCGAGGAATGAGAAATCCTTGAAATACAACGTCCCTTTCATTGTTGCATCGGAAATTACCAAAGGGTACTAGATCAGCGAAACGTTGAACTTCCATAATTACTGCTGTTGTATAAAGCATCCTTTCCAATTAAAAACCTTCATTAGTTTCTACGCATCAATTATGTTTACTTAATTACTTTGTTTATAAATACCTGGCTTGATCATCAGGAGTCACGTGACCGTTAGATCCGATAATCTGATAAATCTCTCTCCGTATTTCGTCTTGAACTGTTGGATTGCCGCTGATGAGAAGGACGGCCCAACGAAGGGTGCTGGATGTCGTCTCTCCTCCAGCCACAAAGAACTCCGCAACGGCAGCCAAGAGTTCAAGATCCGTGAAACAAGAATCAGGACGTTTAAGTTGTTCAATCAAAAACAGGTCTATAAAATCGCGAGGATTTTCAGGATCCAAGCACATTCTGTGCTCTTCAATCTGCTCCTATGAAATTGTTATTTAGTACTCCGAAAGAGTACCAGTAAAAGTTGTAAAGTAAACCTTGGCGTAATTGGCAGAGAGGTTGGTAGTCTCAATGACCGAATCCTCTCCAGTTATCCAACCAGGTAATAGCTTGATTAGCCAAGGAATGTATCCTAATGGTTTTTAACCTCCTACCAACTCAATATTTTTGTTGGTTGGTACTTGGTTCAGAAGCGCCGTACCCCTGTTCTTGCGCATAGTAATATGTTTGTATTTCTTTTTAGGGCAGCGGGTATGTCTTCTTAAGACTTAAGACTTGAGAAAAAAATATTGTCGGCCACAGATAGCAAATGAGGAAAGAGCCAAAAAACATGTATTTACCGCTTAGCCTGTCAAACACAAAATAAATAAATCGTGAAATCGTTTTTAATAGCAGGATTCGTCTGCTAGTGTGCACGTTGTGTCCATGTTGTTTCAAGAACCGGCAGCGAGGGCGTGATTAAATATATAATATGGGCGTTAAGGTATGATTTTAAAAAACATTCAGTCATTTTAACACCTAATTTTATGTGAATTTGAAGGTTGGTATCATTGGTGGGTCAGGATTTTACAAGATAGACAGTCTTGTTGATCCAGTAGAGAAAACTGTCACTACTCCATTTGGAGATCCCTCCGATGCACTTGTCACAGGAAAAATATCTGGAGTTGACTGTGTCATCCTTGCCAGGTATATCTTATTTATTGGCCCAATTAAATATTGTTATTAAATAGATTAAATAAGTTTATTTCATTTTACAACTTTAATTTCAGACATGGGCGCAAACATGGGATCATGCCCACCAACATCAACTACCGTGCCAACATTTGGGCTCTCAAGCAAGAAGGCTGCACTCATGTAATTGTATCCACTGCCTGTGGGTCCTTACAAGAGGAGATTGCTCCTGGTGATCTAGTCTTATTAGACCAATTTATTGATAGGTTGAAAAATATTTTAAGCTAGTACTCACATAATAAAGTTTCTAACTCACTATACTGGTTTTCTGATAGAACCACGAAGAGAGCTCAAACTTTTTACGACGGCACTAAAGAGGATATGCCCGGCATTTGTCATTTGCCTTCCGACGAACCTTTCTGCAAACAGACACGTTCCTGCTTACTACAGGCCGCTCAAGAATCCAACATTCCGATACATTCATCGGGGACTTGCATTACGATTGAGGGGCCTCGATTTTCTTCCAAGGCAGAGAGTCATCTCTTCAAATCTTGGGGCGCTCATGTTATAAACATGACTACTATTCCAGAGGTATGGAAAGAGAAAACTATTTACTCTGGAAAGCGCTCATAATCATCATTTTTTAAAGGTGGTTCTGGCTAAAGAAGCGGGGCTCTGCTACGCGGCAGTGGCCATGGCAACCGACTACTGACTGTTGGCACCCGCATAATGAGAAGGTCAGCGTAGATCTGGCCCTGAAAACATTTCGCGAAAATGTCGGCAAAGTGACTCAGGTTCTCTGCGCTGCTGTTCCCATAATCGCTAAACAGGATTGGACAGCAACAATTTCCGAGCTTAAGGTAGGCTACCCTTATTCCATCTATTAGTCGATTTTTTTCTAATTTTTTTTTCATGATTCAGGAAACCGTCAAATCAAGCATTATGCTATAATCCACACTGCTCATCTCTGCCATAATTCAATTTGAAAATTAGTGCAAATATTATCAATCAAGATTGTGTAATACGACACGATAACAGAGAGAGAAGGGATTACACTGAAAAATAACATCAACAATTGCCTCGGATCTGGTAGTTTCTTTATTACTTGCTTGACTATACACATGCACGATAATGTAATTTCTTTTGTTGAAAATGTTTGCCTCGGGAAAGGAGAACAACACACCATATAGAAAAGAGTAAGAAGGAATGTTGTTAACCAAACAAAACATAAATCCATCTGGAAAATAGAGAGAAGAAAGGGGGAAAATGAAATAAAGGGGGAAACAACAAGTCTATTTAAATGGTGGTTCCATATTGCGGCGCAGCATGGCACAAAGTAATAGCCCGAACCTTATATTTCTTTTAACCCTAGAGTTTCCCCGGCGCCTCAATCATATCCACATTAATTTTGTAGTAAACGTAAGGGTAGTACTCGGACTGGCCGAATACCAAACCGGGAATGTCGACGTTCTGATAAAAAAAAAATATATTAAAATCAATTAAGTACATCTTTAAATTAGAACTTCCCCATCAAAACTTACATCATGACCACTTTGCAATGAGGCGGTGTTATCCAGATGCATGTACAACTGGCTCAAAACTTCTCTCAAGCGCTTTGTTGATTTTTTGTTGGGCTGGAGCATCATCGCTTGGAAGTTGACGGGTAAACCGTAGCTATATGAAATATATATGATTCATTTAATACTTAAAGTAATCAAATGATAAATGGTTCACAATACACGTACCGGAGAACTGACTCGACAAACACTCTGAGGGCTTTCACGTGAACCCAGGCGGTGAATCCTTCACTGAAGTTCACTTTGAGCCATCTCACAAGAGGACCCTAAAGAGGATTCATCATTATTGACTATTTAAAAAACTTAAAATATGCGCTTAGAAACTCACAAATTGCTTCTTTTTATCTGTGGCTAGCTTGGTGATTTCGTTTTTGCCAGCAGCGAGCTCCTCCTCATTATAGGTAAAATCGCGAACGATGAATCTGCAAAGTTAACGGGATTCATTATTTACATTATTCTACAGATAAGTAAATATTTTTTTACTTGTGTTCGCGAGCATGATGTTTGTACTCGTCCACAACTTTTCGGAAGAGTGTGACTGTCACCAGGGCGCTTTCGCCATCCTGGGTAATAAGTTGAGATGAGCGCGGCACTACCATCGCAGTGATCTTTTCATATTTATCCCACCAGTCCTGAATAGTTGCCCTAATTTTTAAAAGCACATTAATAGCGGACAAACTAAAGGGACGTTTTTAACTATAAAACTTACTTTGGAACAATAACCAATAGAGTGACTAAATACTCGGAATCGAGAACAAAGTGTTCCTTCTTCACCAGCTCGCCCAAATTCCGCGTTACCAAGCTTCCACTGAAATGATAAAACATACAAAACAGTTAGATATATTGGAGTTGAATCCTCTCAATTTACAGAGCACTTACGTCTGCTTCTTCTCAAGGCTTTGGAGGTTGCCTTTCAAGTTGTTGTAAGCAACTGACTTTGACTTCAAATCAGCTTCAATCTGCCCCACTTGCTTGTTGATAATGTCAGCAATATTACGAAGTGACTGCTTGATGGGATACTTTGCCATATCCCACTGGAAGCGAGTCAAATAGTTCACCAAATCCACTGCAAGAGAAAGTAAAGTTTAACAGGAAATTTCAAAAATTAATTCAGCAGCTCTTACATCCATTGGCAAGCAAATTCTCAGCCAGTTTGTCTCGCTGATCCTCCAAGACCTCTCCAAGGTAGGCTGCTATTTTACGAGTCACAGACTCGACGTAGATATCCAGCTTTCCAAGATCGTCCGAGAGTCCCACCAATTGATCCAGAGTACCGACTTTTAAATCGGGGATGGCGAATTTCCAATTAGCTGACAAGTTGTGCTGGTTGTGGACGACATCATTGAGCTTGTCAAACGTCTGTTGACAGGTCTTGTCTCCCGGGGCAGAAATCAACCAGAATTCAGTCATCCTGTATCGCTGATTGCCCTATCTGAAATAGAAAACGAGCGTCCTTTATGCAAAAAGAAAAGAGTTGAAAACAGTGTAGAGAAAAACAATTTCACCTCTGTCACTCGGTAACTCCTTTGCCTCCAAAAAGTCACACGGTGAAGCCTCAGCTGATTTCAGTCTAGATCGGAGTCACATGATCTACTATCGATACATGAGTTTTAAGTATCGATTACTCACTCCAATACTTAGGCGCGCTTTTCGAAACTGCTATTGGGAAAAAGGTATTTATGAAGGAAAGAAATGTCATCTAGCACCGTACCTAACCGGTAAACACTATCTGTTCTTCAAAGTTCCTAGTACGATATAGCAAATAACGGTTCTGTTAAACGCATAATGAAAGGTGAATTAGATAGGTTATGTAAGTGACGACTTAAATAGACTAATAAAGAGTAAGAGCTATGATGGCCTTGAAAAGTTCAAGGGGTGATTCTTCAACACTCATGAAAAGGACACTCAACTCAAACATTTTAAAGTTTAACCGAAATCCTAACTGTTGATTGAAGTTCAACAGTGATAACGTATTTTCATTCAACCGCTTCTACATGTACTCTTGTCAGTTCGATTTAATATTGTTTACAATTGGACACCTTTGTGAGCCGGCAGCGCATTAATTACGCAGGGATTTGCGTGCAAATCAAGGATCTATCGTCTTTCGCAAAAGATTTGAATCCAGGCCTAGGTTCATGATACTCAATATTCCTATTTTACCAATAATTTGATTGAGTAGTCGCTGAAGCATCGAGCTAACTCCTACGTAACAATTGAAGCGAGATTCGAAGTTACTAAAATATTAATTCTTCAGAAACAATTATTGGACCCTATAGCGCGATGCTTATTTTTGTATGAAAAACGTCAGTTGGATGCTATATAGAAATGTTGGTTCTCAGTTTCTGTATTCACTTTCTAGTAACTGTCATCAGACAAATAAAAAGTAAAACATAACACAGATATTGTACGTGCCATCTTAAAACAAGACATCGACTCTACAAGGTCAATGATTCTCAATGAGGCGATGAAAAACAGTGCACCTTAGAATGACGGGACTTGGTAAGCACGAACACATCTGGAACTCAAACATTGAAGTTTCAGGAACAGCGCGGCACCAGTCAGGTCGATAACGCAAGTCGGGCAGCTTCTTCCGTCGTCCTCATCTTCGTTTCGCTCGATTCCACAAATCCATGGCCGTCTTTCCAGCGCTGTTTCTACGATGTAGATTCGCTCCAAAACCTAGCAGTAGACAACCAGCGGCTTCACTCTGTTGATAGTTCGTTCGGGCCACAACGTGAAGGGGTCCGTTGTCCGTCCTGGTCGATTGCATCGGGGACGGCAGCCGACTTTAAGAAGGAGGCGAATGACTGTTGATAGTGAATTATCATGGTTTCTTTTCACTCTCTTCCCAATCTTTACAAATCTCAAGCAAAATGAATCCTAGTTGATGGGGCCCCCATTGACGGAACAATTGGTGCAAGCCATTCCCATTTCTCTTTCAGAGTCTCCGGAATGCCGAAGCAGCAGTTTGAGGAATGAAGATAGTGCGTTAGTGTAGTGGGTTTCAATGACTTCGTCACGATCTTCAACGGAACAAGTGGAATTCGTCCGTCTGCAGAATGAGAAGGAAAGACCTTTGGATTACTTCCAAATTAAAGAAGATTGAGTTGCTTCTGACGAGATTCCACAGGATTTGTACGATGGTGAATACAACACTGACTGCCTTAGGCCAAACGCTTTTTTCACTATTAAGAAAGTGAATATAGGTATCCAACGTGGCCCCCAGAATGTAAAACAGGTCGATGAAATTTCCTTCATCCCACATGGTTTCAAAAGTAGGGCCTCGGAAGTCATGTGCTAGGAATGACTCGACGGCTGCACAACTCCTTCTGGATGAAATCCTCAACTTGATCAAAAAAGACTGGACCACGTACTCCGATGGGTGGTGCATGACGCGCTCCAGTTGATCCCAAGTGATCCATTCGACTGGACCTCCGCTATTCTGCTCCAGCGTCTTGCGATAAGGATGGAATCTTTTCATTTTCTTCTGGCGAAGATCTGTAGCTCTAATCCAATAGTCAAAGGCCTTCTGGAATATTGAAGCATTACGAGGATCGCAGAGGATATTGGCACCGGCCATTTCCATGGCTTCGATCTTCTCCATGGTGCTTATGTTGTCCCTCTTCAGCAGGAAATCAAGAACAGCCAAATTCGGACGTCCACCATAAGCCCCCGCTGCTATCAGAATGGGTTGTACGGCCGAAATCGTCCCTGGCCATCACATCAGCACGTTTACGTAGTAAAAGTCTGACAATGGCCAACGAATTTTCTTCAGTGAAGTCGGGAGGAAGACTGGCCCAGTGGTGCAAGACTGTTGTGCCTCTGGAATGACTGCGGAGATGTCAAGGTCCATGCCATGATCGATAAGTGCTATAGTCGTATCAACACTACACAATCGGTTCATCCATATTGGGCAAGCATTCTGGGGTACACAGGAAGCAGATGGATTGGCTCCGGATTGCAATAAGGAGAGGACAATAGAATTTCTCTCTGCGCGCTGTTCATCCAGTGGCTGGTTTGGAGACCTCCAGAAATCACAGACGGCTCCGTACAGCGGGGTGAGACCATCAAACCTGGTGTCGGCTTCACTCGATGTTGTGCCATTGACATCTACTCCTTTTTCAAGAAGGAAACAGACGATTTTGCTGTGCCCAAGGGAAGCGGCTACGAAGAGTGGTTGGGTGATCTCGATCCTCAAATCCGAAATGAATGGATCAATGTAATAGGTTGCAAGTGTCCGAACGTCGACTCCCCAAGATTCGACGATGTACTTCACGGAGTCGAATTCTCCGTGATGGCATGCCATCAACACAGGTGTTGTGCCTGTAATAGGACCACCAAAGACTAGCTCCTTCAGTGGAGGATGGGGCAATGGACAGCTGCCAGTTAAAATGTGACTTTCGATCTCTTGTAAATGATGGTATCCCATTGGTTTTGGCCACTGTAGAAACATACTGGGATCCAGAGGACAATTTGGCAAAGCCTGCTCCATGGTTCCAGATCTACTTCTGATTTTCTCTCTATAGCAACAGATAATTAAAAGTGAAAATCAGGGACTAATTGAAATGTATGTAAATGACAAGCAAAACAATATATTATACCTGCAGTACTGTGTGAAGGTTTATAGCTATGTTTGCAGCAGTTACAGCAACTGCAGTTGTCAGAGGCTTGGCAGCAGATTAATGTTAAGCACAATTACCCACCGACCTGGAGGGAAAAAATTTAGAATTGAGAAAAAATTTTGAAATTGAGAAAATTAAATTATTACCTAGAAAAATGGATGATAAAAATAACTAGCAGGTAACGGTTCCACCTACCACGCTTTGAAAAATAATTAGCAGACGACGAACGAGATGGTGTTTGCAACGTTTTCAAGTTCATTGGTAACCTTGGTCACGGCTTCCGCCTCACGAGTTTGGCCTAAGATCTAGCCGAGTTGACCCATGAATCATGAATAATCGGGCCGCGGGCTGTAATTTAATTATGTATTTTAGTATTTATATCCACGTGATGCGAAAAAAAACCGAGAAACTGTCGAAATTTTTGCTCAAGAATAAATTGCGTAACGATATCCAGCTTATCGGGACTTCAATGGACACTGCCATGGAGACGAGTCTCATAAGTCAACGATTTACCAGTTTATAGTTAGTTAGGATATTAATAATACCTTTAATACCTCAATATTTTTTTATTTTTTTATTTTTAAACTTTTAAGATGTTTTTGGTATATTTACCTGAACAAGGCAAAGTTTTGAGTTTTAAGTATCGATAACCCTATTTCAATATTTAAGCGCGCTTTACGAAACTGCTGCTGTTTTAAACAAAACAAACATTTGAGTAGGCCTAATAGCAAAAATTCCACTTTACCTACTTTAGAAAAACTGTAAACGGTGCTGTCAAGTTAATTATTGTTCACCTTATATATTCCACGTGTCTAAAACGTGCTAATGATGACATATTGTGATTCATTAAAGAAAACAGATGGTGTTTCATTTCTAGAACCATTTGGATAAACCAGTACGTCATTTTTGACAAATTTATTTTTTAAGAATAAGTTACGTTGTGATAACAAAAGACTGGACTGTAAAATAGTCACACAATAGATATTTTGAGTTTGAGAATGACTTCTCCACATTTTTGTAGTAATAAATAATATAATTTGCAGTTGCGACTTGCGATTCAACGTTTTTTAAAAAACGTCTTTGATTCTATTCATCACAGTAAGTTTCTAGGAGGAAAATGTGATGGCGATTTCGCATTACAGAGGGGAATACATATAATTAAATTTCTTAGTTATAATGTGCTTCCGAATATTTTAAATTGCCTGTAAATCAAAACTTTAAAAGGTTGGTAACATTGGTTATGTTTACAGATTCATTTATCACTTTGCTCATGAATGAAAACTTATTTATGAGGAAGAAACAATAGCATTGTAATAAGGACATTTTGAGCAGTAAATAAACCTACTGCCGCCTGCACGTCAACTGTACTATAGTAGACGATATAAGTAGACACCATCTGTTCGTAAATGGGTCACGAAGAAGCTATGTCATTATCAGCATGAATGGAACCACACGGAGGACGAGAGGACACGCGAAGTACCCTGACGAAATAGTTACCTAACAGATACAGATATTTTACTTTTCTTGAAAATTATATTTTGTCTCTCTTTGGACATTATCTTAAAGTTATTCTAGCACTTTTAAAACTATATCTTGATGGTTTTAGGAACATAATATTTTTGTAAGGTTTATACTTCTTGCGCACAACCAATCATAGAACACGTTACCGGAGATCTGTTTATAACGGTTTCACGTTGTAATTAATCAATTAAGAAACACGTGAGATCACCATATAGTTGTAACTTACTGTAGACTTCTTTCTCGTCACACTAGTTATGGATCGCAAAAAGTGGAAGAAATTCACTAAAAAATCAAGAAGAAACTTTCGCGCCATAAAAAAGTCTATGTTTTCATCGAGCGATACATCTTGCAACTCATAAATAAAAAGCGCTTCTTAGAAGGGCCTATATTAAATCGTGTGGAAATTAAAGGCTCCTTTCATGAACCTCGATTAAACGTATTTATGAAAATGCTTGAGTTGGAAGTAAATTTAACAGAAGACAACAATTTTCTTTTCCCCCAGTGAATTAGATAGATATCTCTTCTTGAATGCATCATGATAAAGTAGCCTACCTACGGTACCATCATTAGCATGAATCGAAACACACGGAGGACGAAAGAAGGACCTACGCGCCAACATAGACAAGTATCCTATATTTTCTTGAAAATATTTAAATATCATATAAATATGTAGCGTAGTAATTTTTTTTTTTGTCTGAATGAGGGTGCAATAGGAGAACATCTTACAGCCATTTAACATTCTTAAGTTTTGAAGATAGTCAGACTTTAAATACCGAGATAAAAAAAATTGGCAAAACGAAGTTATATGTAATAACTAAGATTCTAGCATATTTTTTAATGCGCGCCAACACATATACATACTCAATTATGCCAGACGAGGTGAAGTTTTATTCAGTCTGAAAATAATCATAAGTTGATTGCTCATTAAGAATATATATTTTTAATAGCTCCGCACGGGGTTTAAGCTGAATATAGTCTATCTCATGCCCAGAAGGAAGCTAGAAAATTTATTACTTTCTTCTTCTATGGTTCTACTATAATAATTTCTCCAGGAGGAAAAAAATAAACGTCATATGCGAAAGGTAAAATATTATTCATCTAATCTTTGATTGAGTGTAATTGTCACCTTTTTTCAGTACCGGTAGCCGAATCATAATAGGGATTGACCAGGGTCCAAGAAGACAATTATTCTCTGTTGAACATCTACGTATCACCAGTTAGCGGGACATTTATTACCTATGCAATCTATTCCAGTCTCCTTATCTTGTGATGAGGACTTCTTCATTAAAATTTAGTCTAAATACAATTCAAGCGTATACTGGGCTTTATTCAAACTAACAGCAGAAGATTTAAAGAGAATCAACTGGACCGACGACCCTTAGTTCGATAGCCATAATTAAACAGCTCATAGAGTAGACATCAACGCTGCTTTCTGTTGGACAAAATGTCCCTTTAAAACCAGAACGATAGTCTAAATTTTTTATTTAGCCCTGACCGTTACTACTGTGACTAGATCCTTAACTGTAAGTTTTTAATTAAGCACTACATCCTTTTTGAGAAGCGCTATATAGTGTTACATTTCAAACCTTCAGGTCTTTGACAGGGTGATGGTTACGTCGACCCCAAACGTGGAGCGCAGCGGGAGCCCACCATCTAAATATTTCTTTTCATACCCCTCTTACATACTCTTACATGGGATTTTTAAATATCCTGTCTACCTTATTTATGCTGTTGTCTAAGAGTCTTTCAATTCAAACTGCGGCGGACCTCCATATGTGTATACCTTCTCAACTTGGCAAACGTGCTGTAATCCAGTTATTAATTTCATACGGCATGCAGTTCGCGCAATAGTCTAGTTAGTAATAATTGCAAATTTCATTGGTTTCCAATCTATTTGCTGGTTGGTTTTATCCATTCGCATCGTGTTCTGGTTTCTAGTAAAGCCACTATTTCCAGAGATTTTAGTTTGAGTGAAGTTCTTATTGTAGCCTACATAATTCTTAAAATAGAAGAAGATTTTTGGCATTTTTAAATAGATGTATCAGTTGCGTAGGCACTAATTAAAAAATATTCCTACAAAAGATACCTGTCTTACCCAAACATGTCTCAGTGTCTTGGGAGGCGAAATCTGGGACCTTTGGGCATATTGAGTATTGATAAGATTTAACAGCTACCTGCAATCGATTTTCTGTCAGATTATTGGTCCCTCCTGTTTTTAAGTCAGTGTATGTATAAGAAAACAGTGGTATGTATAAAAAAAAGGGCAACCGCACCTTTTTTACGTGTACGGTAATTAAATACTTTGTAGGAATGAAAGCGGAACGATATGCGAATGTGCAATAATGAGGACATAAAACGTCTTTTGTAGTTGCCGCTTGCAGGAAGAGTGGCTAGATTTATTTATATTCTTTGATGGATCATGATTGTCATCATCAACAGCGGGCTGAATAGAGTGGATCATAAAATGCTGCTAACTGACTTGACCGTTATTCTCCTCTTTTTCTTGGCGCTTTTTGAGTCAAAGACAAGACTCAATGAGCTAGTTCCCACCTTCTCTCTGCTTCACCTAAATTAGGGCTCAGGTGCATATATAAGCAGAAGAGGAGGCGCTCCGTTCTCTGTTACTCTTTCACTGCTGCCGCGATGCGTTTGTGTGTGGCCATCCTCGCCGTCTTGACGGTCGCCCTAGTGACGGCCAGCAAGTTCCCAGCTTCCTTCGAACCGGGACCTGCTAAAAGGAGTCCTTATTTTAATCCAATAGCTTCCTATATTCAAAAAATGGTGGGAGAAGATGATGACGATCTAAGTGGGAGCAGCGTTTTATCTGCCCGCCAACTGATTCGTGGAGCCCGTTTGCTCTTTTGGAGGTTCTCACTCACAACAGTCACTAGCTATACGGCAACTAGTACGTCCACCTCCACCACAACTTGTACCCTCAGCACGAGTTCTACTTGCTCTGGACGTCGACGTCGGAGTTTCCTCGAGTACCCCGAAGATGACAGTAGCAACATTGCCCCATCCAGTGTTTTAAAGTGAGTCGAATATTCAATACAATTCTTGGTTAAGATATTCATTGATTTATATCTATAATTAGGGTAGAGACGACTCAGGCAGCTGAGCTGGACTCAAACCAAGAATCATCAAGAGCTGCTCGTTATATGCGAGGACCACATCGGTTACCTGTTGGAAACCGCTATTTAAATAACCTTTACAACATCCGACCCGACTATGCCCTTGACTCATCTTTCGATGGACTTTATCGAAACAACCATCCATCCAGCATATCCCACTATTTTGGCCAAAATAGTGGATTAGACTACAATCCTTATTACTTTGATGATTATGATGAAGAGCTCGAATATTTGGCTCGTCCATTGAAGCTTTACGGTGGAGCTGGTGGCCGCCGTCGACCCCAAATTCCAGGTGTCCTATTGGACGACGTACCAGAAGAGCAGACAGCTGCTTTCAGATGGCTCTTTAGGTCGAAATCTCTTTTTTCTACTTTCACGCTGACAGTGACAACTACGACTGGAACTTCAACAGTAAGAATGATTAGATTAAATTTAAAAAAGGGTATTTTTATAGCCCTATTAAATCAAATTCTTTTTCTTTTCTCAAGGCTTTCGATAGGGTGACGGTAACGTCGACCCCAACGTGCAGCTCAGCAGGAGTCTATGCACAATGCCCAACTGGCTAAATAATAGTTACCTTAATTTGCCACAAATTCTTTATCGCGAAGGCTACCAATTTATTTATTTACTTCAATTGGATTATTATAATATTATAATCACAATGATGAGCCTGTTATTTGAAATGTGTCATCTTCTTATTCTGTTGATATTGTTCATTATTATACTTTTATTAAATTATTATTTTGTAAGTTTCCGGTACTTTATATATGCTATTTGCATATTTTATTACATAACATTTTGCAGCATCGAAATACAAGTTAAGCTGTCTAAATCCTCTCTTATTGATCTCAGTTAAACCTTTTCGTTATAAGAAAATAAATTATGATGTGACGATTTCGGTCGACACCACAAAGAACTTACCCAAACTTTCGAACTAAAATATCAAACCGTACTAATTATGTTTTTGATGAAGAATCATGGGTAATGTAAACCGATTATAACATCGACAACAGATGGAATCGATAGAATGGACCTTATTCCCATCGAACGCTACGCATGGTATAACATACGCATCGTGAACGATTGCGAATAAGAAACGCCTATTGAGCTAAGAATAGTCATAAGTTAGTTAGTCTATTATAGTTGTAATGAAAATTCGCATTAAAATTTTTTTTTGAATAATCACTACGGAATTACTGATTGCTCCAAAACATTTATTTTAAAAATATTTATGACTGAAGTTCAAGCAATTATAAATATAAAATAATGGTATATGCAATTTATATATAGTATCAGCATTTATCTCGTTGGTATTTTATTATGTAATACGTCAATATTCCAAGTTAGAATACTATAAATAGTAAAGGATCTATAGTCCAAGAACATTTAATAGTCTGTATTAAAAGAGGAATTCGAGAACCGTGATTTACTCTTTATTGACTCTCGAGCACGCCTGCGCCCATTATACTCAAATGTGTTTTTATCTAATTTAGAAAAAGAAAAACACTATATTGGATGGACGACCCAGCTTATTAGTGCCTTTTTTGGTTTACGAGGCATAATAGTAATAAACGACCTTTGGAAATAATATAATGTAAGGCGGCAAGATAACGTATTTTTTATATGGAATGATTGCCAATCATGGCGATGAAGAAGAAAATGTACGAATAATAAAACAGTAATGAATGGGTCTGCAAAACGAGTCGGTCGAAACCTAGTTCTCTTTGGTCAGCTTTCTTATTCGAACAAGAAAAAAGAAAAAGAAATCAAACTAGATTGAGGTGGTGAGGCAGTTTAATTTTATAACGACAATTCCTTGCGGGCAATGTACATCCTCCATGCTACGGCTTGTATTACCAGGTACTGTACTTGTTATAAACAGAAGAATTAAAATAGAAGAAGGGTAGGTATGCGGATGTGGAAAAAACTGCCTGGTTTACTTACCTCATAAATACTATACTTTTTTCTGTTTTTATTTGATGCAGTATAATGAATGACTTAATTAGGTGGAACGATGAAAGCATGAAACATAAGTTTTTGATTACCGGTAAACCACTTGAAGGGTCAAAGTGAACTTCATTTTTTTTTTTTTTTTTACAAATAAAAGACATTATCTTTTTTACACGCAGTTCTGGCTGATTTAGCGCACTAATACGGTACTGTACCTACATCAGGATTGTGCTTAAGCTCTCAAAGTACTGAAGCGCTAAGGGAATATACATGAAAGAAATCTACGAGCGGTGAAATAATTTCTCATATACGTTCGGAATTTCAGTATAAACTCTTTAGAAATTAAATGACGTTCAGGGAAACTTACATTTTTGGGACTCGGAACTTACATTATTGGTATATTTCATTGATTTCTTGACCAGGTCAAATAGGTAACGGTAGCGTGTAGGTTTAAGTGCTGGAACGATAAATAAGGGAAATTCTTTTTGCCCTCGAGACGTTGAGTATGCAATATGCGGCATCAAATTTCTTATTTTATAACTTAAATCGTTGATTAATTGTTTGAAATACGAATAATAGGTTTCTTGTAAATGTGCAAACCACATGTTTTAAATTACAACGTTGCTGGCATATCGTATACAAACGTTTTTGAATATTCAAAAGCATTTTTTTCAAAAGCATATGGAAAATCACATCAACAATTAAAAGAAAAACTTATAAAGTAAGCAAAAAATGATCTACAGTATATCTATCATTTGTTAATATCACCAGGACTATTTAATTGTTTGCGATTAAACAGGTGGAGGCCGAGTAACATTAGTTGGCGACCACATTGAGGATGACGTCATTCTTAGCTGCAAAATAATTCTAGTTATTTTAAGGACATGGCAGAGCTCTTTGTTCCATCCAAGATAGAGGACTGCTCTTGCTTCTCTTTCCAAAAGGTGACGATGGATGATTTTTCAGATTTGCTGATTTTCTGCAGGATAGTTTTTTGGTCTGTCCGCTCGATCAACATTTTGGTCAGCTGCTAAATGATCATTTTAGTGTGTTGCTAGATGATCATTTTGGTTTACTATTGGACGATCAAGATTTGCATGACCGTCATCGCCGTCCTTGCGTTCATAACCTTCTTTTCGCCATTATTTCGTTCATCTATAGCTAGCCCACTAGCAGTAGGCAATAGAACGGTAGAGTTCCCAAGTATTTTTCTTGTCTATCGGAAGATGGCCACTCTTCCAACCAGGCAGCAAACCAACATAATTACACTATATTCAGTGCGAGGATTTGTCTTTCCCAATCCCAAGTGTGAATCCCGCATTTAAGTGACACAAGTCCAAAAATGTAAACAAATTTGGTGCACAGCACGGTCAGCAGCACACTAAGTACGACTCCTAAAGAAGCCTAAATGACGCTTATTCTAGTCCAATGCCACAATGGTTGCCAGATTGCCACATGTCTGTTACAGATAGAGATTTTTATCAAATTAAAAGTATTATAAATTGTAATCTTTTAAATCTCTTAATTACTGATCTAAATATGGAAATGAAAGTAGCGGCTAGCATGAGCCTCGGAGGAATTCCGGATACAGCTATGTAAGCCTCACAAAATTCTGTATCCTTCTGGATGGGTACGAAAAAGACGTAAGTGATGTCCATGGACGATAGAGCGAAGGCCAAAAGACTGGAAAAGATTACGCCCAGCAAGAAGATAATCTTGCGAGGCCCGCTGAAGCTAGGATCACGTTGAAAGGGACCCCAATCAAAGCAATTACTAAAAACTGAAAGAAGAAGAAGCTGAAGAAAACTGCCAAAGTAAACATTGTGATGGAAGGGAGTCAACAGCGTGCCGTTCTGAGTCATGAGGAAATAACCAGGGTATTGAATTGTATTATTTCGAATCTCAGCCATTTTAGTGCACTATAGCTGACCGATGAATAAGCCATACATCTCTAATGTTGAAAATCTGTTTCGATACTCACGTACCGTTTACTATTTACATGTATCTCGAAAAGCTTACCACTAAACTAGTAGTATGGGCCATATACCTTACCATGCATGCGCAGTAAGTTAAGCGCCAGTTTTTAGGCGCTGTTCGCATCCATTATGGGGTTTATCCAAGCTTCTATACAGTTATTGAGTATATTTACAGAGATTGAGTTTCCAAGAATACCAAAGCCTTATTAAGACTAGAAAAAGAATGCTCATTATCATTTTGTTGCGGGATATATCAACATGCGTTCGTGCGAAACCGAAAGTGTTTTTAAGAAAAACAATTTTTGCATTGGTGGAATTAATTTTCAAAATGATTCAGACGAGGTGATTCTATATATAATCTTTTTTTTTTTTTTATTAAAGGGCGTATAATTAGCAGATAAGTAAATTCTCCAAATAAAATAATCGACACTAACAAATACACTAACCGAATAAGGGGCTCAGACCTTCGTTATCTTGACTTAAAATTAGAAATCGTTAAGTTAATCTATTATACTTATTACTGTATTGGTTTGAATATCCTTCAATATGTCTTCAACATCACAACAAGATAAAAAAGATGAAATTTTTTTCGCGCACTGCTGGGGTACAATTATGAAGTTCAATGAAAACAAAGTTCATCAGAATGCGATTGAAATTTTTTTTTTAATATATTTTTTAATGAACGTAGAAAACCACATCAAACACGACAAGGAAAAACTTTTATGTAAATAATTGTATGCATTCATCATTAAAAAATGCTTCAATCCTCTCTCCAACAATTTAATGGAAAACTTCTACAATGAATAATTAAACAGGCGAAGGCCTAGTGACGTTATTTGACGACCGAATTGACGACCTTAGCCGCGAAGTCATTCTAGTTAGTGGGGTTTTGAGAACATTGCAGAATTCATTGTTCCATCCAAGATAGAGGACTGGATGGTATACTCCGTATAACTGGTAAATATACCTCACAAATAGAGAAAGCCAAGCGTATTGATTGCACATTTGGACCGTCGAAAAGTAACGGCAAACGTTCATTGAAGATATGAAGATGATGGATGGGCAAGAAAGAAGGATCAGTGATGTCACCCCGGTCACTAAACTCTTAATGGATTCCATCTCCATTTGACGAATGCGCATTTCTGCTGTGTTCCTTCGCAAAATCAGCTTTTCAGATTTACTTAAATCAATATTGGCCGTTGCGTGAGACGATTTCCGTCTCTGATCTTCGTCTTCTGTTGGTTCACCAGTTTGGTCTTCTCCTGGATGATCAGAATTTACATTACCGCTATCCGTGCGTTCATGGCCTTCTTTTCGTTTATCGCCACCATTTGGTTCATTCATAGTTGGCACACTGAGAGCAGTATCGACTGGGACGTTAGAGTTGAGCACTTTTCTTGTTTGTAAGAAGATAGCCACTCTTCCAGTTAGACAGCAAGCAAATAGAACGATGCTATTCAGTGCGAGGATTTGCCTTTCCAAAGTGTGAAACCCGCATCTTAAAGGAACAATTCCAAAAATATAGACAAACTTGTTGCACACCACGGTGAACACGACAGTAAATACGATTCCAAAAGAAGCCCAAACGACACTTATTTTGGCGCGATGCCATAATGGTTTCCAGATTGCCACATATCTGTTACAGATAAAGGTTTCAAAATATTAAAGAAGTCCTTGAAAACTGTCATATTTGATCTTTAAAATTTATCTAAATACTCTTACCGATCTAATATGGAGATGAAAGTAGTGGCTAGCATGAGCCTCGAAGGGATTCCGGATAAACTCAAGTAAGCTTCACAAAATTCCGTTTCCATTTGGATGGGTAAGAAGAAGACGTAAGTGACGTCCATGGAAGATAGAGCGAAGGCCGATAGGCTTGAAAAGATGACGCCCAATAAGAAGATATTGCGGGGCTCACTTCGAAGTTCGGGCGAACGTAGGACACCCGAAGCTAGGATCACGTTGAGAGGGATCCCAATCACACTAGTAGTAAATTGAAAGCTGCCCAAGTAAACGTTTTGATGGAAGGGAGTCAACAAGGTGCCATTTCGGTTCGTGAGAAAATAACCAGGATAATTGGTTGTGTTGTTACGATTGTCAGCCATATTACTGCAATATCGGAAAGCTATTTCGATACTCAGCATGCAGCTATAGCAGCATGTTGCTAGGGATCGAAGCATATCGCCGCTAAGAAATACTTCAGACTACATCATCTACCTGCGCAGAAAGTTAAACGCCAATATTTACATTTTGAGAAGCTACTATAGGCACTGTTTGTATCCATTATGAGGACGATGTAAGCGTTCAATACAGCTAGTAAAGTGTATTTACAGTTCAGCAGTGCTAATATATATATAGATACATATCGTTTGAGAATGCTACCATGTCTTTGTCGTAAGTATTTCTAACAATAATACATGTATCAAAAACTAATAGAGAAAATATGCCCCCTGTTGCGGGATCAGTATAATTATCCCACTAGCCCAATAAGTGTTTAAAAATGGCTGATTTTATGGATCTATTTTTCATGAAATTCGTTGTTTGTCTTATTTTGTTATCTATAATCTCATTTCGGAAAAAGTGTTTATCAGTAAGGCTCCAAAGAAAAACAGTCGACACCCATCACACAGAAGGGAGGGAGGAATTGTTGATTTGTTATCTATTTGCCAGTTCTGATGTAGGGTAGTATACAAGGAGTGTATCTAGTTATATATTTGGCCTTGGGGATCAAGCGTGACTGTCCAAATAAGACTCTGTTTATCATTCAAAATGGCGAGCAACAACGACGCATCATCAACGACTAAGGAAAAACTATTGTCCGAGCTCAATACAAAATTTAATTTAATTCCCACCACGCTATCTGAGCCTTTTTACGAAAGATTTCCCTGGTTATCACGAAGGGTTGGTCCGTGCGGATCCTGGCGGCATCATTAAGCCAAGGCACGACGAATAACATTTTAACGGGACCGGTTCAAAGAGGGTAGTCGTACGGAACCATTATAAATTATCAAAAATCTTTTTTCTAGGCACAAACTGGGTAGCGGATCTTGTTTGGCTCATCTTAAACGATTGCGACACGGAAGAGTTCAAGAAGAATGACAACCATACACCTTTTCTAGAGTAATGACTACAAAAAGGAATAGGCGGCCTACCTTTTTACTACACTTAAACTAATGAGATATAATATTATATAATAGGGCGCAATTAATGTTTCATTCCACGTTCAACGACTCATGCTGGTCTTATAGTCATGGCCAAAACCATCCCAACTCTTGATGATTTGGCAAATTGTCCATCACCTCGAACACTAAAGGGTCATATTCCATTCTACATGCTTCACCCAGGGCTGCTGGATACATCGAAGGTTCTGGTTTTTTAAATTGATAACTGTATTTATAAATGTGTACTATAATAAAATAATGCGAAAAAGGTTATTGTTTACGTGGCTCGAAACCCTAAAGACGTCATCGTTTCTTTCTGTCATCATCTCAAGCTCGTGAAACTTCACGATTTCACTGGGGATGTTGAATTATTCGCCAAATATTTCATGGACAACAAAGGTACGTACGCATACATTTTCTGTTACGAGTCAAGGTGATATGTTACAAATGTTTTGATCATAATTATTGCTCTTGATTGTAATCTTGTATGTATATAGTCATATTTACTCCGTATTTCAATCATGTCTTGGATGCTTGGTCGAAAAGGAATCATCCCAATTTATTATTATTTTTGTTTTACGAAGATTTAAAAAAGGTAATTTTACCTTCTTAAAAAGTTATTTTTCACATCTTGTATCATCATCAATAATAAAACAATTTGTTGTTAATAACAATAGGACTTTGAAAGGGAGACGAAGAAAATAGCCAACTTCTTGGACAAACCGCTGACGGATGCCCAAGTGATAAAGCTGACGGAATTTTTTAAATTTAGCAACCGTTCTAAAGATGATTTGATTTTGTCGGAAGAAATAAAAAAAATTGGCTTTGTTAACGACAAGAGACCCGAAGATCGAGGCTATTTCCGTCAAGGTAAATCTAATACATTTAATTTTCATAGGTTTTTTTTAAAAGTACAGTACAAATGGTCGTGCTTTAAATTTTTGCTATCCATATTATAGGTAAAACTGGTGATTGGAAGAACCATTTCACTCAAGAATTAAATGAAATGATTACCCAATGGATGGAAAACAATCTGGCGGAATCCGATTTGAAATTTGTCACTCAATTTGATCAATAACCATAATCTGAATGAAGAATCGCTGAAAGTGAAAACTGTTATTAAGTAAACAAACGGGAAACAATTTTTTTAATTAGTTACAAAAACCAAACAAACCGAAAGCACACTTTTAATCATTCGTAGACTAGGTACGACAAACATTTATATTTTGGCCACACGTATGAGAATAGGAAAGAAAAGAGTTAAAAGATTCTTCTTCCTGGAAGCTAAATTCTTGTTGGATTTTGATCATGATCATATAGACGGCACTGACGAGGTATTTCCTTGTCGGGTGGTTCCGAACGAGGTTTGACCTCTTGTCAAATCTTGATAATCTGGGCGCAAATGGGAATGCACCAGGGAAGGGTTAATTAATTAATCAAGTTCGTTTAAAACTTATTAACTTCCAGTGGTTATAAAATTATACTTGATTTTACATGTTTTACGTACTTGAACGTCATCTAGCGATGGGTATTTATAACATCTACCAAATTGCCAAATTTTCGGGGTTTTTTTCTTATAAATAAATTAATAGCACCTACTTAGTACAAGTAGAATTTAAATTTTAAATTTTTAAATTATCCCATCATTTAAAGTGTAGTTCAACATAAACCGAATCAATTAATTATTCAAGTTAATTACGTATTGCGTGATTCCGGAAGTCGTTTGCTCCTATACAGCCCTGTATGTGGCTGCAATGCCCCTTACCCCAAAAATATCCACCCTTCGCAACTGCGTACTTAAATTTAAAATATATTCTAATTTTTTTAGGATGAAAAACAAATCATTTAAGCAGGGTAGTCTTGTGCTATCTGGTTTCTGTGATGAAATCCAAAGCTTTTGGATGTAAACGGTAGTTTGGAATCATTCCTGCTGATAAATCCTTTAAGAAAATCCCGATTTTCGGATGCTATACGTTTCTCGCTTAGATAATAAGCTTTTGGGGTTCGTGGTAAATTCAGAGCACTCGTCGTCACGCACTGAGCTTTGGTTTAAAGCTACTTCAACATGTGCAGGAAGTGCCTGACTGTTAAGTCTTGTTGCGCATTTGCGCTAGAATCGATCCTAAGAGATCACGATTGTTATCAAATGGGTAATATTAATTTCCCAATTTAAGGGAAAATGAATAAGCTAAAAAAGTATGATGCAATGCGTTGTTATCAGTCAATGATTTGGATTTTAGATCTTAAATCATCAACCCGCTCCCCTGCCTTGACCACTTTTTTCAATCAACCTCATTAATTTCTGTTTTAAAAAAAGCGGGGCTTGACTGAAAGGGTTTATTATATCAGTATGCTCTATACAGCCGTTCCTTTTTACATATGCCATTAATGACCAGTACGCGTCTCTGACACTAGAGACTTTGAACCTCGATTTTTAGGAAATTGCTGAACCAGTCGCTTTCAAACTTGGTAGGCAATCTATTCTAGCAGAGATTAACTCATATAAGAAAAATAAAATCTATCCGTTAAGCATTTTTCCTAAAATCGAGGTTCAAAGTCTCTAGTGTGAACGGGCCTTAACTTAGCAAACTTCTGCTTCATGAATACAAATCTTGATGCGCAAAAAATCGATTGGTATTACAGTCAAATCTGGATGATTCTCTCTTATTACCTATAATTCTCTGCTGCTACCCCTCTGGTTGAATCATGTAAGCATACTTACATTGGAATTGCTAAAATACTAATCTTTTTCCACATTTTAGCATTACCTATAAATCCGTGTGGGAGGGAGTTCGTCATATCCAATTAAACTTGCTTGGGTGTTGAGCATAGGAAAAGCAGCTCTATATCGTGAATCCACCACTCTATATCGTGAATCCAACACTCTATGTAGAAGTCGGATTGCGTTTAGCTTGCGCCGCATAGCGTTCTAAGAATATAGCCTTAAATATGAAGGATGATGAGTACCGTTTATATTGCTCGAATGTGCTTTTAGACGTGCTTGTGTTTACATATCGTTCACATATTTACACAGAAGGTACAAAAAGAAAGAGTAAAACTAGACCTTTTTGTGATTTGCTTTTATGCATGTAATATACATATGTAAGCGGATATTATGTGAGCGCTTGCGTTGTGTATTATGATCATGTCTATAAAAAATTTAATCTGAGGTTCATTGCTATCTCTGACGTAACACGATGATCCGCCGCAGTGATTACTTTCTCTATTCTATCCGTTTTTGTTAGATGGCTTGTGTCTAATACATGAAAACTTTTGCTGAATTATTCTGAAACTTTGGTGAAAATTGGGTTGTCGTACGCAACGGACGGAGATGCTGAATGTCTGGGCAACATTTTAGCAGATACCAGATTGCTTACGTAGTCCCTAAGTAGATGCAAAGCCCAGAGGATTGCATGAAGTGCTATCATAGCGGCTGCAGCAATAGCAAGTGTGATGACTGTGGGAATAGGATCGTTCCAATCGAGTATCGAGTAGATGTAAGGGTAACCATTCATGTTGACACCTCCCGCTGCCCAGTAAATAATGCTGAAGATGACGTAGAGTGCCAGAGCTAGAATAGCTTGGTAGAAATGGAGCAAGCGCCACGGCCTTGCAGAGACTACCAAATCCACTAACGAGATGATGGTGTTGACGGCGTGGACCATGAAGTCCATTGTGTCGATCCCATTCACTACGAATAGAAAGAAAGTGCATTTCATTGTCCACCATACATCATGCGACAGCAGGTAGAGTTCCTTTATATTTATTTTTTACAATAAAGCTGTGTGACAATACCAGGGTCATAGATAGCAGTCCAGTAGATGACCGTAATAACGATGGAACTGTTGGTGGCCATGTTATAGAACACCCAAGATGTACGATCCAACGCCGTCATTTCAGCTTCTCCTTCTCTTCCTGTAATATATCCGTAGACCGCGACATGAGAGACTCGATATCAGTACAGCCTAGTACGTTGATTTATGATGCTACGCTGCTGCATCTTTAATGTAATATACCGCTTGCCCTAATGTCGTCAATGGCCTCATTGCGCTCAATGAAAAGGCGGGAAACGGAAGATGCCCCCGATATGGTGAGATGAGCCAGTTGGCCAAGGATACCCAGGTCGGTTAAATAAATGAACCAATAGTTCCAGCCGTAGATGAAAAAGGATGACAAGACAATGCAGAGACTGAAAGCGACCAGGAGCGATCGATAGATGATGAACCAGCCGCTGACTCTGTCATTTCTCTGCCACTATATGATCGTCATACACAAATGTAGGTTAGTCCTTTGATCAATTCCCATTCACTGAATCGCTAGAATTTCAATAACGTATTTTCAATAAATCTAATCATGATTTTCTATGAATTCCAGTTTTATTAGATACCTCCTTCTAAGAAATTTTACATATTGAATTTCTTTTTGAATTTATCCCTTATAACTTAATTTATATTGTAGCTACTCCGAATATTTAAACTCCACTTATACTTTACAGTCGGTAAGGCCAGATTACACTCACTTATTTTTTCAAATAAAGTTGTGCATACGTACTCGACTAAAGGCGAAATCATTTGCATCGTTATGACGCAACGTGAAACGTTTCCATCTAAATTCCTCTCTCAACAGCCAACAGAACGACATTTGAATGATTTAAAACTATAATTAACACAATTTTGTCAAAAAACAAAACAAATAAAGTGCTTGTTAATGCTGGGATACATCTGGTGTTCGCCAACACTTGATCACAACTAAAAACGTAATGCATCTATAGTATATATATACACGCAAGCACCGCTACAGTGGACAATAATGACGGGCTGTAAGCGTACGATAAGACGGCATAATAGCACTCTTGAATAAGGATTTTTCTTATCTCGACGGCTACTGCTTATTAGTATTATTTGAGAGGTAGTATCGGTATGGAGCCGACTTTATAAAACCTCCATTGTCGGTCCCTGAGCTTGTGCAGAGACCACAAGAGGGCGTGAAAGAACGGTAGAAGAAAGATAAGACCAAGAATAACGAGCGGAGTTGTTTGTTTGGGCTTGTTCCAATCCAAAATAGCGTAGATGTAGTTCTGTCCAGAGGCGTTCAATCCGCCAGCTGCCCAATAAATGACGGTGAAGATAAAGTAAACAGTCAATGCGATCGTAGGCTGGTAAAAGTGCAGAAGACGGTACGGCCGAGCACCTACAAACATGTCTATCAAACAGACGATACTGTTAACGGCGTGGATCATGAAATTCATCGCATCCAGTCCTTTTTCTGCACATAATAGTGGAAGCGATAGATGAAAAAAGGTTTTGCAAATAAAAAATGATTCAATTTCCATGTAATATTGCACGAACCGGGGTTGTAAATGAATGCCCAGTAGACCACAGTAATAAGTAGAGTGGTGATGTTCGTTACGTTGTTGAGGACCCAGGAACATTTTGCCAGGAGAGTCATTCGATCCTCGCTTCCTTCTGATAATAAAGTAAATCCATTATAATAGGTTGAATTATGTTATTCTTTTGAATTAAAGTTAAATTTAAGTAGCCTACTTTTGAAACGAAGTAGGTATTGAACAGTAAGTGCAGCGCTCAACACAAGGTGAAGAGTTTGGGTTAAAAGACCCAAATCAGTCAGATAGATGAACCACAACTCGGGTCGAGTATCTGTGCTCCCATTCGCCACCAAAATGGAATATAAGAATCCAGCGACGACGAATCGATAGGTAATGTAGCCGCCGGACACTCGATCTCGCTCCCACTGAAGAGTCAAATATTTGATTTCCAGCATATAGGCCCTCAACGCAGAAGCGTCAATAACGCAATTTCATATAGCAGGGGCCGTATATATATGCTTACCCGACTGACGACAAAGTCGCGAGGAGATCCATAATCCAAACCGAGCTGCTTCAAGCGACATTCTTGACGGATCATGTTCACGCGAAACAAAGAAAGACGACGCGAGTGATGCACCCAATAGCTTTAAGTGGAAGCAATATACAAAAGGGATGCGTAAAGTCAAGTTACACACACAAAAAAAACCATACACATTTGTGCAATACGGATCGAAATACAATTAAATTATAGAATGAGTATTGGCATCTGCGCAGCTCGTAGATATTCCTGTTACCACGAGTATATACGATCTTACGGATTAATAGAGCTTACAATCAAACCTTAATTTCTTTGTATTGGGCTATTTCCATGAATTGTAGAAGAGGAATCCACTTGCACAAATTGAATAAATTAGTATTAGAACTTTCTTCTTGTTATTTTTGCTATGGTTACACTGAGACTTGTATCTACAAAGTACCACAACGTCGAGTTCGATAACTTGTAACAATAAAAGTAAAGGACTTTAAATGAAAGTTGTTTTGACTCAGATTGAGTACAACAGTAGGATGCGCTTGTGTGTTGTCGAGATCGTTCCCCCGAGAAAGACGCAAATTGATGAATAATTCAACGTCGTTGAGGGGTCTGGAAAGAAAACCGCAAGTGCATTTATTTGAAATATTCATGTTTCAGCTTCTTGAAAGGTTTTATTTTGGTCCCGGAAGCATAATAATCTATATCGAAGCAAGAGGACAGAGAACTCATCCATATTGATGAGAAAAAACCGGAGCTCAAATCTCAAGACATCACAAATGATAAAACGGAGGAGAACAAACAACAAACAGGGGGACAATTATGTCACCATGCGACAGATTATTCATATAGTATGAAAGCATACCACTGTGGGGTAGTACCATAATATAAATGATGGTTCTTTTATTGTTCTCATTTACTTTTGATGTGCTCAACATCCCTGTAAGAAATTCCAACTAATTGGGACCTTGTATAGCTTCCCGAATTAGCAACACACGGAATATAATGACGAGTCTGCTGATGTTCATAACAAAAATAAAGAGTTTGCCTAACAAGCTACTAATTACTTCATCGCATTATATTGATCTTTCAAAGTTTATATGAAGGCGTAATTAAAGCTAGCATGGAAAGCACTACAGTTACCCCATAAAGACCGAAACATCTAGTAATTAAGATGGTTCAAAGACGAGATGATCGAGAAAAATAAAACCGTGCAATTTTTTATTTGAAACAGGAGGACCTAAGCACTCAAAATGAGATCCTTTTTAACAAGTTTATGGAGCAACATATCTTGAGGATCAAAGTGGATCTTTTATTTCTGTAATAGAATATATGAGCATATCTGAGAAGAAATACGATTACGTCCCTATGCAACATATTATAGGCGTGCGCAGGATTAAACGGAAAATGGGAAAGGAGCTGACGGCGTGCCGCTTTGCCTAGCGAAGTGGAAAAAAAAGTGTTTGGAAAAGACAAAAAAAAATATATCTTGGACTAAAAAAAGTTTTAAAATTGGAATAATATCTAGGTCATCATCACCATAGAGACGTTTCCGCCACGTGTAATGATTTTCAACAAAGTGCAGGTATATCCTGGTAGTATATCTGTGTAGGTATATCCATACCATTATGAACTCATCCGCCTGGAAGCAAGTACTTCCAAGGACTCTGTCGACGCTAAAAATCGATACTATGTATCTAGTATACCATTGCAATTTATGTCATAGAGACAAGATAATAAATGACCCACCATCTAAAGATAACTGCAAGACTATACTCACTATACCATACCAAATACACACTTGTTTTTCTCAGCAAACATTGATTTTTTTTCGGCGACTTTATGTAATATGGACGAGTAGCCAGTTTGCAATCGATGCTAGCCAATAAATAAATAATACAAAGAACTCTTTTTTGATTTTGATGCGATAGCAAATTTATGCACGATGGAATTAAATATACTATCGACCACCAACCTACCAGCCGTGTTTTCTCATGGAATCTGGTTTCAATTGGATTTTTGATCAAGTTCCATAGAGATATAGCAATCCACGAGTGTATATAGAGACAGCGACACTTGTGGCTAAATGTTATCATCTTAGTGGGAGGCTCATCCATCTCGTTCAGTCAAGATCCCTACAGCGACGATCTATCATATCATACGTCGTAGGCGTGTTGCCGAGTGCTATGTGGACGAAGCGTTGAAGCGACTAAACCATATTGCTGGGATATATCCAGCAGTGATAGAAACACGCACACAAAAAGTGAGTTATTGTATCTTGTATTTCATAACAAGCAGATCCTTCCGAAAATGCGTCAGCACTAACGCGCGAATGGATTTCTTCTCTTTCTTTTTTTAGCAGAGAAAAACAAGCTGTGTTTATGATCAAGTGAATAGACGACATTATATAAGTGTTACATGGATCAATAAAAAGTATTTTAAATGGATAAGGAAGAAATGTGATTGGATACGCTCCCGATTTTTTCAGCTGTCGACAGCGAACGAGGGAGCTAGCTAGCATTTGTGATAGGATACGAAACAAACTTTCTCTGAAAAAAGAGCCGGGCCAATTCAATAGCAAAAAAGAAACCTTATCATGCATGTATTTGAATGAGAATTGGAGCTCCTCTACGCCGAAAAGTGGCAAAGAAAAGTATGTTTTCCTTTCCCTCCCGTTCAATGCAAAATATAGTTTATTTTTATCCTACAACTGCTGCTGCAAAAAAAGAGTCCCATTCCTCAAGTTAATTAACATACGGGCCATGCACGCCATACCAGAGACTGTGCATGGAATTCCTTGGAAGTCACTTTCATCAGTTAAAACAAAGACTAAGAACTCATTTCTGGAGGATAGTTATAAAATGCGCGAAGAAAAGTTTTGAAACAAAAGCACATTTTACTTGTATGTATTATACTGTATATTTGAGTAATTTAAACCATTTATTTAACACATTTACACAGATCCGTGAATAATAGTAACAAGGAACAGTCACAAATTGAAAAAAAGGAACACAGTACAGCAACCCTTTCCTGTCACTTTGGTGGAATATCGATAAACGCTTTTGAAGTATAGTGCAGCGCATCATTAGATTCTCTGCTCTAGTGAATCCGATCCGCAAGAGAGAGCACATCAGTCATTAGAACTATATAGCCTGGTGTTGTTGATGTCAGCACTGGTAATATAGTCGATACGGCTGCTTTATTTTACAACCATGTGTGCTAATCGATATATGGCGCCTTTTTTTAAATAGAAAAAAAGAAGAAATAAAACCTCTGGGCGTATGATGGTATGATGGACTAACATATATCACAAAATATGAAACGAATCATCATCGATCAAAATGAATAAAAAATGAAGTGTGCTCCTCGTCTCAATCGCTTTCGTGAATAGCCGACGAGGTTGCTTGCTCTGCTGTTTCGGACGAGCTTCCGCTAACTTCACGTTGCCGTCTCTCTTCTTCTTCCTCCTCCTGGCGAGCTTCCAGCATGGACTCTTTCATACCGTTCCCTATTTTCGCCAGAAGGAGTGTCCACGATTGCTCCAATTCAGGGGTCCACTGTGAAGCCAGAGAAGGCCGAATTGCTGATATAAATTGGGGCCCGATATACTATACAAAGAACAGCAATGAAAAAAAGAATATAAAAAAATGAATCGATAAACCATCATCACGGACTTTATTGTTGATGTAGACTTACGTCGATGTACTCTAGCTTGGCCCCGTTCTTGTTGTGCTTCCTACCTAGCTCACGGAGGTAAATGTCCAGCTTGTCCGGCTCGTGAAGACGACCCACCGACTTTTGTACGGCACCCATTACTCTGTAAATTATCCGTGAGAGAATCGTTATGTTTGAACAGAGTGTTTCTAATCGCAAATATATAGCCTTATATTATGTAAATATAGAGAATTTACGATGCATTCAAGTAGGATTATTGAGATCGTAAATAATACAATACAAAAACGTGCCGATATAAAGTGCTATCCCATTATTCCATCAAATGACGGCACACTATGAATTCCAAAGGAGATTCCAAACTATATAACCCTATATGCAATATCTTTTCTCGCTTTTTTTGTGCCAGCTGGAGGTACAAAAGAAAAAATAAATTGGATCCAAGATAAAAAAAAAATAGGCATATTCAATTGAAAAAAAGAAGAAGAATAACGACATAGACTTTTGATCTCCGTAAATCAAAACTAGAGAATTCTCTTAGACTAATGTATGAGATATGTAAGGAGATTATGGTGAGTTATACTACCGGAGTGCGTGCTCTCGAAGCAGCTTGCTCTTCTTGAGATCCTCCAAAACAATCCCGGTGAAGGGGAGGAAAGCCGACTGCAAGTCCGGATGGCTATCGAACAAGCTGTGTACACACAACAAAGAAACGGAAAAAAAAATAATGGATGAAGATCCTGACATGTTGAAGATCGATATGTCGCTGACTCATTCTTGTGTACATAACGATTCCAGCGAAATCTTTTAGACCAAAATGAGGGAAAAAGTAAGGCAGAGCAACCTTATATAATCTAATAGATTGACGTTGTTGTTGGAACGTAGCCCAAGGAGTTTGTCTAGTAATAGGGACGAAGTAAAAAACAAGCAGATGAAGATGGAAACTTGGCTTCCGGCCGCTTCCTACGAACGGGACGAATCACCTAGTATTGCATGGGATCGATTTCAGAAGGGAAACCGCCCGAGAAGATGAAGAGATACCACAGAAATAACAACATTCTCATTTCCCATGTGAAGGCCTTTACTGCCGCAAGGAGTCGGTGGGAGAAAATCATCAGGACGAGTGGAAAACAAACTGAAAAGAGCAACCGTTTGCTAGGATCATTAAGATGTTTATGATGGCACACGTTCCCAGCAGACGGGTTCACGAGGTCTAATCAGGACCTTACCTTCCGAGACCTCATTATTATGAATATTAGGAGGAGGAAAATGTTCACTCAATCAGCTCAACTGCTGCATCACAAGTTTTGAATGAACTTTGTGCGATGCTGATTCTAGAACATGAATAATAGAGGGTGTTCTATGCACGTCACTTTTTGAACTACGACTAAATTATGCTCTTAACCCCATAAATATGGATTTTATCCCTTCTAGGAAGGGGTGCGCGTCGTCCTTTTCCTATTTTAGCAAACACGGATTGATTGGTCACGAGACGGATCCTCCGACGAGTAATATATATATTTAACGGTTGGATAGGATCGTTTATCACCGCTCAGTCCAGCAGAGAAGATATGGGCGGATCTATGAAACGAGCGATGATCATCAACGCCTTCTAAAGTGGAGCTCTTTCCGATGGGAATCGTTGAAATAGGATGAGGCTATAACAATAGGAAAAGGGTTGGTATAACGGTAGGAGAGGATTGATAGCTTACATTAAGCACCTGCCCCGTTTGTTCCTTTTTCTCTTTTACTCATCGCGGTCTCTTAGAGACGAGCAAATACCATAAAGAAATGTCACGTACTGTACGTTTACTTTGGTATACCTACGTGACAGCCAAGTTTTTCTGAGTCAACATTGTATTTTTTTGCCTTTTTTTCTTTTGAGGAATGATAGTAACTGTAATAAAGCGGCTGGATAACGATGCTACCGGCTACGATTACACGGCATAGTAAGAAAATTAATGTTACTTACTTTATGAAGACAATAATCCCTACTTGAGTAATATCTTTCTCCAACAGTTTCCTGCGCAGAAAGGAATCACATAGAAATCCAATCATCTTTATGTGTAATAAGTCTATCAAATCCTTTTTTGTTATAATGAGAAAAAAAATCTAGATTTACTTTTAATCCTAGTATAGTCCTTACCAGCTTTCTTGCAACATTATCTTTTGCTCTTCTGTAAGATCGATGTGTTTAACGTGATGAAGCGTGGAACTGGGATCTCCGGGCAAAGTAAACTGGATTGACATTGCTGGCGGTCCAGTATGGGATTGCTGGTGAGATTGCTTACTATTGAGATGATCATCCTCTTTCGTTATTATTGGTTTTTTGGCTACATTCCCCATCTAAAAATATGCAGGTATGTAACAATAAGAATATGTATGTATCCACATCTCTACTATAAATTCTTTTAATTCAGATTCTCTTGCAAAGTATTTACCTTGTTTAATGAAAGACTCGGAGGGTTTATTGAGCGATGACTGCGGAAAACTCGCGTACTGCTTGAGAGGGATCAAGTTTACTTCTGGTCCTTTATTTGCAGCCCGCTTCGATATAAACTCGTCGCTTGGTTCCGACGCCGGATTCTGCGCATTCTGCGATGACGGCTACAGACAACGTTAAAACAAGAAACGAAAGAGGCGATGAAGTGGAAATAATGTAAAACGTCAGTTGCACCTTAGGTAAACTTATTTCACCCTATTATTGAACGTTCCGTACATGTGGTAATACGAAGCTACATGCAGCTACGAAGCACACTGTGACTTACATTTTGTATAAGTGTCGAAGGGAGATTGGGAGTGCACTATTTATGCTTCCCCTATTTCATTTGTGAATTCTCGTTACTTCTCAAACTTATTGTCCCAAAGGATCTTATTTATTTAATACTGTGGTGCGCATGAAGACATTCACATAAAAAATATCTATACATATTATCTTCAATGGAATTGGGAAAAGGAAATGTTCTCCTCTTTCCGCTGCATTTCTGTATTCTGGACAGAAATCCTGTTTTTCTTCTTCTTCCAGTTCTTTAACAGAACCATCCAATTGGACATGCATAGAGAAATCTAAGGCTCGATAAGCTCTTTTCCATGTTCACAATACATTATTCAGGAGCAAACCTGCCTCGAAGATGTCTTAAGGATTTATCTTGCGTCTATTTGCGCAGCTAGCATTCAACTTCCATATAATGTTGGAAACGACGCACATTTAATATAATTTCTTGCTAGAAATGCATAATGAAACTCGTGTAGTCATGTGGGATTCGAGCAGGTGTGCAATGTAGCGATATGATGATGGTCTCCCTTTCACATCACGGTTTCCATGCGGCTGGATTATGGATTGATTAGAGGACCAAAGATATATTTCCATAGCGCAAATTTGAAACATGTATTTAGGAGAAGGTAATCATGTCTTAATAGTCTGATAAAACTTGAGATGAATTCCCAAATCAGTAGTTTATATAGCACTTTTTTCGCAGACATAAAAAAATTATTATAGCTTTCTTTGTGTACCGTATTGCACTTTGCAAAACAAAGAATTTATAGGCGTTCCCTTTGCTGATAAAAGTCTGACGCTTTTGTTTGTTTTATATCTATATTGGGAACGGACGGAGATCCATACACTGTCAAACAAACTCCGCACGGTACAGCAATAATAAAGAACAGGGGCGTACGTATTATCGTCCCACCACGCCAGTTCGTGTATTCTATCATACACTAACGACAAATAGGCTAACCTTTTTTCAAGTAACAAATTTATACTGCTGCAATGCAATTATTTTTTAGAATTAAGCCCCTCTTCGTGTTTCTCGATGGCGGAACTTTCGTCGTTCATTTTCGTTTAGCTCGTTATTAATTTATTATGCATTAAGCTTGATGCCTTGATGTTAATTTAGAAATAAATCTGCTCATTTTGTTTGAATGTGGGTTTTTATTTTCGAACCAGTTCATAATTGAGACTCACAATCTCTTCATCTTCCATTCTGCTTCGTTAACTCTATTTTGATTACTTTTTATATTGGATTTCAACAGCTTACCAAGCTGCTAGACGTAGGCTACCAAAAGACGCGTACCGTAATTTCCCTTCTATCCCTTCTATAATAAATGTGTCGTATCTCGTGATCTTTGTCCCACTTAAAGGCCCGTTCAGACTAGACAAAAAACGCCAGGCGTTTTGCAGAAAGCAGGAAATCGGCCGACGGAAAAACGCGTTTTGAAGCGTTTTTCTTGCAGTTTTCTGCAAAAAAAAATTTGCAAATTTTCAAACTTTTTATTTTCTGCTAGCAGAAAGCAAAAAGCAGGAAATTTGAACAGCCAATCAAAAATTAGAATTTGACGCTTTTCAGTTTCCTGCTTTACGCCTAGCGTTTTTTGTCCAGTCTGAACGGGCCTTTAGTTCTTCGAATTATCAATTTTAAAATGTAGTTAACTTGTTAAAAATTATTTGATTCTTTTTTCATGCCAGCAAATGGTTTCAAGCAATAGTAGCCTGAAACAGAAATACCCTAATATGTCTGGCCACTTCTCTGATTACACCATTACGGTAATTGTAGAGCAAGGATAGCCATACATAATACACAACTGGATATCTCTGAGCAGACCAACAAGTCGATATACATGCGTTAGACTCCGTGAACTTTCTTTCCCAAATTACAATTATTCTAGTAATGGAATATTGGATGGCGTATAGCCGCGCTGGTAGCTACCGTATCCGGCATTTCGGTGCCCAGAGTACGGCCTAGGGATCTGACTCAAATCGGCAAAAATTTGAATAATTCGAGTGAATTTGAATATTCACGGATATAAAATTCCATTCAAATCGATTTTTAAATATTTTTATTTATTCATATTCAATTCAAATGAGGATTTTAAGTGAATATATTCATTTTCGAGGAATTTCTTAGGTGTAAATGAATATTCACTTCACAATTCAAATCCATAAAATATTTAATACTAGCCGTTAAGAATGAGTTGACTGATTACGTCAATATTAAACGAAATGCAGACGATGAAGTCGAAAGAAGCAAAAAGAAACGGAAGACTGAATGAAGTCCAAGCTAAGAAGTCGGGCCATCAATAACAATATCAAATTAATGATTCAATGCAATACAGTAAGTGAATATGAAACTAAAAATATTTTATACATAACTATGAAAAGGTTCTGAAAAAAACCCAAGAAAATGTTTAAGAGCCAACTAACTTTATCCTTTTTAAAAATAAAATTTATCGCATCTTAATTTCGTATGTTAAACCCATTGATTCCCCCCCCCCCCCCCCCCCTGTAATTTACCATGCAGCTCGAACCAATATCTGTGCATCTGTTTATTTTTAAAACCCCGACCAAATAAAACCAAACTAATCATCAAAAAGACAAAGGGAAAATAAAGAATAATATTAAGAAATTCTGAAAGCATTCAAGGAAAATAGGTTTATTTCGTTACGAATGAACTCCTTTCTACAACACTTAAAGTCGTCAACTGAGATTGCAACAGTCTGTCACTCAGTCAATATGTATTTTCCGGACACCGGTCAATTTTCTTGTTTTATAGATATAGATTCATACTCATTCGAATCGGTAATTTTAAAATATTTATTCATTCGAATAGACCCATTTGAATTGAATATGATTCGAGTCAGATCCCTAGTACGGCCGTGAGTCTCGTGAATCGTGATGTGGTCTGCGGTCATGCGGATAATGATAGTATTTTGGATACTAGACAACGCTGCGCTGTCAATACAAGTTTTTCAACTCTTGAATTCGTCTGCCAGGTCTTGTATTTTTGACGTGGCAATAAAAAGGAAGAGATGATGGATTTCGAGGTAATTTATCTAGAAATTATGTACAGTGATTTCATTGTTTACTAACTTTTAGGCTTAATTTTCTAGAAAAACAATGATGCTGGTTCCCTTTTACAGTTTCAAGGTAATTCATATAATATAAGGTTTAGTGGTAGGCAACTGGGCCAACTCATCACATATTACCCAAAATATCACATACCAATTTACTTGTGTTTATATTTTAAACCCTTGTTACTATTTGTTCTTATAGATTTTGGAACAGGAAATACATCTAAGCCAGCTGCTGGTGGCCAACCTCCTCCATATGAACAAACACACAATTTTTCAAACTTCCCCTCTTCACATATAGACATTGATGAGGTAATTATTTACATCACACTCATTAACCAATAAACATGTACATTTAAGGGAATGGTGCATAGGTTCCTAAAGTGAAGAGGAGTCGAAAAATGATCCCCCATCCAATCGCTATCTTAAGTTCTGAGTTTATGGACCCCATACCAGGGGTAAAGGTTTGGGTTGCAAAGATTACTGACAAAAGGGCTACCCAAGTTCTAGTTAAAGGGCTAAGTGAAATACAACCCATTCTGCACCATTTGAAGAGAGTCAAAAGCCACAACGGAGAGCTCCAAATCATCATCTGTCTTGCAGAAAAACAAGCTCAAGAGTGTATGGAGGAACTAATAAACCAGTCAATAAATCTCAACGGACTTGACGATTTTAAGAATTGGGAAGCAGTTGAAGTTCCTCAGAACCGTCCTCTGACTCGGGCTCAGTACACCGCAGCTATCAAGCACTGGCCGTGCAATTTTCACGAAGATAAAGAAACTGAGAAGCTGCTCACCGGTCGCTGGTTTACTCCCGGACAACTCGACACCAAACATCTCCTTATGAAAATGACTTTGGCGATTAGTCGTAAACCAGATGAGCTGTTTCTTTGGTCTCGAAGCAGTTCAACACGTTTGGTCGATCAGCTCAGCGATGAATCAGATTTACCAATCCCTTCCTTTAGCGCTTGTAAAGGGCAAATGGGCGTTCTCGTAGTTAATACTTCAGGTACCCCCATCGCGGCCGCTTCTTTGGGTAAACCAGGACAACACCCACTGGATCACACAGTTATGGTTGCTATCGATGCGGTAGCCCGACTACAAGGAGGTGGAACTCTGCCTTTGACAGCTTCTTTGTTAACGACCACCCAAGGAGCGAGCGCAGAAAACGAGTACTTGTGCACCGATTTCGAAGTGTACCTAAGCCACGAACCGTGCATCATGTGTTGTATGGCAATGCTCCACTCTAGAGTCAAAACTGTCTTCTTCATTCATAGCTGTCCGGGAGGCGGCCTTGTATCCGAAGTGCGACTTCACACGCTTCCAAGCATCAATCACCGTTTTCAAGTTTTTCAAGGCTTAGGACCTGTTGACTGTCAATCTGATGAATGATTTTGTGTACCTCCTTTTGTCAATAAATGTGACCACACTTTCACTTGAAACATTGACAAGTTTACTGATGTAGTTTTTTCCTCTTTATTTTATTATCAGGAGAAAGAGCCATTAGATCCATCTGCCGCTAACACGGAGCAGAATGTACCTTCGATGCTCTCTTGGGCTTACTATCAGCGCTTTTTCGATGTTGACACACCGCAGGTGAAAGAGCGGCTCATTTGGTCCTTCTTACCGAGGCCTTCTCGTGACACGCTCACGACCTACATTCGCCCGACTCCCGATTTATATGGTACGTGTTCCAATGTCTTCTAAGCTGGGCACTCTGTATCGATTATTCTTTTCATTTTTATAGGCCCCTTTTGGGTTTGCGTTACGTTGGTCTTCTGCATTGCCATTATGGGGAACGTGGCGGATTACATGCACTCGGGTGGAGAAGGGCAGCACTGGCGCTACGACTTCCGCAAAGTTTCCATCTCTGCTTCTACAATCTTCTGTTACGCACTGCTAGTCCCCTCGGTGCTTTGGGGATTTCTCTGGTGGAAGAAAAAGCAAGACGATAAACCAGTTCTTGGATTGATGGAATTGGTCTCCCTATACGGTTACTCGTTGGTCATCTACATTCCAATCTCGGTATGCTGCAACTTTTTAAAGGTTTATTAAAATCTTGATTTGACTAATAAACGATTTTTATTTTCCAGATTTTATGGGCAGTACCTTTTGCGTGGTTCCAATGGACTATGGTTATCGTCGGAGCTACTCTATCTGGATCGGTTCTGGTACTCTCTTTGTGGCCCCCATTGAGCTCCATTCAAAAGGGTGTTGCCGCTGTCATCATCGCCGTACTTTTGACTCTCCACTTCTTGCTGGCTGTTGGATTGCAGCTCTACTTCTTTAGCTATACCAGTCAAGTCGCTGTAGTGCCTGGCACGGGTAACGGCGCGTCCTCATCCGGTGATATCCAAGCTATCGAACCCCACCAACATCCCATGGGTGCCGGCGTGACTAAGTTAAAGGACCTCAACTTGGTACTCGAACAGGAGCCACATGGACATAAAGGCCTCGATGCGTCTGCTATGAATCCCGTTTTGCCAACCACACACAGCGATACGACGATCACTGAAAAAACAATCCCACAGTCAACAGTAGAACCTAAACTTTCACCCACAACCGCACAAACAACCAAAGCTCTCCCTGTAGAAACTACCAAGCCTTCAGCAAACATAACAACTCGGGTGGGAGAAGCCAATAAGGTTAAAGACTCGGTAAAAACACGATAAACCTATGGGTCGGAAAATAACATTATATAATGTATGGTTTATGTATCGTTTTGAAATTATAAAAAAAAGGTATTTCCCGGTTTAAAAAATAATGGAAAATGTTGTAAATTTCATTTATTTATTTTTTTCTTCATAATTGCAAGCATTTAAGTAATTCAGCTTGAAGCAGATCGTGATAGCCAAGCTTTTGTAGTATCACTGCGCAGCTGATCGTAAAACAATCCAGCAAGGAAAACATCCGCTAGGGATTTGACTCCTCGTCCGGGGCCGGCCAACCAGTCGGCAGAGGACAATCGTCCTTGGATGCGTTTCAACAACACCGGTGAGGTGAAGCGAGACGAGTTGTTGTTTACCAACTCTGACTCATCGATCCAATCATCGATTTCCGCTGAAATAGATGAGCCATATTCCTCGTACAATGTAACTCCCGTCCACGACTCTGTCAACCTCGCCAGGAGCCGGGCAATAGTCGCTTGACCGTGAAGATCCCCAGACGATGGGTTGATTGTTTTCGCAACTGGGGAGCAGCCAATTTGTTTCCAGATCCACGTTACGTTTAATTGATTTTCTGAACGAGGTCTGCATGTCTGAGGGGAAGGCAGCCAATCGACAAGGTCATTTGACAAAGGCTCCATCAAAGTTGAGTGTCGGTGAAGGGTGACATTGATCCGAATCTTTCCTTCCGATATAAGAGAGCCAATCATGTGTCTAAGGGATTGTGGCGGATAACGTGGATCTGCTTCGATGATTAATGCCAAGTTCTCGATTTCTTGGCAAGTCTTCCTCTTTTTCAGAACGTTCACTTCTGCTTGAAGACTTAAAAGTCGTTTCATAATGGAATCCATCCCCTTTTCAAGTTCGACGATTTCATTGGGCTCATTGGAAGGGATGTTCCGATGTCTGAAGAGAAAAAGCCATGTAAATTACCTCTTTCTATTTCCTAATAACTAAAATAACCCAAAAAGACAACAAGAATACTAAAGAGTGCAAACAAATAATTAAAAACAAAACAAAAAAAAACCCAAGGGATTCGAGCGACTGTATTGCACAAATCCATGCACAAGGTAAATTACAGGGGTAGCAGTACGAATATATTACTTATCCAAGCGGCACAAGGGGTTATCTGCTACCATCTGCAAGTTCACTTTGGGACCCACGAGATCTCGAATATTATTGTATCCGTACTTAATCATAGTAGGCCTGAAATCAATCAAAATATGATAAGAAATAGTATGACTAACTGCTATTATTTGTTCAACTAACCGTTCCAAGCTCAAGCCCCAAGCAATGACAGACACATCTTCGGGAAGACCCATCGGAAGGAGCATTTCAGGACGGAATACTCCCGAGTTACCGATCTGAAACAAAATTTAAGTTAACAGATTAAAGCCTTAATGATGTGCTACACGAAATCTAAAGGTACCTCGATCCATTTCTTCAATCCGGGATGGAAACTGAAGACTTCCATACTCGGTTCCGTGTAAGGGTTGTAGGCTGGTTTGAAACGTAGCTGCGTCATGCCCAGTTTTCGGAAGAACTCATTCAATATGCCTAGTATTTCATTTTAAAATTAAAGTCAGGATATTTGATAAAAAGTAAAGATAATTTTACCCATCAAGTGTCCAAGAGAGAGGCCCCTATCAGCGACGACACCTTCAACTTGGTGAAATTCTGCTAAATGGGTGGCGTCCAAAGTCTCGTTTCGGAAAACTCGATCGATGCTGAAGTATTTGGCGGGCTTAAATCCTTCCTAATATTACAAATAACATATCTTAGACATACATGTTATATTGGCACAAAAATAAAGGTATTACCTGGGCGAGTTTGTAGAGCATTCTCGCGCTCACGGCAGTTGTGTGGGTGCGCAACAAATTTTTCTTGGCTTCTTCAATTTTCCAATCATAACCATAACCTTGGCTCCCGTATCCACCTTCACTATGAACCTTCTTCACGCGTTCCATGTAATCATTGGGAATTCCACTGGCGGTGGAAGGATCTGAATAAAACACATTAAAATTACTTGATTCATTAAGGGAAGCTAGTTGTGAAGTAATACTAACATACCGGAAATGAAGAAGGTGTCGTGTGCATCTCTGGCTGGATGTTGCTGAGGTTGGAACAGGGCGTCAAAATTCCAGAAAGAGCTCTCAACAAAATTGTTGGTCGGCATTTCCGAAAACCTATTCAAAAACACACAAAACTCGTATTACAAAAACATTTCTTGCAGTGAAATAATATTACTGTCTTGCACATACCCCATCTCAAGAAAAATTTGCCGGAATTCAGATCGGACTTTCATTAGGGGATGAAGGTGTCCACGAGCAATTGGTACTCCCAGCGCTTTCAGGTTGTAAGGTTTGAAAGTTTTTTCCTTCCAAGAGCCGCTGGAAATCATCTCTGGAGTAAGATCTGTGTCTTGCTTTTTCACAGATGTGGTGAAGGATGGACCAGGCCTCATTTGGTAGCTCTTGACAGTACTACAGAGGATTTAAAAAAAAATTATTATAAATAATTATGATTTCCTTGCATTAAAAAATATTTTCACTTACATTTCCTGGATTAATTTCCTCTTTTTGTATTCTGCTTTAAGGGGGGCATCTAGTTCATCTAGCTGAGTGAGATGCTTCTGAACCTTGTCTTCAATATTATCTACTTTCCTGACAATTTTAGGGGCACCAGAGCTTTTGTCCATAGCAATCCAACCATTAGACATGGCCTTGCTTAAACCAACACTGGCAGAGGGAATTGTGGCCTAAAAAGAAAGTAAAATGGATGATGAATATTTGCAGAAATTCAGTAATTTGATAACAAGTCATATCTTACCTTGATCTCAGCTTGTGTGATGCCTCCTGCTGGAACAGCATTGAAAACCAAAGCTTCGTGACTGCCAGCTGAGGCAACACTTTTTCCTTCATCAGTTAGGACCCATTGGGAGGAAGACTTTAGATCAGCCTCAATAACCTAAAATAAAGAAATGTAGTAAAATATTTGCAGTTTGTGTGTAGAAGATCAAACTTGATTAAATGAACAGAAAATTTTCCAAACAATATTTGACAATGAAATTAAAATAGCTTATCGGGGTAGCATACTAAGGTTAAAATGCAATTTTAAAATTTGTTGCATCACAAAAAGGGAGTAAGTTTCTACTGAATAGAAAAATAGCAGCACTACTTACATTTCCTAAGCAAAGTAAACTTTTGACAGCCCCGACTATCTTTTGGTGGTCTTCATTCCACTCACTTGCAAGATGCAAGGAGTCGGCGGAACCATGTTCTTTTAAATATTTCAATATTTTTTCTCCTTCCTGTTCGGTCGCCATATTTTTACGTCAATTTTTTCTAACTAACACGTGTACTCGTATAGCCAATACAGCCAACCAGGCCGATTCGGCGATTCCCGATTAACACGAGGGTTAGAACTAAACAGCAACTGCCAACAACTAGCCGCAAGCCATATTTCTTCAGCGGCGTTTCGGCAAAAAGCATGCAGCAGAAGAAAAGAAGTACTGAGCAACAGCATCGATACAGACATAAGTTAGAGCTAACGGCTTACGTTCCGCCAGTCCTGCCACCTCGTGGATGGTTCCATTTACGCACCTAACCATCTGTTTTCGTGTCCAAGTTTCATAACCCAGCCGCTAGGTAGAGTAGTGAGATATAATCATGACTGATGATCTTTAGTTTTTCTCTGTAGACCCTCCCGTCATCCGTCCCGTTGTTCTGTCGAGATTCGAGAAGCACTGTAGGCAAGTAGCAAAGTAGCGAACTGAGTAGCTAAAAACTGCTGGCAGTCTCTGACTGGTGGACGTCTATCGGCTTCAGCTTGTCTGTCACGCATCGACTATTCATCCTTGAAATTAGAGAAATATTCAACTGGACACCCAAATCTCTTTTTCATCTATTTCTCCATCTCTTGCCGGGTGATTAGTCCTTCATACCCGGAGGCACGGTAAGACGACTAATTCTTTTTTCTACTACACTTTATAATGTCACAACCAGTTGCAACATGTAAATTTGTCTTTATTCTCTTGCTTACCCAGGATTGCAAGTGTGGTTCTAAATAGTTAGGGAGAGTAAACCCCTAATCAATCAACCAGTCACCAACCAAACTTCCTTTGTGACGTTCCTGTGGGTGCCCAGGTATCGAGTTTAGTTTTTAGATGTTATCTGCTGAGGTGGACCCATCACCCTCGTCTCCCGGTCCTGCTACCAAAAAGAGGAAGTTAGAAGAGAAGAACGGGAGCAACGGAAGTGGTCACCACTTAACGACTGAAGAAACCACTCAGCAGACCAGCAGCAGCAGTAGCAAAATGGCAGAGAATGGTACTAGCAAGGTTATTGATGAAAGCCTCTACTCCAGGCAGCTCTATGTTCTTGGTCACGAGGCCATGAGGAGGATGGCTACCTCTGATGTTCTGATCTCTGGCCTTGGAGGTCTCGGTGTTGAAATTGCCAAGAATGTCATCTTGGGAGGAGTGAAGTCAGTCACGCTCCATGACGTTTCTGCCTGTCAAGCCTCGGATCTCGCTTCACAATTCTACCTATCTGAAGCTGATATCGGAAAAAATCGAGCTGAAGTCTCACTCCGTAACCTTTCCGAGCTGAACACCTATGTTCCCGTCCAAGCATCCTCCGTAGAGCTGACTAAGGAGTTTCTCAAAAGTTTTCGAGTGGTCGTGTTGACAAACTCGAGCTTAGAAGAGCAACTGCGTGTGGCTGAAATTGTCCGCAGCTTTGGTAATGCTTTGATCGTTGCCCAGACCCGGGGACTCTTCGCCCAAGTCTTCTGCGACTTTGGCCCTGATTTCACTGTTATTGATACCACTGGAGAGAACCCAGTTTCGGCTATGATTGCTGGCGTCTCTAAGGAAGAAGACGGTCTCGTAACTTGCTTGGACGAAGTTAGACATGGACTAGAAACCGGTGACCACGTTACTTTCTCAGAGGTGCAGGGCATGGTCGAACTGAACGGGTGTCAACCACGACCGATCAAGGTTCTTGGCCCGTACACCTTCAGCATCGGCGACACAACAGGCTTTTCTGACTACGTACGCGGTGGAGTTGTAACCCAAGTCAAGATGCCGCAGAAGGTCCAATTCAAACCTTTGGCCCAAGCTCTAGACGAACCTGAATTCCTCGTCACCGACTGGGGCAAGTTTGACCGGCCAGCTCAGCTCCATTTGGCTTTCAGAACCTTGGATGCTTGGGTCAAGAAAGAGGGCCGACAACCGAATCCATGGTCTCGAACTGACAGCAAGTCTTTCTTTCAAGTCGCTCAAGATGTTAACAATAGCATTGCTGGAGGAGCCGCTAAGGTCGAAGAAGTCGACGAGAACCTGCTTTCAACCTTTGCTCATGTTTGCCGTGGTGTATTGAACCCCATCGATGCGACGATTGGTGGCATCGTAGCCCAGGAGGTTATGAAAGCATGCAGCGAGAAGTTTACCCCCATCGTACAGTGGCTGTATTTTGATGCAACCGAGTGCCTTCCGGAGAACTGCGACCTACTGACAGAAGAGCAATGTAAGCCAACGGGATCGCGTTACGACGGACAGGTAAGAATATTTTAAATTTTAAATTAGTACATTTCTGTTGTTGTTACTATTGCTGCTGTTGTCTGGGAAACGGTCACTTTATTTTGAAAAAATCAATATCGAATTTCAAATTTCAATTGAAACCTTCCTTTGCGCGTCTTAATAATTCTATTGAGCTGGATGATTTAACCTTTTAAATTTATATTTCCCTAGATTGCAGTCTTCGGGGCCGATTTCCAGAAGAAATTGGGCAGCCTCCAATACTTCGTGGTTGGTGCAGGAGCCATTGGCTGTGAACTTCTGAAAAACTTTGCCATGCTCGGAGTTGGTGCTGGAGAGGGTGGACAGATCTATGTCACGGACATGGACCGAATCGAGAAATCCAACTTGAATCGGCAATTCTTGTTCCGTCCGTGGGATGTGCAGAAGGCTAAATCGAGCACGGCTGCCGCTGCTGTTAAGGTGATGAATCCCAACGTCAACGTTACTGCATTTGAGAATCGTGTCGGCCCCGAAACCGAAAACTTCTTTGACGACGAATTCTTTGGCAAGCTTAACGGCGTGGCCAACGCTCTCGACAATGTTGATGCTCGTATTTACATGGATCGACGATGCGTTTATTACCGCAAATCACTTCTTGAGTCTGGAACTTTGGGGACCAAAGGCAACGTGCAAGTGGTGATTCCACATCTCACTGAATCGTACAGCTCGTCTCAGGTACTTCGTATATTATTTTTACCTTTGTTTCAGTTCTAATATTTATTTATTTTCCTTTAGGATCCTCCCGAAAAATCTATTCCAATCTGTACTCTCAAGAATTTCCCGAATGCTATCGAACACACGTTGCAGTGGGCTCGCGATATGTTTGAAGGGCTTTTCCGCCAGTCGGCCGAAAGTGCTGCTCACTACCTGATGGATCCCAAGTTCATGGACCGAACTCTGAAGCTAGCTGGTTCTCAGCCGCTTGAAACCCTCGAGTCAGTGAAAAAAGCCCTAGTCGACGAGCGACCGGCCGATTTCCAAGCTTGTGTGAAGTGGGCTCGGCTACATTGGCAGGAGCAGTACCACAACCAGATTGCGCAGTTGTTATTCAACTTTCCGCCTGAGCAGCTCACCTCTTCAGGTAATTACTCTCATTCTCGTATTCATCCTTACTTTTTCTCAATAGTAGTTCATTCAGACTATTAATTTTGTTTTGATTTTTGTAGGTCAACCCTTCTGGTCTGGTCCTAAACGCTGCCCTCATCCTCTGAATTTCGACGTCAACGATGAAGTCCATTTGGATTACATTGTAGCCGTGGCCAATTTGAAGGCGCAGATCTACGGTATCCCTCAAACTAGGGATCGTCAGGTTAGTTACTAAAAAATAGCAGCACGCAGTTGTGAACAAATTATAATTTATATTTCATTTTGTAGGCCATCGCTGCCATGGTGTCCGAGGTCGTTGTCGAAGAGTTTGTCCCTCGCTCTGGTGTGCGTATCGCCGTCTCAGATGCTGAAGCTGCTGCCGCCGCCAATGCTGTCGGTATGCTTGACGAAGACCGCTTGACGCAGTTGCAAACGGAAATCCCACCAGCCAGCTCTTTTCCGGGTCTCCGAATTCTACCACTTGAGTTCGAAAAGGACGATGACTCTAATTTCCACATGGACTTTATTGTTGCTTCATCAAACCTGCGAGCCGCAAACTACGATATCGCCCCGGCTGACCGTCACAAGAGCAAATTGATTGCCGGCAAGATTATCCCCGCCATCGCCACGACTACATCGGTGGTTTCTGGCCTCGTTTGTATTGAGCTGTTGAAGTTGGCACAAGGCCACTCAAAACTGGAATCCTTCAAGAATGGTTTCATCAACTTGGCGTTGCCATTTTTTGGCTTCTCTGACCCTATTGCCGCTCCCAAACTGAAGGTACTCTTTCATTTTTTTTTTTTTTTTTTTTTTTTTATCATTTAACTTTTCATCTATCTAATAATGTTTTTCTGATTAGTATTACGATCACGAATGGAGCCTGTGGGATCGTTTTGAAGTCAGAGGCGAAATGACTCTTCGCGAGTTCCTTCAATACTTTAAGGACGAACACAAGCTGGAAATTACCATGCTCTCGCAAGGCGTATGCATGCTCTACTCTTTCTTCATGCCGGCTGCCAAGAGGACTGAGCGTATGGATCTACCCATGTCGGAAGTGGTCAAACGCGTTTCCAAGAAGAAGCTGGAACCACACGTCAAGGCCCTCGTCTTTGAGCTGTGCTGCAATGACTTGGAGGGTGAAGACGTCGAAGTTCCCTACGTCCGCTATCTTCTCCCGACCGAGTAATAAGCCGATGCAAGAAACAACCAAGAAGGACGCTGCCTTGACGTTGAAGCCGTCGATCCTCGTCCGAAGCCTATATATTTTTGATTATCTATTAATTATGGTCTCCTTTCATCTTTTAGTTGAGCTATCTTTCTTCTTTCCCGACACGAGTTTGATGTTTGGTGTCTTACAGAATGTTTGTTCTTTGCGAAAAGCAATTTCCTCGTGCAGGTGATCCGAGTTTTTCTCTCCTTGGATTAGCTAAGTGCACATCAATGTTCACCCTCGCGTCCTGTCCTCTCTTATTAGTATAATTAACAAACATACCAAGTATACCCTACTTTTTACGTGTGCGCGTTAAGCATATGTACAACTTGGCCTTGATGATTGAAAGATGATGGAGCTAATACAGAATTGAAATAAGTTTGTTTGCGTCATTTTTACTTTTTAATATCTAACGGCTTTGGCGGGTGGTGACAAGGTAAACCAAAGAGATAAGTAATAGCGCTGAATCAGCAGGGGTAACTGGAACCATTGATTCCCCCTAAAAAGAAAAGGATGAAAGAAAGAGGCGGAGTAAGAGGGCGCTGAGATCGTTTTGTTTTGTTCGCGGGCTTTTAAACGTCGACTGCTACTTTTTTGTTGGAATTCCAAACCGCGGTATCGTGATACGTCAGACGTCGGTCGATTTTTGTTTCCGTTTGTGCTGTGACCCATTGCCGTTGTTCATGAATTCATTATGGAATCTGATAAAGAAAATCTACCTCTCCCTCTCCCTAAAATGATGGTCAATCAAGATGTTTTACCTTCAACAAAAGTGTCACGTTATTACAGCTTCACCTCACCCTCGAAGCAAGGGGCTGAAATGTTCAACTCGATTTGCCGACCAGTAGGTCTCTCAAATTTGGGCTCGACCTGCTGGTTTAATGTTGCTGTTCAGCTCTTGTACCACATTCCATCTTTTAGGTTTGACAAAATTAAATCTCAAAATGTTATACTGATGTGATTAATAACCTGTATCTCTTTTGTCTAGGCAAGCCATTTTGGAATTCAAGGTTCCGCCTCACTTATCAGGTCCTTCTCAGCCTTGTGAATTTGTGGCTGGTTTGCAAGAGCTCTTTGTGTGTATCATGTACTCTGAGAGGAAGCTTATCGACCCCACACGAGCAGTTCTGTCTATTGGGAAGCTACTGGGTCAGGGGAGAGGCCAGCAAGATGCCAGTGAGTTTCTTGGCCTGTTGCTCACAAGAATTAGGGAATTTGTAAACCCAGCCATTGTAGAGCAACTATTTATCGGATCGATTGCGTCAATTGATCCAAGCGTAAATGGCGCCGATGTCTTGAATACTGAAGAGTTCATGCAACACACTCTTCAGCTTAATTGTGATACCTCTTTGCACACTGCCTTTGCTACTTCATTGTCTCCTCCTAAAATTGTTGACAGCCTTCAAAATGTAGCTTCCAAACAACTTTTTGCCACTCTCCCGCCAGTTTTCTTGATCGACCTCTGTCGGATGCAGATGAATCCAACTGGAACAACTGACCAATTTGTTAAGGTCAATTACAGTCTCTCTTTCCCTTCAATGCTGTTTATGGATCGTTTTCTAATGGAGAATGCAGAGCAAGTGAGCGCCATAGGAACGACACTCAGAGAACTCGAACTCGTCAAAGAAAGTGTTCATCTCAAGATCAAGTCTTTAGCTCCTTTACTGGAGAATGTGCCTCAGCTCAAAACGGTTTACCAAAGTTATCAACGGTCGGTTGATGCCAGCGCCGTCGATTTCGGCCTCCTTTGTTCCCTTAATCACGAATGGGAAGCAGAGATCCAGTCAAAAATTGATCAGCTTCATCGACACTCTCGTCAGCTAGACCGAGAAATGGAAGAAGTTCAAAGCCGTAGCCTCTCTACATGTCGACCATATCAGGTTTTATACTAATTCAGATTGCCACAATGTTTTAAAACGTTTCTCATCTTTCTTTTTATCTGTAGTTGCACGCTGTTGTGGTTCACCGAGGAGAAGAACATGGTGGACACTACTGGACCTACATTTGGGACAACAGTCAACAAGTTTGGTTTCATATTGATGACAACTTTACTCATCAAGTGACGTGGGATACGATAGTCAACACAACTTTTGGTGGTGTGGAACACGAAAGCAGCGCAAGATGTCTAATCTACCTCGATTCTTTGCAAACAGAATCCTTGTTAGGTAACCAACATTTTAAAGACTAAATAGATTGTTAAAAACCATCATTTATCATACAGGAAGCAAAGCTGAATATGTGATAGGACCAACTGACGTCCTCCGCTACTTAAAAGACAATACGGACGTTCGCACACGGCACGCCGCTTACGGGAAGAGTCAGACTCTCAGAGCTGTGCTAAGTTTGACATCAATGGGTCAACTGACCCCTGATGCATCTACTCTTTTATATCGGGTACGATCATCTTTAGTGTTGCTACATGGATTTTATCAGTATAACAATTTCTCTTTTTAAAAAAGGCATTGGATAACGAACGGCGGCGACTCTATTCTTTCTGTCGAGAATGGCTGAGCCATTCCGGTGAATCGATTGAAGATGAGTCTCGGTTAATTCATTTCGGTGTCTACTTACTCGCTAATCAAGTTGGCTTTGAACCATATCTTTACTGGTAACTTATTCACTCATAAGTTGATTTTGTAAAATATAATGCTTCAATATTACATTTTATCCAGGTCTTTGCTTCAACATTTTTCTGGTTTCAGTCTGCTTCTTGAACAAGAGTATTAGAACATTTGTTTTTACTTTTTTCTCATTTATTACAACGATTTGTTTGGTTACAGGACGAGCAATGTTTGTACAGCAGCCCGACACGCTCTTGCTTTCATGGAGAATTCCACTACTCAAGAACAGAAAAAGCTCTTTATTCAATGGAATACGGCTTATTACCAATTCCGATTGATAGTGCGCCACGTAATGAACGGAATCACGCACGTTTTTAGTCGAAAGTACGTCCTTTCTCTTTTTCTCGATCCTCATTGACAATTCTAACTTGTATTTATTTTTCCAGTTTCTCTGCTGCTCTACCTTTGGCTGTTAAAGCTCTATACCTTCATCATGGTCTTACGAAAAATTCCCTCAAAGGACCGGCGATGAGCATTCGTCCTAGTGTGATACATTCCTTGATAGATAAGGCTGTTACGGTAAAGCTAGCATTTTTTATAGTGTCAACTATTCCTTATTATCTTTTTATTCTCCCCAGTCTTTGAGTGATGAGTTATTGGAAAGCGATTTGGAGTCGGTGAGTGACGTGACTTGTACCGTCCTGTTCAACTCGATCGTCAATTGGTGCGAATACAGCGACAAAGACAACCTTGAAGCTGCTCGATGCTCTTCTCGCAATATTGCAGAGCGTTGGAGTCAACGAATTAGAAACCACATTGCCGCCTTGGGTGCCGTAGAATGTGCATCGGCATCTGGGCTCCGTACGCTGACGGAAGTACAGCGGAAATTGCTCAAAGTCGAGTCGGTTCTCAATCAGCCGGATGAGAATGGAAATCCTACCCCGTTCGATTTCAAGGGTCACATTCCTGAAAATCCTGATGATGGTGAAAAATTATCTGCCAAGTGGAAGCAATTGTGGCTTATTGTTTTGGATCAACGTATTTTGAATCACTAAATTTAGGAATTTTTCAATTTTTTTTTTGCAAACTGTGAGTTAAATAATATTTTAAGAACTGAATTGTGCTTAGATCCGACTTGGACTTGTATATTGTCTCTTTCTCTTTGATACACTAAATCAATGGTCATATCGTTTTCTTTACTTTTTTTTTTCGAAAGCATATTTGCTTAATACTCATTTTGCAAACCGTTCTTGATTTTTAGCTGATTTCAAAATATTCAATTATAAATTATTTTTAAAAAAACTTTTTAAAAGTTATTAAAGAGAAAATTTCCCAGGAGTGGTGGCAGAGTCCACTTGTTTAAAGAAAATGTAATCTATTTTCATACCTACCGCCTAAACGGAAACGAAATAGCTGGTCATAGATGGCGTTTGTTGTTGACCCACATCAGACTGCGTAATCGTAAGTTTGTACGGCCTAAATCCCACCAACGAAAACGTGTCATGTAACTGGGGAAGGAGTGAACGAAACTCCAAAGGCCAAGGTTCTATTCGCCCTCAAGGAACATCCTACTGGGTGAAGGAACCGCCAGCAAGCAGGTAGCTGCTCCACTCGCTTGTCTACGGGCATCTACAGCTGGTCTCTCTCCCAACGTCTTATTACTCAACTTCAATTCACGCAATCATGGCTAAAATCAGCGGTAAGTTCAACCTAGTTTCATTAACTAATTTCTTCAATTGTCATCAATTACGTGTAGTGGGTTTTCCTGTCTGTCAACTGAGAGACGTACATTTATTTGTATTTATAGAGAATTATGTCCCACTTCCTTTCCACCAGTAATGTTTTTAGCGTTGGTCGACTGTTGTGGAATGCCGTTATATAATGTCTTGTGATCTGCTCATAATATTTAGGCCGTTGGTTTGGCAAACTGCAGTAAAACAATCAACATTATTCAGTATGTGATTTTCGTTATAAATTTGCTAGAGCAGAACCGGCGCCTGCCTCTAGCCAAGTCATACTTTTCTTTCCCTCGTATTGTCATGTTTGACCGCGGATATAATGTAAGCACATGGGTCGAATTTTTCAAAACTTCACTCGAGATAAATTGGCTTTCAATTTTGTTTCTTAAGTCTCTTATCGTATTTATCAATGTACTGTTTTCTAAGCCAGAAGAGAATGAATCTTTTGAAGCACGTAAAAAAATAATCGTGTCACGTTTAAAAAATCGTGTCAATGAAATTATTGTTATTGTATCAGTTGTGGATGACGTATAAAGGGGACAATACCGGTATTCAACTGACAAGCACAACCTGTTTTTAAAAGCGAAAGTGTCTACACTAAATATAAATATTTCCTTTTAAATAACACCAATGCAGCCCTCATTTTGCCAACTTTGCAGAAATGTATTTGACAAATACTATTGAATTGTGTGTTCTTGATTGATTATTAATCAAGTTCTATGTTAAATTAATTACGTGTTTTTTACTTTTTAACTAGCCGGACCGGTTGTTGACATCCTGGGTGATGAGATGACCCGGGTCATTTGGGACATCATCAAGGACAAGCTAATTTTGCCTTTTTTGGATATCGAGCTGCACACGTTCGATCTCGGTATGGAGCACCGCGACGCTACCGATGACCAGGTCACCATTGATTGCGCTGAAGCTATTAAAAAGTACAACGTTGGCATCAAGTGTGCAACCATTACGCCTGATGAGAAGCGAGTCGAAGGTAATTTTTCTACTAACTCCCTACGCATATTGTGTAATAATATATATTTTTTTTTTTTTTAGAATTCAATTTGAAGAAAATGTGGAAGTCCCCTAATGGTACCATCAGGAACATTTTGGGTGGAACCGTATTTCGTGAGCCCATCATTTGCAAAAACATTCCACGTCTAGTCACTGGCTGGACCCAACCTATCATTATCGGCCGTCACGCTCACGCTGATCAAGTAAACTGAGGGTTTAACTATTCCTATTATTTCAGAACCCCTTGAAATTAATTTATATTTTTGCAGTACCGAGCAACTGATTTCCTTATCCCCGGTGCTGGTCAACTCGAGATGAAGTGGACAGCTGCTGATGGATCGACTTCTATTGTGCACACCGTCAACGACTTTAAGGGCGCCGGTGTTGCTATTGGAATGTATAACACCGATGATTCTATCAGGTACGTTTCACTTCCTACCTTTATTTTTTTTTTAGCCATTACATAGTTTGTTTCTGCTGTTTCAGGGATTTTGCTCATTCATCAATGCAATTTTCTCTTCAGCGTGGATATCCTCTCTATCTTAGCACAAAGAATACAATCTTGAAAAAGTACGACGGCCGCTTCAAAGATATTTTCCAAGAGATTTACGAAAAGTGAGCCTTTATTTATATTTTTATCTAATTGGACTTCCATTTTTATGATTGAATTTACTTTTCGAGGGATTACAAGCCTTTGTACGATGCCAAAAAGATCTGGTACGAGCACCGTCTTATCGATGACATGGTGGCTTACGCCATGAAATCAGAAGGTGGTTTCGTTTGGGCTTGCAAGAACTACGATGGTGACGTGCAATCCGACTCGGTTGCTCAGGGATACGGTACCATCATTTTCTGTATTAATTTATGTGATAATTAGGCGTTTATCATCAGGTTTCGTTTGTTTTTCATAGGCTCTCTCGGCATGATGACGTCTGTCTTGATTTGCCCTGATGGCAAAACTGTAGAATCTGAAGCTGCTCATGGTACCGTGACTCGTCATTACCGCATGCACCAGCAAGGCAAAGAGACGTCGACCAATCCTATTGGTAAGATTCTACTATTTTAACTTTTCTTGTGGTGATAATTAAATCTACTTTCAATTTTAAAGCTTCCATTTTTGCTTGGACTCGTGGTTTGGAACATCGTGCCAAGCTCGATGGTAATGAGCCCTTGAAACGTTTCTCTCAAGCTTTGGAGAGTGTTTGCGTAGAAACCATTGAGGCTGGATTCATGACGAAAGATCTTGCCATCTGCATCAAGGGAATGAATGAGTAATAACATTTAATAATTGAATGTGAAAGTAGATTTTTGTGATAAATAATTTTTTTATTTTGTTTATAGTGTTACTAGAGCTGATTACCTTAACACTTTTGAGTTTATGGATAAATTGGCCGAAAATCTGAAGCTCAAACTGGCCGCCTGACTGAGTGGGTCTCATCAAATCAGCAAGCTGTAACTTCAAAACCCATTACATATTGCAAAGAAAAAGAATTTGGTTACACAATAGAAGTTCTTTTTATTGAAATCTTTATAATAAAAATCGCATTTGTTGATTTTCTCTCGAAATTTAATCTTTTTATCAGCGATCATTCTAAATTCCCCTTCATCACATTCTGCTCAGGAACCTCTTATGGTTTGAAAAAAATACACCACCGAAAAGTTTACTTGATCTTTCTTTCTTGCTTTTAATAGCCGTAGACTCTGAACTCACTCACTCATGACTACGTCTGTTAATAAATTAATGCAATTTTTGGGATTGCTTATTTCTTAAAAAGTAAACTCACCATTTCAATGAGTAAGCATAAACTATATCCTTGAGATTCAATACTTATGATGAATGGACGACCTTTGCACTTTTTGAAACAAGTACCAACAAATTGATAATAACAAGATGTTTTCTCCATTCGTCGCGAAAACTCGACATTCAAGAACCGATTTTTAACATAGTTGGCTGTTGAAATTTTTAAGTGTTAGTGAAAGACGGAAAAGTGTTCCACTTAAAAAAACAAAAAAAACTTTACAGTCATAAAATATATTCAAACTAACATTTTAAAAAATCCTTAATTAGAGGCATAGGGAGAGTTTATATTTTAAAAGTTATTTCTGAGAAGAGGCGAAAGACAAACTAGAGAAAATTAGAAATACTGAAAATCGCACATCCTGTCGCGACGCGTAGCGGAATAGCGTAAGGGTTCCTTTGACGGTAATGGCAACACTGCATTTCGCGGGAAAGAAAGAGAAACAACCCGTTGGAGGAAGTAGGAGCACAAAAGCATCTCAACGTCCTTTTAATATTTTAAAGCATGGCGTCTCAAGCCAAAATCACGTCATTTTATCGTCCGACTAAAGCAAATAATTCCACTGCAGCAGCCAAGCGAAGGAAAGCCGTCATTGAAAACCCAGAGAGCATCCTTCAACCTTTTCATGGATTTTCCGAACCAACGACAGAAACGACGACCCCGACGCTACCTGTCAAACTTGAACCCATCAACAACATCTCATTTGGAGGTGTCGACTTACCAAAATCCGAGCTAGCCAGCATCTTCACTGAAGTCGGCAAAAGTGTACAAAAGAAGCCTAGTGTACGTAAACCAAGGAAGACCACAAAGCTCAGTGAAGGCAAAAAGATCCTGTCTTCAAAGTCTATACAAGCTGTGGAGAGGGTTACAGAGGAGACCACCTCGATCAAGGATAATCATGACTACAACCCTGCAGAGGTGTCCACTCCTAAGGCTGCTGGGGAAGCAACAACCTCGGTACGCAAGAGAAAGATGCAATGTATTGAGGAAAAGGCCAGTTTGATCACTCATACCCCTCCAAAGGTGGAAAAGAGGGAGCAATTTAAGACTCCCACCAAAGTCAAGAAGCGATTGGAGATGGGGTGCAGGGATCCAGTCACCAACAGTCAGACCGAAGCAGTAAAACTCCAGGAGACTTGCATTCCAATCTCACCCTCAAAGCAGGTCCAGTTCCTTCGCTTGGGCACCCTCTCTCCACGAAAACCTGAGATGGTTTCACCTCTGAGACCACAAGCTAGCCCTTCAAAACTTATTTCTAAATCTCCTGCTTGTAAGTCACTGGCATCATTGCTAGACAAAGTACCCACTTCAAGCAAGGTAATTTTATTATTTACTTTATGCCTGTCAATCTCTTTAATTTATTTATATTTTTACAGCTGTCAGCAGAAGAAGTGAAAACTCGCCTCGGCAAAAATAAGAATTTAGCCGAACTGCAGGCCAAACTATCTAAAGTCAACAACTGTTCTGCCCAAGTGAAAGAGTTTTATGCCAATCAAGTGCAGTTGAAGAAGTTTTCCTCTGTAGAATTTAATCTTGACATTCCAATTAGGTAATTTTAAAATAGCCAATCTATCATATTAGCATCTTTAAAACTCTTATTCTTTTAGTCCTTCGAAGCATCAATCGCCTGTCAAAAAGGGGACGCCGTTGTCAACGAGACGTCCAGCTTTCGAGCGCTTCCACGCTCTAGCGCAGCCTCCATCCGCTCACTTGACGTTGCCTTATAAATATAAGGTTTTGAATGAAGCTTTTAGGTGTCTGGAAACGGTTGTCGCCATGCTTTACAATCGTAAAGAGTGCATCTATTTCAATAAACTGAAACCGGCAGTGCAGAAAATGCTGCAGAGGTAATACCCAATCATCATTTTACTCCTAAAAACAAGCTATTTTATTTCCCATTTCCTTAATTGTCTTAGGGAATTTACGGAAAAGCATTTGGCTCAAGTTAGTCACGTCTTTCCCTCGGCATACAAGATTACCTACGAGCAATTGGCTGCCAATCTTCAGTGTTCTCCTGTCAAAACCCGTGGCTTCCAGCTAATGTTGACTCCCCAGCTCAACTTTCTCAGTTCCGGTATTAGTTCTTATAATCCATTTCCTTCTCATTGAAACTTCATTTTGTATTTGAATACCAGAATCGCTTAATGGTGGTGAAAAGCCTCTTGATGCCAGTGAAGATTGCAAAGTATTTCAACCTTTGGGCCCCACAATGCTGGTTGAGCGTCGCTACGTCTTTCACAACCGTCTCATCAACATTGTTAAACAGCATCACACTGTAATTTACTCCATCTTAACTTATGAAAATAGCGATATAGTTTCTAATCATTAAACTTTTTACAGGAATTTCTTGCCGAGTACAATCCCATGTTGAACGTGCCTGAAGAAAGTGTCACTCGGTGGCATCAGAACTTCGACGTGGATTCAGTTCCTGACGTTCCAGCAGCCGATTTACCACTCCCGCCTCAAATCAAGACTTTCGTTACGGCAAAGGATGTCCTTGGTACGCTTTTATTTCCTTCTCTTCATCTAAACTTGTTTGGTTACTTATTTATTTATTCACTATAGCACAAGCCAACAATATAGCCAAGATAAATCCTCGGTTGGAAGCTGCTCTTAAAGAACGAGCAAGTCTACGAGAAGATCAACCTAAACCAGAGGCAGAACCAGAGCCTAAGAAACCTGAAGCGCCTGTCAATGCTGGACTAAAAGGCGTCTCTCAGTCGCTTATCGATAAGGTATCTATAGATATTCTTTTTGTTTCACGAATACCAACTTTTGAATCCACTATATTTAATAGATCCGGGCTCGTGAAGCGGCTAAATCTCAGAAACAAATGACGATGAACACGGAGGAAATCCGACGGCAGGGCATGTCCAAGATGCTACCGGAATTAGCGCGGATCATCAACAGCATATTTGTGACTGAGAAAAAATCGGTTCTGCCTCTGAAACAGTTGATCGAGAAGATCCAATACAGTCATCGAGGTATTATGAGTGCCTCGTCGGTTGAGGAACACATCCGTCTCATCCGAACAGTTTATCCCGAATGGTTGGATGTTCTCAGTCGTGGCAACATAGATTACGTCAAGATAGACCGCAAGATTGACAGTAATATAGTCTACCAGAAGATGGAAGACAGCTCAAAGAGTTGAGCTAGCTCGTGATTTGCTTTTCATTGTTTTATTATTTTTACCTCATGCAACCATTTTTTTTTTAAGCTTCCCGAACTCTTTCTCCTTCTTGGTATCATTTTAACTTTTTTTTACGTACGATAAGTCCACGTGATTATTTTCTCTGTCGGGAATAAAAAATGAAGATGTTTTTAAGAAAACGCAGAAAGTGTGAATTTTGGACGAAAATAGATATCTGTTGCGAGATCATTTTAATGTTTACTTTTTTCCGAAAGTGTAATTGTTGAACTTCATAGCTGTGTTGTAGTAACAACCCTCTAATTTGATTCTAATGACTAGGACACCAAAGTATTGATTCAACAAAGTTTAGTATTTTCTTTTCTTTAACAATTTTTTTTCTTGGTGATGGTTTCATTCAACCTGTTAAGTACACTTCAACAAAATTTCACAGCCATGAATTAAATGGGGATAATTCAACAAAAAATGAGAGTTTTGACGCGAATGGGCAAGAAGAAGAAAATGGTCTGTCTTCACATTAAAGAAAAGAGAGGGTGAGACTGAAGGGGACATGAAACTTGTTCGCAAAAAAAGAAAGAAAAATTACACAAATTTCCGTTGGAAAAAAGCAAGGGCTGTTAGTGGTTCTCTAAAAACCTATGCATCCCAAACGATAAATCTTTGGGATCACGAGAGAGGGATTCCGTTGGTGTGGACCGTTTTAGCAATCAAACAAGACGTCGAGGGCACGGTTTTACGACATCAGTACGGACGATTCTTCCACGCGCACCTTTTCCTTCGCAGTTTTTCTCCATCCAGAGATCTACTGCGGTTTTCCCCTCCTTGTTGATCGCATAAGGGTTGGCTCCGTAATCACACATAATTAACTACGATAAACATGAAATCATTTTCTTTAAAAGTTACGAAAATTCATTTTCTTTAAAAGAAATACCCTTCCCATTCTTCCGGCATGCGGACCGATGACCGCGCAGCCGGAGATGTCACCGAAGGGTCCCTAAAATAAGCATCGTCCTCGGGGAAAAGATATTTGCTATTGAATTCTTGTGCAGTGCTACATTTTGTTGTATTTCCGGTTCGGAAATTCCGATTCGATTCTGCAACGACTCTTGAACAAATGTTAGAGATATTTCTCAGTTAGCGCGAAATCAATTGCAAAAGAGAAGAAGACCTTTCGTTACTTTAAAGAAAAGTAGGTTCCCGCCTAAAAATATCCTTGTAGAGTGAACGGACAGGCTGGAACATAAGTTACCTTCATCGCAGCCGCTCTTTCTTTCGGAATAAAGGAGGTAGTCGAGTAGTTTGTATATAATTGAAAGTGAAAACAGCTTCATAGGGCATGGCAAAAAATGACCAAGCAAGGTATAATAGGAACCTTTGAGCTATAGGGCACTTTGTGTGCAACCGTGTTGAAGGGCGGAATCCATTCACAATATTAATTCCATCAAGTGTGGATAAATTTAATTAAATCCGCTTAAGAGGAGGCGTGCATTCGTTACTTTGGTTTGAGTAAAGAGAACGGGCGAAATACAAAGTAGAGAACATCATCACGTAATTACGTCGCTCTTCATCAATCTGCTACGAACTTTGTCCCGCACTGAACCAAACAGTTCAACAGTAGAAAAGGAATGCCACCAGCATAATTCTTAAGAATACTATTCTTCCCCTGTTATATACGTTGTTCATCTCCCGCTAAAAGACGTATCCGTCATCCTTGATTGCAACAAACAAGCTGAAAGTTCGTGCCTTGATCAATTTTATCGAGTGTAATGCCCCTGAAGAGCCGCATTATTGTTTTTATTTATGCGGATTTATTGACGGATAGGAAACATTGTGGATTAGTAGAATCCACCAAATATGACGAAAGTTTCAAATATATGAGATGGACGCAAGAGCAGCGCTCTTCTCTGCTACTGCCTCGTTTCTTAACCCACCTGATTTTGCCGACGCCCTCGCCTATTTAACAACGAAAATGACACATAAATTATCGATGCTTGACCTTAAATCAAGTATTCTACTGGGTTGCTTCCTGATTGTAGATATCAAATAGCGAATTGCGGAAGAAGCCGTTAAATTGCGTCGTATTATTTTCTAATTAGTTCCCTTTGGATTGCGGTCTCCCCGATCTCTCTGACCCAAAGCTGCGCGACATTCACTACCATATATCACCAGGTGGATACGAATAGTTTTTGTCAATTTTTGGGATGATTACATCAAATCATTGACATCGTATTCACAATAATGTGATTTACGTAAATATGTTTTTATCATAAATATAAGCTTATAATCTACTTTAATTAGGAATTTTGTATAGGCTGGATAGTTATCGGGTGGCAGTTATCTTGCTCTATAGCGTTTTTTAGACATAATTTATTTCTCCACAAGACTGTATCACGCTCAGCCTCAGGCTAATGACGAAATTTTAATTTGAAAGGAAATGTTTCGTGACTGAAAATACTTACTTTCGAGGATGTGAGTGAAATCAAACTTTGTAATGTCCGATTCATTTTTTATGTATCATTAAATATATATATTTACTGAACTTTTATTAGGAATTCCGTATAGGCTAGACGGTTATCGGGTGGCGCCGTGGTGATGTTCTTCGCTCTATGGATTCACAGTGGCAATTAATTTCTAGACTATTGATAAGCCTATCACTCACAGACTGATGAAGAAATTTTAAAAGAATGAAATGTTGCAATCTAAGCTTTTCCTATTTGTTTTTTGTATTAAGTTGGATAAATATTTATTATTTTTTTTAAATGCTTCTTGATTTTACAAGTACTTTCATATTTGCTAGATACGAACTTTATGGATTACTAGTACCACGCCTAGTACTACATAACTACACACTAAGCGTGTTTCAGTCCCCTTTTTATGTTTATTAACAAATCGTGGCAAAACAAGGCAACAAGCGGATTCAATCCCTGATTATAGTTTCTCTATTCCATCTTTTGATTCTCAAAAACTGATTTAGATTCTCGACCCCAAAAAGCTTTACTTATTGACTCTCCTGGTTTTCAAGATTCCGCATTCTATTGATAACATAATACGGAACCTCAATAAATGTTGATTTCTTCTTATTTGGAAAATAATTCAATTCATGTAATAAATTTTAAATCTGATGAAGTCAAGTGAGGAAGAAGAGGACATGGTAGTTCAGTACAGAAATACTGACATTTGTAATTTTGTACGCATCAATATCGTCCGTATATTTAACATCAACTTAGGTTTGCACTGGAACCCTTTACACACACAGTTAACAGTGAAATGAGCTCTTCTCCAAACATCCTTGGAGGTATGACTTCATGTGACAAATCAAGAAAACCTGGCACTGTTAAAACACAACACAAAAAGAAAAAAAAAGCGCCTGTTGAAAAGCCAAACCAGGACCAAGTCAAATAGGCCTAGATGAACTGCTTATACGCTGAACAAGCGCAAGTACGCAACGCCACCCATTTTCTAATTCCTGAATGCCGTGTGGTATCCAGCAGCTCTAGCTCCCCGTTGTTAAGTGAGTAAGCAACACGTCATCAAATGCTCACCGATGAAACCGGGTCACCTCAAAGCAATCCAAGTGATTTATTCTCTTGATCAATTCAACAGAAAAAAACAAGCGCGTTTGAACGAATATGAAAACTTATAAACTAACTTCTTGATGATTTTTCAGGTCTTGATGGAATTGAAAGCGGTTCCCCCATCTCTCTGACCCAAGGGTGCCTGATATTCACTACGAAGAGGTATCCTAAAATAGTTGTATGCCATTTGAAAAACGACGAGACCACTTTTTGGAGATTCAACTAGGACCCATGAGAGTCGTAGCAGGCCAACACGGCGGCGCCGCGTCCCGATATTACACCCTCACTATGGTACACACCTGGCACCTGCTGCTGTAGGCCTACACAAGAACAGTGAGGCTGATAGGGTGCGGACTGCGCGGAGCGCCTAGACGAGTCGACCGAGTATCACTTGCCACATGCCAACAGAAGGAAGTTCGTGCGTTTGGCGCGGGCACAATAAAATTGTACTTTGCAGATTTAAAAAAAAATACGAATAATTTTTTTACTTACCCCCCCCCCCCCCTCCCAAATATTGAATAGGGACATAACAGACATTACAGTATACACAGTGTTGGGCTGTTACACTGTTTATAATTAGTTCACAGTCATGTGATTTATCCCCATAGTCTCTTCGGAGAATTAGTTGCCGCATGAAGCGTGAACGCATCTTTCGGGCCGTACATGCCGTTGCCACCAAAACCATATTATACTTGTTAGTTTTATTTTTGTAAGTTAAGGCTAGTTTCAAGGATTTCCTTAATTTTAGTTTCTTAATGTTTACTTGTTAAGTCAATTTTAAATCAGCTCTTAATCTACTTTTATAAGGAATTTTATATAGGCTGGCCAGTTAATCAGGTGGCGCAGTGACCTTCGCTCCAGCGTTTTTAGTCGTAATTTATTTCTAGATAAGACTCACGTTCAGTCTGATGAAAAAATTTTAATTAAAAGAAGTCTTGCCAATCTTAACTATTCATATTCTCTTCTATTACTTGATCGGATAATTTTCTAGGGATGAGTTTTCTTATGAATAAAATACTTCTTGATTGAGGCCATCTGCTTTCAAGGATTGTCAATGAAATTGAAACTTGCGCAATGTCCGGCTTATTTTTAATGGATCATTTTGTTATATCTTATCGTGGAACCCAGCTCTGCTTTTAATTCTCTTTCGACAGAAAACTTGAGAGCGAAGAGTCCGCTGCTTACACTCGGTTGATACAAAGTGTCTCTTATAAAATCGACTGAAATGGAAGGATGGCTCAAATGCACCAGTTTCCTCTTGGGAAGTTTTTTGCTCATTAGTTTCTTGTGCGGATTTATCTCTACTGGACTTGGAATCGTAATGCAATTAAATCTCCACACAGAGTTTCTCGATGGCATGTGGATCAACTGGACAAGTTCTCTCTTCATCGTAGCCGGTTTAGTGTCCATCGTTTCTTCCCTCTTGATGCTCTTTAAGGCGGGCAGCAAAGGCTGTTTAAGCCACATGTGTGACGATACTAGTCACCTTTGTGTCCTCATCGGCTTCTTCCTCTTAGTCTCCAGCTGGGCCATTAGCGAACTGGCCGGTGGCGTGATTTCTTTCTCCTCTGGAGACCTCTTGCAACCCCTTATGGACAACATGGGAACGACACTGTCCAACTACGAAGAATTCTCTAGTGATGCATCGAAAGTTGCATGGGATCGACTTCAGCACTCTTCAAGCTGTTGTGGAATCCATAATTACACCGACTGGAAAAAGAATCGGCACTATTACGATGGGAGCGTGCCGGATAGCTGTTGCATCGTCCAGCGGTCTGGTTGCGGAGCACTTGGAGTGGACCGTATTTACACTACCGGATGCCTGGATCGGATATTTCATCATATCGAATACCTGAATCGTTTGAGCGCTACCTCAGGAGTTGTGCTGGGTCTTCTCCAACTCTTGGGGCTTTTAGTAGCCCTTACACTCGTGACTCCCGTGCGAAAATGTTTCAGACGAGCAGAGTATTCGCGCATCGAGGACGAAGATATTGATAGAAGTGGTATTGAAGCTTTAGATATTTTATGAAGAATTTGTCTTTCACACCTAATTATTTAACTGTTCCAAAGATGAACCCTTGAGATTTCTGTGAATCCATCATCATTTAATTATAATTTTTTTTCTTGCCCAATAATTGTGAAATCAGAAATAAAAATGTGAACTCGTGTTTGTACTTCGTCACATGATAATCGCAATTATAACTGGTATCTTTTTAAATTAAAATATATGAATTTTACTTATAAGTATGAGCCATATTCTAAAATCTGAAATTTTAGTCCGGTAAAATCGCACACAATTTTTAAATCGCAACACTTTTTTTTCTCGTTCTCTCGCGCGCCAACAACGCTAAAAGATGGCGCTGGCATGAAGTAAACAAACGAGCAGCCAGGAAACAACGGAAGTTTCGTGTCAACTTGAAAGTTTTGCTGCTGAGCAACATTTTCCAGGTACTTCGAAAATAGATTATGTTTACTTCCCACCAACAGCTGGTCCGTAAATCAGGAAAAAAAGGCATCGATCGTTTAGAATTCATTCAAGAATTAGTCAACGAATTTTACCAGTCCACCTCGCTTGGTATGCAAACTAGTAGATGTAATATTATGCATAGATGAGATCTATTATAATTATTTCTGTCCTTATCTTTAGAGAGCCAGGAACAAGTGTTAGCGAATCTTGCTAATTTCGCTTACGATCCTTTGAACTATAAATTTTTAAGGGAGGCCAAAGTTATTGATCTCTTCGTGGGAGGGCTGAGAAGCAGGAACCCATATTTTGTCCAATTTGGTCTGAAGGGCATCTGCAATCTAGCTAATGACCCCCTTAATCAGGATTCCATTTCCAAGCTTAATGGTTTGGCTCTGATTAAAGATCTAATCAAATCAGAAAACTCTGCCATAGCAAAAGATGCTCTAACCATTTTGATCTTTTTTTCCTCATCCCTACATTCATTGGGTAAGATTAATATTTATATCTAAAGTATGTAATATTTCTGCACACTCAATTTATTTATTCTTTCAGAAATAAAGGATCCCACTGTGATAGCAAGTGTACAAGAAATTCACAACAGTAGCAAGGACAGCTACATAAAGAATCTAGCTCATATATTTCTTGAAAAAGTAGCAGAACATTTATCATGAAGATTGCGTCGACGCTGTTGGTTGCTCTAGTCCAGCAAGGCTCCCGAGTGACACACATCAAGAAGATTACATCAAAAGACATTCAGACGTTTTCAGAGCTGACGGGCGATTTCAATCCGGTTCATTCCGGGGAGCACGGAGTAGTTCACGGAGTCCTTTTGAACGGCTTCGTCAGTGCCGTTCTCGGAACTCGGCTACCGGGTCCTGGCTACTTGGTCACGGAGCAGTCTCTCAAATTCCCCAGCTCGTGTCACGTCGGAGACGAGATTGAGATCAGCGTCGAAGTGACTGAAGCACGCAAAATAGTTTCATGCCTGTTTATTTGCACTAATATAAATGACGGAAAAGTTGTTCTCCAAGGTTCTGCCAAATTGATTAAATCAAAAACGTTTGGGAACGAATAATAAATTAACTACACTTGTCTGTATTTATTTTACAGTTGAATTAGATACTGTGAGAGCTTTCGAGAAATTCCCAAAAGCTTTCCGGATTTCTCGTTACATTGCTCTGCTGTCTTAGAGTACTCGTCGGTCGGTTCCTTCGAGCACGAAATCGTACCCCTTTAGCCTTTCGCTGAATTTCCGACCGAACGGTCCGGTCTAATAGGCTGTAAAGTAGCGGGTGGATGCTAATCGAAGCGTACATCAGCCAAGTCATAACGGTGGATCCCTCGTTTAAAATGTAGGGAATCGTTGATGTGCATGGGATAGGTTTAAAACCGATAGGAGATACAGGGGAAGTATTTTGCACCGGGTTTTTCAGATAATGAATGAGAGGATAGCACCAATAAGGTGACCAGAGGACTACATAAAGTCCTACAGTCAGTAAGAGCGTCCTTAAAGCCTTGTTCGCCGGTTTAAATCGTTGATGATGATGTCCATCAGGGACCGAAGAATCGACCGTCCAAACTTGGATAGCCCCTAAACTTGTCTGACTTCGAGCGACCTGAGCGTAGCCATAAATTTTACAATACATAATGATAAGGATGCCGACAGGTAAGAAGTAAAAGAGGACCACAGGGAGCCAACTCATCATCGCTTCCGAGAGGTTGTAGACGTAAAGAGTGTAGCAAGTCAATTCATTAGCCAGGAGGACCGAGGCAAGAGCGATGGACAAACTGCAGATGGCGACGACAGCGTTGATTATGGCAGACTGACGGACGGAGAGAGGACGCCTGAACGGGCGGGCAATTGCAAAGTTCCGGTCGATGGAGATGACAGCAACGAGCCATGCCGAATTGAACACGCAAAAGTTGTGCAGAACGGTTAACACGGAACAAGTTCCCTCTGGATAGGACCAACAGGCAGTTGGTTTATCATTTTGGTTGGCACTTGTTTCTGATTGCCATTTAGAGCTGTCAGCCAGGTCAGAATAGACGAGAATGGCCGATGGAAAGAGCACCAAAGTAGCTAATAAACTGTAAATGTATATTAAATATAATGATGGTTGATCCAACAGGAAAAATAGTAAGAAGGCCTACCCAGTAAATCCAAGCGAGACGACGAACGAATTGGAAGTAGAGCATCGAAGTTCAGGTGAAGATAAGATGATGGTCAACAAGAGGACGTGACTTAAAGAAACCGAATACGGTTACCAAAGACATGCCAGAAAGAGCTGTCAAGATCACTTCCGTCGAAACGTTGGGCATGTTGATGACTAATGCCAGGAACACACCAAATTCATGTCGACATGTCCACAACATTGTAAATATATAATTAAAAACAGGACGACGATATCAAAGGAAACGACATACGTTCCTTTTTATTACGAGAATCCATCCTAGCAACAATCTCCTTCCATCGGATTTAAAACCCTTTATGACCTCTTGTTATTAGGTATTATAACAAAGCCATCCGTATTTTCGCGTAGAATGTATTCCGCTGTCGTTAACAATAAAGCAGCAACAAATCAAAAGATGATTTCCATCGCATTTCTTTTTTCTATTATTATTAGTAAGGTACACGGTATATATAATTCCACCGAGGGGGAGGAAAAAGGGTCACAATCATGCAAAATACAACACTGGTCGGCAGTAGAAGAGTACGAGGGGGTTACACAAAATCGACATCCAGTGAACAGTGTCACAATCGTTTAATGATTTCCCTTCTCTTCCGAAACTCCCAGTCAAATTTTTCCCTTTTATTAAAAAAAAGTGTCCCCCTCAAAGTGAGGTCAATTTTGGACGTGAAAAAAAAATCATCTTGCTTTCTTTCTCCTTTCCAATATCGTAGCCAATCCCCAACTTCGTTTCAAAATGAACAACAATAACATTTCTTTATATATATAGCAAGGGCACGCAAGATGTCAAGATTCAATTCGTCTGGCAACGAAAGTATAAGAGAGGAAAGCCTTAAAAAAAAAAACAGCAACATAAACGGGAGGAGCGCACAATGAAGTGATTGTGTGTAAAAAAGAAATATCCCATGCGCTTGACTTGAATTTACTTCTCGTATTTTTTTCCTTCTTAAAAAAAAATGGGCATGTGGGTGGGTGTGTGCTTTATTTACAAGGCCGCTGTATCCTCTTCTGAAGAAAGTGGATGCATGAGCGGCACTGACGTCGGACCAGAGTTCATTCCGTCAGCTGGTGTTTCAGATGGTCCTAAAAAAAGTGAGAAAAACATGTGTTACATTTTGTACAATGCCAAATGACAGATCCATTTAAGCAAATAGTTTTAAAGAGCTTGAAATGTCTAGTTCATCTAAAGATTTTTGAATGCAAACACACAAAAAAAAGAAAAGAAAGAAAAGTAATGCAGTTTACTGGACTGGCACTGGTTCGAGTAATAATGCACCTGATGATCTCCGTGTGCTGGTTTTCAGATGAGAGCCTAATTGCAATGGACCTTCCGGGATAAAGAAGGCGACCAACAATGCACAAACCACCAAGAAAGAGCCAAATACGAATGGCGGTCCTGGCAGTGCCTGCTTATCCGACAAAGAAAAGAAAAAGTTGTTTTAATATGTTGACACGACAACCGAAAGTTAATAAGGACAAACATGCAACAAGACTTACCCCCATGACGGGTGATTCATCGATGTGGACAGTGCTGTTGTCATGCACACCGGGATGGCCACTAATTTTGCTGTTCTTGTCGTTTAAATCCACATGGAAGAGATAAAAGATTAGGCCGTATAGAGCAGGTCCTAATCCATTGCAAAGCCCGCGCACTCCAGTAATCATGCCCTGAAGCAAATAAATATCGTGTTACGTAAAAAGTATTGAGCATCACGAATCAAGCAGCCGGAACGAACCTGCACTAAACCTTGCTTGTCAGCGTCGGCGTGCATCGACACGAACGCCGATATAGCCGGATAGGATATGCTTGAGATGGCGGCCAAAACACCAGCAGACCACATCATCCTGTAAAAGACATGTTAACTTTATTTCAACTGGCGATATTCCAAGCACAAGTGTCTCTCAACTTACCACATCTGGGAACCGAAGCCGTACCAGGCCAACTGGAGCATTTCAAAGACTAGTCCAATCAGAATAGTGGCTTTTGCTCCCACTGTCCTCATCAGCAAACCTTATAATAATTAATAAAAAAGTTACAGAAAATTCACAAATCTTTTGTGAAATGGACATTGTCAAGAGAAGCTAATCTATCTATTGAGGAAATCCTATTTTACTCAACAGGAGACATCCCTACCACCCACTCTGTTTTCTTTAACGTCGTCATAGAAATCGATTATTGACATTTCTGGGTTCGTGACACTAACAATATCAACATAACACATCAATTTTTGGCAGGAAAGAGTCATGAAAGCAACATTACGATGCATAAGAGCAAGCCAAATCAATAGTGAAACGTGCCGTTATTGGCGGCGAAGATTAACCCGATCGAGAGAAATTGCGCACTAGATAAGAAAACAACTTTTTTTTAATCATTACCGAGTACTGCCGTCTGTGCAAATACGGACAAAACTCCGACAACAGCGATGAAAGTGGCGACTGCTTCAGAGGAAAATCTCATGACCTTATCAAGACAAACAAAAAGGCAAATTAATATCCTGTCAGAACTAATATAAACACATTTTTCTATACCAGTTGAAGATATACGAAGAAGCAGGAGTACTGGCCAGCTTCAGGTAAATACGACAGGAAAACGGTCACGCACAACATTAATATCGTTCGATCCTTTCCTACTTTCTTCAATGCCTAGATTAATTATTAATATGAAAGAATTAAGTTATCGTCATCGATCGCAAGTTAATATTAAAAATAAATATTACAGCAAAAGGATCGGCTTGTTCCCACGAAATGGGAGCTCCCCAGGAAGATGGCCGGACTTTTTCCGGCAGAGATTCGGGTACAGCGACCAAAATGAAAAAGACGTCCAAGACAGCGACGGCCGTAGCGATGGCCACCACCAAAGTATCGCTGTAAACATGGGCTAGATATGCGCCCAAGGCTGGGGATGTTACAAGAGACGCAGCAAACGTCGCTGAAACCTGTTCGTGATTATCTCTCGTTAATAGGTATTGCATAGCTATGAGGAAATTTGATCCTTACCAGTCCGTAGGCTGCGCTGCGCTCGCTCTCATCAGTCACGTCGGCCACATAGGCAAACACAACCGAAAATGTTACGGCAAAGACGCCGCTAATGGAAATCATGGCGAAATACCACCACGTGTTGATGTGGATGAGAGGGATCGGAGCGCATGTGAAGAAGACGGTGACCAGCAGGAAGAACTTCCGGCCCCAAACATCCGACAAAGCGCCCACCAGAGGGGCCGACAAAAATGACAAAAGTCCCTAAACGTGACACAGGTGCAACATTCACAATTATCAGTGATGCATGGCAATGAGTAATAAATAGAAAATAAAAAATGTTTGAAGGGGAAAGGGTACACACTCTTCTTCAATACTGGTAGGGAACAAGAATATGGTAATGTATAGAGGAGAAAGTGGCCTCAGGGCATGACTCAGCTTTGGACAAGTGAATCTTTTCCCTCAGCTTTCACTATTTAACTTTCCAACAAGTAGGTTAGCAGGTAAGTGGAGCAGCAGAGGGCTCAATTTACTTTTCAGTTATTATGAAAAGTGATGTATGATTTTGCAAGCTTACCTTGATGCCAACAATCAATCCATTCATCAAGAAAGTGTGATCAGGAAATGTTTCATTCAATACCTAAAAAGTAAACAAAGAGACATTGAGTATACAACATCCCATAAAATAGAAAACAACTGGATGAGAAACTTACTGTAATCATTGGGGTTGTGAGGAGACCCCATGCGAAAAACTCAAGGAAAATGACAACCAGGGCATGATACAAGCTCGGTTCACCAATACCAGATCCCTGTAAAGAAAACCACATATATTTAGAACCCAGTAGGAATGTGAACTGAGCAGCTGGGGCATAAACAGCCTGCATTTCACTTCTCAGGAGATAAAAACTTTTGAGCAAATAACGACGTCAACTGCGAAATCGAGACTTACGGTGATGAGGCCGTCCTTGAAGAAGTTCTTCCGGCCTCTCGAGCCCAGCATTGAGGAGACCTTTTTGGAACTCCTGCCAGGCATTTTTGAACGAGCCACGATCGGCTTTTAACATCCAAGAGCATATAAACTAACGTTCAATCGTTTAGAAGTAACACAAAAACTACACAAACAAAAGAAAAAAAACTTTTCTATCAGACGTCAACTACTAGGGAGCCCATGACAGGTTCGCTTTTCCTTGCAGTGAAACAGCTAGAAGTATTGAGCACCGTCACACCACCAACTATTCCCTTCTATTCTTTGCCTTGGTATGCAACGTTGCCGCTCTTTTGCTTTCTGATCACAGAAGCTCGGAAAGAAAGGAAATATTTCATGACGTAAAAAAACCTTCTCAAAATCCTAAATTACAATTTAAATGCTACTGAAATGTTTAATAACGACTGCCAAAATTCATTGAGAACCGAATTCATCCACTTTTCCTCAGTTTATCTCGAGTTTTAAGAGTCTCATTTGGCATTCGTTCACAAGACAGTTTGCCAATTGGCGATATACAGCAGTATCAACCGGCTTCGAGTGGAATAACCGATGATGACGTCAATCGGGTTACCCGCTGTCTTCCCTAGACCTCTTAGACATTGGTCGTCCGTCTTTCTGTCGATAAGGAATTTATACTTTCGCGTTTTGTTTTCGTTATGGCATGCAGCTACAGGAAGTGGGCGGCAATAAAAATTCATTCGATTTATCTGTCGTGAATGTTACCATCAGTGAATAGGAGCGCAGGATCCTTTTGTGTGCAGGGAGAAGTCTTTCTGGAACGGGTTCTTCCGTCTCAATCACATCCATGATGCTATATTACCCGGTGTTGTGCGGATCGTTTGATCCTCAAACTACAAAGGAAACAAGGCGACAAAGCACACTACTGTTTATAAGATATAAAAAAGGACTAATCCACACTGTTAGGATCTCCGTGGCGACTGCTGAACAACTAGTGAGCGAGTGCTAGAAGGTGAACGCGGGACAACATGCTAAGCCGCGTGCCCAAGCAGCAACAAGAGTCAACTACGGGATCTATAAATAGGTTTTTTTTTCAGTCCTGGGCCCTCAGCAACGGTCGAACGTGTGCGAATAAACGGATCTCTCCCTCGCCCTGTGTACATATACACATAAACATGGTACCATATCATAACACCAAGAAAGCTGTTCTTATCCAACACCGAACTGGCTCTTTCGTTTGAAAAACAAGACAAAAAAATTCTTACTAGGAATTGAGAGATAAATGTTATGTTCCACTTATAGATGAAAACAAACGTTCGTCGCCAGGAAGTTGCGTGTAAATCATTCCAATGGCTGTATCACGGAGAGATCTCAGGTGGCTCCGACTTGTAAGAATCTTCTGGAAATGTTCCAACAGATTTTTTTTTCTTTCTTGAACCGCAGTATATTTCATTTTTCTTGTATTGCCATTTCTCACTTTATTCTCTGCGATTTCACAACAATCGGGGCAAATAAGAAAACAGTTTGTTATTGCTTTGAATAATGAGCCTTGAGAATGTCAAGGATTTGGGACAATGAAAAAAGCCAACGGTAGAGGAAGGAAATGATCTGTGAAAGCGAAACAAAACAACACAATCGTTTCTGAAATCACTCTTAAGAAATGTTGCCATAATGAATTTTCTTTTAAATGATGAATGAATAAAATTTCAAAATCCCCTTTGTTAATGCTGAAGGCGGGTCAATAATAATAATAATAAGCCGTAACACTGCAATTGAATGTAAAAAGAAATCATCCGAGTAAAATCTATGAAGCATCATCAACCTGACGATTGCAAAAGAAACACGAAAAAAAATCGATGAATATTATTGATCATTCATTTCCAGCACCTGGAGGGACTGTGGCCTCCACAAAGTTGATGACTTCCTTGTACACCAACTCTATAAAGTGGAATAATAAAACGCGTGAGTGATCCCCATAAACATACACAAATAATCATTAAGAGGCAATTTAGTAAATAAAGTACCTTTCCATTCCTCAACCGACAGGTCCATATCCTCAAACGACTGATCGTAGGCAGGAGAAGAGGGTTCGTCGCTAGGATCGGCGTACTGCGCCAAGTATGGGTGTGCCAGGGCTTCCTCAGCGGTAATACGTTTATCTGCATCCAGTTCCAGAGTTTTCTCCAGTAAATCAATAGCTGATAAAGAAGAGAGACTAATTAATGGCACATGAAAATTTTAGTGACTTTTGCGTACGAATACCTAAAGGGCTGGCTCCTTTGAAATAAGTTTTAAAATCTTTCCTCTTCATTGGTGGAAGAGATCGGATATAATTTCTGGCCTACGAAGTAAATGGAACGGCATAAAATTAAATAAAAGAACTAAAATTGTGACAATCATGAAAGATAAGCAGGATCAGTGTGAGTGAGTAGGATTACACGGCTTATTAAGACGATAAAGCAGGATAGCGGACAGAAATAAAACAAGTAACGAAAAAAGAAAAGAGAAGCTTCGAAATAAAATATGAAAAAGCAGTTCTGATGTTGAAACTTGGTGAGAACCAATTATGAAAAAGCGAAGCTAGATACGACTTACTTCCTGGCTAGAGATTTTTGCAAGGAAGTCTTCGTGAGGTTTGCCACAGACTTTGAGGATGCTGGCTAACTGGTTGATGTCTACATAAATACGAGTCACGAGTGAAGGAAAAAATAGTTGCGGTGCAAAGACTTGTTATAAAGTAGAATATTTCGTAGATAAAATAAAAATCATGCAAATAGTGCCAAGTCGCAGGAAGAGGAATATTCCTTTCGTTCAGTGGATTCATTCAAGGGAGCATAGGAAAAAAGAAATTGCTAATACCTCTTCGCTGCCCAATTTGACCAAAAGCTGATCACTTGGGGTTCCCGTTAATTTCATGATGCACATCAGTTGATCGATGTCTATAGGACCCGATCGAGCGAAGAAAAGAAAGAAAAAAAGGCGAATCGAGAGTGAAGGAAAAATAAAAAACAAAGTGATGAATAAATGGAAAAAGGCCCAGAATAATCCCATAAACATTCAGTCGTAGATGCACGACAATAACGATCGTTCGACATAGAAACGCCAGATGATGCCCTGACGATATAGACTAAATAGGAAAAGGAACCTTCTGAAGGGAAAATAACGAATAAGACGAGCACGTAATAAAGCAGACAAAGCCGAAGAGGAGTTTCAAGCACGTTGATGGTATTTTTGGGCAAAACTGATTACCGAATCGCTGCTGATTTTGTCCATGAACTCTTCCGATGGTTTACCCAAAAGTTCCATGATTAAGTTCAACTGTTGAATGTCTATAAAAGCGCGAGAGGAGGACGAAGAGAGAGAGAGAGAGAAAAAAGTGCACTTAGGGTCAAGGTATTTAAAATGCCAATCGATGGTTTGGGCTTATGATATTATAAAACTAGGTCTTCCTATATCACGTTGCGCATGCCACGCATTTGTTCAAATTACTCGGGATTCCGGGAAATTGTTTACAAGTCTTCTAAAACTACTTTATGCTAGTTTTTTAAGTATTATTCAAGAAAAAAGGATACGGTCAGTTCCAGGAAAGATGGTTTTAGACGTCAGCAGTTCAGCCATGATGCAGCCAACGGACCAAATATCCACCGTTTGGGTATAACGCATCCAATTGAGCATAATTTCGGGAGCACGATACCTATGATAAAAGTACGCAATGAGCGATTTCTTTACATCTTTAAAAAGTGAATAAATTTGCGAGCAATACCAGCGAGTAGCAACATAACCAGTCATTTCCATTTCAGTGGGACGGGCAAGCCCAAAATCAAGTATCTTTAGCTCACAATCCTCGTTGACCGCAATATTGGACGGCTTTAGGTCCTGCAAGAAATTAAAAATCAAAATTATTACAAAGGGGAAAGTTCAAGATGCTGAAAATATTATTTACTCTGTGGATGATTCCAGCTGAATGAATGTACTTGAGGCCGCGCAGAATCTGATACACGAGGAACTGGACATGATCATCAGAGAGTTTCTGGGTCTTGACTATATTATTCAAGTCTGCACCCATTAAATGTGTGACCATGTACACATCCTGAATCACATGACAAAATGTTAGTTCATAATTTCCATAAATGTAAATATTTAGAAATAAAATGGTAGAACAGAAACCTGAAAATCTGCAAGTGAGGATCCAGGAGTGAAAACATCAAGCAATCCAATAACATTCTCGTGGTTCATGTGTTTGAGCAATCTTAGCTCCCTGTAAGTTCTTTTAGCATGGATGGCCGACTGAAAGGGGCGGGCAAGCTTCTTTATTGCAACTTTGTTCTGGGTCTTTGAGTCAACTGCCGAACTAGAAAATAAAAGTAGTAATTATATCTTACTTAACAAGGTCAAGTATTAATTTTAATAGCTGTGTTCAAAAGAGAAGGGGAAGACTTACCAAACTTGACCGTAGGCCCCACTTCCTACAGGTGATAACAGCTGATATCTCTCTGGTACTTCCCATTCTGTTTTGTTTAGGTCTATTTTATAAAATCCAGGTCTCATGCTTAATCAGTTCCTGCAGGTTAACGAAGTTGCCTTGAAAAGAAACTCGTTTGCTCACGGAGCCCTTTTACCAGATAAATGAACTTCAGTACACAAATGCAATAGCGTCAACTTTAGAACAAAAGGTTGCATAGAATCACTCAACTAAAATATTTTTCAGAGAATATCGCTTAAGACAAAAGAAACATAAGTCGCCTTTCCCAAAACGGCTTGTCCGCTTGTGTTACACGACAACTCTTAGCAGTCGACGACCGAGTTGTAAATGGAACACCGGCGCCATCTAGTAATGATTAGTAAATTAGTAAACTTATTTTTTTAAATAATTTTAGCGCTACGCATTTTTTTTGTTTAGCGCTACGCACACCAGTAAAGAGCGTTCTCAAGCTTGGCTTGAAAAGTCTTTCTATATTATATATAGTTATCTACTAAATTTCAAAAGAAACAAAACAGGTTTCCTTCTACACTATTATGTAAAATTGACTTGTGATTTTAAAAAATCACATGAAATTCCTTTGTTTATTTCAAATATCAATGTGATGATGATTTCTAGGAAGGAGGTAGGGTGTTTTCAGCCTCCAATTCTTCGGCCTCAAGAGCAGCAATCGCTTTAGTGACAGCAGGCGCATAGTTGATCATTGTCGGGCCGAACAACCAGATAACGCCCGTGAGATACTTTCTGAAATACTTGACTGCTTTCTCGAGATTATGATGTGCTATTGTATTCCGCATGTATAGGACCCAACATAAGGCTGCAAGCGTATCGCTTATAGTAGCGTTGAAGAAATGGCTCGGACCGGTATTGGTCTGGACCCAATGTCTGATGAGCTTTAGGTCCAGTGCCTCATCGTAATCATTGGGTCCAATCTGGATTCCAGGAGCTCCAATTTGAATAAAGCTTTGGGTACCCATCGTGACTTCAATTCCAACAGCATCCAGTACATCCTCTGCTGCAACACAAGTGTTAATTTTGTCACTCCGCGCAGCGTAGACTAAAGGTGGTCGCGAGACGGTTCTCTTCTGCTGCAACAAATAAAGATCTGGAGGCGTTGGAAACTTTGGTTGTGCAGAGGGCTGTTGCGGAATCATCTGCTGCTGGATGGCCTGATGAGATGAATTTGGTAATGCGTAAGGTGTAGCCCGACGACTGGGTACGGTGCTGACTCTCGTGGGTCCTGCAGCAGATGGATTCTGTGGATTCACAGTAGGAGGAATCAATGGATTCACAGTAGAAGGAATCGATGGATTCACAGTAGGAGGAATCAATGGATTCACAGTAGGAGGAATCAATGGATTCACAGTAGGAGGAATTGATGGATTCACAGTAGGAGGAATCGATCGATTCACAGTAGGTGGAATAGATGGATTCACAGTAGGTGGAATCGATGAGGAGGCAGGATTGAAAGACTCGTTATCAGTGAGGGTTTTTAGTAGCTCCCTGATCGGTGAATTTTTAGGCCCAGGCGGCTCAGTTGGTTGAATCCAGTCTTTGAAGAATTGGTGCTCCTCAGGATCCGGCTTTAATCCAAGCTAAAAAGTTAATGTTTAATTAACTAAAAGTTAAATTTAAAAAATAAATAAATTACCATCAAGTCCGAAATCAAATCTTTGGCACCGATGGTTTCAGAAAAGAATGCACCAGAACAATCCGGAGGAACACTGAAGTTACTCGCTGCAGCTGGTTGGCTATCCAACATTTTATACAAAATCAACCCTAGTTGGGCCCAAGCTGGTTGATCATTGGAATCTGCATGGAGAAATAATCACCAGTTATTAAAAACAATCAACTGTTATTTGAGATTAGAATGAATATAAAGTTTTATACCTTTAACTGCATCAACACTAGTAAGTAGAAGGTGCCAATCATCATTCAATAGAAGTTGGCTACATTGTAGCTCAGCAGAAATACCAAGACTTTTAAGATGGCCAATGGCAAGCATCACCTCAGTCAAATAAAATTTGGCCATTTCACCCAGTGTCCAGTTCACAGGAACTTTACCTCTCAAGATGATGTTCTTAGCTCGTCGGAAGTACGGCAAAAGATGGCCGTTTTTGGCGTAATTTAAACAGATATCTATATTTAATCAAATTACATCATAGATTAATAGATAACTCAATTTGGAACATTCAATTAACTAAAATAATCCCAACACATAACGAAACTTACAGAATCTGAAATCATCTTCGAAGAAGAACTCCACTTTCTCAAAAAGGGATGGAGTTTTACTTGCAGTTGCAAGGAGTTTTCTGTTTTCAATTTCTGAAGTGACCTCATCCTTGTTATTTCCTCCTGGCTGATTTTTCTCATAGACTTTCACTAAATAATTATAAGAAAGATATTATTTATTAAGTCAGCAAACTTGAATGATTAAGTCAGCATGCTTAAATGATTAAGGTCAGCATGCTTGAATGATTAAGTCAGCACGGTTGAATGATTTAGTCAGCATGCTTGAACAGCTTATCAGCTTATGATATTGAATAAATAGGACCTACCTGCAACTCGGCTTCCTGTCTCAAGAGGTTCATTAGCCTTTCTGGCAAGAAATAGCTGCAATATTACAAATCAATTAAACAAATATTCAAACAGGAAAAAGTCAATTTATTCGTACCGTAGAGAAACCTTGTGTTTTAAGAATTTTTCCAAAACAATAGCCATTTGTTACTGAGCCAGGTACAATAAGTGTAGCTTGAGATCCACATGCCATTATTGTAAATAGAAAATAATTCAGAGCAAATATTATCTTGAAAACAAAATTTATTCAATCACTGTAACTCTTATTATCACGCTATTCATAAATTATGGAGCGCCGGTTATGACATTGGGAACACTGTAAACATTCTTACTCCAGCGCCATCTAGCGGTTATATTTGGAAATACGTAGTTAGTTAAATGTAGAATCTATAGGGCTAGAAGCCTAGAACTGGACGAATATGAATTCACCGGTTTGTTTACACAACTTAGAACTTAATGATTATTTTTTAATTTCAATATCAAGCTTTACATTTGAGGCTTAAATATTTAAGTTATATTTATATTTTACGCTCTTCCGACGGTGTTCTTGTACGCGTTTACTCTCCACAAGAGAAGAAGGAACAGGACCGTTCCGGTCTTTAGGTGCGGCTACTCGAGTTTTGCCTTACTAAAAAGATTACTTTGAGTATCCTCTGGCTAAAATGTATCTGATCGCTCTGGCCGATTTTCCTAACGGTATACGCAACTAATTTTTTATAAGAGGAATCTGTTTATTTAATTGCGAGCCGCAGCGTTCGTTACAAATTCCATGCGGATGGTTCCTACCGGGGATTGTAAAATCCAGTACACCTAACAAAGTAGGTCACCCTTTCTTGCTAGAAGGGCAGACATGCGGGATTGTGTTGAATGATATTAACCAGACGAATGTTTTAAGGTAATTCAAGGGGATTTTGAGGTACACTGTTTGGAATCGTCTCTTAAGCAGCCTACATAAACTTCTGCAGCTTTGGGAATATACTGTGCACTACGAGGCTGCTCAAAAGTAAATAACTGAAATGCATTTTCTTTAATCAATATTAATTATCATTATTTCTTTATGATTATTCTCTTTTATAGATTTCGGTCTCAGTTATTGAGCTGAATTATCAACGAGCTTGGATGGGATTCAGGGATTCTTAACCGGATGATGAACACTCACCAAGTTACTCTGTATCACTTTGATGTCTCATACTATATGATCAAGTTGAGGGATCCTGCTGTAATTTCTGAAGCAGAAAAGCGATTCACTCTCTAATCCCAATAAGAAAAGGAACAAATACCAACTGGCTTCCGTATGGTTGTTTACAATACAGTGATTCACTCTAGCAACGTGTCTACGTTTGAAATTTTGCTCAAAATGTACCGCGAAACATATCTCCAAAATGTGTGACGGGATTTTCGGTTTATTTTTCTTTTTTATGTGATCGTGAAAATTGTCTTTTTATTATTATTTAAATGGAAAAGAATCGCATCGATGTTGCTCTCGTCAGTGTCAAGAGTGAAAACTAAAGCAAGATTTTTTTTTTCAATTATTTGATATTACGTTGATGGTAGATATAATCGAAAGTTTAAAAAGCGTGGCTCCTTTGTTCACAACTGGACACCTAAGAGTCGGTTTGGTTGATATTTACTATTTCGATCCGCTTGCTTCATGCCATTACAACACTTGCTGACATATACACTTTATGTTTTCTGTTTTAAGCCAACCGGACCGCCCAGCGTCCATCGCCAATTTCGCCCTATCCAGAGAAGGGCTTGATATAAATAATCTACAGAATGGTTTTCATTCCATGTCCCCTCAACAAAAAAGGATATCTCGGTCATAAATAACATTCACTGAAGAAACATTCGTGTTTCATCGTATCTGTACGCATCTATTACCGTAAATACAGCATGGTGGATTATTTTTTTACTATTACATCATCTTATAACTCCAGCCGACTAACCAAAATGTTTACAATGAGGTAAAACGGAGATGCAATTTAAGGCAGCGTGAGCGACTAAAATGTGCACGACCGTCGATTTAAAAAAATAATTTTAAAAAACGAAATCCTTATTAAATGGTCTTCGGATATTTATGCATTATATTTTGTATAATAAATGTGGAAAAACAAACCCTGTATATTTTTGTTAACAAATAGTTTCTTGACTGGATCACTTTTTCGTAAAGTATATTTAGGTTTAAGGCGTCCCGATCATGGATGTAGTCGATCCTCTGCTGGGATTCCTTGGGACTACTCAATTTCATCTAGAGCTAATAAATCAAGCTGGGCGTAGGCAATCTCCCGTTCGATTTGAGCTCAAAAAGGCCGAGATGCTGATCCTACTGCAGAAGGTGAGTTCGCTCCTGCTGATGTAATGGAATAAGCAATTGAGTAAGGTGACGTGCTGGATGGATCGACGACTTGTCAGTGAGCGGACAGCAGCTCACCGTCCACTAGATCTTCACCAAGAGAGGTGAGAGATGGGGAAGATTTCATAAAGGCCCATGGGAGTCTTGACCTCACTGCCCATAGTTTAGACGTAACAGAAATAAGGAAACTGATTTACTGCCCTCTACTACTGCTGGACGAAGGTTGATAACTGTTGGACCTAATAAAGGAAAGAAAAATTTAAAATTAGTCCATGTAATTTTATGTGAGTAAAAAACCTGCAGACGAAGGTTACACTTCTCCGTTTCGTCGGCTTGTCGATCATCAGTACTTTATCGCTTAGACCTGATCTCCGCACTTTCTCGCTTCGAAGGCGCACATATTCTTCTCTAGACTAATAGCGCTCTGTTTTCATAGAGCTGCTAGAACGGCAAGGCCACCAACTGGTTCGATTGGAGTCATAGTCATAGTCAGCTCAAAAGACTTCGTCACGAGTCTAACAGCAACGTTGGTATAAACTATAAAGTACTAGTATAGAGAGCTTTTTTAAAGCACTAAACAACGACTATACGGTTTGAAGATACTCATAAAAAGAAATGTATTAAGTACTAAAAAATATCTTGACCTACTGTAATAATATTATTTACTAGTTACCCGTTTTAAAGCTTATCAGTTGAAAGGCATATGACAATACAGCTTTTAATAAAGGCTGAATTGAAATATATATGGGGTAAAAAGCTAAAAAGGGGTAAAAGTTAAAAAAATAGTCACTTTGGTTTTTGCTGTTTCGTTTCACAGTGAAAGCTTTCTAGTTTCAGAGAAATTATGTTTTATGTTCCAAAGTGAAAGCTTTCCCGTTCAATAGCAACAAAAAAATATACATATTTCGGAATGAAAGCTTTCCCGTTCCAGAAAAAATACGTTTAACGTTCCAGAACAAAAAAAAAATATTCTGGAGTGAAAGCTTTTTCGTTCCAGAGCAAATATGTTCCACGTATCGAGTGAAAGCTTTCCCGTTCCAGAGCAAAAAACAATGTTCTATGATGTAGAGCTTGTATAGTTAAAGCTTTCCCGTTGCAGAAAGCATTATATATCAATATGTGTACATGGCTCCAGCTTCATTATTTTAACATAGGATAGTGAGATTCTAGTGGAATAATTCGTGTTATTGCAGGATTAGATTTTTAATTCCCCTTGTTAACACATCGGGATGATGTATTGGTTATAGTAGCTTAAAGCGTAAGCTTTCCCTTTCCCAAAACCGATTAATTTTAGCCCGTAGTTGAAGCTTTCCCGTAGCAAAACGCTCTAAACATGGATCTAGCTTTCCCATCAAGGGTAGATAAAACCTGTAAACTGTATAGACTATAGCAAAAGATTTCCCGTTGCGGAAAGCACTGTGACAATGTATACTTGGCTTCAGTTTCCTCGTCGTAAGATAGGATGTTTAGAGCCATCCTAGTTTAAGCTTTCCCGTTGCAGAATTGGATCTAGTTGCTCATTTTAAAAAAATATTGGAACGATATGTAATAGTGTAGCTTATGGCATACCCTTTTCCGTTCCATAATCTACAGGCTATTGAGTATTGACAGCCAAGATTGAGGCTTTCTCATTGCAAAAAGTCACTTTTTAAAAATGGCTCAACAGGAATGTAAAGCGTAAATTTGATTGCCCATGATTCCAATTAGAGCTTTACCATTGCAGTAGTCATTCCAGTAGGTTACATTAAAATTAGTAATTGTAGTTGGAGTTTTCTCGATGTAGATTCGGATCTACCTTGCCTCGAGCAAATGAGGGTTCCATTAAGCACATTCGTTGACTGTCATGTCTCTTTTCGAATATCAATCATAAATCTTCCAGCAAAGTAGAGAGTTTCTTTTACCGTGAAATTTTAGTTACATATTTGTAGGCTTAATGAAGACCAGCATCAGTAGTAAATTTCTCGTAAAAGAAAAAAAAACGTTTTATAACAATTTATAAAGGCGGGTTCAGACTAGAGCTTTTTTCTTAAATTATTATTTCCTTATTCCCTTATTATTTCTCTGTTTGATGTAGGCTAAAGTAGTCGCCTTGGAGCAACAGCTCTGGGTGGATCGTGCAATAACTTATGTTATTGCAGCTAGTCCAGATATTTTTTAGTGCTTAAAACAAAGAAGAGAACTTTCAAATGCTTTTAACCATGTTTGCAATCGTAGAATGTCTGTGGTATTGTATATAAGAAAGTGATTATAGTTGTAAAAGCACTGTTCAAAATATCACCCAATCGAGTTCTAAGGAATCAAATCTCATTTGGTTCCATTCTAGAACTGTTTGATGTGGGCTAAAGTAGTCGCCTTGGAGCAACAGCTCTGGGTGGATCGTGCAATAACTTATGTTATTGCAGCTAGTCCAGATATTGATTAGTGCTTAACACAAAGAAGAGCACTTTCAAATGCTTTAATCATGTTTGCAATCGTAGAATGTCTATCGTTTTAAATATAAGAAAGTGATTATAGTTGTAAAAGCCCTGTTCAAAATATCACCCAATCGAGTTCTAAGGAATCAAATCCCATTTGGTTCCATTCTAGAACTGTTTGATGTGGGCTAAAGTAGTCGCCTTGGAGCAACAGCTCTGGGTGGATCGTGCAATAACTTATGTTATTGCAGCTAGTCCAGATATTGTTTAGTGCTAACACAAAGATCTCTATAAGAGCACTTTCAAATGCTTATTTTAACCATGGATGAAATCGTAGAAAGTCTGTCGTATTATATATAATAAAGTGATTTTAGTTGCACATAGTATGGTTATACTTAATATTGTTCGGAATATCACCCAATTGAGTTCTAAGAAATCAAATCCCATTTGGTTCCATTCTTGAACTGTTTCATGCTATAGAATGCTGCGACTAAACCAGGGACGTTAATCGGTCTGGTTTATTCTTTAAAACACTATATTTATAGAGGATTCTCAGTACTCACACAAGCACCAACTGGTTCGATTGGAGTCATAATCAGCTCAACAAACGTTGTCACGGGTCTAACAGTCGCGGTAGTGTTTTCCTTATTGCCTTCAGTATAGAGCTGCCTTTCATTGGAAATGATTAAATTATTTTCATTTTTCTTCAATAAAATTAGAAAAAATAAGTTACCTGAGGAGATTGCCGAGATGGATTACGTGACGATTTCAGCGTGAAATCTATCGCAAGGTGGGATAGTTTTCTGAGACTAGAGAGGGATGCCGCCTGATACATTGGATGATTTTTTTTTAAATTCATATCAATGTTACTGGAACTAGAGACATTACTGGTCTCTTAAGCTACCTGGCAGAGCAATTATTGCTACTATTGAGCACGGCGATAACGCTATTATTCTTGCTGTAGTCCTTAACTAGGTAATCCGATCCTGGAAGAGAAGATGGAACACCACAGCACCCGCCAGTCGTCCCGTATGAGATAGACAGGCGAGTAGCGGAACGACTATTGCTCCTACTACTGACAGATTTCTTTAATTCCACGTACTCGTCCGCACTATTATTATCTCCAAGTTTTTTGGGCTGCTGAATCCCGTAGAAGGGGAGCTCAAAGAGTTGTTGAGCATCTACTGACCGATGTAATCCTGATCCTTAATAATTTTCATTGGCTCATATAAAAACATATGTATCGTCTTTCAAGGCAAATTTTAATTTATGGTATCGATCGCTGATGCACTGCCATTGTACCTCGTTCCAAGACGAATTGACGGATGAATTCCGGCTGGAAGATGAGTCGGGGCTGCCACCCACTGGGTCATCCCGGCTAAAACAGATTGAATGCTCACTCTCGAATCGGACAGTCCTTGGTGAAGATGTCCAACATGGGGCGAAGAAGAGATGAAATATATAATCTCTTTTGAAACATGAAATATTAGAAGGAGCCGCCACAGGTGCCGATGGATGCTGAATGCTGATCTAATAGGGCTACCTTGCGGAATCAGATATTTGGCTTTTCTCCAATATAATATGCCCTCGGTGTCCGACATTTCAATGAAGATACAGAATCTCCATCGCATCTTCAAGAGGAGGACAGGAGGTATTAAGGTGGTCACTTTCTCCAGGCGGTTCTCCACAAAGTGTTAGTGCGGAGGTGTTCCGATCCAATCTCATCCGGATGACATACAAAGACCTGAAACGGACGAATACAATTTTAAACTGTCTAATGCGCGCGCGACCATTAGTTTCGTCATAACGAACTGAGTCCAGAATTTGCAGTTGGGAAACAGATGATCTACAAGTGGGTAAACCAACAAAACCATTCCTAGAATACTGATTATTATTCAGTAAAATCAAATCCAAATGTGTATAACTCTTTAAAAACTGACCATAGTTACGAGGTTACCAAACCACTGGTGAACCACAGTTCATGACCGGTGACGGCAGCAACACTATGATTATGAACGTGTTTTCATCATTCACAAATAGGAAGGTTTCCTAATAAGTAAGGAATTAAATCCTATGTGGATCCAATTTAGACGATAATTGATGTAAGGACTGCAGTATACAGAGAAGTCGGATTTGATGCTTTACGAAGAGTCGAAGACGATATAGATTCATACACATCAAACACGTTCGATTCAAATGCTGAGGACCGTAAGCCTGAATTGTGTAAGACTTACTATTGTGGTCTCCCCATTCAGTTGTTATCTTGCAGTCTCTTTTTGGTTATAAAATATTTTTAATAAAATGTTTTAATGGTGAGTCCGTTATCACCTGCAACTGCAAGCCTCGAGGGTGGTGGTGCTAGCATAGATGTTTCGATAATATTGCTTACATTTAAGTGAGCGTTTGACTGAAAAGAGAATTTATTTCCGATGTTTATAAACATGAAAGATTGAGCCAAAATAATTAAGATCGAAAAATATAAGACAACTGGTCATGAAATACTCGTTTTTTGCGTCACTAATTTAACTGGTCCGCGACTAGCTGGGAACGACGAATTTTACATTAGCAGTGTCGTCGTAAATTTGTCTGATGCTGTTCGGATTTTACTGCTTCTTTTCCAGCGCGTCCGTCCTAACATGTCCAATACCACCTGCCACTGGAAGTATCGAGGGTGGTGGTGCTAGTCAAGTGCTATACTTCCATCTATAGCTCCATCAGAGCACTTTCTTTGGTCGCCAATTAGAGCTATCGGTGTCAACGGAAAGATTCTTTCCTCCTCCATGCTGTAGGAGGGAAATGACCAAAGCAAATCCATGAGATCAAGATCATATCATAAGCCAAGATATTTATATCTAATTATCTCTCTCTATCTCTGTTTACCTGTGAAATAATATTTCGTACAATTACCACTAAATCTATTTTTTTTTTCATCCAAATTGTGAATTAAAAAAAGTTCTTTCGTATTCATATCCATTTTTATCATCAGTACATAATTTGCACCAGAGACTCGATATTTTTCTTACAGAAGGTAGAACCTTTTTGCTTATATATCGTCCAAAAATGGTATAATACAGCCGTCACCGACCGATGTGTCCGTTCCCAGGAGCAGCGAGGCACTCTTCCACAAGAGTCTCAGCAAATGAGGTTATAAATAACCAAGATCTCATACACTACAAGTACTAGAAGGCGCCGGTCTTTCTTCATGCGTAGTGCACTTGCTGAGACGATCAGCTCATTTGTAAAGATGTATGACAAAGATCAGGAAACCGAGTTTTTATTTTTTTTTTTTTGGTTTGGTATTTGGTTCAAACTACGCTACCGGTACTCTATGAGTTTTCAAGAATTCTCGTTCGAAACTTCTAATGTGTATCGTACAGTACCCGAAGCCTTCATTTTTCGCAGTAAAACTGAAATGATTTCGTAGTTCAATCAGTATTTTGTAATATTTTAACATTCTTTTTTATTAATGTAACTGATAACAAAATACACGAATCACAATTTGAATATAAACACGCGGTAAAACAGAAGGGTGATAATGAAACAAGTAAAATCGTCGTTTCGAATTACATGAAGAATCGAAGAAAATTAATTATGCATTTATAATTTTACATGCATCTAAATCAATCGTTGTGTATTTTCCTATATATTTACCATATAATAAGTGACCAGAAAACCATGTTTATTTGATCATTTCGATGGTAATATTGAGTTATAATATTGAGTTATAATGAAGAAAACGCGTATGCGTTTATCGATAAAATTTCAGAATGTTATTTATATAACGTCAAAAGCTGAAACAGACGATGCAATTATTGCACGAAGAATAGCCAATCACATGGGCCATGTATGAGGAATGCGTTTATATATACGCGGATCTAATGGTTATTAATTCAATACTAATCTTAATAATGAAATATATATGAAACTTAAATGTAAATTATTAAAGACTAATTATATTAGTTCATATAAACTAGATTCGAGACTAGATTGTTTGGCAATTTATGATACTTTGAAAATTATAATATGAAATAATAAGAAAAAGATGATGAATTCATGTTTGCAATCGCAAAAAAAGTCTACAAAGCGTATATATGAGTGTCTCGAATGTCTATGAATGACAACCCATAAACGATCATCGTCCAAACACATAATAGAAAAATGTTTTCGAACAAGCATCAACGTCGTCGTCAGATTCCAGTAAACAACGTACATCGGTTAATTCAGCCAGCAGGGATTTTAAAAGTCAGGCCTGTTCGGAAGCAAAAACTGTTCGCATGCAAAGTGAACCCCGGCATCCTTAGCGCGGGTATTCCAGCTCGAACCCAAACATTGAGCGAAGTTACCGGATTTTCGAAAAGGACTAATGGTCGACCACTAGAATTTCAGACTGCCATTATGATGAACCATTTCGTTGAATTGATCATGAAAGCTCCATCGGATTCCATCAACTTCGATCTTCAGCAGAGCGTTGGAACAGTTGAGTTCTGGATTAATGTCTTGAACCTTGATGGGCTCTTCTTGGCGGATAAAACCAGAGCTCTTAACATACTGATGTGGGTAAAAAGATTCCGATTATCCATAAATCACAAATGGATTCGACGCGTCGTCAAGTATGAGCATGTATATTATTCAGCGGTCTTGTTGCTAGCCGGCCCAGAGATGGTAAACGATCCTCTTACTGCTGCGATGGCCGTTGCCACTCTGAATAAACTCAACCTTACACCTCTTTTGACCTTGCCCGTATAATTCGATCACCTAATCAAAAGGATCAGCTCCGCCCTTTACCGGGCATTATGGTAGATTCGAGCGTCCAATGAACGCAACAACAAGACCTGCTGTGAGAGCAACTCCAGCTGTTTTAAAATAATAATCAAGTGGCCGCCTCCAGGAGGATTCAAGTCCTATAGAGAATTTGCTGAAGGTAAAGAACTAAAGAAGCATATACCGCCATCAAGGAAGTCGTCGACGTCCCGGAGAATTAGACAATGGGGCCGTTGAGCTCCCGCCGACCCCGCCCGCACCTAAAACCCGAATAAGACCGTAACCAACCGAGTTGCTCCAACAACTCCAGTTCATACCGAGAATTAAGCTCCGAGAATAAGATCGCTTTCACTGATAAATGTAACGAGCCTTTGGTCGAGGTAAGAAGAATTAATACCTTCGAGAAGCCAAGTTATGATGCCTGATGAGTTCCATCGTAAACAGAAAAGATATATTTTGGTGGTTCACGAATATAGCTCTGTTAACAGATTATCCCTGTTATGAAATTCTTCTCTCTTGTTTTACTTCTGTTTTTATTCAAAAATTAAGTGTTACTTTGTGTTTATTCAAAAATTAAGTGTTACTTTGTATTTATAACAAAATTATGAACCTAGCTATAAAAATTGCTAATTTGCATAAAAATTACGCGATGAAGCACTCCAAAAGTAAGAAAATAAAAATTATTTAAAACATATTTTTTTGTGGCTTGAGATAAATGAATGTGTCGAAAAAGCTAAATCTCTTGCTATTTATTTTCACATTTAAAATATATGCATATTACTAATATATTCCCGTTTATTTAAAGTTTTGCATCCTCAAAGTAGCTAATACCACTTCAACTCCATCACTCTCCTCTACCTGTCTTCTTTTTCTCTCCCACCTCCAGAATTATACAATAAGAGGAGTGCTGATCGTGTCTATAATCTCACGTTGGGATATTCACGTTAGGCGGCTAGGGGGTCGTGCTGTAAAAACCCGGTGCTGGTCACAAACTGTCTTCATGGAGACAATGTGGAAAAGGGAAACGAGCAGAATAGACTCGCAACCAACTTGTTCGTGTATCCGTAATTCCACCGCCTCCGCCGGCAACGCGGGTCCCTTTTCCCTTCTCTGATGTGGGAGACCAGCCATCTCCAATCATCTTCTTACAAACAATGTGCTTCATCGTAGACTCGCTTCTTCTCGATGGAAACGCTTTCATCGTCTCTCTTCGACGATGATGTAAAAAGGTTTGAAGCAATAAAATACAATAGAATCATGCAGAATAGCGCGTCATTTGAGCCTCCAGTTGCTAGAGCCTGTTTCATAAATTTTCAACGGGCGCGTATAGAATAGAACAACAATAGAAAAACGCATATCTCACAAATTATATAGAACAACCATCATATATTCATATTAAGCCTGCCTTATTAATAATTTCCTATTTTTTTCGTACAAATCTTGTTTGAAACCAATTTTTTCATGTCGCCCGGAATGATCAGAGCCCTTGTTTATCGTCAATAAACAGCCGTCCAAGTCGTCAATCGGAAAGTGGAAAACTATTATCCGTTTGAGTAAAGTAACCTATTCTTGCCAAGCTAAAAGAAGAACCAACCGAGTTGAATGATGATCCAAAAAACTCTAGTTAATGCCGAGAAGGAGAGCTGTGTTAATAAGAGAGAGAAAGAGCTTGGCTCTCAAAAGAAGGTCAACACATAGAAAACGAAAACAATCTATGCCCTCGAGAAGCTGCTAAGAGTCAAAGAATCATCGGCTGGAGCCTCATTACCAAATATGTTAAAACCGTCGTCGTCCTGGTAGTAATGATTAGAGCCCCAGTTTTGCGTTCATCAACTGTTCAAGTCATCGATCGCGAGAAGCGAAAACTATTATCTGATTAAGTTGAGTCGAGTTTGGTGGCTGCACTCCAGCATTACCATATTTTAACAGCTCCTAAGAGACAGAAAACCACTCTTGCAGTGTATGTTGAATTCGGAAGATCTACCAAGAGCATGATAACGAGAATGGAAGGCGGGCCAATGACCAGCAACTAATCGAACTCTATTAGCCAACAAGTAATGATGTTCGATATGATCAATCGTAATCAGAAGAGGATATATTCCTGTGGTTCACTAATGGAGTGCGAGTGTGCGACTAACGTAAGTGTAAGTGAAGCTCACTTAAAATAGCACGTACATTCTCTCACGGTCTTGTCTGTAGTTTAAGGCTTCATTTGAAATGACAGAGTTCTTTTTATGAGCATATTGAGAAATTCAGAAAAAAATTTGAGTATAGGTGCGGAGAAACTGTGCACAATAAAGACCGCCTTGATTCAAGTGTGAGCTGCAGTGATGCAGAGTAACAGGCCCTGCGGAATGAGGATCGTCAAAATTAGTCATTGCAGTGGCAACCGAGAAATCACATAGTGCTTAACAAACGATACATACCTGATGTAAAATAAATTGAATTCATATACATTTGCAGTAAAGCTCGTTCAGTCGATAAATCCATCAAAATTCGTAGTAGAAGGATTCAAGTAGTATTTAACCTGCCATTGAAGGGCACGGTAGAATGGTTGTAGTATAAAAAAATAAAGGCCTTCAAGCTGAGGAATTATATATCTGCCAACAAAAAGAATTTAATTTCGTAAGATTCGAGGCTCAATTTTCTTAGTACGGTCACGCGTATACAAAAACCTGTCATGTTTACTTTATGAGTTTATGCTACTTTTAAGGTTGAATGAATAATATAGTAAGTGCGCAAATTTTGTTACTTACATTAGGGATAGATAGAGACGAAAAAACCTCACATGGTCATTGTGTTCATACTATAAGCAATTTTGTAACAAACATTTGCATTGACATTTATCACAATTTTATTTATACAAAATGGTAAAGTGCCCTGTATAAATGTGGCACTAACTTCTATACTATAGCTACTATATAAAATAAGTTATGCGTGGGTATTCTAGTATAGCAGATTTTCCGCACAAAAAAGATGCAGAAATTTAATACATTGAGCTCCCAGTTTAGTTTATTGAATAAAATTTATCCTTCATTTTCATTCATCACACAGAACTAATTTTATGCGATTTTGATTCATCGAAAATCTATAAATGTACGTGTAGCTCACTTTAAATGGCACGTGAATAAGGTGAGTCCAGTCATAATCGACCAAGAAGCCATAAGAGGAACAGTACTCGGCTTTGCCATTAGCCAGTTCCTATAAGGAAACTTTAAGGCACCGCATTTCTTCCTATATATACTCGAAGTCGTTTTAAATAATGAATGTATCGATCGTCGAGAGTAACATGCTTTATTTACAGGAGCTTTCACCAAGATAATATGTTTATTTAATATTTAAAAATAATATACAGTAAGAAAATAATATAAGTTACAGCGGTTATAGTAAGCGATATTTCGACGTATGATACGAAGCGCACCTCTTTGTTGCGCATTTTCTAGTTGCTTCGCGGTTGAAAATCCCCATTGAATTCAGTTACAGTTTTGCTTACATAAAAAATGCCATTCTTCCACTATAATGTTTGTACCGCATATAAATGAAACATTACAGTTCCGTAAGACGTATATTCTATTCTGATTAGGCCTATACAAAACAGCACAGTTCTCGTCTTTATTTGAAATCTCATTGGTTGAAATCCCTCTTCATATAATTGCAAGTTCATTCAAGCTTATTTTTCAATTTCATTTAGCATAAATCTTATTAGAGATTATAATATTCCACATACTTTCACCACTTTCGATTGCCATTGTTGTACTCGCTGTAACAAAGTTATTATCCACCACAAACCACTTAGATTCTCCGCAGCCACCACCACCCTATGAGGGGGAGCCGGAGAATTCACCGTTGGCCTTCTTCCATTCGGATGCCATCTCGCTGTGATGCACCGTTTCACTTTCGTCCTGAATGGGAAATTCAAGTTGGTCCGTCTACTTAAAAAAAATAATCAATCAATTTCTTTCGAAGGTTGTGTAAAGCTGTTATTTCACCATGGAAGAAAACTTGGTTCGACGAACTTCGATAGATGATTTTCTATAGAACGAACCAGATAACACTAAAAAGTTTATTTACCAAGTATAAAGGCTACTATAGGCTGAATACCACTAAATCCGCTGACAGAGTGAAAGACAGGGCAATTGCCCACTGGCTGCCGCAATTTTAATCAATATTTAACATGCGGCTTGTCAAAAATATGTAAAAATTGGTACACAAAATCGGAAAAAAATATGAAATTACCTATAGTAGTGGCTCGCAAAACGGGACGAGCTGCGCACCCTTCCCCTCGTCCCATTTTGTGAATTTTCCCTTTTAGTATGGTATAGTGTAGTTATTTAACTAGGTATTTAACTAGGTAATTTTTAAAAAAGGGAAAAACTAGGTTAAATAAAACAAGGTTAAATTATGAAAATAAAACTAGGTAATACTACTACAAAATATTTTTTTTAAATACTATAAAATATTTTTAATAAAATGTTTTAATGGTGAGTCCGTTATCACCTGCAACTGCAAGCCTCGAGGGTGGTGGTGCTAGCATAGATGTTTCGATAATATTGCTTACATTTAAGTGAGCGTTTGACTGAAAAGAGAATTTATTTCCGATGTTTATAAACATGAAAGATTGAGCCAAAATAATTAAGATCGAAAAATATAAGACAACTGGTCATGAAATACTCGTTTTTTGCGTCACTAATTTAACTGGTCCGCGACTAGCTGGGAACGACGAATTTTACATTAGCAGTGTCGTCGTAAATTTGTCTGATGCTGTTCGGATTTTACTGCTTCTTTTCCAGCGCGTCCGTCCTAACATGTCCAATACCACCTGCCACTGGAAGTATCGAGGGTGGTGGTGCTAGTCAAGTGCTATACTTCCATCTATAGCTCCATCAGAGCACTTTCTTTGGTCGCCAATTAGAGCTATCGGTGTCAACGGAAAGATTCTTTCCTCCTCCATGCTGTAGGAGGGAAATGACCAAAGCAAATCCATGAGATCAAGATCATATCATAAGCCAAGATATTTATATCTAATTATCTCTCTCTATCTCTGTTTACCTGTGAAATAATATTTCGTACAATTACCACTAAATCTATTTTTTTTTTCATCCAAATTGTGAATTAAAAAAAGTTCTTTCGTATTCATATCCATTTTTATCATCAGTACATAATTTGCACCAGAGACTCGATATTTTTCTTACAGAAGGTAGAACCTTTTTGCTTATATATCGTCCAAAAATGGTATAATACAGCCGTCACCGACCGATGTGTCCGTTCCCAGGAGCAGCGAGGCACTCTTCCACAAGAGTCTCAGCAAATGAGGTTATAAATAACCAAGATCTCATACACTACAAGTACTAGAAGGCGCCGGTCTTTCTTCATGCGTAGTGCACTTGCTGAGACGATCAGCTCATTTGTAAAGATGTATGACAAAGATCAGGAAACCGAGTTTTTATTTTTTTTTTTTTGGTTTGGTATTTGGTTCAAACTACGCTACCGGTACTCTATGAGTTTTCAAGAATTCTCGTTCGAAACTTCTAATGTGTATCGTACAGTACCCGAAGCCTTCATTTTTCGCAGTAAAACTGAAATGATTTCGTAGTTCAATCAGTATTTTGTAATATTTTAACATTCTTTTTTATTAATGTAACTGATAACAAAATACACGAATCACAATTTGAATATAAACACGCGGTAAAACAGAAGGGTGATAATGAAACAAGTAAAATCGTCGTTTCGAATTACATGAAGAATCGAAGAAAATTAATTATGCATTTATAATTTTACATGCATCTAAATCAATCGTTGTGTATTTTCCTATATATTTACCATATAATAAGTGACCAGAAAACCATGTTTATTTGATCATTTCGATGGTAATATTGAGTTATAATATTGAGTTATAATGAAGAAAACGCGTATGCGTTTATCGATAAAATTTCAGAATGTTATTTATATAACGTCAAAAGCTGAAACAGACGATGCAATTATTGCACGAAGAATAGCCAATCACATGGGCCATGTATGAGGAATGCGTTTATATATACGCGGATCTAATGGTTATTAATTCAATACTAATCTTAATAATGAAATATATATGAAACTTAAATGTAAATTATTAAAGACTAATTATATTAGTTCATATAAACTAGATTCGAGACTAGATTGTTCGGCAATTTATGATACTTTGAAAATTATAATATGAAATAATAAGAAAAAGATGATGAATTCATGTTTGCAATCGCAAAAAAAGTCTACAAAGCGTATATATGAGTGTCTCGAATGTCTATGAATGACAACCCATAAACGATCATCGTCCAAACACATAATAGAAAAATGTTTTCGAACAAGCATCAACGTCGTCGTCAGATTCCAGTAAACAACGTACATCGGTTAATTCAGCCAGCAGGGATTTTAAAAGTCAGGCCTGTTCGGAAGCAAAAACTGTTCGCATGCAAAGTGAACCCCGGCATCCTTAGCGCGGGTATTCCAGCTCGAACCCAAACATTGAGCGAAGTTACCGGATTTTCGAAAAGGACTAATGGTCGACCACTAGAATTTCAGACTGCCATTATGATGAACCATTTCGTTGAATTGATCATGAAAGCTCCATCGGATTCCATCAACTTCGATCTTCAGCAGAGCGTTGGAACAGTTGAGTTCTGGATTAATGTCTTGAACCTTGATGGGCTCTTCTTGGCGGATAAAACCAGAGCTCTTAACATACTGATGTGGGTAAAAAGATTCCGATTATCCATAAATCACAAATGGATTCGACGCGTCGTCAAGTATGAGCATGTATATTATTCAGCGGTCTTGTTGCTAGCCGGCCCAGAGATGGTAAACGATCCTCTTACTGCTGCGATGGCCGTTGCCACTCTGAATAAACTCAACCTTACACCTCTTTTGACCTTGCCCGTATAATTCGATCACCTAATCAAAAGGATCAGCTCCGCCCTTTACCGGGCATTATGGTAGATTCGAGCGTCCAATGAACGCAACAACAAGACCTGCTGTGAGAGCAACTCCAGCTGTTTTAAAATAATAATCAAGTGGCCGCCTCCAGGAGGATTCAAGTCCTATAGAGAATTTGCTGAAGATAAAGAACTAAAGAAGCATATACCGCCATCAAGGAAGTCGTCGACGTCCCGGAGAATTAGACAATGGGGCCGTTGAGCTCCCGCCGACCCCGCCCGCACCTAAAACCCGAATAAGACCGTAACCAACCGAGTTGCTCCAACAACTCCAGTTCATACCGAGAATTAAGCTCCGAGAATAAGATCGCTTTCACTGATAAATGTAACGAGCCTTTGGTCGAGGTAAGAAGAATTAATACCTTCGAGAAGCCAAGTTATGATGCCTGATGAGTTCCATCGTAAACAGAAAAGATATATTTTGGTGGTTCACGAATATAGCTCTGCTAACAGATTATCCCTGTTATGAAATTCTTCTCTCTTGTTTTACTTCTGTTTTTATTCAAAAATTAAGTGTTACTTTGTGTTTATTCAAAAATTAAGTGTTACTTTGTGTTTATTCAAAAATTAAGTGTTACTTTGTATTTATAACAAAATTATGAACCTAGCTATAAAAATTGCTAATTTGCATAAAAATTACGCGATGAAGCACTCCAAAACTAAGAAAATAAAAATTATTTAAAACATATTTTTTTGTGGCTTGAGATAAATGAATGTGTCGAAAAACCTAAATCTATTCTTATATGTTATGTATTTAAAATGCATCTTATTCGTGGGTTCCCGTCATGAATATTATTATTCATTACGAGTGATGATTTAAAATCGCGAACGGGAATCACCATTCCTCACGGTACTCCATAATAATCGCGGATAAAAAAAATAGGATGCATAATCGAGAACAGTATTTTTTCTTACGACATTATTCGCCGTAGTGCTGTTAGTAAGCGATTTTAGCGTAGTTAAAAACGTTCGTCCCCGAGATTAATCATTACCGTACATTTTACCTCTAATTTGTGGATTTAAAAACTAATTTTGGAGTTTTTTTTTCTTCCACCTTATTCGAATGAATCCCGACCAAAAAATGAAGTGGAAACAGAATAACGACGTGATGCGTTTCTTTAACCATGCTTTTACAACGAGCCAATGAATGTCGAGAAAGGCAAAATTACATGAGAATTTTACCGCTTTATAAAACGGAATCTATGAATGCAATAGTTTTCAAATACAACGCCTCCTGCAAATTAAGCTGACATTTTTTTCCTGAGAATATTTTATCAATAATTAATGATATTCTTTCATTTCAATGTGACTTATACGGACTTATACCACCTAATGCAAACCCATAAAGTAAGAAATATATTGACTCATTGTTGATATATTGTTGTATTTAAAGAATATCTCTTTAAGGGCTCCCTTGGAGCAAACAAAACATCTCGGACACTCTCCATCAGATTCACAACTTTTGACTTTATTGAAGGGAGTAGTGGGAGAGATCTGCCAAACATCTGATCGCACAAGTATTAACTTGTATTTTGTTGTTCTCGTGTTTATATAGAATTTTTTTTAGTCCCATCGCCCGGATTCGTTTCGCCACCTTCGACAGTAGTGAGAATTGTACCCCGCCGCTTTTCTCTGCTGGCCCTTCTGCCGCCTCCATCACTCTCTGAACTTCCTGCTTCCAATCGTCGAAAGATTGGAGGAGAAAAATGAAACACAGCAAAGGAATAATCGTCTTACATGAATCTAGTTCCTCTATTCTTCTATTTTGTAACTAAAAAAGCAATCTAAACAAACTTGAAACTGTAATTCTTGGCCTTCTTTAGTGCCTACTGTAATAGTTCATCGCCTGCTATTAAAATATAAAAATACATTTCCGTTTGATTATTATGTAGCCTATAACACTTGTAAAAACCATCTATGTTGTTTTCGCTCATTAATTATAAATTTAATTCTGAATTGGTTTATTTCTTCTTATCTTATGAGAACACTGCAAGAATCCGTATCTATGTGATCGTACCTCATAAATTCTTCTTTTCGGCTTTCATTTCTTCTTAAATGTCGGTTCTCGAATCTATATTGGTTTCGTTCCTTATTCTTTGAGAAATAATTCTGGAAATTTTTTTCCTGTATAAATTATGATACTACCGTAAAATGTATTTTGCTCGCCTGATGGTTAAGAGTTCTCGAGCCGTACTTAAATGTGTTCTTAATGAAAAAAGAAATCACATTCCCCTCTTTACTTGATCTCGGTAATTATAATCTTTCTAAGTTCTCAACCTGATCGTTTGTCAATCCTTTTCCGTTAAACAAATAACTTGCTCAAACGTGCTCGTTCACAGAAGGAGTTGACCTCCGCTTGGGATTCTCGACCGGGAATTGGTTGGTCTAGTCTCTTCATTCTCTTCCACTTCTTCATCATGAGACGCCAGCGCTTCGACTTAAAACTCTTCAGCCGATGAATGATCAAAATAAGATGTTGATTAGGCGAACTTTTGAAGATAGGGAAAATAAACTCTTACTACTAAAATCCATTCGGGTTCCTCTTTGTCGTCAGTAGTCTTATCGACGGATGAGTCCTGTTCAAGATTCGCACAGGGTGAATGAGTCAGTTCTGTGACGGGTAAGGCGGTTTTCTGAGCTTGCACAAAAACCATTTTTGAGCGGCTCGTCCCACTACATAAGTTGGTTTCGATAAAAATCGATCCGGGGTCGGTGTACAAAACAATAAGGACACTGCGGAACAGTCTTGGTCCTCTGACTAGTGACTCAATAAGTAAAACGCGGATACCTAATTAATTATTACAAATTTAGAAAATTTAAACGGATGTGTTGTTGCATGGACGTTCCACAAAAATCGAACGTCCGGAGAACAATTTCGACAATAGTGAAGCTCTCTCCGTCCGAGTCTAGCCATCAGTCGTGTCTAAGCTTTTTCTCGCTGCATCATGGCTGACTATTTAATCAAATTGAAAAAACTCAAATTCACAGTTTTATCTTTTGTTCCATCGGTTACCGGCGAGAACGCGGAAGGATTTTTGTTTGATGCAGCACAATTCAGATTCGTTTACACGGATGCATCAATGATTTGGAACCGTGAAGGAGAACCTGCGTGTGGCGTTGGCGTCTATTTCAACGCCGCTAATCCATCGTAAGTCACATTTAATGATTTAATTATATTTTATTTGTTTTAGTGTCATTTTCGTTGTTGTCCGAATAGGAACAAGTTCGCTCCAGTTGCTCCAACAGATCCAATGGACAACAATGCTGCAAAAGTACGTGCTGGAATTGTTGGAATGAACACTGCTAAAGCTCAAGGTATGGATCCGTGTTATTATTTATATGCTTTCACGTGAAATAATAAAAAAAAATTCTTATTTACAACAGGTTTTGAAAAACTTATCATTGTCACGAACAGTAACTTTTTCGTCGAGGCACTTACAACCCACCTCCATCAATGGCTACTCAAATGGCCTCAAACAGGGCCTATCGTCTCTTTAATACGATATAGGATGATCTTGTTTTTGCTCTTTTTTTTCTCTCCCTCCCTTCCCTTTGCAACCCATTCTCCTATTCTTATTTACTCTCCTGAAATCTACGATGGTATCGTTTCAAAAAGATGAACAATGTCATGGTGCACCGATGATGCGTAGAAGAAAGCTCTCGTCGGTGTCGATGAGTACATTCAGGTATGGGCTGAAAGTGTTATCTCATTTATATTTGAATGCAACTCTTTTCATTATTTTTTTTCATAAACTTTCTTAGGTTATTGTTGATACATCATTCAGAAGCGTCTCCTGGAGCAGTTGAAGAAAAATTGAGGTCGACCGATCGCATATAAACCCGAAACCAGAGAATAAAAGTGAGAGCGCGTATATGGAAGAGAAAAGTTCAACTCCATGAGTAAAACAAAGCTTAATATTCAATCATTTTTTCCTCTTCTGATGTGTGCGCTGTGTTATGAACTTGGATGATTTTGTTTGTGTTCGTTTCTTTTTTTTCTTCCTACTTTCATTTTGTCTCCTATCCTTATTTACTCTCCCCAAATCTACGATAGTATCATTCTCAAAAGAAGAGTCATTTGTGGTTCCCCGGTGATGCGAAATCGAAGAAGTTATTGTAATCTTTGTCTTGTTTAAAATGCCTAGAAGAAAGCCCTCGTCGGTGTCACCAAGTACATTCAGGTAATGGGCTGAGAGTGTTATCTCATTATTTGATGTTAGTTTTATCATTTTTTTTTATGAACTCTTTTAGGCTACTAATCATTTAGAAGCGTCTCTTTAAGTCGTTGAAGAGAAGTTCAGATCAACCGATCGCATGTAAATCCAAAACATGAGAATGCAAAGCGAGCGCGCGTGCGGAAGAGTCGAATAGATAAATTTAACTTCATTAGCTCAACCAAGTTTAAACTTTGAATATTTCTTTTCCTTTCCTGATCTTGCGGTATAATATGAAAATGAATGATTTTGTTTCTGTCCTTTTTTTCTGTCAAGTCTTCTTCCAACATGAAATACTGGGTCATTAGTCATTACTCAATACAGAAAACAAATAAGAACTAGATTTGTCCTTCACATAAACTGTTTCCGATGTCAAATGTCTCTCATATACAGGGTAAACCCCTTTCTTTAGTAAAAAAAAGGGGGAAATTGCAGAAAGAGTAACTAATGATTCGATTGAAATTTGTTTCAGATGATGCAACTTATGATTTTTCCTCTACTTCCCATGAAACCGACAGTCTCGTGACAGTTAACAATTTTTCACGAAAAGAAACGCAGCGCCAAATTTATTAGAAATACCACCACTATCAAAGAAATGTTGATGGATATGTTTATTATGGTTTTACAACGAACAGTTATAAGCATTCATGTACTGCGATATTTCGGTGACCTTTCTTAAAACTTGATCTCGTATGGTTTCATTTAAGCGGTGACCGAATTTCTGCGAAAACTTGTCCGGATGCCAAAGCCGTTGCAGCTCCCGCATAGCTTTTCGCTTGGCCTCCAAGTCACCTAACTCTGTGACGTGCAGTAATATTAATTGGCCGATGGATTCCAAACTCTGTGAACAACTGAATGGCAGATCCTTTTCTTCTATTTGACGTTCGCTCATGACCATTGCTTGAAGTTTTGATAGGAACTGATAACGCTTGTTTGCAATATCTGTTGTCCTCTGGAGCTCTCTCTTCAGTTCTTCCTCTTTCAGGAACCGTTGTTGATCTTCAGGTGTCCAGCTGGAAGCTGGTTTCTTTTCTTGTTTAGAGGTAGTTGGTGTAAAATGTGTTCTAGTCCTTTTCCTGTGCTCATCCATCATCCGTTGGGCCCATGAATCATAGGTCTCGGTTTCCTCTGGATTAGCTTGGGTGAAATCCGCTTCGTATTTGCCCCAACTGCTTGCATATTCGTCTTCTAGTTCGGCCGATAGTTTATTCTTCCATTCCTCTTCTTCCGGTTGATGGGCGGACACGGTAGGAATATTACAGCCAGCCAGGTGGTATTGATAAACAGAATCTGCCAAATCTAGCAAATCTTTTCCAGTGTTCCCTTCAAGATTAGGCTGGTCTAATGATGCAGACAAGTCCTTTAGATTAGCTAGAACCAGACGTCTGTAAGCTAGAACATAAAAAAGAACATGGAATTAAATAATATTAAGACAACATGCTATTTATACAAAATTATACCTGATAAAAATTCATTTTTGTCATCAATTTTTGCTACTGTAATCAAAGCTGCATGAAGAGGTGTATTTCCTTTCAAATCTCTTGCAGTTGGGTCACCAAGAGAGTGTTTGATAAGGAATGTAACAATATGTGGTCTGCAGAGCCGGCAAGCTAAATGTAACAAAGTCTCGCCTCTGCTGTTAACGGTATTTTCATCCCAGTTAAGTCTACCGTATTTTTTTCGTTTGAAATAATATTCCAAACGGTCTACGTCATTTGCTTTGACACAGCTAGCCAAACGTTCCATACGCTTGCTGATCTTTGAAGATGACATTCTCTTTTTAATCTGTATAAAAATAATAGCGGTTCAATTTTAATAAATAATTATGGAAAAATATAAAATAAAAATTACCCTTTCCAAATTTTTATTCTAAAATAATTTTTTTTGTTTAATTTAAGAAAAGAAGAAAAAACTTAAAGTTTGCACGCGAATCTGAACATCAACTGATCAACAAACCGTTGATAAAAATATAAAATTCGTCTGCAAGGTTAGGGGCGGAGTCTACCGCTAGAGTTATCCCTGAGGGAAGTTAAATTAACTCAGAAATTGATAAATTTCTGAGTTAGTTTACTAACGAAGGTCTATAGCCGATTAAGTCGACTCGGAAAAATAGCTACACTGGCCCAGTTTTTAGTTTTGCTGAAACTCTCGGAACTCGGAGTTTCCTTTTCACTCGAATAGGTCGAAATTCTCAGGAAACAGAGGGCCTGTGACGCTATGTTTGAATCGATCTCAGTCACGCAGTTTTCGTTTAAACGAAATTTCGACCACCCATTGTGTAAAAATCTGGATGCTCAACGGTGTTGGGCCGAAGAATTTTCACGAAATTCGGGAATCTCCGGTACACAATTTATCGATCAATTAAGGCCCTTTTAAAACTTTTCACTGTTGACGTAGATTTTTAAAACTAGTTTGAGTCGATAGAGGGATAAATTCTAAGGCTATCACTGAAAGGAAATTTCTCTGGGACTAACGCTGAATTAGTTATCGAATTAAGAGTGGGAGCGAATCTTACGTCGAGAGCCCTAGGGATCAACTGAGCCGAGAATTCACGGAAAGCCTTTTCCGAGAAAAAAGAACGTATCATTTTGTTATTAATTAATTTAAAATCAGCCTATGGTCGTGTAATCACGAAAATAGGCTTAAAATGATGTCGCGAATCTTAGCTACAAGAAGGTATTTTATTTAAAATTTAATAATGAAATCGATCGGAAAATTAAAAAGGGGTTTCAGAGAATCGAAGATTCGAAGAAAAAGCTGAACCGAACCTCAATCATTCCCTAGAGTCCGACACTCGCGATATAAAAAATGTGACGTCATTATCGACGTCACTCAAATGCATTTTTTTATTTGTCACTTCGAACGAATTTTAATATTTACAGATATTAAATTAAATTGAATGTAATAATTGGTTTAACGATTTAAAAAAAAGCTAAATTACATACTAACGAACCCACAATAAAAAAAACTCTTCCCGAAGGGCGGATGCACGGAACGTGCACACTTGTCCCTGAGGGAAGTTAAATTAACTCAGAAATTGATAAATTTCTGAGTTAGTTTACTAACGAAGGTCTATAGCCGATTAAGTCGACTCGGAAAAATAGCTACACTGGCCCAGTTTTTGGTTTTGCTGGAATCCTCGGAACTCGGAGGTTCCTTTTCACTCGAATAGGTCGAAATTCTCAGGAGCCAGAGGTCCCATGTATCCGTGTTTGAATCGATTTCGGTCCCGCAATTTTCATTTAAACGAAATTATGACCACCCATTGTGTAAAAATCTGGATGCTCAACGGTGTTGGGCCGAAGAATTTTCACGAAATTCGGGAATCGATGGTGCACAATTTATCGATCAATTAAGGACTTTTTAAAACTTTTCACCATTGACGTAGATTTTTTTAAGTAGTACGATTGGATAGAGGAAGAAATTCTAAGGCTATCACTGAAAGGAAATTTCTCTATGACTGACGCTGAATTAGTTATCGAATTAAAAGTGGAAGCGAATCTTACGTCGAGAGCCCTGGGGATCAACTCGGCCTAGATTTCGCGGAATACCTTTTCTGAGAAATAAGACTATAAAAATTGGTTTTTAAATAATTGTAGCTCGACAGAACGTCATATAATTATGAAAATAGGCGTAAAATGATGGCGTGAATCTCAGCTACAAGCCTATATATTTTTAAAATTTTAATAATAATATTTGTCGAGAAATTAAAAAGGTCAATTCAGAGAATTAAAGATTCGAAGAAATAGTTCGACGAGTCCTCAATCAGTCCCCAGAGTGCACCGCTCTCGAATCTCGATTTGAAAAAAAAAGTGTGTGACGTCGTTACCGTCATAGCTCCAATGTATTTTTTTTTTATGTTTCAAACGAATTGAAATATTCACGGATATTCAATACAATTGAATTTAATCATTTGAAGAATATTAAACTTAAATAATGACTAGCCCCTAATAAAAAAAACTTTTCCCGAAGGGCTGAAGCACGGAACGTGCACACTTGTAGGAAAATCCAAAATCTACGATTGATGGATTGATATATACTAGCCGCTAGGAGCGCTGCGTAGACTGTCACTTGTCAGAGGGGCAGCACGCAGCAGTTTAGAGTTTGGACGTCGAGCTCACTGGCCCTGCCTCCTAAAAATTTAAAAGTTTCCACTGTCCTTCAGTTTCCATCTCGTCTCTAAAATTCCCAAATAACCTGCACCACCACTTGATCACCAATTCTCGAGTAACAAGCGTTACAAAATAATAAAAAAATGGCCCCAGTTATGCAGCGGGACTTACCAAGCATCCAAGGACGATTTCTGTGGTCCGAGTTGCAAATTGAGGGGGAAATGATCAAACTCCCCAGTATTTTCCGACTTGAAGAAGACGGAGGGGAAAACATGTTCTGTTTTGAACGCACCCTTCGCTGCATTGCCCTCCATCATTTCGAGAACAACTGGCTCGAATTTGGCCCTTCTTACATTCTCGATGTCTACGAATCCTTCTACCCGACACAAGCAGAAGTCCGGGTTCTCTATGATATTAGTAGATCCGAACAGGGATTCTTTGGCAATGAATTCAGTGTCAATGACAAATTGGTGAGGTATGGCGATGCAGTGGAATTCTTGCACTTCATTGGGACTTATGCCACCCAATTCCCACCCACTGAGTAAGAATTATATGGCTCATTGTTGATCTACTGTTACATTTAATGAATCTTCTCTTCAAGGGCCCCCTTGGAGCAGACCAGACAATTTGGGGACTCTCCACCGGATTCACCACTTTTGGCTCTATTGAAGAGTGTTGTGGGATCCAAACGTCGAACTCCTACTCTCACTTGTATTAACTTATTGGTTATTTTTTTGTGCCTCAAGTTTATATTGATTTATTATTTCAGTCCCAACACCTGGATTCATTCCATTACCTTCAAAATCAGTGAAAATTGTACCCTCTGCTACGCCGCTAATTCCTCTGTTCGGCTCTCTGCCGCCTCCATCATTCCCTGAACTTCCTGCATCCGAGCGTCGAAAGATTGAAGGAGAGGAGTGAAACACAGCAAAGGAGTCGTCTTACATGAATCTAGTTTCTCTTTTCTTTTATTTCGTAACTAAAAAAGTAATCTAAACCAACTTGAATTCGTATCCTTGGCCTTCTGCCTACTTTAACATTTCATCACCTGCTATCATATATTTCTGTATGATTATTTTGTATAGCATTTGTAAAAACCATTTTGCTTTCATCATTAATTTAAGAAATAATTCTGAAGTGCTTTATTTCTGTAGAAATCTGTACTTTTGATACCACTGTAAAATTTATTTTGTTCACTTAAAAGGAGTTCTGAAGCCGTATCTATCTGATCTTATCTCATTCTTCTTTTCTGTTTTCATTTATAATTATTCTCTCACGGTTCGCGGATCGATGTCGCTTTCGTTCTTTATCCTTAGAGAAGTTAAATTGATTTCTCTTCTCCATAACTTTTGATACCACTGAAAAAATTGTTCTTCACGTGATAATGTTCTCCAGCCTTAATATCTGTGTGATGGTAATAAAAACCAAGTTCTCAACCTAATCGGTTGTCAATCCTTCTCCGTTTAACAATGATTTTGACTAAATGTGCTCATTTACAGAAGGAGTTTACCTCCGCTTGGGATTCTCGACCGGGAATTGGTGGCTCTAGCCTCTTCATTTCTTCCACTTCTTCATCACGGAACGCCAGCAGAGCACAAATGTCATGCCAATGAAGGCGATTGACGATTGAAAGCCCACTTAATCACCAGGCTAAAGCGTCGGTGAAGATCGTGCATCGTAGGAGGAGGGCCGGAGCTAGCTCGATTTGCATGGATCGGTGTCGGAGACTCAGAGTGATGATGGAAGGAATGGGCGGATGATGAGTGGCTCCCCGGTATGGATCTCTTTTTCGATGTGTAGGATTCAGAATAAGGCTGCTTTTGAAGACCATCCGATCCACCAGTGAGTAGTGACTGGAGGTGACAAGAGTGGTCAAATTGAAAACGTTGCGGTTGCTCAGTGGCGAATGCTCAACATGAATATGCGCGAACAAGCCCAATTTTTAAGAGATGGTGGCAATTTGGTGAGTTAAGACTAAGGCTAAACTGGGTTACTTGAATTCTATTGGTTGGTAACGAAGAGCACTACTCTGGCTCTCTATTTATTTAATAACGATGGAATGCGCTATTGAGTTGCACGGACTACCTTGACGGTCACGTTACATCAAGCGTGAGGCAGAGGTCTGTATGGTTTCGAAATGTTTGTTTTTCTCACTGGGTGGTGAAGTCAAGTAAAATGGACCGTGACGGTGATGGCTTCTTAATGAGAGCCAAAATTCAAAAGCGCGCCGAATCAGTTGAAAACATTAAAAAAAACCGTCTGCAAGGTTAGGGGCGGAGTCTACCGCTAGAGTTGATGGGAAAAACGAAGCTGTTGCCTTTTGATCCATCGTAGTTAGCTTGTAATGAATAATCAAAAATCTATTTTGAAATAATATTTAAACCTCCACATAATTATTTGGTAAATTAATTATATTCGTATTTGTGGGAAAATAATCGCAACATCCATGATCAGGCAACGCCGCTTTAGGAGTGTTCTTTTCATCAAACATGGCGCTGGTTCGAGGATGCTAGTGAGCCAGTGTTTGACGCTGTCATTTATTCGTGGTTGAATATAGAAAATTACAGGAAATATAGTGGACATTTATGGTCACTGTTGTAATCTAGTTTTCCTTGTGTGACGCCTTTTGGTGGAACCAATATCTGCAGCCAACAATTTTGTTCAGTCGGCGCGCTAGTGCAAAGGACGTAGTTTACCTCCCAGGTGCTGGGTATTGCTGGGCTGTTATACACTTCCTTCCATGGATGTCCATCTAGCAGGGCTTCAACAACTGTCTGGTAAATTTATTTCAAATTATCTACCAATTATTTCTTCTCTGGAATTAGAAATAAAATCAGAAATTTCTAGTTTTGAAAAATTATATTTCTTCATGTTAAGTTGGCACTAAAAAGCAACAAATAGGAAACCTCTTGTTGGATGAGTTCTCATCTAAATTTATTTCTACAAACAACCAGACTTTTTCACATCCCTAACTGTATCTATTTGATCTCAGATAAGAGTAGTCATGGGCTTGTGGCCTTAGATATTTGCATCAATTTTATTATTTATTTACTAGTCAAGTGCATTTCCATACATGATATTCTCATTACCATTTGGCCTTGTACTCAAGTTCACGATAAAGTCTTAACAGCGTAATTTAAATAATTGTATTTTTCGCTCTGCGTGAACTAAGAGGAAATAAGCGTGTGCACGAAACCGAGCTGCAACACCTTCCTCCTTTAGGTATTATGTCATTGGGCAAAGGGCAAAACAGCCACTACGGGGTTCCGGTTCCTTCTTTGTTCCGAGTCGTATCTCTTTTTTTTCTCACCCATTCTTATATTGCTTTCTAAACTCTGAAAATCGACACGCTTTTTTTATGTAGTTTGTCCGGAACCGCTTTTATTTTCGTGTGTGCAGATACACATTTAAGCTGACAAGATTAATGGAGAGCTCATAGAAGTACCTTAAAGTGTTTAAATGGGGTTCTAAATGGTTCCAGGTCACTTGTATTTCAGACACACGAAGGAGAGGGAAGAGAGAGAGAGAAAGAGAGATGTGTTGGAAAGCCGCTTAGAAAGAGAGAGAGAGTTAGGAGAGGGCGAGAGAGGGTCAGACCCGAGCATGTTTACCGCCTCAGGCGAGTATTTCCCGAGGCCACAAAAGAAAACCTGGAAGGGGGGAATACACGACGGAGGAGAAAAAAACTAAAAATTCTCTTCACGTTTTTTTCCTTATGTTCGTCTTCCTTTCGGGATTCTTCTTCATATCCCGCGTTCAGTCCACTCATTAAGTTGTCTGCGCCCCCTATGATGCTCACGATTGCTATGTGCCTGCATGGTAATTTATGAAAATTGAACCCACTCTTAATGTCTCTGCGTGTGTTTTTCTCCACACTAGGTTCAGACTGTCGGCAGAAAAGGCGACCCGATTCTCTTGGGTAAGTTTTTTTCACCTTATTATTATTATTCTTTCAACACATTTTCTCCTTGGTTACTCTTGGAAAGAGATTGATCACCTATCGCCGAGTCGCGATTGTTAGTCGAGCGGAACAGAGACGTGCACAACGTCTTCCCCTTCTTTGTCGGAAGTCGGCTCAGTCACGATTCCCAATATATTCTGTGAGAGCCGAACCTCTTTTAAGGAGCCTCTTCTCCTATTCCACTTTAATCAGTCAGACGAGGTTGCAGCACTCTTTTGTATTCATTCCACTTAAATTTTGCCAATTTCAGTTCAGACGACGAAAGCAGCACCAGCAAATACGGAAGAATGGAGGATGATAACATGCAGGATAAGGAGCGTTTCGCCAGGTATGAATTAAAGCGGATTTTTTAAAAATAGAATGTAGTTTCATTTTAGTATTAGTACGTTTACTTGTTAGTGGCTCCGTTTTGTCCGTTGCACTTTGCTTTCTGTTGTAGGGAGAACCATTGCGAAATTGAGCGCCGTAGGCGCAACAAGATGACGGCTTACATCACTGAACTGTCGGATATGGTACCAACCTGCTCGGCCCTTGCGCGAAAACCGGACAAGCTCACGATCCTGCGAATGGCCGTAGCTCATATGAAAGCCCTTCGTGGTGCGTTATTCACCTTTGTTCATCTAGCCGACTCTATAATGGTTGAACCTATTTGCAGGAACGGGAAATACGAGTACGGATGGAACCTACAAACCGTCCTTTCTGACGGATCAGGAATTAAAGCACCTGATCCTGGAAGCAGCTGATGGATTCCTCTTCGTCTCGGCTTGCGACACGGGTCGCTTGATTTACGTTTCGGACAGTGTTACTCCCGTCCTCCACCAGAGCCAGAGCGACTGGTTCGGATCTTGCCTCTACGACCACCTCCATCCAGATGACGTGGAAAAGGTCAGAGAGCAACTCTCAACTCAAGAGCCTCCAAATGCCGGGCGGATCCTCGACCTAAAAACAGGAACCGTCAAGAAAGAAGGCCACCAATGTATGTTTCTATCGTACATTATTTCAACATTTTTAAAATTTTAATTATATCTATTAAATTAATAGCTTCCATGAGGTTGTGCATGGGCTCACGGCGAGGATTCATCACCCGGATGCGATTGGGTCAAGTTGCCCCTGATCCGCTCACATCACCGCCAGGACCCTTGCACCGATTGCGTCAGCGCTCTGCCTTAGGTCCATCCCGTGACGGTCATCATTACGCTGTTGTTCATTGTACTGGATACATCAAGAATTGGCCGCCAAGTGGTGTGCCCATGGACCGAGGTATGGACGATGATGCTCATTCTGGATCACATTGCTGTCTAGTAGCAATCGGCCGGCTTCAGGTTACTTCGACTCCCAATACGTCCGATCTGGTTGGATCCACCTCAACTGCAGGTACGACCCTCAACATTAGTCTTTAAAGTTTAAGTGTTCCGTTTTAATAACCTACAATATTTATTTGTAGAATTCATCTCACGTCATTCGGCGGACGGCAAATTCACTTTCGTCGATCAACGGGTCCTCAACTTGTTGGGTTATTCTCCACCCGAGTTGCTGGGCAAAATTTGTTTCGACCTCTTCCACCCAGAGGATGTGAACCACATGAAGGAAAGTTTTGAGCAGGTGCTTAAGCTCAAAGGACAGGTTATGTCGGTAATGTACCGTTTCCGAGCCAAATCTCGTGATTGGGTTTGGCTTCGGACCTCCGCCTTTGCCTTCCTCAACCCTTACACGGACGAAGTCGAGTACATCGTCTGTACAAATACTTCCGCAAAGTATGAATTTAATATTTATTCCCATTATCGTTGTTACGTGTATTAATGAATATATTGACTTAACATAGATCTCTTCATCATACGGGAGATGGTTCTGCTCCTGGTGAAGTGTCTGGTGCGGTGGTTGTGGATCCTTCGGTTGCCTCGAGTGGTGGATTGTCTTCTTATGCTCATGCTTCCCAAGACTACGGCCGGAGTGGGAGAGAAGTTTACCAACACACGCAATCCTTGACCGCAGAAGCACAGGGTCGCCCCAGTAGTAATCAGACCATGTATAACCCATCCGCTTCAGGATCTTCTCAATACGAGCCAGCTTCAGCACAATCTGTGGACGGGCCTTCGGGCTCCGTTCTCAGTCGGTTACCCTCGGTGGGTAGTACTAAGCAAACACCTAGCCCCACAGCTTCGGCAGGGTAAGTTAAAATAAAGTTCTTTTATAGCTTTTACTTTATAATAGACGATATCTTTCCATTTAATTTTAGAAGTGCTGCCTGGTCAACTGCAACTCCCGGCTACTCTAATTACGAAGGTATCAGCCCGTCACGTTCTCCAGGTAATGCATCAATTGCATACTTGAAATGAATTGAATTTCGAACCTCATTTATGGTTTCGTTTATTAGGTGGAAGCTCTGGCCCAACCTACACGCAGCTAGGTAGCTCTGGTGCATCTGTTAGGGGTGGTGGTGGTCAGACTGGCTATCATCAGACTTCGGGTGAGCATCATTTTTAAATTTCACTCTAAACTTTAATAACAGTTTAATAAATTCACATTTTTATTTGTAGCAGGCTTGTGGCATTGGCAGACTCCGGTAGTACCTCCAGCGGAATCGAGTCCAAACAATGGAGTGGCAAACGTCGGCGGTGGAGGCAGCGTTAGTGCAAATTCTGGCAGTGCAAATGGTGGAAACGTTGGGGTTCCCACCACTTCTACTGGAGGACAGCAGCAACATCCTCCTCAGGGATCCGAATTGGTGACGGATATGCTCCAGATGCTCGATCATTCGGGAGCGACAGGATTCGAGGATTTGAATATGTTCTCGTCCAATTTTGAGTGAATTGAGTATGCGAGCCACATATCCTTTTCTTTCTCACACCCATGGGGATAGTTTGCATCTCATCATTGCGTCACCCTATTTTCTCTTGCCCCATTTTTCTACTCCCCCTATCCTTAAGCCCGTGTATACCATTCAACGTTTTGGAATCACGTTTCCTTCTTCTTTTATAGAGTGTGTATGTTAACTTCTCAAAATCCCCCAAAACAATTGATGAAGTACATGCACGGAACCGAGAAAATAATACTTTATTTCTTCACGTTGGGACTTAAAGCAGCATTTAATGATGTTGAAAGTTACGTTCCTCTCCAAAAAAAAATGCATCTGTAATCGGTACGGTACTTCCCGAGATTTCCGTATGTATGTTTAGGATCAATAAGGAAATATTTCTTTCTTAATTTCGGTTTGGTTACTTGGAATTCAAATGGATGTTGTGTGTGCGTGTTTGACCTTTTCAGCATTCATCCCCTTTTTTTATTTTCTCCCAAAGTGAAAATGTTTTCATTTGATCGCCGTGTCTCGTGTGTTTGTTTTCTATTTCCGACAATCCCTTCCTTTTTTCCTGTGGCGCACACCTCCGTTCTTATATTGCAATATTGTGTTTCCAATCTAAACTTGTGTTTGTACAACCACACCAGTGAAGGCATAGAGACAAAGAGATTTACCCCCCTACGACGAACGAATGGAGTGCCGCATTGGTCGGATCACGTAAAAAACTACTCTCTCAGCACAATCTCTCCCTCATTTCCTTTATATTCTCCACCATATCCATCGTCCTCCATCTTGGAGGATTTTTTTCCCTTTCTTCTCATTTAGTGACAATACGTGAACCCATTCCTACATATTGTGTGCTGCACAATCTTAATCATCTAGTAATGTCGTAATATCGTAGACTGGAATCATGCAATTATATATTTTATTAACTTGCAATCTATCCTGTTCTTTTTATTATTGGAACAATGAGGGTTGAGTAAAGGGGCTTCCGGTTGAAAGGGGAGATCTAATATCTACGGGCTTCCAAGAAAAGCTTCGATAGATTCGTAATCCAAACTACTAAAAATTAAAATATGGTATCTAGCTCGATGTATTTGTATGCATACTGGATATGTTGCATTATTGTTATACTAAGCAAAGAAGAAACATGTTTTATCACGAATTGATCTTTCAGATCTTGATATAAAGGGAATAAAATGCAGAATATTTATTGGATCAAAGGATCCAAAATCAATGGAAAGAGGAACCTCTTGAGGGATCTGGGTTGTTCTGTCACTGGTTCATGACCTTAGAAAATGCGAGGGTTGCTGAGAAGGAATAGAGCGAGGGCCCTGGTAGAACCTTCGATTCTGCTGAACTTGACTATTTGGAGAGGATCGCACGCTGCGGGACGTCGTCGTTCCTTGCCTAAACGGTACATTGGAACACTGTACGCTCTTCAAGTTGGCCTCAACGGCTACATCAATGATGTCAGTCGAATGAAAGAAATCTACAGCAACGATGCTAGTAGTCTTCCACCAAAGATCACGATACCAAGTTGTGATGTTTCTTGCTACCGTATCTTGGAACTTGCGCAATCCGTCTCGTGCCCGAAAAATGATCTTGGATAATAAATGTTTAAATAACTTGTGAAAATTATATCATTTCAATTTCTCTTACGTCAGATGTTGTGGGTGTCAGTTCGGCCATAGCAGCCCAAAAATAAGTGTAATCGACCCGCTTACGATCGACTCCTTGTAAGTAAATGAAGAGATCCTCTGCTGTCTTTTTATCCCCCCATTCCTGTTACATGTTTAAAGAAAGTAATCGTCATTCTAATTTCTCATTCACATATTTAACGATGAGTTGTTATTATAACGTATTAGAGAGCTTATTATTATTCATTACTTGTGGAATGGACGGCCACAAAAGTGGATGAATGCGTCTAGTCCAGTCGTCCGCGTACGTCACTATTAGCGTCCGATTGAGGTGCCAAAGATCGTTTAGTGTAGCATGAGATCCGAGTCTAGAAGGAACCATGAAATCCCCCAGAACAGAAACTATCATAGTTACTAATTCCATATGAATTTCCTCGCTTCGTATTTGATTGAATCCGACAGGAAATCGGTGGAAATCCAGGATAACAATCTCTCGAGTCACTATAGAAAAGAAAAATGATGAACTGTTACTGTTTAATAAATGGTGTTTTAAAAACTTCAAACCTCGGAGGAAATTTCTCAAATCTTCCAAGAGGAAACGAAGTGGATTGATTCGAAAGAGATCGTGATTCATCCAGAATTTATCGTCTCTATTAGGATAATATCCAACTCGAATATCGAGGTAACGGACTCCTAAAAGAGAGTAACTTTTAAAAGTTCACAATTTTGATGGAAGTTATAGTATTTACCGTAAACTAATTGACTCCAAATGTCTTCGTCTTGGCAGATCGAGTATCTCGACACGACGGTATCACTCAAACTCCCTTCATATTTCTTATAACTGCCGGAATTGTGCGTCCCCGGTAGGAAGAATTTTTTAATAGGAACGGATCCTAATACACCTCTAAAACAAAATAAAGCCATTACAACATTCTTAATAGAACAATATATAACAACCTATTTTGCCACATCCATGATGGTCGAATTTTAAGACAGTTTGCTGCAATGGTTGCTCCATTCCGAATGTAACCTATCCAGTAACCGAGGCACGAATCACCTATAGGTAAATCCCTATCGAATTCTTGATAACTGAACTGGACGTCCGTCTTGTAGTATCCGAGGTTGTATCCACTAATGGTGGAGATGGATACGCGGCGCAGTGGAAGAGTGGGATTCATTGTCGGATCGTGTTCATAAAGACCGATCCAGTCACCTTCCATTGGAAAGGATCCATTGGGACCATGCCAATTGAGCTCGATTTGCCTCTGCTGGGTTTGTCCGCTTGGCAAAGAGCGAGCCAGTGGAGACAGAGTGAGAAAGACTCTCAACCAATCCGCCCGGAAGAGTGGTACGTTTCCCCAACACTCGGCTGTACATTTAATTAATTTAATAAACAATATTTAAAAATATAAATCGTTTATTCTTTTAGCAAATTAATTTTTTAATGAATTTGAAAGTGTGCTGGGAGGAAGCAGCAGGAATTAAGGAAAGCGTCGCAAGTTCTCTTGAATAGCAACATTCACTATATCGTTGGCGAAAAAGAAATCCGTCGCCACAATCGTTGCAGTGGATGACCATCGATCCCTGAACCAGGACGTCGCATTGCCTGAATTTAACCAAGTTGAAAATTTTTTTGGACCTCATATACTATAAGTGAAATTAATTTTACGGTTAACAACATCAGCGGCTCCTCGCAATCCATCAAGGCTATCAGTGATTACGTCCGAGGCCGTTGGAGTCAATTCTGCCATTGATGACCACGGTATTTCCAATTTGCCTTGCTCAGCTTCATTCATCACGGACTGCAAATAGGTTTCCAAGTCTGGTACAGTGTTGACGTTGCCCCACTGATGTTCGATCCCTTTCCACAAGAAGGGCACTCCGGCCTGCTCCTCGGCGTTAGCGTACGTGACGATGAGGCGCTTGTCAATAGCCCAAAAGTCTTCTAGTGTAGCGTTCCATGTAAGACTTTGAGGTGCCATCCAGAGACCGAATTCGTTATAAAGGAGTTCCTGAAGCATTTGATGACTGTTGGGATCCCTCTCCATATTATCCAGCCCGTGAATGTCGAAGATAACAATCTCTCTACTACGAGTGATGAATTCACGGACTAGTGCCGTATCGTTGATCAAAGGCCGGAGGTAGTATGTTCCGTGATGTGTCCAGAAGAGGGCCTCACTATTGTTGGGTCTGAAACTAATCCGGATATCCAAGTATCGGACACCCATAGCTAATTGATTGAATAGATTCTCTCCTTGAGTGATTGCGTATTTCGTAGCCACGTTGTTGCTGACGATTCCTCTGTACTTTTCGTAAGCTGCCGCATCGTGAGTACCGGACATGAAGAGTTTTCTAAGACGGGCACCTCCAAATCGGTCTCGCAAATCCCACATCCAGTTGGGACGGGCGCGGATGCAATTACAGCCGAGCACTGAACCATCACGACGGATATAAGCCACCCAATAGAGCTGGCATCGCTCATCCAGTAAATCCGTTTCAGCAAAGTAAGGTATTGAAGTGTTGAGCCGGATCCATGACGTTTCCGTTACCGGCACATCTTCGACAACACCGGATCCTTCCGGTTGACAGAAAGAAGTTTCGCTCAAATATTGGAAAAGAATGATTCGATCGCCTGGAAGTTGTCCAACATCATTCCAAGAGACTTCCAGCTGCCTCTCTGTGATTTGTCCACTTTTGACTGATGCCAAGGAGCTGATTCCCACCCAAAGGTTTAGGTCTAAGTTCCGTTAATTATGGGGTAAATAAAAGCGGCAGCTCAGGTTAAACCAGTTAGAGTGAGGTGCAATTGAAAGCGATAGAATAACAATTGAAAAATCTTACCTGATGGATCACCAAGTGGAGAAGTTCCAACAACATTGACCACGAATAGTACGACTAGTGCCGTCCACATTTTCTTACTTTTTTTTGGTACACCTATTAAAAATGGTTTTGTTGGACGTTTTGAGTTTGATAACTCGATCAGACTCGTGATCCTGGACTACTGCGTTCAAGGGGTTAAATAGGATGACGATACTTGTTGGGGGGAAAGTTCGACTTTGACAGATCACTCTTTTTACGCTTATCAAAGAGGGTGGTGGACCAGGATATACGTTATCGTATTTTGTTCATGGCCGTAGTGCGCTCTCCTTCCGTCTGCGCATTACCACACCAACAACTGTATTTAGATAATGATAAACATGAACTCGCAGTAGTTGCTGTTGTTGAGTAGAAGAAGACTTCCCACCTTTTATTTTTTTTTAAACGGAACGCACACAAAGTTGTCTCGTTGGAGCGATCCAGTTCTTGGCGTGCTCAACAAAGTCACGGCACTGACTCGTTCCTCGCCAACGCACATACACAAACACTGATGAATTGCACATCCTGGTATAGAAAGGGGAAAACATGTTTTCCTTCAGGCTATATAATGTTGTATATCTCGAAGATTAAAAATGCATTTCTCATTATTTGGAAACAGCTGAGCAATATGCCGGGCATCATTATTGTCTCTATACTCACTGAATTCGTGGAAATAAAAACAAAAGAAAAAAGCGCATCTCCCTCGAGCTGAACACCTGGGACTGTATATAGCTATTAACTCATTACGTATGCGTCACGGAATATGAGCCACTTAAATTTGAAAAGGTCACGATTGCGTAAAAGGAAACTTAGTATGTTTGCTTGTGATCCGCTATAACGGTTTAAGAAAAATTTATTTAAGGCAGCTTTTGAGACGAATTACGTATATTTTTTTCTTGTTGCAAATACATTAAAAGCTTGAAAATCTCGCCATATTAAAGGAAGGTGCGTAGATGAGTTTTTCAATAAGGTGCAGCCACACATGAAAAACAATTACAAATGAACAAATGCTACTATTAAAGCAAAGGCCAAAATGAGGTGCATCATGAGCTGGTTCAATCCGACAGGATCACTCCCGTTGCTGATTTGAACATCCGTGTAGAATTCCGTTATGTTACGAGGGCGAGGTGAAATATTCATCATTTGTATGCTCTCAGGTAGATAAATCCCTATAATTTTTTGTTTTATTATTGGTTTATATTAGTTAACAAATTAGTATACATACCAGAATTATTTTTAGGGCCTTTGAAGTAGTAGTGATACATGGCACGAGTTGGATTGATGCTTGTAGGGCCATAGACGAGTAGTGGACGGCGGAATCGGCACCAAATGTATTCAGAATCCATATCCGTCATATCAGGGATGAGCACCTATAAAGAAAGAAGAATGTTTCATTGAATTCCGTAGCATGTTTTATCAATGTTTAGACTTGTAGGTTCGTGATAACTCAATCGGCAATCAGGATATTACAAGTTATGATTCCCGTTTCATTATTTTGTCACGATACACGAGTTGTGATAGATCGATTCTGTTTCCACTAAGAAAAAGGATCGATGTCTTTATATGAATATATCTGCATCATGAAACATGGAACACCCGCAAGGACTTGTCGTGTCTTATTCGTCGTGGGGAGCCAATGGCCAGCAAACTCGATTAGAGCTTCACTGCACGCCATCAAACGCGTGATCGATACGTGACAGCTCTTCGCTATAGAGGCGGGAAACTTACGCCGGCATGCGGATACGGTGGCAGGATCTCTTGCTTGACGTAGTAGTGGCCCAGAGTGACACGCCCCATATCTACCATGCAGACACTCATATCCATGTCCGTGAGTGAGAAATCGCTAGCAGCCATCCCAAAAGCGATATAAGTCTGAAATTTAAAACGAATTTAACAAAATAAAGTTTTTATTAAGGATGGATCGTTAAGATTACCTCAGGATTACGAATGTGTCCTCCTAGTGTGATTTGAGCTTCACGGAGAGTAGGATCTACTTCGATTATCAAAACGTAATCAGCTTCGTCTAACGAGCAGACGGGATTACTATGATAGTAGCCACACAGCCGGACGCAAGTACGGCGAATCCCACAGCCTACCAGTTCGCCCGCTATGTAAATGTAATTTCAGATTAAGTATCCTGTTAGATATTAAACTTAGTGCTACTTACGAAAAGGATTGCTCAGTAGTTTCTGGGAAGTAAAGACCCAATACCGGTCGCCCATCAAGACACTAGCACTGCGATCATAAGAAAATTAGTAAAAATCATCTGTCCTCGAATTCTGATTGATCCTGAAAGAATGATTACATGAAAAAGATGTCGCCAACATCTGTAAAAGGAGCTTCCCATGTGAAAGTTAAATTATTCATCCGGACTGGAGAAGGGGCATTGACAACAGCAGAATTTTGTCGGTCCCGACAGTTGAGAAACATCGTAGTCCTTGGTGCGCTGATAAAGCGGCCCACGCCTGCTTGCGGGAGCTTGTTTGACGGCCCGCCACCGAGGGCTCGTGCTTCCATAACAAAGGCTTCGAAGAAATCCCGTCCTTCCAGCCGAACTGATGACGCATGAAAATATAAAATAGATTCGGAGCAATCCATTATATTATTCATCACGATGGTTGCGCCATGCTTCCCGATTTCAGGTATTCTGTGCACATGATATCTCTTGTTGAGTTTCGGTCACCGAGGTAACCGAGGTGATGATTTATTCAAGCATCCGACGAACGATGATCAAGGCCGGGCACCCATTATTTATTTAAAATTAGGAAATCGATAGTATGAGAAAATACGCACCTTCGATGACTTTTCCTCGTTTGTAACGATTTTCACCAGTCCAGATTCGATAAGGAGAAACAGTTGTCATCAAAATGGGCTGGATACTTTGGCCGTCGGGACTACTTCCTGGCGGTTGATTGACGTTCCCCAATCCGGTCTGCTGACCGCTAGGACTAGGCCTTGAAGGATTATTGTTGAACCCACCTTGATTGGGATTAAACTGTGGCGAACCATCTGGTCCGAAAGCGGGACGACCACCAACGCCTACCATATCTTGAACGAAGGGAACACGTTGAGGACGGAGATCATCGCAGGATTCGGCCGTGTAACCCAGTTGGAACGCTCCCATCACCCAAGATCCGCGCGTTACGAGGGTGATGATGATCAAAGCAGCTCGTAAACACATTCTTTAAAGAAACGGCGGTTGCCAATTGCTATGAACTTTTTACAATTCCCTCGGTCGCCGTCTATCACGGAGAGAAACAGATTGGCAATGCGAGTGAGACCATGCGAAATACCACTTTGTCGGTGCTCCGGCAAATAGCGACTTACCTGCCCGGAAATGAGTAGAGAACTGATCCACTTCTAGCGAGTGGTGGTGCTACAAGAGGGGAGAGAGATTTCAACACAAAGAGAAAGACCGGACACGTATGGACTTGGAAACGCGATCCTACTAGTCCGATCGATGGATTTCACTGTTAGCGTTTCGGGTGAGCAAGTAGAGCTAGAACACGACGACCAAGTTCTCTTTTCACACTCTAGAACCTCATAAAAATGACGTCGGAAAAGTTGCCAATAAAATTTTATTCATCACACAAGTGAAGGGGGAGAAAACTGTGAACAACTTGAACAAATCACACATTCATTCATTGGTTCTTGGAGTCAACAGGGGCGTTGAGCTCTTTATTGGTCGATCTGGACCGAATAAACAGTCCAATAAGGATGAGAAGATGGCAGATGTGGAGAGCCGCACTGCTAGCATATGTAGAAGGAAAGGTATTCCATGAGAGTTCAATAAATCCCAATATTGCGATTCTAAAAAAAAAATTGTGTTTTGATTGTTTTACTATTAAACAAGGAGAGAAGAAAGAATGTTACCTGAGCCAGACGGAGAACGGTGTGCACCACAACAAGTAGGGTAGGCTGTGGAAGTACCAAACGTAAAACTGGTAGTGTAGTGAGCGGCTAAGGGCCACTCCAATCAAATTCGCAGTGAAAAGAGGTAGGAGAAATAATTGCGACACCATTCCTATTCCATTTGGTAGCATAACGATTTGTAGTTTGCCGAAGCTTTTCAACAACCTGGATAAATATTTTGATGTAACATTAAAGTTAAGTTGTACAATTTAATTTTTTACCTCCACCAGTAGCCAGAAAACAGTCCTAGAAGTGCCAGGTGAATCAAAAGTAAGAGGATATGGAAACCTGGGTAAACGAAGATATCTTCAGGTAGAAATCGCCAATTGACGGTCCATTCAAAGAGGAAAACCCGTCCCAAGTCAAATGATCCTCTCAAATAGGCGACAGGGTTGGTAAGTAAGAAAGGGGCGCCCAATATAAGCTGAAAACACGATAAATTTTCCAATTTAAATGATTGCAATAGAAATAAAATTTTTAAAAATATATAGTACTTGGATGCTGGCGCATATTGTAAGTTGTTTGATGGTTCCATAAATACCCTGAGATGCTATGTAGGCTAATAATAGCGCTGGAGCGAATAACAATATATTCATTTTGATCGAAACGGCCAAGCTGAAGAAGAATCATAAATATAGAAGTAGCAAAAGAAATTTGAAAAGAAAATTATAAAGATATACCTGAATAAAATGCTGCCCAGGGACCAGTGATTGTCAAGGAAAAGATTGATGGAAGCATACAAGAACAACATGGCTACTGGATCATTGAATAATCTTAAAATATAGATTGAGTGGATCCTATATGAAGTACAGCAGATGAATATGAGGACATATGGTGGGACCTGAGAGAAAGCAAATATATATTATTTCTAGCCAGCTACTTTGAAATCAATATACTAAATTATGTATTACCTTTCTGGATCTTGAATAGAGACGAAATACCAGGGCTATGGTGAGCAGATAGAATCCAGCAAAAATATACTGTGCCAAGCGAATATTTTTCCCGTAGCTGGTTATATAGTACAGCACAGTGAAAAGGTAAACAAATCCAGCAGGGTAAACCAAAGGACCTGTTTGACCCTTAAGTAAAGAGTAGTCCCAAGTTCCATTAACTACTCCTTCAACTTCTTCCATGTAGGCAATCCAATCAATTTCTGTATCTGTAATTTTAAAAAGTAAAGAATGTCAGTCAGAAGGTAATTTTTATTTAAAAATACAAAGAATGTCAGTACAAGTTTACTTACAGTTGACTTTTGTAATGACTAGGATATTCACAAAAATTTCTGCAACCAGAAAAACACTGGCAGAGATCCATAATAAGCTAGGGTCAAAGAATAACCGCTGAAGAAATTCAAAGTTAATATAGTTTTGATAAAAATTAGTCAGCTTTTTCGTCCAGGTTTGTAATTTGCCATTTTTCCGTTTGTTATCACGGTTCTTTACTCTGCTGGGAGGCGCCATGTTTGAATTCGTACACGTACAGAATTGCAGGATTGTCCGATCGCTGATTTCAGCTGTGCGCTTCACGTAAATATTTTTAAATAGCTTTTTTAGAGTTAATAGTTAACACGCAATAGTTGACTGTTAATTTCTGTAATTTGACTATAATATAAAGACTGTACTACTCTCGGCCTAGGGAAGTTGAGAAAACTATTAAACATAATTGCGAAAATAAAATAAGCGGAAGAGCGGAGAAGCCTACATACAGCTAGCTGATAGCTGATCGACGGTTCGAATGCTCAAACTTTAGAAACGAAAAAATTCTGATGACGCCGAAATCTTTTTAGTCTTTTTACGTTTCTATTAATAGAAACCTCCGAAGCATGCTCGACCGAACCAACCTGCACTAGAACCTAGACGCTAACCAAGTAGGCTTCATAATTTCAGTTCTAAAAATAAAACCCTTACAGTGATCGATAAATGAATTTTTATCATAGTTTCTTGCAAATTGAAATTTCTGCAGTTATTTTCTTTAATATTTCAAAAGTCATTCTGCTCATGTATATTTGAATTAATTACTTCTTTTTCTTATTTGTTCTCCGCCATTTTTTATCGCAACGTTGGCGCAAGGCAGTTTTAGGCGATCTGTCATCGTTGCTCTGCCGGAAGACGACGGGTAACGTGATCACCAATATTCTGTCTTCTTCGGTCAGCCATGTTGAACGCGGTAGCTCGAGCATCTTCGGGAATTTTGAGGACAGTCCAACCGGCTGTTTCTCTTGGCCAGCTCCAAAATGGTTCGGCCAAAGTCTTGCCCGCTCTGGTCTCCAACAGTAAGTAAAAATTTCAATCGTTAAAAACACTTACATTTAAGTTAAAAAACTGCTTACCGGCCGGCCCGGCATCAAGGGTATGGTAACATGGCCGCCGTTGCTTGGTCTGTCCAAGTATACAATTTCATGAACACTTGGGATAGATGAGAATTTATACAATGAACATCTATTTTCATTTGAAATCGCTGTACCACTTTCTTTACTTAACTCCCTTTACTTGAAATACTAATCCCCTTGATTTAATGTAGTTGTATGTTAATAATTATTCAAGCATAGGGTATGTTTAACTTAAGTTTCTTTATACTCATAGGGAGCTTCTACACTGCCAAACACCTGAATGCTGCTGCACCCAAAGCAGCTATTGCAAATGGCAAAATTGTTGCAGTCATTGGTGCCGTTGTGGACGTCCAGTTTGAAGACCAACTCCCACCTATCCTCAATGCCCTCGAAGTCAGCAACCGCAGCCCCAGGTTGATCCTGGAAGTTGCCCAACATTTGGGTAATGATAATCAATAGTTTTTATGAATACAATTGTTATCATGTATGTTATTATGATTTTAGGTGAGAACACTGTTCGTACCATTGCTATGGACGGTACTGAGGGTCTCATCCGTGGTCAGCCTGTGTTGGACACTGGCTCCCCCATCAAGATCCCTGTTGGACCTGAAACCTTGGGTCGCATTATGAACGTCATTGGTAAACCTTTTCTCCTTTTGGAAATAAGTTCTCCTTCTAGCTTACCCCAGATTTATGCACTTATGATTTTTCTGGAAATTTTATGGAGATATAGAAATTAGTATAGTGTTAAGTTAAACTTGAGTCCTTAGAGCTGAAGTTTGTATGCACTGTATTGTACATGTTTTAATAGACTAATTTATTCCTTAGGTGAACCCATTGACGAGAGGGGTCCCATCAACTCCGACAAATTCGCTGCCATCCACGCCGATGCTCCCGAGTTCGTTGAGATGAACGTGTCCCAGGAAATTTTGGTTACTGGTATCAAGGTCGTCGACCTTCTCGCCCCGTACGCTAAGGGAGGCAAAATTGGTATGCACTGATGCTTAAATATGTTAAATTTCTACATCTACTCAACTTTGTACATTTTCAGGTCTCTTTGGTGGTGCTGGTGTCGGCAAAACTGTCTTGATTATGGAACTTATTAACAACGTCGCCAAGGCTCACGGTGGTTACTCCGTGTTCGCTGGAGTCGGTGAGCGCACCCGCGAGGGTAACGATCTCTACCATGAAATGATTGAGTCCGGAGTTATTTCCCTCAAGGACAAGACTTCCAAGGTATTACATGACCCACCATAGTTAATGAATTATTTATCATTAACCGTGTGTATCCATTTCAAACAAATAGGTAGCGTTGGTGTATGGTCAAATGAACGAGCCCCCTGGTGCCCGCGCCCGTGTCGCTCTTACTGGTCTCACCGTGGCCGAGTACTTCCGTGACCAGGAGGGTCAGGATGTGTTGCTCTTTATTGACAACATTTTCCGTTTCACCCAAGCCGGTTCTGAGGTGTCTGCCTTGCTTGGTCGTATTCCATCTGCTGTCGGTTACCAACCCACCTTGGCCACTGACATGGGTTCTATGCAGGAGCGTATTACCACCACCAAGAAAGGTTCCATCACCTCCGTCCAGGTGAGATAATTCACATGATAACCAAAGAGATAAAAACATTTATTTAACTTAACTCGCTTTTAGGCTATCTACGTGCCTGCTGACGATTTGACCGATCCTGCTCCGGCCACCACCTTCGCTCACTTGGATGCCACCACTGTGTTGTCTCGCGCCATCGCTGAATTGGGTATCTACCCCGCTGTCGATCCCCTCGATTCCACCTCGCGTATGTTGGACCCCAACATTATTGGTGACGAGCACTACAACATTGCCCGTGGTGTCCAGAAAATCCTCCAGGACTACAAGTCCCTTCAGGACATTATCGCTATTTTGGGTATGGACGAGTTGTCTGAAGAAGATAAGCTCACCGTCGCCCGAGCCCGTAAGATCCAGCGTTTCCTCTCGCAGCCCTTCCAGGTCGCTGAGGTCTTCACTGGTCATGCTGGAAAGCTTGTCCCCATTAAAGAAACCATTAAGGTATATAGTCTTTATTTAAATTTTGAATTTTTGGGGCGAAACTAACTTGAGTATACTCGATTGAATTACAGGGATTCAAGATGATTTTGCAAGGTGAACTGGATCATCTCCCAGAGGCTGCCTTCTACATGGTTGGCCCCATCGAAGAAGTTGTTGCCAAGGCAGAGAAGCTCGCCGAATCCACATCGTAAAGCAACACCTAGGCGATATAGAAAACCCATCATCCCTTCAGCTGTAGATTTCCGAGAGTCGATTATGAAGATTAAGACAAACAACAAAATACATGTCAATTTCGCCACGTATCGGCTTTCTTGGGAGGGAAATTTCATCTTAATAATACGGTCCCATATTCCGGCTGAAATAGTGCTGTCTGTAGATGTTCTGGATTCCTTGTACAAAAAGAAACAAAATGGAAACCTTTTGTCTTAACTCTTTCTTCTGCGTAAAACAGTCTTTTTGGCTCAACTTAAAAGCCTTAAACGCAGGTTTCCTGCTGTTACCTTTAAAATGAAACTGAGGGTTAGTCCTACTTCAGAAATCATTGTTTGCATAGGGCGATCATGCGGAAAATACTCGGAACGTTTTAAAAGTAGGATCCCAACCAGTTTCCATTTATGATGGAGAAATGATTGAGTAAACAATCGTAGTACTATTTAGTACTTCAAGGCTTTCGGAAGGATCCAAAAGCAATCTACGGTAAGTCTATGTTTACGGCTTCATCTCATTGTTTTAGGCGGAAGGTAGCGTAGATCCATGAGTTAATTAAAGTTCTTGATTTTGTAGGAAGTGGGCATCGCTGCAAATTTTTTAAGAGAATCGAACAGCTTAGAAAAATGTTCAATTCTAAACTGAAATTGATTATAGTTAACATTCACTTTAAGTATAAATTTATATAACATAAGGAATGTAGACACCGTTGAAAGAGAAAAGTTGTACGTTCCACCTTTCTTGATTCTCTTGCCCTTTTAAAAATAGTTACTATAGCGAGACGCCAGGTTAGAAGCGTGAACTATCGAACTATGTTATTATTATGTATTTATCTTTTACATGAAGCACTGCCGGAAATGACATTAGGGAGTGAAACAAGTGAGTGAAGCGACTAGTTTCAACTAGTCGAACTAGCACAGTAAAAGGCGCTTTTGAAAATGTCTCCTTGTTATTAGACGAGCATGATGTGAAGTTGAAGATTCGCAGTTCGGCACGTGCTTACGAGAGAGTACCGTGGGCGTACGTGTTGATAGTAGAACAGTGGTTCTTAACCTTTTGGTCACTGTGCCCCCCTAAAATTTTGCTCGGCTTCTCGTTCCTCCCCTGTGCCAACCTTGCTGAACCAAAATTTTTGCTTTGCCTGGTCAAAATTTGATCGGGAGTCGCTCCGCTCCTCCCCGGGACCCCTTCCGCTCCTCCCCTGGGGAGCCATCCCCCACCGGTTAAGAACCGCTGTAGTAGAAAATCACTCGCACGTAAAATGAAGCGTTCGAGGTAGGAGTAAGGTACCGTAACTGAGTATGCCAATCCTCCTTAATAGTACGATCGATTCGCGAAATATAAGACTAGTTTCTTCAAATCTGTAACCGCCCACATTAACCTTTTCTTGATTAATTCACTCGTATAGACTTCTGGAATAAAACAGGTTTTAGTTTCGTCGTCCAATTAAAAAGCGTGATAATCATTTTAAACTACTGCTATCACTATGTAACTGCTCCAGAATTTTGAAAAATGAATTGCTGATTTCAACGTACAGTACCATATAATCATTTTTATACAATTAGCCATGAACTCTAAATATTGAGAAAGTTCTTTAGAATACAAATCCCGCCAGCATGTCTGTTTAGTACTAAAGTAATTTATTTATTTATTTACTTATTCATCTAGAGTTCATCAATAAAGCTTTTGATAACAAAGACTCGAGAGACGAGTTGATTGCGAAAAAAAGGTAATTTCTTTTACCTATACATGCTCCTTCTGCTTAATTTATGGCTGCCAAATATGATATTACTCGTTAATATAGACGTACAATCAGTAATGTCGAGCAATATGAGTCAAAATTACTTCGCTCAGTTGCTCTGTCCGCACTCAATCCCTCTGGCCTTGTTTTTATTAAAAATCCAGATGAGTTCGGCAGCGTAATATTGTAACAGTAGGACGTAATGACTTTTTCCAGCCGATAATAGTAGAGTTCTTGATTGACTCTTCTCATTCGTTTACATTCATCCTGCCTCCTCCATGAGCCCCTTGATCAACGGAAATTCTTCCTCTTGATTAAGTAGTCTCTCTTCATCAGTTCTTTTCTTTTAAAAGGTTAACAGGACTATAAAAGGCTGTCAAGAGGGAATTAGAGTAAGTTCTGTCCTTTTGATGTCGACTCACTTTTGAAGTTTTCTGCAGCTAAAAAGGGACGGATAGGTCTCAGACAATGTAAGACGCAGAGTACGTACATACTGAAGTTGTAGAGGGCGTGTATACCTCCAGGGATTCCTGCTTTAGAACAGCAAGTCCACTGAAAAGCGAAATCCAAAAGGATATGTCCTAATAATTACATGGATAGAATAAGAAACTTTGGCGTCGACCTTATTGTTGTCTTGGATTTATCTCGCTTCAGCACGCGCGTCAGTGATGCCGTCGCCCGGAAATAAAGGGACGATGAAGGAGAAGAAAGGATACACACTCCTGCTTCTGCCAACGTTAGAGATAACGGAGAGCAGGACTCCGTTGTCGAGGATTATGGCTCCATTAAAGACTTCATTGCTGCACTGAGCATCCTTTGCTATTGAGAGCGTGTTGATCGAGATTCGGGCCTATTCTAGTGTACTGCAAAACTGCTCTCTAAAGAGAGAACGTAAATCACCTTTTAAAAGGATTATAAAAGGTTTTTTCCCTATTTTGTAGTTCACCTTTAAGAATATATTTGATTCCATTATGAAACTTCTTAAAGGTTAAACAGCACTCAATTTCAAGTTTCAATACGATATGAACTTTTGGGATCAATCACGAAATGCCCTTTTTCTTTTCAACAGAAGAACCGACTTGAGACATAGATATGGGAATACGTTTCTCTAAAAATTAGGATCTTGAAGATTACGGCGTACATCTCTTAACGACCGGTTATTATTCCGACTTCCGGCCCCGGAGGAGGAAAAACAAGCCAAAATGCTGTTGCCGCATGAAAGTCGATCCATCCGTCATCGAGCCCATTTTCTGGAACCCGTCCCCAATGAGCCGGCAACCCACGATGTTTACCTGCTGTTGGTAAAGTGAGAAAATTGAAGGCAGGATATACGAGGCGGCTATATTTTTAAAACAAAAATCTGCCGCCGCCGCCGGAATCGTCTCTTTCAGTGTGGCTTAAAGCGAGACAGCTGCATTATGAAGGAGAAAGTTTCAAGATGGTCTCGAAGAAGAAGGAGAAAACAACAACAAGAGGAGACCGCACGGTTACGTAGTAAGCGGGAACCTCTGCAGGTTAAAGGGAGGATCTTCGTTCTCCGAGATCCCTGCATTCTTTTTTTTTCTTTCTTCCTGGGGCATGCGCAGTACTCGTCCGCTATATTGGAGTAAATATGTTCGAATGCGGAGCGGGTAGTATGAAAGACGGAACTAGGCCGAGAGCGTCGTGGATGGAAATCGCTCCGGAAACGGATGAAAAGCGAAAACCTCTGTAAAACTCTTACATACGTGTAGCCAGGAATGGAGTGTCAATCAAATTTGAATTCCATCCGCTTTGATATGGAGGGAAGTGTTGAAAACGATTCAACATCAGGAGCGCGGCCGATGGCCGGCACTAGTTCTTCCGGGACGAGTGCCGGTGGATCCGGAGCGACCAGTGCGGGCCGGAAACATTCTCTGCCTCGTATACCACTTGGCATGTTCAATCTGACAACCACATCTCCTTTGTCATCTCCACCGCTACCATCTCAACAGTCAACATCCGGTGGTAATCTTAATCGTAACGGACTTCACCTGGATGGTAGCGCTACTGGTCGTGTTCAAGGAGCAGGCAAAAAGCACCGGCCCGTCGTACGAAGTCAGAGTTCACGAGTGTCTCTTCTTCGACAACCTCCGGCTAGCGCATCCAGTCTTACCAGTGGTACTGATTTAGAGCAGCATTTTCCGATGCCGGATAAGTAAGTCATTTGAAATAATCTTAATTGTGTTCTAATTACAATCCTTCTAAATTGTTCTTGATTAATTCGTTTAGGTATGTGGAATACCGAAAAGGACGGTGCAGTCCGTGGTACTGGTGGTGTCCTTTGACAGTTTTGTGCTCCATAGTCACAATGGTTATCATCTTCTGGCTCTCCCAGACCTACGGTAAATATAAACGAAGCTCTCAAATTGTTTTGGCAAGATGTGCGGTTTTCCCCCTCTAGCTACTCGTAGTGAACATGGTGAAGTTTCAAATAATTAGAAGCTATTAAAAATTGGTCTGTTTTCGGGTAGTTGTATGTTGTTGCCCCGAACGGAGCTTTGCTGACGCCTGCGTCCCCGTCTCGCAACATCAAGGGAGCTAAAAATATCAATAGCGCATCCGGCTGTTTCTTACGTTATCCCTTCCTCGTGCTAGACATATACCGCAAAGCGCAGCGGCTTTGAAAAAAAATTCATTCCTATCGAACTCTGAAAGACTTGTAATATGTGAGGATGATGTGGGGCCTACTACGTCATAACTTGATAAAAATCCTTGTCCACTCAGCAATCTCTAGGTATGGATGAAAGAATTGTCAACCTTAGGAGCAGCATTGATTTTCTCTCTCTTTCCTCCCTCACTTGCTCCTTTTTGTTTTATGCTCTAATCTTATAGTAGAAAGATACAACATTTGGGGCTCTCTAGGAGTTAGGACTCTAGGCTATAAACAAAGAGAGGGAAAAGGGGACTCGTATATCTGCAAAAGAGCTCTTTTCCCGCGGGTAGATAATATCACATTGTTTACAATATAATAAAACGAGCACCATTTGGGCTCCCGTAATAGTCCGGCGTGAATGGACCGTAAAATGTCAACGTGACTTGATCGCTCCCCCAACTCTTCTCCTTCTTTCCTTTTTTTGTTGTGGGTAATACTCAAGTTTTACACGTACATAGTAGAAATTGGATTGTTTTTGTCTTAGGATGGTTGAATATGATGTCAGTAGAAGAGTCGTCATCATTGGAAGCTGAAACGTGTACTAATCCTGCCTGCATCCGAGCAGCGGCAAGACTTTTGGCTCGATTGGATCCTTCAACAGATCCTTGCACTGATTTCTACAAATTCTCTTGTGGCCGCTTTCTGGAAACTTATAGCGTCCCAGACGACTCTAATCAGCTGTCAACTCTACAGGAAATGCAAGACGAGATGCTTCTCTCCACTCGAAGTAAAGTACCTTGTTATTATATTATTAAATGAAAAAGAAAGTTATTTGATCCTTAAAAAATAAGATTAGTCAACTTGCTGAATCCTTCTTTGTATTTTATATTTTCAGGAGTACTTGAGCAGCCCCATGAAAGCGATGCTACCGACGGCAGTTCCATCCGCAAAATAAAGGATTTTTACGCTTCCTGCATGAGTTCACGTAAGTGTTTTTACAATAAAAATAATTGGATGTGTAAATACTGAAGAGTAGGATTTCTTCTACTACAAATGTTTTACTTTCTTCTCAATTATTACGCTTCACAGAGCTAGATGATGCAGACTACGGTGAAGTGAGGCACCTTCCTTTGTTTGCTTTCCTTCAGCCGGGTCAGATTGGTGCCTGGCCTCTCCTGATGCTGGGAGACGAACTGGATGTCGACGACGACGACGACGGCGATGAAGAAGGATCCGCTTCAGACCCGAGCAACGGTCGGCCCGGGAATCATAGTGGTGGCCGTGGAGACCACTATGCTTCCTTGGAGCACCTGATCGGTATGCTGGCTTCTTTTCAGGTTCACAGCTTTGTGGACATTTACGTAACCCAAGACGAACGCAATTCTTCACAGTACGTTCTTCAGGTGAGTTGCTATAACAATTGAATTCTACGCTTAGTATGATACTAGTGCTCATCATCTAGTAACATAGATGGATAATTTGGTCTGCGACATATGTGACAGAATCGAAAGTGATGATCGATTTATATGTATATATATAAACATCATGCAAGTTGAATTTTCTCTCTTCTTTCGTCTTACTGGGCCACTTTAACGGATGGTCTCATGCGCAGCTGTGCTCTCTCGTCCATGAATATATCATAAACATCTTTTTAAAAAAAATGGGAGAGTTTCCGGGAGAGCCCGTCTCCGGATCTGGCGGTTGATTGCACTTCCTTGTCCACAGCAGCAACCCCAAATCGCGAGCAAGTCTATAGATGGTCTACTAATTTCGATCCACTTTTCCTTTTATTTTATTTTCAGTTCTATAAGGGAGAGCCCCTTATGGAAAAAGAGTGGTATGACGTCAGCAAAGAGGAAACGGCTTCTCGTCACTCACGCTACCTCCGCTCATACCGGAACCTGATGGAAGAGACGGTTCTACTTCTAAGTGACGGCCGTAGAGAAGGATTAGCCGAACTTGACGACGTCCTCGCCTTTGAGACACAGTTTGCCAAGGTAAAGACTTTTCTATTTATTTTCATTATAGAAAAAGCATAGACTAAAAAGTTAGGATCCCAAAAGTAGAACATGATTTTTTTAACATGTATAGCTAAAAAAAAGTCGCCTTACTTTGTCTTACTCTTCCGAAAGAGATTTGACCTTTCCAAAGTAATGCTGTTATACCGGATAATATGGAATTATGCTAATGTTTATTTTTATGCTGATATCCATGCATTTTTTTTTTAGATTTCAGCAAACTTTTGTGCTGAAGGAGACTTGATCCAAGACGTCCATATCTCCGAATCGAATCGAAGTAGCAACGGAAGTAATGATGAGATGGATCCTGCCTTCGGATCGGATATTTCATCCGACCATCGCATGAGCCTCGCCGACATGGAGAATCAGTTTCCATCGGTTCGTGGATATATATGCCATTTTCTTTCCTTAATCTTTTAGCATCAAGTCTTTTGTTTACTATTCCAACGACCCTTATCTAGACACGTCAGGCAGAGTCTATTTGAACGAGGTATATAGGGATTTACAGCAGTACTTGTTGAAAAAGTCCTTCGAAAGGATTCCGAACTGACGGCCCAGTTTCAAAGTCAACATCCGACTGATCTCTCCGACGGATTTCCAGTGGGTAGTGAACCAATAGATCCTGACGAATGATATGCATTCCGATAGAAATTACAGAAACTGTTGCCGGGAATGTTCCTCCCCTCGAATACCTCAAAGTCAATCCATCTAGATAAGAACGGATGGAGGAGGAGTCGTGTTAATGACATGACATTGTTGTTTTGTTAACCCTCATCTTGGTGAACAGCAGTGTATCTACATACAAGAACATTGGCTATATTTAGAGAACAGAGGTTCTACATCAGAGCAAGAAGACACGATCAGGATCGGTCTAGCCCCCCATCTGTTTTACGACTTGAATGCGGAGGACAGAAGTTGCTTCCCCTTTCTCAGTCATCCAGGATTTATGGTGTCAGGATTCCTGACTCAGCAGAGGCTCTGTTGAAATTCAGGGCGCTGGGTTCTCTTAACGAAATGCAATGGGCGGCAGAATGCCACGATCCCTCATGATGGAGTCTGTCGGACAGCCGAATTCAATAAATCAGGGATCACGTCCCATCATCTCGCTTCTCTTGGCTGCTTTTCTATTTATTTATGGGAGGAAATGAAGTTTTGGGATCGATTTCCGTGTTTGCAGATCAACTGGACAGCGGCTGTGGAAACGCTTCTGAAAGCGACAGGCCTGAGTGAAGAGGATCGTCTCTCTTTGTTGGCATCGGAACTTCCCGTCAGTCTTCAATGCCGCGATTTCCTACCCGAACTCGGTGCCCTCTTGAGCTCTACTCCATCTCGGTATAGAAAAGGAGTTTCATCATGTTATGCAATGCTATGTACTATAACAGATGTTTTTCTCAGAACGATTACAAATTATCTGGTTTGGCGCTTCGTCTTTAAATCGATGCCACTCATCACTACCCGTTTTCAAAAAATGTGGACTCAATTCAGGCTCAGCGTTCCTAATCTGGGCGAGGAACGGATCTATCTTACAAGGTAACGTAATTATTTGAAAAATCCTGTTTCAGCCTCGATAAGTATTAATCTCCTCTTACTGTAAACAAGATGGAAGCAGTGCGTTTCTTTGGTAAATGAGGGCTTCGGCTTGGTGGCTGCTCACCTCTACGTAACTAAACTAGCAGCTGATTGGACCAATACTTGGGTAACATCATACTCTTTATTTATTTAATTTCATTTTCATCGACTACGATTGTTTTCCATAGATACTTTTGCTGATCGATGAGTTGAAAGAGGCCTTCGGGGCCAGCATTAATAATCAGACTTGGATTGAGGAAGCGATGGCGCAGCGACTTTTGGAAAAGGTATGTGCAGCAATTCAAGATTATTAATTAGTAAAGTAAGCAAGTAAGCAAGCTGTAACTTTCGCTTAATAATCTAGTTGGATGCCATGGGCTCCAAAATTGGGTATCCGTCGAAGATCCTGAACTTGACTCAACTAGATCTTGATTATCACGAGGTAACTTCCTCTCCTCTTTGTCTAAAATTTTTTGACTATTAAAGGGTCTATATTTTTCTTAGCTACACATTGACAAGGGGCACGTTCTATTTAACGTCATGCGAATGAGAAAGCATGAAGTTTGGCGTGAAATTCAAAAAGTTATTCAACAGTCAGACAAAGAGAAGTATGCATACATAGTGATAGGATGAAATCTGCATTTGTCAAGATTTTAATATGTTTTTTTCAATACTAGAGAGTGGCTGGTGCAACCACTGGTCGTCAACGCGTTCCACAATCCTTCCACAAACGAAATCAGTAAAATCTAAATTGTATTATTTTGTATTCTCTTTCTAAATGATTTATGTTTCTTTATCAAGTTTTTCCTTTGGGCATTTTGCGGGAGCCCTTCTTCAATTTAGAGCTTCCCAGGTGCGCTTCATTGCCCAAACTTCTTTTTTTTATATTAATAATTTATCGTTCAGGTACATGACTTATGGAAACCTGGGCGTTGTCATTGGTCACGAAATCGTTCATGGCTTCGACGTGAATGGTAGGCTTTAAGTCAATCCCATAAAGAAGCTAATGAGTTAATTAACTAATGATTTGATTTTTCAGGGAGAAGGTATGACCGGCACGGAAACATGACCCATTGGTGGAGTGACGGACTGATGCGTGAATTCAGCCAGCGGGCTGACTGTTTCATCCAGCAGTATTCTGCCTTCGCCATCGGCAACATCAACAAAACGGTAAGGTTTCTAAGACGGTCTCATGTCACGAACGCATAATTAGAAGAGGATTTTGTCGGTATCACATTACCCGGAAAGACACTCGAGATGTCCTTGCTGCTCAGATTCTATTATTTCCTTGCCCTATTGGTCGTTAAATGAAAATGTCATTAACTAATGTCATTAAAGGTTGACGGGAACAGGACGCTCGGAGAGAACATTTGTGACAGTGGCGGGCTGGCTCACTCTTGGACGGCCTATAAGAATTCAAAGCGAGGAAACGGGCTGGATATGCGTCTCCCCGGAGTTAATTATACCGACGACCAGCTCTTCTTCATCACTTATGGACAAGTACATTTTCAGTAGAAATTTGATTTTTCATTTATTTATTATTGAGTTTACTGTGACAGATTTGGTGCGAAGTGCTGAATCCTGATGGCTACGAAAAATACACCAAAGAGGCGCACAGTCCGGGTCAATATCGGGCAAACGGTGTCCTACAAAACAGTCCAACTTTCGCCCAAGTGTTCCAGTGCCCCGTCGGCAGTCCCATGAACCCGGTCAATAAGTGCCAGCTTTGGAGTTAACCATTTCGTTCTATACCTATTTCAGTTAATAATCCTACTTTTCAAAAGTTGTAAAAAGATGTTTTATTTATTAGGCGAATCCAAACATATTTATTTGATGATATAAATTGATCGTACCCCTACCCTCACCAAATCAAACATTTCTTAATTAATTGTCGTTTCCTTTTGTGTCGCCATTTCAAATAGGCTCCATCATCAGTCCCTTTGTATCACATCGTATAAATTAAAAAAATATATTTAATTATCATTGACTATTAGAAACTGATAAAAAAAAAAGAAATGAAAAAAAATTGTTTGTATTCGCATATTTTCAATTGAAGCCAAAAACATATTCAACTGGTTTCTCAAGTCTGGTATAAAGAAAGAACGGTAAAGAAAATTAAAAACACTAAGTCTAACTCAATCTCAAAATACTGCTGCATTATTATCCTAATTATTATTGTTTTTAAAAAAATCTTCTTAATGACCGATCACGGCAATAGATGATTGGGCTTCATTGGAGCAGAGGGCCGCCTTGAAATTGGGGTGACGGGTGAGTGCTGCCGCGGCTTTGTCTTGCAACTGTTGTGCTGGACCCCTAGAATTCCGACGCCTTCTCTTATTTGACGTGTTAGTCAATTGATCCGTACAATCCTCTTCCGAGTCTTCAAAATCAGACTGAACGTGAGTGCATGTGATGAGGAAACTGGCCGCAAAATTCAGGTTAAGAGGATGCGGATTATGGATGACGGTAGATCGAACACGAGACATCATCTGGTGCTCCGTCCAGCAGAGCATACTCAGCACAGAATCGGGATCGTCCAGCCGGTATTTTGCAGCTGATCCAATCACGGGTGTCTTCGAAATACGGAAAGTACAGGCCAACCCTCCGAGGGTCTTCATAACGTCTTCATCCGTGTCATCATCTCCGGCGTAGACGATGCGGACCCTTTCAGGCCAGTCAGCTCCATAAGTCGTGCGTAGGATGTAGAGGGAAGCCCGACCTTTGCCCCAAGGAATTGGAGGCCTCGCTTCGATTGCCATCTGTGTGTGATGAGGGAGGCAGCCGTGATCTAAGAAGAGCTGGGAAGCGCGGCGCACTAGCTCGTCCCGTTCGTCATCCGCCGGAACTGCTCGGTAGTGATATGTCAGTATGGCACCTTTATTCTCCACCCAAGCTCCTTGAGTGCATACCTCTTTCTATATAAGAGAATATTAAATATTAAATTTATTAAATTAAAGATCTGAAAACCAAAGACTGAAACTAACCTGTAGATCAGGAAGTAAGCTTTGAAGTTTGTAAGAATGGTCGCTCGGAACTGGATGTATAAATCTCGATCCTAATAATATATATTTAGTAGTTATTTATAGAGCTGTAATTTTGAAAAGTTAAGCATTCTATTAATAATATACCATCTGGATGAAGGATTTCTAAGCCTTGAGCTCCGGCATACGTAAGACCCTCAATATTCACCATCCGTTTGAGATTATCCACCGAGCGCCCAGACATGATGCAAACGGAAACGTCTGGCATTTCGGCGAGCGTTGTTAGAACGCGGCGAGTCTCTGCTGATAGGACAGCCAAATCCGGATGAGCAACAATGGGAGTTAGCGTCCCATCATAATCCAGCAATAAATTTAGTTTGCTTGAGCCGGCTATGTAGTCTGCCAGGTAAGATTGGTAATCATCTTCTGCTCCCAATGCCGGACTCTGTTTCCCTGATTCACTTTCCGGACTTATTGATCGACCTAAAAAGAAAGAGAACTTGAGTTCCATATGATCAATACTATTTAAGGATTAAGTGCAGCCTATACCGTTAAGACTGGTGGGTGATGAAGGTGGTGATGGAAGGGTAACTTGATCCATTTCCTTGAGGAAGCTCTCCATCCAGTTATCGACATCTCCAGTTGATTCACGTTCCCTCAGCTTTTTCATTCTTGTTCTCCGTTCCTAGTCCATTAATAATAACCTTTGAAAAATGAATTCAAATTAGATAAAAAGGTAGATACCTCTGGTTCCATGCAAAGAGCTTTGTGTATAGTTTCCGCAACTAGATCAACCTCGTATGGGTTAACTAGTAGTGCCTCTGTCATAGTTCCACCTGCTCCTGCAAAGGGGGATAGAATCAGAACTCCTGGTGTCGGATGGATTTGGCAGGCGACGTACTCTTTGGCTACTAAATTCATCCCGTCCCTGAGTGGAGTCACCAGGGCTACGGCAGAGTCCCGATAAAAGGCCGCTAGATTCTCCTGTTTTCAAGGAATTAATCCATGAACTATCTTTTTAGAAAGTTATTAAGTTGTATTCGATTCTAACCTGAGAGATGCAACCGTAAATATAACGGATGGGTGACCATTCCGGAGTGGAGAAGCGGCCATTAATTCGACCGATGAGCTGATCAATTTCCTCTTTAAGTGCTCTATATTCTTTAACATCAGTCCTGGATGGAACAGCAATTTGCATGAAGACAACTTTCTCCAAATGTTCCGGATGAAGTTCTAGGAGCCTCTCAAAAGCTTTCATCCGCTGGACGAGACCTTTAGTATAATCTAAACGGTCGACACCCAGAACGACTCGCTCATCTTTCATCAGTTTAGGAGCTTTGAGAGCCATTTCGGCGAACTGGGCAAATGGGATGCCTATGGGCAGGGGACGAACGTGGACGATCCTGTTGTCGAACTCGACGTCGCTCTTATCTCTATCTACTCGACAGCCTAGTCGACGTTGACAACAGTCCATGAAATTAGTGCAGTAGTCTTCGATATGAAATCCCACCATATCGCAAGCTTTTAAAAAATAGAAATTAGTTACAGTTAGAAAGAGAACATGCGATTCCTAAAAAATCCTTACTTACCGAGAATGCCTTCCAAGATCTGATCATCCCAAGGGAGGAGGCGCATAATATCCCAAGAAGGGAAAGGAATATGAAGGAAAAATCCCAACTTACAAGCCAGATTTTCTTCAGTGGCCACCTGGGAATGATAGCAAGTTTAGAGAAACTGAAGAAAGATAGAAAGTACGAGGAAATCTATGTACTTGACGGATCATAGCGGCGGCCAGCATTAACTGGTAGTCGTGGATCCAAATCACTGGAATTCCAGAATCAACTTTGATAGTCATCCCATCAACGTTATTCTGCTGCTCCGATCGCCGATGAACTTGACGAAGGGCATCCAACGTTTTTAGAGCGAATTCTTCATTGACTTGCTCGTACGTCTGAAAAAAATAAAGAAGTCAATTTTTAAACAAATAAATAATAAAATGATTACAAAAATGTGACCTACTTTCCAAGTTTCTGAGCTAAAAACGGCTCGATCAGGCATCGAGTGGAAGAGCGGCCACAGAGTGCCGTTGCAGCATCCGTTGTAATACGAATCAAACAATTCTGAACGAACAAAAACGGGCTTGACCTGTTGAGATGGGAGCCCCGCTCCGACCGATTCCGGCTCTGGGATTTCATCAAGCGGGTGGAGATCGTGGGATCCGGGCCAACCGACCCAGAGGCCACCGCACTGCATCACAACGGGACCCAGAGCCGTCACCAAACCGCCGGCACTATAATCATGAAAACAAAATTGATCCTTTTACATTTTCCCATGAATACATTAAAAATAAATTTAAAATCACCTGTGAACTCTGTGAAGCTGTCCGTCGCCATTTCGTTTCAAAACGAACGGCAACCTATTCGAGACGACGATGAGCTTCCTTTCGGAATCTTGGAACGTTATTTCACCCTGCATCACGTTGTTCTTAGGTCGCGTTCAACAGGTGGACTTTGTTTTTATATCGAGGGGTGAAAAAGAAGATGTTGACCGTGAAGTGGACGAGGTGCAAATGCCCATTTTCATAGGGATCCCCACACACTATTTAAAGACGGTTCTCAAAGTCTTTATGAGGGCGCGGTATACAGAGGAGGGTTGTGTTTGATGTCTTGGAGGTAAGCAGGGGAAAATAGGGGGCTGTTGCTTTTTTAATAATAAATACTGTATAGAAAAAAGGGAGAAAGAAACCCCTTTTCTCTCAACTCCGCCCATCTCACCCTCATCAGTTTTTCGTTTCTTAAAATACGCATTTTTCTTGTGAAAATTAGTTATACATAGCAAAACTTTGGCAATCGTTTTCTTTTTAGTATGAATTTTGCTCACGTGCTAAGTTTATGTAAGCTTAAATCTTTAGAGAATTGCCTGAGCAGCACGTGGTAGAAGTAGTAGTCGTGAGTCACCCTCCTTCGTGTATAGGCGGGCAGAGGTCACGAAGAGGTGCTCTCTGTCGGCCCCGTACCATGGCACGGCCTGCGCCACCCTCATCCCCTCCCTAAACTTGTTGAGTGGTATTTTCTTCTCCTCTTTTGTTTCCTTTATTATCTTCTTTCGAATATTGGGTTTTCCCCTCTTTTTTTGAGGATTTGTCGTTATCAAGATGATGAGAAGAAGATGATGGCCCGCTGTTCCAGTTCGTACCTGGTACGCTCCTTCACAACCAACTTCATTTTATTTTCCGTTGACCTGTAAAACCCACATTTTATAATTAGCTCACATATCACTGGAATTTAGATTTTCTTATTAACTTTTTAGCCTTCTTAAGGTGAGTTTGAATTGACCTAATTCCGAAATTCCGGCCTTGAAGATGTTTGTTGACTCGTCAATCGGCGGATTTCCCCATATAATATGAAGTCGAGGGAATTTCCACCTGGGTGACAGCCGGCGTTTCTTTATTGAAGATCACGTCCGGTACGAGGCGATACAAACAATTAAGAAACCAAGGTCGCTGCTCTCTCGTTACTATGCTGAGACGAGGTCAAGAAACGGTCAGCAAATCTTCAACTTTCTCCTTTTTTCGGTGATGGGAGCGCGACGATTGACAGCGCTAGGGCCTCAATTTGTGTTTCTACTTGTACTTCACACTTTCACTCTCTTTTTTGTACAGACAGGTAACAGATTTTTTGTGTTTTTGTGACATCCGTGGTAATCGCGGCAACAGAAAGTGAAATCAAAGTTGTCAAACTCTCAAAAACTTTGATTGGCAGTTTGACATGTCAATCAAACTTGATCTAACCGCTTTAAAACACTGGTGCGTATTTTCATTTTTCTCACTTGAAATCTCTGTTAAAGAATGGAGTTCAAAGGTCTCACAGAGTATAATAGTAGAACGGATGTGAATTTATGAGCAGACGCAACGGAATATTGTGGTGATGACTGTTATCGTGGAAAAAGAAAGAATAGGTCGGGCCATCAAGTAATGACATATTGTTTGATGGATTGTTATGATTTGGCCAGTTTTTAACGCGCATTAACCGTAATAGTTTTTCCACATTTTCTACCCCAACGGGAAGTCGACGAGGAAAAAGGAGCCTCGCGAATGCGCGATCATTAAGTCACAAATGAATCTATTGGGAAATGAGGAGGGAAAAAAAGTTTCTTTCTAATAGATGACGTTGAAGAAGCTTTCTCTCAAGTGATCCATCTCTATTTCTTCTACGTTTAGTGGTTATTTAAATATGAAGAGGTCCTCATTACGGTTGAATAGGTATCGTCATCAGCATGATAAAAGTTTTTCCTACTTTCTAGTTATTAATTAAAGATCTGTCAAAGTCGCATACAGTATGCTAATTATATATCTTTATTACTTATAGTAAATAGCCGTATTTGAGCTGTTAGTGAAGCGAATAATTCGCAATAAAAAGTAGCCCAACAGTTCCGTATTTTTAAAGATAATTCATCTTCTCGCTATTAAAATATGCTTATTTCGTTATTTCATCATTACCTTCCATTAAAAAAATTAAATATATTCTTCTATAACTAAATTTAAATCCCCGAAGGGTCTTCACGTTTTGATTATTGCCAGGCGGAATGTAACGGATTTTTAATAATTAACCTAGCTTCTGGTTGTAGCTCAATCGGCTTGCATTTACTGCGTACATGTTGAGGTATGCCTCATCATCCTATACAACGAGATTGCTCTGAAATGTGCCTCGTTCATCGGTACTTGTTATGGTCGATGTCAGTCTAAGATTAAAAGAGCTCATTCGATTAAGTCCTTTTTAGCGCATCGGATCATTTTTAATGGTGTCTTCTACACTTGGTTTTACTGCATTTATACACGAAACTCTTTTCGTAAAGAGGTTATAAGAGTCCTTTTGTATCATTTTCATTACTCTAAGCCTGATTTCTACGAAAATATTTATTACGGTCATGATTTGTGTAAAACCTAGAAATACGTCTCACCTCATCAAATTCAAAATTTGCAATTTCATGCTGATTTGAAAATATCTTATTTGCTCGTCATAGTTGTAAATTCCTTATACTGCGTGCATAATTATGTTTGTGATGATTGAGACTTTCTTGCCTTGTTATACCCACATATTATTGTCCAATTCCTATTTTTATGCTCCCATATTTAGCTCTTGTTTCTGGATTTCTTTCTTTATGTTAAAATTGTGCCCAGAAGGTCGTTGAGAGTGGCATCAATTATTACGAAAACGGCACAACTTTGCTTCTTTGTTTGTGTGGCACTTTTCTTCTTCACATTAGGTCGTTGTTTTTATTTCGTTTTGTACAAGGTTCTCGGTTATATTACCTTTTAGGCACTCGTGAAAAAACGATGCCACCGTTCAAAAGCTTACAATAGTACTGGCGTTCTGTTTGTTTACGACTTCTATGAGCACTTCTGAAGAGGCTCTATATAATTTTAACTTGTTGATATGTCTTGTTGTGAATTTGAAAGACATGCATGTATAATTAAGGAGCAGGATGATATGAAAGAGTGATACTTTTCAGAACTACTCATCCCTATATACGCGAGCGCATGTTAAAATAGGTCAGTTTCCTTTTGTTTGTAAACAATCCACATTCCTCAAAAAATAATGTGAAATGTTCTGATTTCTGAGAGAAAGCGAAAAATCCGGTAGTCGAAAATCGGAGAGCAAGACGATATACGATACTTGAAAAATAAAACGAAACAGAATCTTTGAGCTGAGAGAAAATCAAGTTTTATGTTTCTCTGTTTGTTTATTGAAGCCTCTCTGAAAAAAATGCATTGAGTATAGCTCATAAAAGCAGACGATTTATACCTAACCCAGTTCTTTTTTTTCGGTTTGCCATATCAGAAAGCACGCTAAAGGTATACCTACGGGGAGCGCACGGCGGTTGCACTCAACTTTCTTCGTTAAGACGTGTCCACTCAGTCCATCATCATCGATATGCTAAGTGCTAGAAAGAGAGAGAGAGAAAGAAGGGAAACCATCTGGCACAAATCGATGTGTGGCTCACGGCGAGAGTGTGACCCTTTTGTACAGCTGCTCATCGTCGCCGCCGTCACTCGTAGGTCTACGGAGCGGAACCAGCAGGAGCCGGAAGAGGAGCCCACACATCACGCATATATAACTTGCTCACCTGCTGCCGGAGAAAGTAAAAACAAAAAAAAGGACGACGATACACAGGTGCCCAAAAATTTGTGCTCCGGCTGTCATAAGGAATGATATGATTTATTAACTTATGATTTCGTATTATGCATACTCTACTTTCTCCTTTTATTCTCGAAATGTTTTTATAATGAAACTAAACTAATTTCTCTATCGCAGTCTTTTGTTGTAGTTTTTTAAAATTTCATTAAGGAATCTGTTTAGAAAGTTATATATTTAAAATAGAAACGATCCTGAAAGTAGCGTGTCGGAGAGTGGTAAGATAAGTAAGATTCCAATCCAAGTAATGCTCTAGAAAATTCATGTTCTGAAATTATTAACATTATTAGCATTCCAAGGATTCTTTACTGTAAAATTTTCTCACCCATAATTCCAAAATGGGAGTTTAAAACTTAAGATTTATTTTGATTATTATACAATTGCTGGTCGATTCCCTTTTTCGATATAAATTTAGCAGCCTTCCGTGACGTACTTTAATCAAAAATTCGAAATAAGTATTCCCATAGAAAGTTGCGTGAAATTTTCTTTCTTTCATTTTATTGGGCTCACATTTGCACGCCGGATGAACTTATTTGAAATAGAAGAACAACTTTCCCGAAATAGTTAACTTTATGACCGGTTTTGATGACTGTTATACGCATCTCTCAGCAGCCTCCGTGCCGGTCCTCATCGAGATTTGGAAGCGGAATCGTTCCGTGCATGACGCTCTTTGCGCAGTGGCTTTCACGCAACGGACAAAATAACGGCCGTGAGGGATCGTGAATGGTCATCATTTGTCGTCGAATGACATTATTGTAGAGAGATCTCACGCACTCCTTCACCACCGAAAAGGGACCGCCAAGGGTGACCAATTCTTTGATGAACGCGATTCCTTCTGCTCTCTCGTTCGTGATTCTCCTTCACGACAGTTTCTTCGTCACAAGGATGACCCTCTGTTAAACTCATCTTAAAAAAGTAGTAGACAGTTACATAACGTTTCTTTTTTCCCTCCTGCAAATTACAATTACGAGATAAACAAAAACAGGGATGCGCTATTTTGACAGTTTTCCGCATAATGAGAGAAAAAACACCGTTTTGTTTCTAACAAATTAAAAAGGATCTAGATTTTTATTAATTATAAAACAAGGCAAGTTTATGGTTATAACCGACTATGAAACTATACCGTTGTAAAGACATTAGACCAAGATTGTCCAAATTTGGATCGGGTCATCAGGTGTGCGCCCAGCCGTCTGTAACTCAACGGGGAGTATATAGGTGCGCACGCGTCCGCATCATAGAGGCCCATATGTAGCGGTTAATTTCTAAATCAGGGATCTCTTCGATAACCATTCATCATTGAAAATGAAGTTACTGACCTTCTTCCCACCTTGTTTTACAAGAATCCGTTGCTATCTCACGACGAACCGGAAAATAAGGGGTTTACCCGTGATAGACTTGGGGAACTATATCTAGATGGATCAAGTGCACGCAAGATTTGTCAGTCGCTGGACAAGAGCCTCTTTGTGTAGAATCAGAAAAAAACATTCTTGTCCTTTCAATTTGTGTGATTCTTATCATCTTTTCTCCCGAGACGACCAGATTCAACTTGAGAAAGGTAAGTGGTCGACGAGATTTCTACAGAGATTGCAGAAATAAGTAATAAGAAAAGAAAAATATATTGAAAGAATTTTGGTACTTGTAGCCACTATTGCAAAATAGACGAGAAAACTCATTTCAGGTAGCGAATCGAATTGGTTTTTTTTTGGCGTGATTTCGCGTGACTGATGTGCGCTTCGACACGGTCACCCAAGAAAGACATTATATAGAGAAGAGAAAGGAATTGATTACCGTTTACTTTCATAATGAGAAGTTCAATGTTCTCTATGCTCTGCAATTTACACCCCCTAATGTATTATCATCCTACTGATTATTTCTTGGAAAAAGTGAAATGATTCTCCTGTTATTTATTCACGTTTTCGTGCTGCTATTTATTCAGAGAACGGATTTTTTCCATTCAAGACAGATAATTAAAAAAAAAAAACAGGTGACGAGATATTATTTTGTTGTGAATCGGTAGATAGGAAACAAAACAAAAATCGCACGCGGATCGCTGACCGCAAACCGTTTGTGAACAATAACTGTTATTTTCTCTAATTTCTTTATTGTTCTAATCGATTGATTTCGGGAGACTGGGTCATCATCCAGCTTTTCGATTTGAGTGGGTCCATTAGAGCTCCGCACGTAATCCCTCATCCCTGACAATTGTTGGTATTATAGTTCCCAGCAGTTTATCTTATCTTGTTTAATTACGCATTACATTACATGACAAGTTAACTGTAATATTCATCTGTTTTTTTTATTAGGTCTCTAGCTATACCTACTTTTTTCTTCCAAAACCTCTTTATATCCTTCACGGATGGTGGGTAATCGTGAAAGTTACCGAATTCTCACGTCCGAATTTTTTTTTCTTGGTGAACATACGGATTGCAGCTACCCGCAATGACCGAGCAATCTGCATCCGAATGAATTCGCCACACTCTCTGACATCGAAAGCAAAGAAAGCCCGAAAAAAAATCCGTTAATGATGGGGAAGGGATACATTCTTACTGTTATTTATGAGTTACACCATCATCATCATCTTGATTATTATTATGCATTGGGAGGGAAACCGTCTGGTACCCGGCTCGTTATGGCCCGTCGCTCGTGCCAAGGTTGAAGAGGCAGAAAACAATCAAATGCCGCCTTCACTCATCTTGACGTAATAACAATTCATAATTAAAAGAATTTCCCGATGACGGCCAGCTAGCTGCTCCTAATTTATGCGCTGTGCTTCCTTTTTATCACGGCTTGGGCTTCTATATAACAGCAGGCGTAAATAACGGGGCCTAGCTCCACCATCGTAAACAAGACAACAAGAGCGACTGTAGATATGCACCTGTTGCAGCTGGCACAGCAAAAATTCCGATAGCGGTACATGTATTCTTTTTCAATCCACATAGAGAAGCCAGATAAAGCTGGGAAGAAAAAAAAAGCCATCGAGAAATATGTGTGGTTTTTCTTCTGACCATGTATACAGCAGCATGTCACTTGGAAGGTAACGGGGCGCACGCGAGACACCCGCTGGTGGTTGTTGTGTGCTTCCCGATCGGCCGCAACTGCAGCAGCATGCCGTCGAATCCGTTTCATTCAGTTCGAAACGTGTGCCTCTCGAAGGATGAAGGGGACGAATCATCGGTGCTCTTATTGGATTGCATCATTTTAGACGAGAAAAAAAAACAGACAACGCAATATAAATTACTCATTTGAAAAATGAAAGTTTCGACTTCATCTCAAAGGAGAAGAATGAGTTGTGAAAGTGACAGCAGCTTCGGAGGAGAGTGCTGCTCTGGTTCTTTTGTGTCCTCATCGCTTCAATCGGCAAAATCATTGGACTCATTGATCTGGAGTCAACAATCCGGTGGACAGAGGCCTTTTCTTCATAGGGACTGCTGGGTGAGACCCAAAGGCTACAGGACGTTAAACAGCGGCGAGGACGATGGTAATACTAGTCGTACGACGAGTTATTGGAGTTTGAGCCGGACGAGGCCACCGTCACCCGGCAGCAGTAGCTGCTGTACCAGTTCAAACGAGCCGATGACTGACCGAGGCAGCTTGTTAAACCGGATCCTGTCTTGTTGTTTGTACGGTGGAGGCATCCACGGCAGTTCGGATGGCAAAGATCAACTACCGAAAAGTCCGCCCTATAATAAATCTGCGGGTGCCGCCAATACTGAATGGATGAGTGAGAGTAGTTGGAGCAGTACTGATCGGAGCTCTACTTTCTACTCATCATCCAGTACGGGGAGCTTGAACGAATTACTTCGTCAACGTCAACAGCAGCAAGCTCATGGGCATCGAGGGGCTGCCAATCTTATTGCCAAAGTCCCTAACAAGAGGTACAGACAAACTCTCTATTTTTCATTATTGTTTAGTATGATCGATGGATATTTTCCGGCGGAAATGACGTACGAGGAATTTTTTAAAGAAGAATCTTTCTGGGTGATTTCACCTTTCGATTGGTGTGCGTCACTCGAGTCTGTATTGTCTTGCGGGATCAAGTTGTAGGTTGGAATCCGCACTGATCCGGATTATTATTTTTTTTAAAGAAAAAGAATGTCTTCTGCTATTATTCCCGTTTAGAATTTTGAGAGCGCATCGAAAGTGAACACAGATATTTGAATGGATAACAATTGGTTTTTATTTTAAGGATATGCAGAGGTAGTAATACCGCTATCTCGTTATGCAAGGACGCATTGAAAAAGAGCGGTCAAACCGCAAAAATCCTCGTCTATTTTTTTTATAGACAATCTCTAATTAACTTTAAGTTTTACTATGACTAGAAAAAAGGAACAAATATTCAGAGGTAATTGAAATGATTTTAAAAATCTGTTTTGTGTTTGTATCCCACATTTTATTAGATGTGCTCACTCCATCTTTTCCCACCTTTTTAAAAATTTCTACATGTCGATAATATGCATGTTTTGCGTGCCCGAAGGGAATTCCATTTTCTCCAGCCACCCAATAGTTTTTCGAAAGCTTCTGCTAAACAACGTCCTCTAAAATGATCTCTTGAGAGAGTAAACATCCCTCCTGGTCACGCTGCTCACTCGGTCAGAGAGAAGCAAAAAAAAATGATTAAATATTTTGGAGAAAGTCTAATAATTATCGATCACCAAGCAAAAAATAAAATATGGATCATTTTACTTGATGATGGTGTTTCATATATTAAAGAAGGGTGAAAGCGAGGGGGGATCTCTTGTAATGCACGACCGCGGGAGGAAAGGAGAAAAAACAAATTCACCTGTTGTTCGTGTTGAATGAAGAGCAACATCATCATCTTTTCTCAACAAATGATGATGCTACTTTCTCGTCAGAGCGGAACGGTCCCAAAATCGATTATGAATTTTTACCAGAGCACCTCTTTTTTTTTGCTGGGTATGGGGATCACGGATCACTGGATTGGAGAGCGAAGATGGACGCATCCGGCAGGCTAAACTTTCTTTCCTATTGATTTGATGGATAGATTATAAAAGAGGAATATTGGCAATAGGATATTGCGCGCGCACAATTATTATTTATTTTTTTGAACCGTCAGCATCCAATATGTTGTGTACGTCACGCACGACGTTTCCATCCAGTGTATTAATATATTTTCTTACTAACAAAGGAGAAAACAAGCTGTGGGTGGAGCTAGATGATTAGTTTCTCTTATTGGATTGATCTCTTGCTGTATTCGCCAACGTTGCATTTCAATTCAATCGCGAAATTGATCATCATCGTCGTCATTCAGCCGCCCAGCTGAGCAAGGGAAAGTAGGCCGGACGGGGCGCGTTCTATAATAATAACAACAACAACAACATCCAACCGCTTTCCCAATTCCAGAGTAAACTCGAAAAGAAGTAAAAAAGAAGTCTCTCGCTACAGCTCCCCTCTCAGTTCTTTCTTTCCTTCCGTGCGGTTTGCCAGCTCAAGTAGTCTTGTTGAAAAGCGGTCGGGAAAAACGATAGCGTCTCCATTTGTTAACGACAAGTGCCCCACAGCAGTCACTCAACATTTCAGTCTCCCGTTACTTAACAAGATGGTTTGGTTACCCAGCAAATTTCGGAGACAGAGATCATCCAGTAGTGAGAGCAGGAGCCACTCAAGTTCCGGCCGTATCGATAAAGCGATTCGCCGGGAAGGACTCTCTTCTCCAACCCATGTGGCTATCAATAGTACAGTTGTACCTGTGCGACCTGTTCGAGATCATTACGATCACCTGTGCACCGAAGTGTTCCGCTTTCAAAACAGGTCTTGATTCAATTCTTCATTTCCTGTGGGATGAACTCTTTTTAAATTGAAAAGCTGATTAAGTGTCGACCTGTTTTTATATTTCCCGCTGATTTATTGATGACAATGAGAGAAAAGAGTTTCCTCTTAATCCAGTGCTCTTTTTTTTTCATCAGGTACGGAAGAGCGAACGTTCTGCGCTGGCTGTTGACCGAAGCGGATCGAGGCGGAGGAGGAACTCAAAAGAAGAAGAAGAAAAAGAACGGAGAAACCATAATGTACGCCGAGGGATCATCTTTGGCGCTCCACTACGCTTCGGCCCGAGGATGCCTGGATTGCGTCAAGCTACTCGTCGAGTCCACTTCTCCACAATTTGGGTAAGAATGAAATATTTCTGTTTAGCAGGCGCAGAATATTCATGTGTCACAAGATGAGCTCAAACGGAGCGTGAATCTGTGCGATGCTCCCAATCTTTGGCGCGTGTGGGCGTGAGAAAAAAGGAGGCCAGTAGCTCTTTTGTGGTGTCTCCCCGCTGAGGATGCTGATGTGGACAAAGAGGCTTATATATTGTTATTTCATCTACTCGGATGTTGACCGAGAAAAAATTTGTTATTCAGAATTAGGAAAAAACATTTTTTTTTAAGAGAAACTTTTTAATAAAAAAGAATAAGATTGGCGAAATATGAGCGTATCATCTGGTTAGATCCAATCATCCACTCTTTCCTTGAGATGATATAACAATATGAGGAGCACATCTTGATTAAAACGACATCAGAAACGTGGGATATTTTTCCGTTTTATTATTATTCTAGTCATTTTGTGTAAAATGGGACGTGCGAAGCGTTTCCTTTATTTGTAGACTCCCCACAACCAGTTTTACGACACGTAAACGGGAGAGAGAGAAAAATAAAATTGCATTCTCCCTGTAGATTATAGATACGTTGCACGGCTCTAGTGAACTAATTACAGGATTGGTTATTTAATATTTTTTTTTTATGTAAGCCTGGAAGTAGATTTTGAGCTAATGAGATTGAGCCTACTTTCATGGTTGAGCTACTGGCAGAGTTAATTAGTAATTCTAATTATGAACTATTGATTCGCAATTATGCACGATCAACTGGCTAGGACTATATATTTTTTCAAATTGCTTTTTGGGTTGAAATGAGCTAATGAAAGTCGCTTTCAATATCCGGAGGTCATGAAAATCTAATTAGAAAAATAAAGTTAAAATGGTTTATTGCATCGCTCCAAAAATGATCTAATTGTGGTCTAAAAAAAGTTTATTAGCAGTATATTTTTTAAACATTCTTAATTTGAATTAAGTGCACATAAGGGAACAAAGAATTTACCTTAAAAAATAACAAACTTTAGCCTTCTTTAAAGTACTGTAGATCTATAAACTTTAACGGGCAACACTTTTATATATCGTTTAAAAAAAATTTGATGAAGCAATCATTCACCCAAATAGAAAAAAAATGATGATAAACTTGTTAAGTTTCTCTTTCATTTTCACTTGTGGTCGATGGTTTAGTGAAAAGTATATTGAAACTGTTTTTCGAAAATTGTCGCCACTTTTACTTAACAAGAGACCTAAAAATGATCTATATAGGGCAACGGGGGGAACCGTGCGAGAAAAGTAAAACACTTTTTTTTTCTCTCTTCTTCTTTCACTCGATCGATCCCTCAAGCAAACAAACAACTTTGAAACGTTATGAGACGTGAAGAAATGATGGATTTTCGTTTTTTATTCGTACGCAATCATCCGAGCAAAGGAGCGTAGAATATGTCAAGCGAAACTATTTTCAGTTATCTAACTTTTTTGCTTCCTTTATTTGCTGATTTGAGACCGCGCAAATCTTGTCCGCAATAATTAGACATTCCCGCTATACAAATGCGTGTTTAAGATGTAATTTTAATCAAACGGGATAGCGATGATAAAGAAAACAAGGGAATGAACAGCGAAAAATCATTCAGCAGTCTAATATTATAGCTGTTAAAAATATTTTAAAACATCCTAAATTTTGCGTTACAAGTGTTTTTTTTTTGTTGGCGTGTCACGCTCCGCTAAATCAATAAAAGCCCTTGGAGCAGAAATAACTCACGAGTTATACTATACACGTTTTTTAATGTAAATGAATCGGGTTGAAACGTGAGTGACCTTTTTACATCATTAGCGGCATTGATTATTGCTGATCAGATTCCATGTCACGGCGCTAATATTCTGCGACGGCATTGTTGTAACGGTGAAGAGGCGGATGCTACTCCCATCCGACACCTGTTGCCTCATCGGAACCGACACACACAGTAGAACATAGTCGAGCGCGACTCCCGGTATGCACGCGAAGAAACAAGGCTGTTGAACCTACCCGCACTGATGATGTAAACGCGTGCAACGGTTCTCTTTTTTTCTATCTTGTGCTGGATATTTCGAGCTATATACTACCTTGGGGCAAGGCCTCTTTGCATTATTATTATGTCTGAAGCATATAATCGTTCCGGTCCATCTCATCACATGGATATAGGTGGGAGGAGGTCACACCTTTTCTTTCTTCTCTGATTGATGATAATTTCTTTGATTTTGATTTTCGGGTTTCGCTCTGCTTGATAAATATATCAAGTATCACTTTCTGATGAAATCATAGAAACGGTACTTTCCATAATTTTGTAATAAGATGCAAATAAAACAAACCAAGTTGAGTACCGCTACGTGATGTTTGCACAGTTTTCTTTCAAATAAAAGAAAAGGAAAAAGATCAATGAGCACCGCTGAGTCCGATAATTCCTTTTTTTTTTTCTTTTTTATAGTTCCTACTATTGTGTTGTATATAATAATGTGTTAGTTTCTATATTTATATACATTTCCCTGTTTCGGGTTTGTTCCACTCTGGCGCCCTGTAGTGCTCTGAGGCACAAAAAGAGCACTCGATGAGCAACAACACAAAAAAAGCAGAGTGGATGAGAAGGATTGCAAGTTCCCGTTGGTTTCGCCAGGAGAAAGAATAACATAGAGAAAGAAAGAAGCAGACGGGCGGCAGGCCGCGAGCTGTCACAGCCGCTTCGCACGCTTGATTCAGTAGCCCAGCTGGCGGCCTCAGGATCAGTCGCATTATTCTGCTCTCCTTGATAAAGGATCCCCGGTGAAAAAAAACTCTTCCGGTTTGAGTGTCCATTCTATTCTTTTTATTTTCTTCTTTTCTTTTCGTTGGATGGGCGCAGTGTTTGAATTTCCAATCAGCCGCACGGCAGGTACCCATATATATTTGTAAATGTTTAAGTGCTACATAATAAATAAGAAGATTTAGCTTTTGATTCGGTAGATAGTTGAGAGAATGGAACCAACCTTCATGCTTTCAATCGTGATTAACCTATTTATACTTAAAACATAGAGCAGTTGGCGATTATGGCTTTCAGTTTTGATTGTAAATTACAAATAATTGATTAATGAATCTTCACAAAGTAGGGCACTTGTCAGATTTACTCGTCCAAGAGTTCCTAATCGAGATGGTAATCATTACCTCTTTGAATAATAAATTTTCCTAGAAAATCTGCTTGCCTGTGGAGGCAATCTATTTAGGATTTCCTGTAAAATTACATTCATCAGTTTCCGAGTTTATATTGTACCTCCTACTTTGTTAAACCGTCCGTAAAGATCCGCCATCCAGTCAATAGTAATAGAGCAGAAAGCTGCTGTGATTCCGCGTCCCGCAGTGAGAAAAAAGGGTGCGCTCCGTGTTTAATCAATCTCTCTTTTTTTGCGTGGGTACAAGTTTGTCGCCTCATTTTCAACACTCTTCCCGGTATAGAGCACCATTCATAATAAATCATCTGTTCAATGTCCCTCAAGCGGTCAATGACCAGCGGGACTGCCCGCGCGTCTCACTGAGCAAACAGCTAGCACTTGCCCGATTTTCAAAGAGCCTTCCCAAATTTCCTTCCATTGTTCAATTCCCCCTCTTTTTGTTTCATACAAAATGAAAGAATCACTGTCGTTGTCCCCTTATTTCCACGGAGAGTTGACCAAAAGAAGGAGGTCTCTATGAATAATAGACCACGACGATTTGCGGTCGGTGGACATCATTTTGATAGATTTTCAAGTCTTTTGTTTCACGTCCTTCACGCTTCGGGAAAGGAGGATTTTTACAACAAAAAATTCGATAATAGATGAATATTTATTTCGACATCTCTTGATTGGGTTTTGTGAACCGTGTGGTTTTACAGGAATTAGAATCTAAATTGCTTTTCTACCTTTGACGATGTATTCTTTTTTTTATGTAACAAAGAGTACAGGTCGACTTCCATTCAAAAATAAGGGAATTCATTAATTACAATCCTTTTTGTCTTGAGAAACTACTATTTCCTGTAACGGTAGAGTACCAACGATTTTGTTCAATTGTGCCTCTCAGGCGTTTTTTTATGCATCGATTCGGCCGTGTACTTTTTCCCCATTCTTCCGTTATGTATTTTTATTTTTGCTTTCCAGGAATTAGTAGACCTCTGAGTATTTTTTTTAAATTGAATTCCTCGCGTCTGTTACGCTGCTTAGTTTTCGTTTCAGTTCATCAAGTACCTACCGGGTATCAACCAATCGTGACATCGTGTCTATTTTACATTCGATTACGGGTTTCACTACGCATATTTTGTGGCGGAATGGGAGCACATCCTCAACTACATAAAACTTCAACTAATTTATGGCTGATTTGTTTCTATCGATATAGTGCAAACATGCAGATGGAGAATGAGGTGACTCCGGTTTACCTGGCAGCCCAAGAGGGGCACCTGGACGTCCTCAAGTACTTGGTGAACGAAGCCGGTGGTTCGCTGAATATTCGCGCCAAAGATGGCATGGCTCCAATACACGCCGCCTCCCAAATGGGCTGTCTTTCTTGCCTCCAGTGGATGGTGAGTCAATTTTTATTTTAAGTACTATAATGGTAAGATTTATACGATTGAAAGAACGTAGAATTGATGATGGTGTTCACGAATTACGGTATACTGAGATAGACCACATGGACGCTATATTATTGGCGAATCGATTTATCGGTCCACCTGGGATCCACGTCTTTTTATGATCAGTTATTTGTGTGGGACCATTTCGCACGCCCCTTGGCACCCCATCCATTACGTCAAAATCGGTCATCCAATGCGTTATTTAAGGGGGAAATGTTTTATAGTCTTCGTCCTCCCAAGATCTTGTCTTCTTTCTCAATAAGCGACGAGGCTGCGCCCATTTAGCATGAAGGGTCAATCTAACGGAGGATCAATTGAAAAGAGATGAAACAAAAAGAGCCGCAAGTGCACTAGACCGAGCTCAACCATAGTCCATCCAAGGTCCGATCACGCAGCTCATGTCCCTTTTTTTTTTAGATCCTATCGTTTTGTTTTGATAAGAATTAGGATCGCGTCACGCATCCGTTACTTATGTCTTTGTTTCCCTCCTTCAATCTTTCTTTTTCTTTTTGGCGTGAGATGTCATCTGGACTCACGATCCGTTATCATATCGCGAAAATAATCGGTCAAGAAGATGAAATGATAAAAGGGGGACAGCTGCTGTGGGCCACCATCTGTCACTTAAATGGAGGGGTATAGGCGCCGCTGCCGGGAGCATGATTTAACGTTATTACACGCTTTCCAATCAAGGAGTCAATCCCGTTACTGCTGCAGAAGAGAGCTAAGGAATATAATCTTTTAATTGTGCGACAGGTCTCCTCCAAGGGGGTGGATATCAACACAAAGGACGGGGATGGAGCGACGCCACTTCACTTTGCCGCCAGCCGGGGTCACGTCGACGTCGTCCGCTGGCTGCTCTCCAAAGGAGCTCGAGTCCTACTCGATAAGTTCGGGCGCTCGCCACTCAACGACGCTGCCGAGAATGAACAGCTTGAAGTAAGTCGATTGTTTTCATCTTTCGTTCAAAACAGGTGGTCTTTTTATTAATCATAATTTAGTTCACTCAAATGGATGTTCGTAATGCATCTCTATCATCAACAAATGTAGGTCGGTGTAACGAATAGAAAGCGGATGCTAAAAGATTTTTAATTATACTGTCAAACAAGTTTACGACTTGGGCGTCTTGATTGCATCGTCTGCATATAGATTGAAAGAAAACATTGAGACTTTCTTTTATTTTATTTTGAAGAGAGAAACTAAAATCATTTCTATTTATTTAGTGCTTGACGCTGTTGGTTCAACACGGAACGGATCCAGATTACATCGAAGATACAGAGCTTCTCCATCAACAGGATCAGGATCCTTCAGACGACGACGGCCGTTGTGGCACCTGCATCTGCAGTCAGCACAACCGACAGAGCAGCTACATGAGTAGCAGTGGTACACTAGATGACGTCTCGGAAGAGGCGGATGATGATCCGGGATCTTCTTCCTGCTCGCCCAGCTGCGATTGTCAGCATTCCAGTAGTTCAACGTGTCACTCTCCCGTTCACACACCTGTTCAGAAGGAGAGTACTCTAAACCGGAAGGGTAGCGGTCGAAGGGAGCCTTTCTTCCTTCACCCACGGAAGGAAATGATGATGGCGATGCCTCCTACATCTACTGGCGATCCTGGTGGATTCTTTCTTGTACCAGAGAGTCATATACAGAATGATGTAATTCCACGGCATCATCATCATCACCGACATCATCGGGAGCATCACCATCATCACCACCGTCATCATCAGCAGCAGCCGTTTTATCTACACGATCCCAAGGCTGTCGTCTACACCCGAGTCCGGGAGCTCTTCATCCAGGGCCAACCACACCATCTTATCGAGACAGAGGTGAAATCAAGAGCGGATCCTCCTATGCCTATGCCGGTTTCTTCTTCTTCCGGCACATCCGATTTGACGAGCCGAAGCGAAACTTCCGAGACTGAATCTGACTCTGCTTCCGTCTCTAACGAAGATGATCATAACAATAACTTGGTTATTGAATCGGACGAAAGACCTGGCTGCACTAGTGCTTCATCTTCATCTGGATTGCCGGATAATGAGTACGAAGAGATCTATTCTGTTCCTAGTTCCAATCCGCGGACCATCCGCCGTGATAAAAGCGCGAAGCATCCGATATATGAGGATGCTGATGAATCAGACCTTATCTCCATCCCACCTCCCCCAGGTAATAATTTTAAAAAGCTTCTAGTTTGCAACTTTACGGATTACTTAATTTTTTTACCAAATAGAATTCTCCGAATCTCCTCCGGATGTTTCTGACAACTATGGCCGCACTAGCCGATTGCAAGCTGACGGTGGACAACTTTACCGAATCGCCAAACTACAGGATGCGGAACATAATCGGTAAGCTCTTTGTCGTGAAAATAAATGGCGATAGTTTCAAACCGTAACTGATGTTATGTTGTAGCCAAGTCAACCCTTCCGTTAACCAGCCGCCTCCGCCGCCTCCGCCTCCACCGTTCCGCAACGAAGATCACATTCGTGAGGAGGGAAATTTAGCCGATGTGGATAGCAACAGTAATTCATCCTCAGCATCTTCAACCTCCGGCGAGTCTTCTGAAGGATCAGACTCCAGCGGAGAGACGAGCGACGACAGCAACACGAGCAGCCGGGGAGGTGGACAAGTTCCCATGACTTTGTCCGAAGCTACGAAGCAACTTTATGCCCATAAGAATTCTGACGATCCTTCCATAAAACCTTCTTTCCTTCGTTCGAGTAGAAAAGGAAATGGACAGAATGATTCCGGTTCGTTAACTTTTCAAAAATGTATTTTATACTGTACATAAATTTCGAATATATCCATCGTAAATCAGGTCATGCTCGATTATCGCGTCCCTTATCCTTACCGGCCGATATGAGTGACGCCGCAGTGGAAGCCCTTCGCCTTCAGCAGCAATCGAACGATCCTTCCGTACCGAAAGAGCTGGGAAAGCACTTACTTAGCAAGCAGATGGCTCTCCCTTTCATTCCACCCAAGTTCCCTTCTCCATCTGAGACGGATACGCTAATCAAACCGTCAGAATACTTAAAGTCTATCAATATGGTTCCGGTTGGCCGACCCAGCTGGCCTTCATCAGGAATCGTGCGAGCTCCTTCAGCTTCTTTGGTGGTCCAGCAGCCGGTCACCAGGGCGCCAGAACCGAATGAAGATGATGACGATAAAGAAACGCAGGAGGAACCACAACCACCCCAGAAACCTGTCGCCCGTCTTGTTCTCGACGTCGTCCGCTCCACCTCCTCCACCTTTACCGGCCATCTTGGAGGACGATGCAGATCAATCCACGCCAGACAAATCTATTTCAGTGAATGGAAGTCAGCATGCCACTCTGGGCCCCTCAACTTCCTCACCCATGCAACCACTGTCTACCATAAGCATCCTTGATTTACAGAGCGTTCAGCTACGCAAGACGGAAAACAAGCTGGCTAAAACCGTTTCGGCTCCTGCACTCAAGCCGGTTGCCGGTACTGATCTATTTTAATTCCTACAACCTAGATTTTGTTGTGTTATTTAAATTTTCATTTTAACATTTCTATAGGTGAATCGGCTCCTGTCCAGCAGGATTTAATTGCTGAGCTTAAAGCAACTAGGGACATTTCTGTCGTCGGTATTAAGAAGCTTAAAGTCGAGCGGGCGAAAGAGGAAGTTCAACAGGAACAGTGTCAGGCAAAGGAATTTGAGAAGCAGTTTTCTTCCGACAATTTCCTTGATAAGGTACATTTCATAAATCTTTTTTTAAGTTTCCCAATTTTTAATAGTTGCTGATTTCAAATAAGATACCCGAGAAGGATGCAACAGGTGTAGTCATTCCAGATTGGAAACGTCAAATGCTGGCCCGCAAAGCCGCAGAGAAAGCGAAAAAGGAAGCAGAAGAGCAGCGTTTACGGGAGCTGGAAGAGAGAAGGATGCAATCCATTCCCGCTTGGAAGCGACACCTCCTCCAACGGAAAGAAGAAGATATCTATAGCAAACTGTAAGTTTATAATGTTCAGAGAATTATAAACAGAATTAGACGTTGAACACTTAGTTATACTTACTATCATTTGTTTATATTATTTTATTTATTGATTATAGACCAGCAGCAAAGAATGCCGGCGAGACGAAACCAACAACAGAACCTGCAACATCGATGACGTTTACACCTCCACAATCAGCTGAAGATGGTGGTGGATCATCCGTCCAGGTGCAACTCTCTCCATGGCGAATGAACTTGAGGAAGACGAACAGTTCCTTAAATTTAAGAGATTAAAATGCGAATATTAAATTTAAATGCTGCAATATTGCGGCATGCCTTATAAAACGTGATATGTGCTGTGTTGTGCAACTGTTTTCCTTTTTTAAAGGGGGTTTGACTACATTAATCTATAATTAAGAGTCTCAATCTATGATTTTTGAGGTGTTGGTAATATATACATGCCTTATTTTCATGCAAATGAACAAGTGTAAATAGCGAAAAATATTAGGAATTCGGCTTATTAGAATATATTTGGAACACTATTTTACTAATCTATAAATATTTTTTTTGCATGAATTATACACTAGTTCCTAATGAAATGTAAAAGACGAAATAAACAGTTTCTTTTAATCATATATATGGTTCCTACTTTTTGTATTTAAAAAAATTACCTTTAGAAAACTTGCAGGAACTTAGAAGTAGTAAAAAGGATGAGCAAGTCTGAACAGAATATCCATCATGAAGTGTAAATAAAGTGCAACTAAGGCAAGTGTAATATAAGTCTGAAATATATCAACAACAACAAAAACACATTGCGTATAACCGCAGTGCCGGCCGTTAGTCCGTGACACGGGGGGCGGCGGCAGTCGGGACTCGGGAGCTCTTTTTAGGGTCGTGCCTAAACAGAAACTACAATATAAATTATTTTAACAGTTTTAGGCCAGCCTCCTAAAGAAATGGCAATAGCCTTGTAGTTTCAGAAAAAAGTTATGGCTCACACTTTTGCCCTACGTCGTGGCTATGAGAAACGGTGATTTTGTATCATTATCAGGATAACATCTTTCCTCCATATTTACCTATTTAGTGTTAATGTTCGACCATTCTTCTTCAAAATTATGTATCACTAACTTCATTCGCCGCGAGCTTTTATTCAGTTTTCTCTTTGGTAATTCACTTAAAGATTCATACTTAAGGAATGTGTTTCTTGCGAATTTAATGTATTCGAGCCGAGAACTAAGTGTTCAACGTCTAATTCTGTTTATAATTCTCTGAATTTTTCTTCTCAATCAAATTAGTGTATGGCCCACATGTCTGACATAAAAATGAAGACACCTCCTCCCGATAGTGAATTATTGGATGATTGGGAGCAGATGGCAGATTCTGGCGTAAGTCCTACATGTCCAAGTGCTAGTTTGATTATATTATTCCACTCTAACCGATAATTCTAAAAATTTAGCTCCTGGATAAAAAACTTCAAAGCATCAAAACTAGGATACCTGGAGAAGAGATGCAATCAGAACAGTAAGCATGTTGATGAATTTGGCTAAATCAAGCATTCACTCTAAAAGTTAATATTGTTTCTTAGAACACCAGAAATCCAGCAGGCCCATTTCCTTTTCAATGGGGATGGAAGTGTAAAACCCTCTCTTTTAGGCCCACCCCCACAAATTAAAATCCTAAAAAGACCTCAGCATAATGGAGCTGGTCCAGGCTCACAGCAGGGAACTCTTTCTAATGGAAATGGACAAGGAAAACCTAAGCAGCAGCTTAAAACGCTTCAACAGGTGTGTAAAATAATTCATTCAAACGCGAAATCTACATTATTTTTTTAAAAAATTACTCTATGTATAGAAAGAAGCAGAATATGCTGAAGCTCGACTCAGGATTCTTGGGCAAGCTGCTGCTCCAGAAGACCTTACTCTGTCACCAGATACAAATAAGTATGTGCATTGTTGAAGCAGTTCTTTTCTAATTGTTCCCATCATAATTTTCACTTATTTTAAGATACGGAATTGTCATTATTATTTGTTTTTACTTTTCTTTTACAGCCTGAGCAAATTGCAGACTAGGATGGAGAATTTACGGACCGAAGAATCCGCAATCGTTCGTCTTCCAAAGGGACCCGACGGTACACGCGGATTCAGCCAGCAACAACACCATTGATAAAAATAAAGTATATAACAAGAAGTGCGTTTTGCTTTACTTAACATGCGACACCTTCCTTCATTTTTTAAAAGCAACCAAATCTTCTTCAACTTTCCCCCTTTTTTCTCGATGCTTTGTTTGGGACGTGAGTGTACATTAAAACCATCTGAGCGAGTCCGTATAATTGACTTTAAAACTTTCTGCCTCAAATTGTTTTTCAATTTTATTATTGCCACCTTTGATTCACAATGTACAACCATATTCACTTGAAACAAAAACGAGTGCTCTAGAGAAAAGTAAGGAAGTGTCTAAGTGAGATAATCGCTTTTAAAAATGGGTTGTAAAAAATAACATAAAAATTCTTCTTGGCAGCTATACAAAAGAGAAGGAAGAGGGAACTAAAAGAGGAAAATAAATTTTCTACCAGTTTTCAAGATCAGCCAACAAGAAATCTGGAAATGGCTTGCTACCGTTCCAGTACTGCTCAATACAATCACAAATTGGAAAGTACTCGGCTTCAGAATGAGTAACAATCGTTCGAACATGAGTGAGCATCTCATCTGGAACAAGCTGCAATTCAATTCCGTCCTCCTCGGCCCTCAACATATCAGCTTCCTTACGAACTGATATTTGGGGATATGAGGGAACGAGCTGCATATCGTTGTTGACCACTGGTTCTGGAACGGTCGAAGTACTGGGCTGTTCGTTTAGTGGAGTAGACCTTGCGACGACGACGGGTTCGGCAACTGTTGAAGTACTGGGCTGTTTGCTAATTGGAGTGGACCTTGTGACGACGATAGGTTCGGTAACGATCGAAGTATTGGGTTGTTCGCCAATTGAAATGGACCTTGTGACGACGACGGGGATCTCATTGTACCTCCGTTTAGATGGAGTTACTTTCTTTGGTCCTTTCAAAGCCGGTATCTTGTGTGAAGGGATGATCTCTTCCAGAGCTCTGCTATCCTCACCGTAAAGAAGCTGCAGGCTGGCTTTTTGATGAATCCTGAAACTTGAGTAGCGGATGCCAGCGACATGCTTAATCCAGTCACCGATGCAGGCAAAGGCAAAGCCGTTAACTTCGATGTATCCGTCAGCTTTCAGTGATCCCTTGAAGACTTGGTTTAAAAAATTCATCTGCAAGTTGTTTTGTCCAGGAGAGAGCGTGCCATCCAGAAGAAATGGGCGAAGGGTAAACAAGTTGTGAGTGAGCATACTAAAGTGCTTGTATCTCTCACTAGGAGAGGAGGATGCACGGGCTCCCGTAGCTGGATTAAAAATTGGCACTGTTGAAAGCTGGCTGGATGGCTCTTCAACTTCATCAGGTAGACGTTGACTGTAATTCCTCGATTACCACCTCGACTGCATAGTCGTGGTCAGTCATGTGCTGGATTTGTTGTGTGAGCGGTTCCTCCACTTCGTCCGGAAGGCGCTGACTGTAGTCCTCAAAACTTCCGCTTTGCTCGGACGAATAAAAGAGGTCTAGGTCGTCCCCGTCGCGAGTTTTTTCTTGGGAGGTTAAGACAGCTAGAGCTTGAAGAGGACTAACAACAGCATCCTTGTCGAGAACGTTGACAGCGATTTGTGATTGATCAGTTTCATTGACCACCGAAACCGGATTTTCGTCTTCAGTAACCGGAATTAAGGGCTCCGTTTCTTCAACAACCGTAACAATATTTGGCTCAAGTTGCGCATCCACTGTAACTATGTTTCGTTCGGGGCGTTCGTCTTCTGCAGAGCTGGTTTGTGGTGGCTGTAAGAAGGCTTCTTGGGCTGGCGGAGCTTTCGTAGTAGATCTCGCACGTGTTTGATTCTGGCGTACGGGGGTTTTGCTTCCAAAGCCATAGAAAGCAAGGCTCTGCGGCGGTGAGTAAAAGTCGTCGTCATCCAAGTTGTCATTCGCATTTGTGGATTGCTTAGATGGCAAAGAAGCGAGGCTCTTTGATCTGTTAGGAGTTTTCTTTTGGCCCACGGAGCCTTTGGGTCGACCTCTGATGACTACAGCGGGGAGGGAAGATGTGAGATCGACTTGCGAAGCGTTGAGTACGGGCGTTTGCTGTGAAGCCGGTTGCGTGGAAGGAAGGCAACGTTTACCAGTGGCGCGCTGACGGGGTGGTTGGCTCTGACTGGTTCTTCGGTTTACGCTGCTCACAGGAGTTGGCAGTATCGCCTGGGAAGCTGAAGCATTCAAGCGAGAAGCGCGAGCAGTCCGTCCACGCTGTGAAGAATTCGGAGTTGCTGCTGTATTGCCCGAAGAAATAATTAAATTCTGGGAGAAGAAGGCGGACAGGTCCTCAGTGGAAGAGGTCCAGTCTTTTGTACTGCTCCAACTGCTCGCGGGTGGCATAGAAAACATTTTCTGAGACAGTAAACATTTCTTCCCAAACCTATAATGTAAGAAAGCTATTATTACAAGCTAATCATTCAAAAATGGTGTATGTTAAACTACCTCAGGAGGCAATTCCAATGGAAGATTGATATTTCGATAAAGGATTTCAAAAATCTTTTCAATTTGATTGAGTTGTAAGCTCAAAGCTCGGACACTCGAAGCAGATATGAAAGTATTTTCAGGGATCTTCTCTTTGACGGCGGCCAAAGCTTTATCTATTGCTTCAAGAACATCTAAATCCCTGGCAACAACCTAAAAAGAATGTTTAAAATCATTAATCCAACTCTTCCTAAAACATATAATAAAATGTAACAACAAACCATGTAATCTCCACCATTCAGTTTGCAATTGAAGCCAGGTACTTTGAGCATCTTTTGAGGTCTGCAGGTGTTTTTCTGGCTTTTCTTTGTCCTCTTGGAGAACAACTGCTGAGGTTGTAAAGGGACTTGTGATGATGGAGTCATGATTTGGGAAGGAGGTCCTGAATTTCCTAATCCAGCAAGAAAGAGTGGCTCTGCTGTGCGACACAGCCTCCTGAATGAAGGAGGAGGAGGAGTCTCCATGACATAACTTGACTGGCTCTGGCAATCTGGCGATAATGATCTCATAACATGGAGTGACTGACTTGGGTTGCCATCACTCATAGCTTCATCTATTTGCAAGTCATCTTTTGTTAAACTTTCAATAACAGCTTGAGTAGCCGGGTCATGCCACCCATCCCAGCTCCACCCCATGTCAACATCATCATCTTCTTCTGTTGCAAAAAGCACGGGGCTGTTGCATGTGCTGTCGGAGGCCATGCCGGTTGATATGACGTTTGGATGGCTCTCTTACCTAATAAAAAAAGAGAAATATCTGATAGTGTTGATTTAAAGCTAAGACCATGACCTTTATAGGTCAACATTTCTAATAATGACTTCACTAAAATATTACGTATTAAGTTTGGATTTAAAGATGAGCAGTAAGGGAATGCAGTGTCTGAAGGAAAATCTCTTATTTTGAAGTACGATGGAATGAAGTTTTCGATTTCATGACCTATATTTATACGTTTCATCAACTCTGCAACCACGCGGTAATGAATTTCTGGAAATAAAAATAAATTATTTGTTGACTCGAAAAGCCATCTAGCGGTGGGCACGGTTTTGCAATCCCTGGGGCCAATCAACTCTTTTTTACTCCCGCGTTTGCCTCAGCGCATATGTCGAACTCAGCATACAGCGTGTCGAACTGTCGTCTAATAAACGCAATCATTCGTGCTGACTGCTGAGTGATAAAATGTAAACATTTGTATTGGCCAACAGAAGTCTCTTACTTGCGTTCACGTGCATATTTGATGAATTTCTGGCTTCGGTAAACATCCCTTCATCAATTGTAAAAGGAATGTTTTCGCCGTGTTCATGAAGTTTCGTTGAATAAGCTTACTTTTATCTTTTCTACTCAAGGAAATTTTCTAATTTTCCCTAACATTAATTAATCCATTCAATTTTTTTTTCATTCAAAAAGTAGAAATGTGTATTCTTCTTTTGCTATTTATTTTCTAGTTGAATGCTATTAACCACCGGGGAAAAAACACGGAGATTTTTTTTATTTAATTTTATTTTGAAATTCTATTTAGTTGTTCGCATATTTAACTTAATTATCACTTAAGTGGCAGCGTGGTATCTTACAACAATGTTGTCAAAATGCGATTTGCAATCTATTTTCGCATTAAGTTTGGCGCAGAGCAGAAAGACACCTGCCATTTTTCGGTGAAGTGAATAGACTTCCTCTGGCGGTGCACATAATCTTTGAGACATCATGACGGGAACCAACCTAAAAATGGATCAATAACTTATTTATAATTTACTTTCTTTTAAAAATAACCCAACAAAGATTGAACTAATGAAAGAACCTTTGAATACGCCTGGTGACATCTTGTCCTCCGAAATCGAAGGGTCCGTGCTTCCGGAAAGCTTCACCTAAAATCATGACTGCTTCCACATGGGCGTCTTCCATACTCTAAAAATGAAAAGAGAAAAACAATGAATACAAAATAAATTACAGATAGAAAAAAAAAACCTTTCATCACCTTGGATTCATAGCCGACTAGAAAGCCCACTTCGCGTGAATATTCCAAAACTTTTTTGCCATCACCTTCGGCTGCGCCTTCAATAATGCGGATATATTTGTCCACAAAAGATTTTGGAAATTCTCGACTAGCACCAAAATCCAAAAGCACAACCTAAGTTATAGAAATAATTATTACTACGATCGATATTTCGAGGCTTATAAAGTTTGGAATTACTTGACGGGTGGCAGGGTTGTACATGAAATTCGCCCAGTTGGGATCCGTTTGCATGTATCGAAATTCAAAGAGTTCTTTAAGGCAAAGGAAAAGTATCTTTTCCGCTACGTAATTCCTCGTCTCTTGATCCAATTCCATACACTGTTCCATAGAAATGCCCTCAACGTATTCAGTAGTAAATATTTGATCGGTACAAAACTCGTCTGTGATTCAATAAAGAACGAAAATGGAGTAAAATGAAACTTCAAAAAGGGAATAGTGGAAAATAATTTTACCAATAACTAGAGGGACTTTATATTCCGGGAAATCTTTCAATAGATCGTAAAATTTCTTAGTACATTCGGCTTCGCGAATGTAGTCCACTTCCCAGCTGAGCTCTCTTTTGGCTACTTTGATGAGATCCTCCACGTATAAACCTAAATAAATGAAAAAAAATGTGAAAAAGTTTGTAAATTCAAAAAATATAGAATTTAATACCTTTTGGCAAGATATTCCAGACGTTCATAACAGTAACAAGGTTGTTGATATCACTATCAATCCCTTTAGCTACGCCCGGATATTGAATCTTCATAGCGACTTCTCGGCCATCGAATAGAGTAGCCAAGTGTACTTGGCCTGAAAACAAAAAAAAAAGAAAAATAAGAACTAAACCTAGTCATACCCCTGTAGAGGAACGTACCAATCGACGCAGCGGCAAGTGGTTGGTCCTGAAAATCAGCTAGTCTATCACGCCAGTCTTCTCCAAGTTCCTGGATCAATACTTTATTCATCTGCTTGATTGGCATAAAGTCGGCCGATTGCCGCACACGTTCAAAGATCTTCTGCAGCTGTGGATTGATTAGCGAGTTGTCCTGAATGCTCATCATTTGACCAAGCTTGAGCGCTGCGCCTCGAACTTTGCAGAGCGTGTTGACAATCCTTTCAGCGTTCGCTTCTGTAAGGAAAGGATTTGATTCCAGCAAAGCAGGAGCGGCATCGCCCATCAATTTTCCCGAAGCTCCAATGCCCAACGTTCGGCGAGTAACTTCTGCGATCGCCCCAAATCCAAGACCAGCTGCTAGACTGCCATAAGAAGCTAAGCGACCAATTCTTGAAGAAGGAACCGAGACTTCTCGAGATTGTTCGCTCAACTGATATTCAAAAATATTATCATATTTTAAATAACGAAATAAATTAACAGTTGACTTACTTTTGATTTGCGGTTCTTTTTGGCTATTGGTGGAGGCGCAACGACTGGTTGAATTTTTACTACATCCTCTTGATCTACTTGTTGGCTTCCAGTGGTATTTCCGGAACTATTAGATTTCGATTCCCGCACAAATTTCTCAGAAGTCGAGGCGTGTAATTGAGGGCTATTAGGTTGCATCGGTGAAGCGAGAGGTTCACTTGAGATATTAATAGGGACTTCCAACGAATTTCGAATTGATTTATCGATTTCAGTCTCAATAGAATTAGAACTACTTTTAGCACCATCAGGATTGTTACTTCTAATAGGTGGTATTCTCACTGATGTTTCCTCTGCTACTTCAACAACTGGTGAAACTTGGTTTTTTGTAAAGTCAAAGCTGTTACTAGCAGCAGAAGCATTAATTAACAGTAATTTCTGGTCTTTTGTTTCTGTGACTACTATTTGGTCAGTGGAACATTGTTGTTTCATGGCTGGTTCTTTGGGAAAATTATTTAAGTCTTCAAATTGTGGATCTGAAAAAAATTATTACAATAATAATTAATTAGCTTGAAAAATTAAAATTTAAAATGTGTTTACTTTCAGGTGGAGCTTCAGGAATATTTGTAGCTCCTAGCTTCTGCAGATTAGTAAAATTTCTGGATACTAAATTTTGAGAAGCTATAATAGAAAACTCTTTTAAACCCCTTGCTACAACCAGAGAGCGCTCAACAACTTCATTTACAGGTGGAATAGAGAAATTCTCATTTTTGAAATTCTGTCCAGTGGATTTTAACCCAGAGCGAATGCTAGAGGTTGACCAAGCCTCTTTCAGCTCAGACTCTGTTACATTTATCGCCGCTTTCGATACTGCATTGAGTCCTCGCAAGATGACAAGCAAATCAGGGCTTCTTAATTTATTAGCCATTATCTCTCTCTGTTGCATAAGAAACAAAAATACCTTGTTAAAACATTTTACAAGCATGAAGAACAGGAATCAATGATAGATTTTACCGTGATACAAAAACACACCTTTAAAAAATGTTAAGGATATAGATAGGAAAATTTTCTGGCGGTATCTGCTACTTTATAAGTTACATAACACACATGTTATTTTCATTTCTTTTTTTTTAAACACTGGAGAAAAATTCGTCTGACTGGCGTAAGCCATGCACATGGCCGTTCGCTCTCCGTGTGGTGTTGCATGGCCCTATGAATTTTACCTTTTCTCTACTAGGTGGCGTAGTTGTACAACTTTGTTTATTGTTGTCAACCATTTTCACATGGAGTACAGTTGATGAAACTGATGACAAAGAAGATATTCTTTATATTTTTTCTGTGCGTAGAACTTATGTTAACTTGAGTAGGTAAATTTTACTCTAGTTTTTATTTCTTGAACTTCAATCTAAATGTATTTTTGTCTTATTTTTAAAGAGAACCTTAGAATGGGGCGAGTTTTCCTGCAGCATGTCGGAGGCTCTCGCATCTTCTCTTGTGCTGCCTGCGACACAATTCTCACCAATCGAAACGAACTCATCAGCACTAGATTCACTGGAGCTACTGGTCGAGCCTTCCTTTTCAATCGGGTGGTTAATCTGAATTTCAGGTGTGTAAGAATTTTAAGAAAATTAGAGTGAAAATTTTATTTTCTGACATTTCCAAATAGTGAGGTACAGGATCGTGTAATGTTAACTGGTCGTCACATGGTTAGAGATGTTTCCTGCAAGAACTGTGATGCCAAACTTGGATGGATCTATGAGTTTGCCACTGAAGAGAATCAGCGGTACAAGGAAGGAAGGGTTATTCTTGAAAGGGCACTTGTGACAGAAACTGATGGGATTGAAGAACATATGGGTGATGAATAATAAATGTTGTTTGGGTTCCAATTTTTCCCCCATTTTTAATCAGTGTGTGTGTGTTTTCCATTAAAGTTGAATCTGTTTAAATGGACTGATGTGCTAATAATATTCTGTATGTATAATATTACAAGGTTTATAGTTGAAACTTTTTCTTCCCAAACTTCCTCTAATGATTACACCTTTAATAATTAACTTTCATTGTTTAAAAAATAGTGACTAAAATCCAGCTAAAATGAATGGAAGACTTTCCAAAAGTTTTACAGAAGTGAAATAAACTTCGACAGACAAGAGCTGTTATGTATTGACAGAACAGTTTCTTGATCATCAATTCATAAATAAAATAAATAAAAAATGCTATATTCTTTAGTATAAAGCTAAACTTGAAATCGGTCCCCCATTCGTGCGAGAATGTAATCATTTTTTTTAAAGACTTGTAACCGCCACATAATGCGTAATCTTTGTAAGTCATAGCATATAGGTATTAGGTAGGGCTATTAAAAAATAATATCAAATCTAAAAAGTACGTTGCTATGCTCATTACAAATTTAAAACATCATTAGAGATTTAAAGAAAAAAGTATAGTACCAGTAGGTCTACCAGTAAACAATTGTTTGGGCACACATTATCAGCGTCTCCACGGTGATTATGGATCCATTCCCACCATAATTTATCTTTAATAAAACATGTATAAATTATTATCAGTCGGCTTCCTGCTTTTGCCTTTAGATTTTAGCGAGCCCAGCAGAGGAACTTACAACATCGAAACTTAACAATTATATTTTACATGCTCTGCTCTGCTTTGTTAAAATAGCACAAAGCATTCAACACTGTAGCCGACTTCTTGCATTAAAAATTCAACTTAGGAACATATATAGGTTGCTCTGGATTCGCGCAAAGCAACTGCTTAAAGTCTAATGATGCTAGTCCAAAATTTATAGCTCTGTAGACGCTGCTTCCATTATTCCAAATAGTTATAGTATGATACCCAAACCCTCTACTATGCGAATATGTGATGCGAGCGCATGAAAAATGTAACGGACGAGAAGTACTCATCCAATGCCCGTCTGTCCTGCTGTGAAATAATGCACGTGCCAAAGCCGTTGCCTATTTTAGCCCCAAAGAATCGAGATTAATTAATTATTTCAGCTTCTAGAATCAGATCTCCGCACTCCCGACACTGCTGTCATTAATACAAGTAGGCCAGAAGTCGTCGCAAGTTTTGTACACCCGAGTCCATAGTTAACAAAGTATATAGGCCAACCTTCTGTACACCTGACATTTATTTATTCTCTTCTCACAGTCAATTTTTTTTTTAACTGGGAAGAAGTGTGGCAGGCCGTTGCGTTTTCTTCCTTTATTGATCTTCACTTTTTTTTGTGCGTGCAGTGTGTCGAGCTCGGAGGACGGCCGACAGTGTTTTCGTATTTGCTTTTTTCCGCTCCAAGGGAAACATGAGTGTGCCGATTCTGCTAGAGTCACGCAGCTAAGCAACGAACATGCGCACTCTATAGCGTGTTCCAGCAATGTAGAATTCTCTTCGGCCTGTAGGGATCTTCTTGAAGCCAAATTGAAGTGAGGCATCTGGATCACTCGGTGCTCTATTCCTTACGTAGATACCACCCAGTGAGGGGTTAAGGCTACGCACGAATAACTTAATCTAGCCCTTCAGCACGATTGGCACTTGTTTCTACCTCGCCTTGGGTGACGTCAATTCCCTTTAATATATTATTAATACAAAATGTTGATCAGCATCGATAAAGTGTGAAAGTTCCATACACATATAGCTTTTCACAAGACATCGTCAAGGTCAACTAATTTAAAATAGGAGTCGCTGCTTCAAGGTTGTTTCCAGAGTCGTTCTATAGTTAGCTAGTCAATTCGCACTAGCCGACAACTTCCGTCCCCTTCCCGCCAAGTTGTTGCCCGCCATGTCATTAATAATCCCTGTATACGGCCGCGGTATTAAACAGCTAAGCTAGAACGAGCTCTTCCCCGCTCCCGTCATCCACCAAGCTCGAGTACTTTTATTATACTTACCTGCGGAGCTGGGATAATTTGGGTTTGAGTATTATGGTACAGACCGTGGTCTCTTGACAAGTGCTGCCCACGAAAGCAAAGTAGGTGCACTAAAAATGAGTAACAAAGTCACCTTTTTTACTTTTTTACAGTCGAAGAAAACACAGTTGAAATAAAAAGTTGGGTGGATTTACTTTAACAGCGGAAAATTGTATTTTTATAGATATATATGTATATAGAATTTTTTTGAGACTTGGATGAATGGTCACGTATACATTTGCACGTTCTCAATGAAGCATCCAAAAACACCTGTACAGTGATATAATAAATATATGTTCAATTTGTATACATTTTGGGATTCATAGTCAACGGAAAACGAATTAGAGTTAATAGGAAACAATTAATACCATCGATGAAATGAGAGAATTTGTACGATATCCGGGCAAATTGTAAACAATATAGACACAGCGATATAAATTAATACGTTTTAAAAAATGAGATGAGTCTTTCCCCTCCATAATAAAGGGAATATAAACAGAAAAGCTGGTATCAAACGCAACTCTCTGGAATGTCAGAAAGAGGAACAAAATCGGGCGGTAATTTGAGTTGACACTTTCTGTGTTCAATGGATGACGGAGAAGCTGTTATCACAGGCCGAAGGTGCCTGCTGTTGCAGAATCCTGCGTTTTCGGCCAATTCGTCCGTGTTGATGGAAGATGCGGTAGAGCAGCCATTGAAATTAGCCGGAGGTGGACCTTTCTGAATTGGCTCCAATTCCATTCCTTCTGATCGAGCAGTCGAGTGGTTCTCGTTACCGCTCCCGTTCCCTCTTCGTTTACAGCGGATGCAAACTATCACCGAGATGGAAGCAACCAATAAGAGCCCGGCTCCTGAGCCCATGGCTACGGCGCTGATGATGCTGCTCGGGAAAGCGTCAGTGGTCGGAGGGACGGTCCTCTTGGCTGCCTCTTTAAGAGTGGAAGCAGGTAAAATGACGGGTGAGCTAAGCCCTTTAATATTGACGGCGTACAGGTACAACATAAATGTGGAGCCCGGTTCGAGATGTTCCAGCCAGAATTCAGCTTCTGATTGGGACTGAAGAGTGAGGAGAGGGAGCCCCGTCGTCCCGTCCATGGCTTGGAGTTGGAAAGTTTGTTTGAGACCACCATCATCTATAGTTTGAATAAGTCGTTCGGAATGGTTATTTTATATCAGTTTGTAATTAGCAGAACGAGTTAGAGTGGGGAGAAATTGCTTACCGTTGGAGTGGCAAGACACGTGGATACTATCGGCCGTCTGATTCAGCACGCTGCAATTGGATAGACTCTCAGGGGGACCTAAGCCGAAAAAAAGAGTAGAGGCAACAACAAGCAATCAGTTTTCTATTTGAAATCACTCGGGCGAGCTTGCCGTAGTATTTCCTTTCACATTATTTCTTTATAAATTACAGAGTAAAGAGCTTTCGATGGATGCGTGTAATTCTCTGAACTACGGCTACATTAATGGCTTTGTGGGGCGGGAAAAGCAGCGTGTTCATTTAAAATGCATAAAGTATCTGATTGAATAGTAGGGATCCAAGTGTAAATCCGCACAGTCCTCATTTCAAAGTATGATTTCGGAAGCCGTGATACCTTCTCTTCCAAATTTATTATTCAACTTGTTCAATAATAGAGGCCAATATATTTTAGTTCGGAGAAGACACAATTTTCAATATATTGCTCCCATCAAAAGGGATATAAACTGATACAAAAAGTGGCAATTCTTTTCAAGTTGTCATGGTAATAACTGCCTTGTTTCTCTCTTTTCTTTTGGCGTGTTCTTTCTACGAGACCTGTGATCTTATCAGTTTTTCGACGGAAAGAGTGATAAAAGAGTTTTTTTTCGCTCTTATTTCTTTGTAGAAAAACATAATTAAATCCATTATTTTGTAGTTTATTTCAAAACATCTAATAAGTGATACAACCTAATATAAGACAGCGTAGTTGGATTATTGAACGCAATTGCTCTTCTCACCTGCTGGAAAGAAGCGGAAGAGACAAGGCTCCTTCTGCCGGCCCACATCGTTGGAAGCCCAGCAGGCCACTGTTCCATAATCTGCTTCCAAGTCTGGCTTAAAGTTGAGTATTTCGGACGAGCCGGAAGAGGGGATATCCTTCCAGCCTCGAGTAGTGTTCAACGCCCATCTGCACAGCAGAAATGGAATAGATGATGACTTCTAAATTACTTTTGCTTGGAAAATGCAATATCAAGAGCTGTTTTATATATGAATCACATACATAGTAAATGTATTCCCCAGTAAAGAAATGAGGAAATGGTGTATAGCGGAAGAGAAAAGAGTTGAATGGTGAAACAAGATAAAACTAGAATTCTTGTGCAGCAGGAAGTACGCATCTCCTTTTCTCTAGGAGACAGTAATCAATGTCACGTGAATAACGGGAGCAAACACAATGAGCATACATGCGTAAAGAGCTTGAGGACGTGTCAGAGTAGATTGTTCAGCAAACCTGACGAGTTAGAGCTATCGAACGTGTACATGTTTCACTCGAGAACTATCAACAAAAACTCTTAGCTTTTTTTTCAAAATCTACTTGATTGAAATTCCTGAACGGAAACCTACCTGTAACTAAGCGGGCGAGGAAAGGCGTCGACGGAGCACGGTAGAGCAGCGGATTCCCCACGTTCGGTGCCTCGGATATTCCGGATGGGATGCCGACATACAGGTACGTATCGGATGGAGAGAGCGACGGGTCCACTGGATCCTTCTCCACGTGCATTTATTCCGGAACATTTGTAATCTCCACTCCGATTTCGAGTAACACCACGCAATACCAAGCTCTGATTAGACATTATTACTCCAGCACTCACGTTATACGTAAGGGTGCGGCCCTGTGAGAACCAATCATTCCAAGAAAGATTGATTAGTATTTTTTAATATATAAGTATGTATATGTACTAATGGAATGATTTCATCATCTCGTCACAATCTATTGATTTCCTCTCGAGTACCGTAGTTCTCTCTTTTTCCTTCTATCTTTGTCGGAGTCTTACCTCGTGCTTCCAGATCAAACGCGTCACGTCAGGGTTCGCCGTGATAGAGCATTCGAAGTAGACGTCGTCACCTTCTTTGATCGAGTTGGGATTCAATTCTGGGCCCAGGTGAAGACTGGCAAGAGGTGGGACTAGATGGAATAAGAAAAGGAGAGTTTGGTTGAAGCACTTTTACGCTACAGAAACTCCGCCACAGGCTGAACAACCCATTTCCGACAAGAATAGAATGCCGTCGATTTGCATTTTCTTGAAAAACTTACATTGAACGTCGAGTCGCAGGAAGTCCTCGACGGCACTCGCTTCTAAATGTCGATTGGAAGCTCGACAAGTGAGTGTTTTCCCATGGTCGTCTTTATTAAAGACGGTTTTAAAGAGACTAATTGTCACGTTCCCAGCCTCATCGTCAAAAACCTGTTACAAGAAAGAGTGGGTTTAGCTGGGCGAAAATTGATGTAGGCTAATTGGCTTCTACAAACGATCCTTTTACAAAATGTTATTAATTTAAGAGAAGCGCTTCATTCCTAGTACTTTCTGACGTCATAATTTTAGAAAAATACATCATGAGCATTGATTCCACAAGAGATTCTAGGGAAGACCTGAAGACGCGATTCATGAAATGGCTTCACCTGAGAACAAATTCTTTCTTTTGGATTTAAAACTGAGTTAATTTGAATGGATCTCGTTAATTTTTCCAGTTGGATCAAGTTATCAATCTATCCACAAGATCTTAGAGGGAATCTTCATAAATTCATTTTTACGAATGCAGTACATGGTTAAGCTTATTCATTTTGACCAAACATCTATTTTTAAAAACATAAATCCTTGTATAAGAGTACGGTTCTGATGTTAGTGTTTAGGAGCTTAAACCCACGCAGACGAAAATAAAATAGCAATAATATTATTTAACCACCATCCACGAATCCACCTGTTCACAATAAAAGTTCGATCAATAAAAAAAAATATTTTCTTCTTCCTACTTAACGATAGCCGCCCTTGTAACAGTGATTCCTATATTCTATTTATACTATTCTTGAATCCTGTTTGAAAAGGGTCTATCCCTTCCATAACAAAGAATTCATTTTAGTCTGGACATACTTCGCTATAGGATGATGCCTCATAAGATTGTCTTATTTACTGTAGTAGATTCGGACATTTGAACTGATAAATCTTATAGCGCTAAATTTTACATCTAAATTTGATGGTTGAGCATCATAATTTATTCTGTGTGTAATTGCTGTGTCTCTTGAAAGGTCAAAAGAGACTAACATTGATGGATCTAAAGATGACACATCTTTAGAGAGCATCATACACTACTCTGATTCCCGAAGAGCTTAACAATGACGTCATCGGGTTATTTAAATTCTCTTAACAGTGAGTTGTTCTGCAAGGGCAGTACGGTACCTTACCTTGTAAGACGTATCTGGTAGGCGGATGTTATCTTTCCACCAAGAAATCGATGCAGTTGGACGAGAGCCATATGTCTCACATTTGATCTCGCTACTATCTCCTGTCACGAAGCGTCTCTCCTTACTCAGAATATCAGCTTTCAAGGGAGGCACTAAAAGGAGGCCATTAAACAAGTAACAAACAAGTACGCATTACTCGCCGTTGTTCTATCTTATTTCAGAAAAAAAACATGCTGAACTTACATTGAATGTCAAGTGATAGCGTCTTGACCCTGGGAGGATTCAGTGGACTATTGGTAGCCTGGCAAGTAATGGATGCATCCTGATGGAATCGTTTCAATGGGCCCAAACGGACCTCCTCGATGTGAAGTGCACCCCTTTCGGCGGATCGGGGTACACCTGTCAGGATGGGTGCCCATTCTCGTCTTTCTGACGCCAGACGGATACCATTCAAGAGCCAGACAACTTGAGGTGGTGGTTTCCCACCAATTACTCGACATTGAAGCAAAATAGTTTGTTTCTCCATAAGTGGGCCGATCTTGGCTGAGCGTATCTCTCGCCCCATTTCATCCGCAATCTCCGGCATGGATGGTGGTACTGCGGAAAAAGAGCGGAGCAAAACCACTTAGGTACACGTGATTAGAGACGTTAGGGTTTCGTCTTAACGAGGCTGCTAATGGGTAATTGCAGTAAAGTAGAGAGTTATGATACACTATAGCTGCTTCCATACGGATCGTAAATGAGAACGTTCATGAGCTCTTCGTTTCAGCCCCATACATTACGAATTGTAAATGTAGACTCTGCTGACGTTGTGAGTGAAAACATTGAGCGAGAATATATAACGTGGAACCTAAGTAAGGCGTGAAATTTCCCAAGAGGAAGCGCAAGATTCAAGTCAAAGAGAAAGGATTCTCATCTCTATGAGGCCCGTTGGTACTCTCCATTCCTGATGTAGGATTGTTCAAGCTTTATCCCCCAATGCTTTGTTTCTTTTCTCAACGGTCGATTATTATTATCTCTCTGTCTCTCTCTCCTTCTCTCTCTGTTAGTACAACTCTTTCAGTGTGTATTAATTAGATTACAAAAGGGACTAATCGATATGATTCTAACTGCGGGCGTTGTCGTCATTCTTCGACTCTAGCCCTCAGTAATTGGATATCGAACGTTCTTCTATGGATTTTTCTTTTTTACTGTTGCCACCTCTCACCGATTCTCCCTTTTCCTGTTATCTTCATATTAGATGTACTTTGTCAAAAGTTTGTCTTTACAAAGCAAGAAACTATTTTTAAATAATGAGAAAGTCGTGTCACAGGCTTGAATAAGAGCAACTTCCTGGAACACCTCCCGCATGCTCTTTTCACGACCGACTATTGGCCCGTTCTCGAACTGGGTAGACACTGATGAATGCGATCCGCGGGTAATCCCGCTTGATAATATGTGAATAGAAAGGGACGAAGAGAACCCCCGAGATTCATTCCCAGCTCATCTCAGAGCTCTAGAGGATAGTTGGCTGAAAGGAGAGAGAAGCTCTACGCGGATGCCCTTTCCATTTTTATTAAAATAAGAGAGGAGAAGAGAGCCTATTCTACTAGGATTGAGTGGCCAACCACTGAGGTGATGCTTGAGGATATAAAGAAAGGAAATGAAGAGAGGAAAACAGAAAAACAAAAGAGGGAGTCTATTTGGCTCCTGCATTACTCGCCGGGTCTAATCTACGTCGACCTATATATTCCTAAACACGAATGGATTTATTATGCCTACTCTAGTTCCGTAGATCCGTGCAGTTCCCCACGAGTACCAGCCTCTAGCTAGGTTTACCTGGGATAATAATGTTATACTGCTCGGAAGTGGACATACAGGAGGCTTATTCCTAAGAGAAAACAGCAGCCCAGCCCATAATCAAACTAGGGGGTTATGGCAGGAAGTGGGCTCGTCCAAGTACAATCATCAGAAAACCGATCTTATTCGAGTCATCCCGGTATATACAGCCCCTGTCCGCAACGATATAGCTTAGATTTAATAAAAACGATGATAATTTCTTGCTGCAATCGACCTCCTTCCTCGTAAAAATTAGTTGTAAGTATAAACCCTTGAGTACAGTTCCTGTCAATTAAGTTCATAATGGAAGTGCAACACATTAATGGCATAAATAAAGTTCTGCAAGAAGCAAAACTTTGTTATTGGCGTTGTTTGGCGTCATTAGTCAGCTTACGACAAGGAACTAGCCTACTAGGAAAACGGCTAGTACCTAATGAGCCTGATATGCTAAAAAAAAAAGAACTTTGGGTTCTTCAAACCCAAGTTTACGTTTTTCTCTTTATTATTTTTTTTATTATTTTTTTTTACAAGATAAAGGTTGATTGGTGTGCTCCTGAATCTCTCAAAGCTACTGAAAAGAAAACACGTTCAATAAGAGCGTTGCAACATCCTTTCAACAATAAGAATGATGATCTGAAGCTCCTTCTCATCATGAATGCGGAAACCCAGGAGTATCTTACATCAAGCACGCAGAGAATCGATATGAACGATACTTTTTTTCATATCCGCTATATCGTTGCATGCTAACTTTTTTTCCGATCGAATTATGAAGACGATTCCTGTTCCTATAGAACATTCAAAGTACTGACGGTCCTTGCAAGGATATGAGAATACCAGAATGGGATGGGTGGACTATCCGTGATCCTGTCGATCTCTCGAGTCCTGACAAAGTCACGATTTGTTTGCCGACGAGCCCATATGATGAAGTGAATCAATATCAGCAGCTAAGACGAGGACGACGACGAAGAAGGAGGACGGTGGTATATATCGCGGCTCTTCGGTTAACAACATCCCGCAGGATATCCTACAGTGGCAGGCACGCGTGTGCCTCTCTGTTTGTGCTGCTAGATGGTTATTTATGACGGGTCGCCGTCGCACCGCCGAGCTTCGCCTGGATCTCAAGAATAAAGTGCTAGCGGGATGCCACCGTCGAGAGGCTAATATTGATTTGCACGCCGTTTCACGCAACCCGATGTTGTGTCTATGGGGCACGCACATCTATACGCTAGCAGTTTTTGCTCTTCCACCATATAGAATGGGGAACACGATGCGGTCGGAAGCCGCGGTCATTACAAATCAATGATGCGCTCCTTGAGAGTGCCTAACAAGGAATATACATTGGAAATACTTGAACGTTTCCAAGGACGATGACAGAGTTGCCTGATAGTCAAAGAGAGGAGATCGATCTGGCACGTGTTGCTCATATGCATATAGCCAGCTCTTTTTTTTTATTATTTCTCACCTGTGACGTTGAGCTGGACGCGATGATGGCGGGCGGGCGAGTTCTTAAAGTCGATCCGGCAACGGTATAGCCCCTCGTCAGCCAAAGACGTACCGTTGATCACCAAGTGGCCCTTGCTGGGCATCTGTCCATGTAGATTAAAGCGGAAATCGGCACGGAGACCGAAGGATGCCACTTCGGACCATCGCCGTCCCATTGAAAGCGGTTTCCCGCGGGCGTCAAACCTATTGCACAAAGTTATAAAAAATAGGTCAACTTTTTCCTCTTTTGGGGATAAGAAAGGCTTACGTGTAAATGGGCTTCCGACTGGGCTCCAAGAACCAGACGACTAGGTAGATAGCATCATCGGCGGACGGTAAACTCATGTCGCAGGGAAGCGCAGCACTCCCGCCTTCACTTACAGTCAGCTCCCCTAACGAGACTGTCATCAAAGACAAACGAGGAAAGTAGAGATTCAATTACTAAGGTATATATATATATATTCTATTGTACAGTAGGGTGAGGGGCTAGCGTTAATGGTCGGTTGCATCACATCAAAGCCAGCACACAGCTAGTGTTGTGTACGCTCACGGGATCCACGAACCCGACAGGACAAGAGAATCCGGAAAGACCACATCAGAGAGAGAGAGAGACTTGGCAGTCTACTTTAAGTGTGTATCATTCAATTTTCTCCCCTAAATGCCTTGTGAGTTTTCTACTTACTCTTCATTCCGGCACAAGAGTAGTCGTCATAAGTAGTGCGGTTAGAATTTAAGGCAAGTAATATTGATCATAACTCGGTGTCGTGCGTCTCCCTCTTTTGAACCACGCATTGGATCGCCAGTGTTTGATAGCGTCATCATAGCGAGGATCATGCAAGACATGAACATGTTGAGAAAGAGTGGAAAAACCGCACATTTTCACGTCATTTCCTCTTCTACAGTCCAGTTCAAGAGTCGTTACTTTCCCCCCTCTCGTTCCGCTACTTTTTTACAACATGGCAATGAAAAAAAAAACTCGTCTCAGCAGTCGCCCTCTAACAATTGCGTGGATCGTTTGAAAAGTGGTAAGCCGTTATCAATAAAAGAAGAAGGGGAGAAACAGGGCGCCTCAAAACCAAACATAGAGGGACGTCACCGGGGGTTATGAATGTTGTTATTGTCCGGGCTGTGAATGGTTTCCAATATGTCGGGAGGCCGTGAATCACGCCTCTAGGAGGAATCCTTGTACCGCCTTTTCAATAATATAAAATATATAAAGGAGTAGTAGCAATGATGGAGATGATGGACAGCAACAAGTCTGAAAGTAAGCCACCAACAAAAGGGTAAGCTGTGTTTTCCCCCGGCTTCTCTATTGTGTGTGCGTGAGTGAGGTGATAGGTCTAAGACTATTGGCGCTCTTTTCCTCTTTCTATTCCACTCGAGATTGGGATCGAATCGGATGGAACGGCAACGAGCTTCGTGCTGCTGCAGTATAAATCCCTTTCTACTCTAAGGCGTTTCGTGACGGGTTTTCTCTCTCTATTTCTGAGGCGCTTAGTCACTGAACGAAGGTGCCTATAAGAGAATGAATCTACAGTGGCCTCCTTCTATTTCTCCTCGCGCTCGATCAGGATCGATCGATTTTACCCATCAATCCTGGAGAGTCCCGGGGAAAACAGCCAACTAATTAGTCCAAGTTGGAAAGGCGAGGATCTATTCATCTCATCGCATCTCATTTGATCTCATAAAAGTCTCCTTTTTCTAATTTCCTATATTCTAGTATCGATTTGATTCAATTTGTTGAGTTAAAAAAAAAAATACTAACTTTCACAGATTTTAGGTGCAATTCAATCGCGATCACGAATCATTGGACACCAACATAGATTTAACATTCCCCTCGATTCTATTTTCCACTGACCGCATAGATCATAAAATAATTTGCATCATGGCGGTTTCCTTACCGATATTCGCTACCCTATGCTGATCATGTTTCTAAAGAAGGGAGGGTTGCGGATCAATAAATCACTCACGTGTTCGTCACAACTCAATCGATTAGAAGGAAAAAACAACGCAAAAGCTCTCGCACTACTGGTGGCGAGTATATTTTAGGATTATGAGAAGTTATCTACTCTTGTCAATTCTATTTTGTCAGAATGCATTTGAGCGTGAGCATTGAACTCAGCTAGATACGGTGCATCTTCAAGCAGACTTTCAAGCCATGGAAATAGCATGACAACATATACGGTATCTCTCTTTATCTTTCTAGCTGTCTCCACAGCATTTCCTCTTTCCTTGCCTATTCCCTGGAGATCGAATGCAAACAACATGGACAGCATGCTATATACTTTCACGTGGATGGACAAAGGATCATTTTCGCTTAATCCTAGTAGGCTACTGCGTTGTCGAGTTCCCACCAAGTTCACAATGGCAAGGAAGTTTGCTCCGGAGCTTCGTTACCCGACAACATATATAGTCTCTGCCTTCGGATGTGAAATACGGTGCACTTCCTTCTTATAAGTAGACACTAATATGAGGAATAGTGCAATGAGTAACCAAGGAGATATTAATTCACTTCTTGATCTTTGTCTCATGCTAACTTGTTCGATGGCACTTGCGCCCTAATAACTACGTTTCAATTGCTCATACCTCATATATGAGGATCTAAAGCCGTACAATTGTAATGCATTTTCAAATACTTCCAAGTACCAATTTTTCTTCCTAAATTTGCAATTCAATACTTTCTTGTGTGAAGGTACTGTTCGTCTTCTCTTCTTTTTCTAGTCTTCCTTTATAGATATTATGCAATGATATGTAATGCATAGTCATGACAAATTCATGAAAAGGAAAGTGGAGCCTACCAATACAGAGAGGGAATAGACTATTATGTTCACATCAGAGCACTTCTAGCCTTTTCAGCCCATCTATACTTCACGCTACCGGTATATCATCACGCTCACTCTACTTTTGTATATGTTACTCGTTTTCTTCTTCTTTCGCCGTCAACTTTTCATCATCATGATGCTTTCGGGATCCCTGAGTTGAGCTCACTGACTGAATAACGAGGGGCCAACTTTTCTTCCTCTTCTTTCTTTCAGGCCCTTTACTCTCTCATTAGACATTCAGGGCCCACTATCGAATTCTCTCTTCCCTTCTTTTTTTCTGTCAATGACTCTTACATCTATATTTCGGTTCGTCGCACAATAGGATGAATTTACTGTTCAATCATTTTAACAAGCCTACCACAATTTTCAGAAATCGATCAGACCAATTTAGGTTTCTCCGCATCCTGCAAGAGTTCCACTTGATGTGTAAGCCTAGTACAGTAAATTAGAGCATGTAACGTTATCTTAACCAAGTCTTATCTTTTTATCTTTTTGTATTGATCCATCGAGTACTACCTCTTCGTCTTTCGCCGTGAAGATCTTAGGATTGGCACCCGTTATTTAGCACCCTTTGACCAGGGTCCCCTAATGTATCATCGTCCCTGGACGAAATCCCCTCCCATTGTACGAGACATTCTCATTCTGGACTAGCAAGATCGATATAACGATCCACAAAATAATAGGACTAAGTGCTTATAAAGAGTCAACACGTTGGTGGTAGAGATGGTTGGGGCGGGCAGGGCCGCACCCCCCACGATAAGGCCCCGCAGTACCTTGTAGACTACTCGTCGAGGTTCCGGCCCCACTTCAATGATTATACTCTTTCCTACTACTATACACTACGTCAGATGCTTTCATAGACCGGCGTATAGAAGCCCTTGTCCGGATTCCGTCCACCCACCCTCGAATGATAAGAAAAGAAAAGGAAAAAAAGCAGGAAATGCCAGTTGCAGACGCGGAAGCTGCTAGAGACGCCAAATATTCCACCACTCTTTCTTCTTTTTATTCTTTTCTTCATCAGCCGTCTCAATCTAAGAAATGAAACTGTCTATCCCATACGTATGCTGAACACATATCTTTTATCTACCGTCGTCCATGATACTGACAACCAGCAAGGTCTCGGTTCCTTCTGTCACGTGCGTGTTTCATATCCTATGCACATACGGTCAGATCTTTCTTTTTTCCTATTTTTTATATGTGCAGAATGACGAGTCCTATGTCCATCCCGAGAGCGGAAAAGAGGGTCGTCGACTGGTGCGTGACGGTCGCAGTCCCTATGCATTAAAAGACCGTAAGTTACGTATCTTTTGATGTGACTCGGACGTGCCTGTTGTATAATGCGAGGGCGTATAAACGAGAGGGAAAAAAAGAGTGCACTGGCCATTAGATTTGGGTAGAGTTTATCAAATACGTACACTGTTCAATGGCGATGAAATTGGATGGAAGCGATTCGTAGATCGTCCGCCACAAAGAAAGAGCCACGATATGGATGAACGTAAATAAATTAGAAAAAAAATATAAATATATACAATAAAGATAATTTTGAAACTGGATCGATCCGGGTTTCCAATCACGTACGCACATTAGAATAGGCGACAGGATTTATTCTGTGGATGTGCTCCGACGCCCAGGCGTGCGAAACGCTCCCGGGGCTGACGCCGAGGTTGTTCATGACATTCTCAGAGCAATGAGGTAAGGCGTGGAGACTTTCAGTACTAGGCCCCCATTTTAGGTAGTGCTGTCAGGTTTTGGCGACAGTGAACTATACGGATTGAAAGCATTTTCCCTCTTTCTGTTTCGTTACTTTCCAAGTGCAAAAATGGGCTTGACTGGATTTCTACTCAAATAAATAAGAAATGTTCCCAGCGTAACACAGATAGAATTCTTGACGATATAGTCTCGCGTAAATACGATGGAAAAGTAGATATATCCTTGACGTGAATGTTAAAATGTATGGTATTTTTGGAACGTGCCTTCAAGCTATCAAGGGTCCAACGAGAATAACTTTCTGATCTTCGTGTTTCCGTGTAGAGTTTCTCACGAATAATTGATCGACTTTGTCTACTCGCATCTTCCAAGCCTAATGAAATCGAAGGGAATAAGGGGACAACCATCAAGAGGAATGGGAAATTGCAACGATTCTCTTGAATAATTGAGTCAGCAAATGCCTTATCCAATTACATTCATTTTCTCAAGTTGGAGCAAACATATGTTAGAGTAAAATGTGTTGTGCACACTTTGTCGCACTTTGTTGTTATTATATAAGAATAAAGATCATATCCACCTTAATGATCTCATTAATTCATCACGCGTTTTTCCATGGGGATCTTAACGTACTTCATTATGTACCATCAATGATGTACTCTCTCTACGACGGGAAGAAACGCTTTGCAAAACACTCTGACAGGATTAGGGAGACGAGGCGAAGGGACGGTTGTAAAGGGCTCGCATCCAGGAGAACTTGAAAAGAGCCATATCTGTGATAATCGACGATGCGGGGGGAGTGGGTATGAAATTTCCATCCTAGGAGCTCTTAAAATTGCCAAGTTTACAAATCGTAAACACTCAGGGATCAAGTTTCATTGGAACCCGGACATCAGTTCCAAAGGCGGATTATTCCAAGCGTTGAGAAGGGAAACGCTCCCTTCTTCTTTTCATTGAGGAAAAGTAAACACAGTCGTCGTTTTTAATAGGGCTCTCTCTCTCTTCCAAGGAGACAAATCCTTCTTTACTCTACTTTAGCATCTTCGTTTAAATCATTTCCCTGGAAGTTAAATAGAGCAACTTTCTCTTTTTTCAATAATCTTTAAAGGAGTCAATTGTTTTTTATATTCGCGGATTACACTTAACAGATTGAGTTTTGAGTTTGAATGGGCTTTAATTTAAATACTTAATAAAGGTCATAAGGACAATAATTAAGCATGAAATGATTCCGCTAGACTGAGCATGCTATAATCCTACCATAAACTTCTCGACATGCAAATGGCTGGAGGAATAACTCACCAGGAACCCGTGGATCTGGAGTATAGTCATTGTCCTTGAAGGGCCGTCCGGTGGCTGTTCCTCTCTCTACTCCGGCCGTCATCATTAGAAGCCAGAGAAGTAGACGAGCTCGTCCTGCTACTCTCAACATGATCCTGAAGCAAGGAAGAGGAGCCTCTGGGAAACAGTAATCTGCTCGAAAAAAAAACAACAGAGATGCATACACATAATGAGAATAGAGTTCCGTAATAGTTAGCTACGCACAAAGGAAGTAGATATATATGGAAGCAATATATGGAAAGCAAAGGAAAAGGAGAAATGATTGATGCACTTGCACGTATACATCAATATCGCATAACAAATAACGACCGGATCATCAGGGATAATGTTGGGGATCCGTTATTTCGAGAGAATCCATATTTTGTCCTTATCGAACAGCAGTGCTCAGAGTTGACGTTAAGTGCCGTATATAGGAAAATAACCGCCCCGTCACTTTCTCATCGCAACATCGACCATCGTTATGTTTGACGGAACCGCCACTTTTACATGGGCAATATATCTACGGGTAGCCTAGTAGGAGGTTTTCTGTTCTCTGTTTTTTTTTGGTTTTTTTTGTTGCCTTTTCTTCCTCCATACATAATGCATCAGGTGGCGCAATCTCATATCGCCAGTGCAGGCGAGGCTGATGGAAGTCGACGTGCGCGCCTCAAGAATGTAAATAAACACGCGGGCTGCTGCTGTTCCTGCTCACGGACTGCACAAACCTTATTCCATCACGAGTTGGGACTTGTATGGTGGCGAGTGAATGGCAAATAAACAAGATTTCTGAGAAGACGACGAAATGATGGAGTGCTAGACGCACACTGCTCTAAACAATTTTAAATAAACAGGAAGAGTGTGCATCAAGCATTTGCGGTGCGAAACAGGAATCCATCCCTTTCCCATGCTGACGCCTTTTCTCTATTCTCCTTTTCAATCTGATTCAGGAAACGCTGAGAGGATTCCGGATTTTCCAGTCCATCCCATCATAAACCCTCCATATAAAGGGTCTTGTCTTCTAAAAAAGTAAAATAACAAAAACCCTTCTTCGTCCACTGTTATTGTTGGACTTTTCGGCGTCGTCTTAATTCTACGAAGTAACAACGTGGAAAATGAAATTTTCCTCCGGTGGTTCCGAACAATATGTTAGGTAGTCCATATCCAACGAATTCGTATGCATACGTTGAGCTCTTGTTTGCGAAATAAGACGCCTGGAGGTGCTCACCTTGCTAGGTGCCTCTATACTTTTTGCAAGTAGGAGGCCTTTGTTCCTTGAATATCGAATTCAGCTTCTAGCTGCGCCCCTGAAACAAAAGAATATATATATATGTATATATATAGACACCAGCAATCCACTTCAAAGGAGAAGACGTGAAACTAGGAGAGGGTATAGATCCATTTCCCGATTGAGAGTTTTGCAGTATGCCACTCCATGACTCAAGTCAGCGCTTCTTACTTCTATCAAAACTTGGTAATTCTCTTCAATCACGTGTTACCCAACCGTGTCTCGTTGGATTCCTTTTGGCTGCATTACGAAGAAACGAGAATGAGGGGAAGCTGCGCAGGAAACAGTGGAAAGGAATGTCGCTTCTATCTACATCTCTCTCCTCTTTCCATAATTGATTTGGATGCGCTCAACAACTCGTTCACCGGGCTGCCGCGTTCACCGGAAGCACGTGTCCTCCAGCGTTCGCTGATCTTGTTTCCAACACATCCGCTATCCTCTATAATAAGGGTCTGACCGCATTCTCTTGAGACGGCGCCTCGCCGAGCAGCGCACAGCAGCGCGGTATAATGTATCCGCATGAATTCGTCGACTTATGTTTCGCGACGTATATTCATATATGAGGTCGTATAATCTTGGACAATAAAGTAAAAGACGGTGGCGGTACCACCGTATATCACCTAAAATAGACCGTTCTGCCCTTTAATCATTGTAGTAGAGAGTTGTGAAAGCGGAAGCGTCCGCCCAGTTGAGCTTGAATGACGGCTTGGGAACGATTAGAGGCTCTGGTGGTCATCAAGATGAGCCATGCTCATGCATAAAATGTACAAGAAAAGCGTGGTCTTTGCAGAGCAACGATCTGGTTTTGTTCCAATATACATGCGTCCGTCCACCCTAATCCGTGCGACAGTGATGGATTCGATACTCAATAGTGAGTATATAGTATGCGGACCCCACACATCCATACGCAATCAACATTGGATAACGTCGACGACGAGTTTCTCGTTCGACCAGGCAGCAGACATTTTCGGAACTGAACGAGGATGTGTGTTTCAGCTTCGTCTCCTTGGTTACGACACTGCCCTTATATTTATATATAAATATATATATTTGCTGCTAGTGTTCTCTTGTTCCCTCCGTCATCGTTGTAGCTGCCAAGCATTTCCTCCTCTTTTTTTTTACTTCCCTTTTCATCTCTGTACCGGTCATCGATTGACTTGTTCCGGATAGACAGAATGACAGGCTTATCACAGAAGCGAACGGGATGTCGGATCTCTATAAAAGAGAGAATCCCGTTCTTTATTCCAAAAAAAGGCTCTCATGTCTCGTTTTTTCTTTCTTTACGAATAAGCTTTTCAAGATGAACATTTCTGTTCAATACCATATTACACCATTAAAAAATCACTCTCCCTTTCAACGTTTGAAAAGAGAACTGCTCTCGTTTCTTCCACTATATTTAAACAGAAGCGCGTGCTTGCCTATGGATATGCGTGACATAGTGCGTGATTGATCATCCCTCTATCTTATTCGACCGTATGATCAGTTTCTACGACGTAAAAAAAACGAATATAAATATGTATCTGTGCAGTATAAATATTTTTTGTCAATATCAAATAAAGAGAGATAACTATCGATCTCCTGGCTTTCTAGGTTTATTCCTATTTTTCTTTTAAAAAAAAAAAAAAAAGGACTACTTTCGGTGGGAAGAAAAGAGAAGTTGCATCATCTGCATGAAAGGCTGTACTGCTGTTAAGGACTTCCCCTGAAGCAGAACAAAGTATTATGGGAAAAGCCCTCTTCGTTAAGGCTCCTCATCGACTTGATAAGCGAAGGAAAAAAATAGAAAATTCTTATCGATGAAGTATCTGGCGTCCTCATTCACGACGTTGTTAAGCGCATTAAAACCAAGTTCGGCGGAGCGAGTCTAAGAGTGATATGACACGTCCCGCGGTCATCATCGTCCCCGGGATCCTTAACCCTCTTACTGCTGGTTTTCTTCGATAGAAAATCCCTTCGATTCTCAAGTGCTTCCGGCGGAACAAAATAGACCAATCATGTAAATGATCAACGCCGTATACATAAAAGATGAAAGAAAAAAAAAATTGGAGGCGCTGCTCTACTACACTTCGCTTGTAGACTTGTAGTCATCTCATTAGATGTGGGAGACAAGGGGCACCACAACTCTTCTTTATTATATGTATAATAATCCGTATACCATCATAGCAGCCCACCTACTCATCTTATATCCATCTAATAGAGCGGCCATAAGGGAACGATCGGCGAAGCGTACACTCACGCTTTCGACGCATCAGTCATTTTCTCACGACAAGCTGTGAAAGGGACTATATTTTTTTTTCTCTTTTCTTTCCTCGTGCTCAATCCAAAACAAAACAAAAAGCGGAAGGAAAGAGCTCTATTTGATAGCTCCATCATATAGATATACATATACACACACAGACACAAACACACACACATATATATCCCATAACTATGGGCCGCTAGCTAGTCCCCATCTAGAAAATGACGGGCGTTATAGTCTCACGCATCAGGCAACGGAGTAATAGACACACGTTGCACGCACAGCGGGATGAAAACCAATCAACTCAACTCTTATCCTATTTCAAAATCATAAAAAAACTCGGTGCGAATAAAAATCGCACTCAATTACTAATGGCGTGGGTGAAAGAAAGAAGACAAGGTGATCCAAGTTATACATAGTCAACTTCTTCGGAATATTGTTGAATGAAGTAGCATTTGATGGGATTGAAAGAGAGGGCCCGCACCTTGTTATTTCCTCTGTCTGTAGCACGCATTATAATAGGCAGATTTCTTATCTCAACGCCTCTTTTCCGTCCTCCTACTTCTTGAGTTCCTTTTTTTTTCTTTTTTCTTCAACAAGAGTCAACTGAAAATGCAATCGCCGAGCCGCCTCCTACATCAGTTGCTGACTGTTTGCTCAATATCTACGTGTATGTATACATACAACCTTGTACAGTATATGTAATATGGATTAGAGGAGGGGGGAGGGCACCATCGGTTCGAAAGGAGACTAGCACGCCATCCTTCATCCGCCCATCCAGCTTCGGACGAGTGTTCCTTGCTAGTCGTGTATAGGATAACTTTCGTTGCTTCCAGACAAATGACTTCCGCCGTCAGCAGGTGAGGGAGTTTCATACTTCCTCCTCTCCCACACAAAGGGGCTTAAAGAAAGAAGCGTCGTCACCATGCCAACTCGGACTGTAGTAAACCTGATCGGCTTATCAAATGGATCGGCGGTGCGGGCGATGATAAGATCGAAAGGTACCGTGGCCAAGCATTTCCACTCCAAAGGTTAAGAGCGGATCTTTAAGAGGTTACAGCTGAGTGAACATTCGACCAGCTGTCTTAGCGCTCCCAAGGAATGCAATTCAATGGGGACCATGGCCCTCTTAATGCCCAGTTAATGCCTTACAAAGTAAAAACAAAAGGGAACCTAGTGGATATCGCACGTGCAACTTCAGTGAGGCTTTGTGTTCGGATGCGGAGGGAAAATTGTACTCTATCCAGCAGGTGATGTACACTTGGATGATGAAGCCGCAGTTTTACCGCCCGGCCTCTCTAACTTGCCGATGACCAGGCTTGTAACTTTGCACTCTGTATCTGTCATTGTGCTAACAGCATGAAACTTGTACTAGAAGCACGAAACACAAATATAATTGTAATCATCAATCGTCATGAATGATGTAATCTAGAGGAATGAGCTTTATATGAACCCGCGGAATTGAATCAAAATAAAAAGTAGCAACAAACAGAAAAAACAAAGCAACACACCTGTTCATTTCATTGTCTTTTCGGGGCAGAGAAACTCGTGCGGAGCTCACATTAATAAATGATGGGAGTGAGGGGGGCTACGTGCGTGGATGCAATATTTCCATATATTGTACTGGGAGAGGATGAAAGTGAATAGGCTCTCCCGTGACAAGCAAAACGGAAAGAGTGATAGATGAGGGTAACCCCAGGAGCGTAATGCTACTTAAAGGCCATATACGGCGACGACGCCGGCGCTGGAGAAAAATATTTATACGGAAATAAGCTGCCGATAAGAGTAAATGAGTTTGATAGATTGCCCGTTCAAAGAGTCCACGTTATGAATAATAAGAAAACATCATTTTTCAAAAGTGACAACTGCGATTATCACACGCTAATAAGACTTCTTCTTTTTTTTCTTCTGTAGTACTCTTTTCTGCATTTTCTCTTTGATGTCGCTAATTAAGAGAATAATGAATTCGCCTTTTTCAACTAAAAATAAGTTTCGCTGCAGTAGGCTATACTGCATTGTAGTCACAGCATACATTAATTCTCGTTCCATCCCCTAAACAATTTACTACACCTCAAAACATTACCAAAGGCACTTAGCAGGTTTCACCACTGAACTATAAGTCCTCTCCTTTTACATAAGGAAAAATTGGAAGCAAGCCTAGTACTGAATATACGTCTAGTAATGGCTTGTAATCTAGTTGAGCTGAGTTCGTTAGTAGTAAGGGACATGCTGTAAGTACGTGTTCGACATACCTGTCGGCAATAGTGATGGCATATGATTTCTCCAACTGAAATTGTTGAGGCAAACCAAAATAAAAAAATAATAACCAAATTAAGAAAACCGCGAAGAACAGGTGTACAGAGATAGGATGAACACAACTGGATCCGAGCAGAGTCAGGATTGCGACTGGCAAAGAGCTTTTCCTCTTCCATCGGCTTCTTATTTTTTGCCCGTTCCGTCCCACGTTGATTCTATATTGTGGTAGCCACACGCTTGCGCTCTGTTTGGGACCGGCATGCGGATCAAGAATAGAGGCTTGTGGCCGCGCTGCCTCGGCCTCGGATTCCCTTCCACGACACGCACCACTTTGCTACACGCGGGCATATCATACGCTCGACTGACTTACGGACTGCTGCGGTCTTCTCCCAGCTCGTACTCCAATCATACATGGAGGAATCGTACTGAAAACGAAGGGTTCGTCGTCGATGTAAACACTGTCCCCTCTATATACGATAACCATTCGTTGGAAAGACGACGTAATGCGTTTATTGAACATGGCGGGATTCAATTGAGCAATTTCTCCGACCCCTTTCTGCTTGACTAAATAAGGATCGTGACACACGCCTTCCTACTATTATGACGATGATGATGATGGCGGGTTATCATATTGAGAGCAAACATGGCGAGTGGATGGAGAGACTATTATGACTCTAGGGCAGTTATTATCCCGACTATTACAGTAAAAATAAACAGAGACCTTTTGGAGGGATATTATACGCTTCACGCAATATGTCTCGCCATTCGATACATTTTTAACATGCAAAGTAAATAAAATGTAAAACAAATTGATCACGCACGTAAATTAAGTGGGATGAATTTGGGATCAATTAGAGAATACGTCATCATCAAGTCCTGCTGATTAGTAATAACATAGTAGAGTGTTAAGTAGACCAACTCAAAGTCAAGATCATTTTTTTTTCGATCCCCGCGAAAGAAATAATCCTACGGCTTCCTTGAGAAAGCAGCACTCCCGTAATTTACCGAGCAAAGATCACAACATTCAATTAACTGAATGCATTCAATCATCTACCATTCTCTGCCTGCGGATGAAAACATCAGAGAGAATACCCTTAAGGGCTCTTACAAGAAGAAGAAAAAAAAAGAAGAAAAAGAAAAGAGAGGAACATCATCATGAAATACAGTCACGAATGGAGCGGATCGCTATTCTGAACTATGAAAGCAATATCATTCGACGCCTCCGGTAGGACATCTCAATTTCCTGCAACTAGACTGTCGTCATCATCATATCATCAGCTGGATTCAAATCTAGATATGCATTCACAGCGTCTTCTCTACAAGAACGCTTCGTTACCTCTTCTAGCGAACCATCCAGCATATACATTTGGAGACCAATCCACCTCGTCACGCCTTCGTTTCGCGTAGCACGCTCTATATTCATCAATTTAATTTAAATAGGAGAAATACGTAGAAATGTCAATTCATTCCGGTTGCTTCCTTCCATCGCGCTGCATTCATCCGCGATGTGTCTCGTGACGACGAACTCAAGCACCTCATTTGTGGTGGGAAATCCCGTCTTCCTTCTCTACGATGATGTTGACGGACATATCATTATAGATCGTGAGAGAGAAAAGGGAACGAATCCGATCAAGTCGGCAGAGATAAAACCCTGTAGAGCAACGGAAAAAAAAATAAAAATAAAACCCACTATACCTCGAATATACCTTTGAGCTTAAGCACACGTAGACGTCCGTTAACGATTGTTGATCGCATAGCCATAAATCTGGTACTGGGATTAAGTTGTCGAGGCTCACAGGAATGAAAAGCATCGAAAAAGGGGAAGGACTGTTAGGGGGGTGTAGGAAATGTAAGAAAACGGAAATCTATAGAGAAGCCCACAGACTTCAACCCACACCACACACAGATCCATTAAAGAAGACGGGTGGATCAACAGCCAGCAAGGTCCGGTTCTGATCGATTTTTCCCTCCAACAATCCAGGTCGTAACTCGAATCTTTCCAGACAACATACTTCGTTTTATTTCTTCTTCATCATATTTTATTTGGCAGCAGTACAATGGAAAGAGATAAATGGATTTCATTTCATTCAACCCTTCCTATTCATCACTATTGGTATTAGAAAGGGTAGGTACTTCTGTTATCATTTCACGGAAATTGGAAAAATACGTACTCTCTTTTTTCAACTAAGTTTCTCATTCCATTTGCATTGAATACGAGGTAGCAAACACGTGAGAATTTTAGCAACCTAACAACATCACGATCGTGACACGAAATCCAAAAAGAGACAAAGTTTGCAATAGGCATTACTTTTTACTTTATTCTAAAGAACGTTGATAACAAACAGAAATAGTATCATTCAATATAATCGGCTCTACAATTTCGACGTCAAACTAAAATCGATGTTTTTAGCGTCGGCATACAAAACATAACAAAACAACTTTCGTCGTAATGAAAGTGCTCTTTTCAAAAGAATTCTTTTCGGGAATTCCATTGAACAAACTAACAATCCCACAAAAGTTTGTTTTAAAAGATACCAAAATATAGCTTGGTTCGACTGAAAAGGACAAGTTAATAAATTACTTAGTGACACGTTGCATGAAACATAGCAGAAGAAGGGATACCAAACTTTTCCGTGAGTTGTTTCCGTTTTTTTAAAGTTCCTAGTGAAAGCTATAGAACTAACAGGAAGACTATGTATACGATATACTTGTTTTAGTTACCCACGACGGGTCATTATAATTCCTTTTAGGGGAACGTATACATTTTACAGGTCATGTTTCAAGACTAATAACATAATGAAGCAACTTAGGTTTTGTATAACCTCTTAAAGACCTAATAATATACTTGCCCGTATATGCGCAGTAATGAAGGGGTTATAATGAAGAAAAAAGAAACTTAGGGAGGAAACAATCTGCTCGGAACAAACAAAGAGGACGTAATATGGAGCGGCTGTTTCATAACATTGTAAAGTTGGCATCAAGTTTACATCGGCTCTATTATTCTTAGACTTAAAAGCGTTAACAGTGAATAATAACTGTTACATTTCCTTGTTCTTCTTTTTTTTGCAAATTCTCTTTTATTCATCCAATTAAGGTCGTGTGGAGTCAAGGAATTATAACTACGAAAGAATGTTCCGTACGGTACCACTTTTCCAGTGCCTGATGAAAGCTTCAATTAGCCCACACTACTTTTATGGTGAGCAACAAAAAAAATGAGCTAGAATTTCAAATGTTGTGGGATCGATATGTTGGGTCGCGCTCATCAAAGATAGCAAACACGCTCTAGTAGGTGCAACAAGCACGCGTTTACGTTACCGTTTGAAATCGAGTCCAGTACTACTCCTTCTCGAGTAGCTTAGGTAAGGTACTTTACAACACATTCATGAGTTTCAAATGTAAGCATTCTAAGGTAAACTCAAGTTTTTTTCCATAAACCTTTTTTTTTCTTGGGTCGCCCCTAGTCACGAAGTATTAAGAAAAAGTTATGTAAAATTGATCTAAGACCTGGTTACCCGGTACAACAATATAAAATCTACTTATTTTTTTTATTATTTCTTGTTGCTATGGCGCACATTGAGCTCCAACAGGAAAGTCCTTTCTAGGATATATCATTTCAAGCTTTTCGCAGTACTTAACATTCCAAGTCGATCTTAATTCTGAGCAGGTAAATAAAAAAAAGGTGAAAAGGACCGGACGACCCATATGATCATTGGTGGATATATGGTAGCGTACGATAAGGAATATAGTTTCGCTCGCTTCGTCTATTTGAGCGGAATGCATTTCGTCCGTCGTCGTCTAATTAATTGAATCCGTTCCGAACCAACGGCGGATGGATGTGTTCGACGCTCCGGAAAGTATTGCGCTCATGGTCTGCTAATCAACCCGGATCACGAACCCCCTGGTGCCGGACCGGTGCTGAGGTCCCGCAGCGTTGCGTGATGGATAGCAATTTGCTCCCTACTATGTTTTTTTTTCTTCACCTTCCATCTCATTCTCTTTTTTTCTTTCATAATATACTAGGCTTTATTTAAAAAAGTTAACTTCGCACCAATATAGTGGGAGGAAGATTGGCAGCGCTCGCTTTTAAGCTCTTATACGGCGAAAAGGGAAAACTTTTGAGCATGTCATTTTTAGACAAGAAATGAGATTTCCAAATAAAAAGAAAAGAAATCATTTTTAAAAAGATATGTTTAGTATTCTTGTCGCAAATAGCTTTGATCAAGTTGAATCGAGTTGACCAACTCAGAGATGGTATAGAAATATACTTTTTACATCGGATAACGTGTTCTGGAACCAAGAATTCTTTAGACTTTTTACTCAAGAAAGAATGGGATGCAGTCGACAATCAATGGTCGAGAACTTGGTGCACTCGATTCCAGAGACCCACTCTGCAAAACACAATTCAAGACGACGTACTTCGAGAAAATCTAATTTGAAAATAGGTGACGGAAGAGAAAAAAAAAGTGAAAAGAGAGTGCTTTCTTATTCTATTCCAGACAATCAAACATCCATAAGGTAAAGGGAAATGTAAGCATTTGTTTCATATATCTACTTTGGGCATCCCAATTATTCCGCCCTAGATGGTACGCACCTCCTTTACAATCGTCCAGTAAGCGCTCTCCTTGATTTTCCGTCCGGAATCACAATTTGTGAAAGCTTCTGCACCCTTTACCGCGAGTTCTCAGTGGGTGGTACTGCAAATTGACGCGACACGCTCCGTCATTCGAGAGAATAGGATAGAACCACGATAGAACCAAGAGAGAGGGAGAGAGAGAGACGGAAGGGACGCGACGAGGAGCGCGGTGGGCTTCGCACGAGTCACTGATTGCAACAATGCACCCCCGCAAAAAAGGGCCCTGGCACAATAAGGTAATAACAATGCAGGGGACACGCAACGTTCTCGCTCAGGCTCGACCACGTGTAATGAATTGGTGGTGGTTCTAGCAAAACACGCAACCAAATTTGAAAGGCCAACAATGGGGGGTAAACGGCGAACAAAAAAAAATCCACTATAAGATAAGTTTTTAGAAACATGAACGGAGTTTATATGATTCAGTTATGTTTAACGGTAACAAAGACATGAGATGACGTAATGAGGACGCAGTCCTAATTACTGAGGCTCGTGGCGACGCACTTTTGAAACTCCTCGATCAGAGCTGCGTATTGGTCCCTTAACTTTTGAATGATGGACCGCTGCTCATCCACCAGGTTGGACAAAGCTTCGAACTTTTCAGCTGCAAGGTAAGAAAAAAAGAGAGATGAACACAAAATCGATAGAGCTAAATCTATCTTTAAAAGAGAAAGAAAGAGAGGGGATAAAAATGACCCTCTCTGGAGAGCGTGCTGCCATTACCGTGCGTTTTGCGCTCGTCTTGGAGAGAGCGGAGTAGGGCCAATTCTCGCTGTTCCAGGTACTTGACCAACGACGAGGACTGTGAACTAGACTTGACCGCTTGTGCTCGTTCGTTCTCTCGATGGTTAGCTGCAACATGCATCTGAAAAAGGAAGAAAAAAAAAGATGGAGCTTTAACATTACCAACGTGTTAACACCACTTGAGTAATTTTACTATTTACTTCCAATTTTCAATTATCCGCACCCCTCCCCTTGATAACTAAATAAGGAATGATTGAGCATTCACATAACTTTAATAACCCTCCACATCCCATCACAAATATTATTTACGCAGAAAACGCCTACTGGATTTTTATCGATATGCAGAACTATTTGAGATAAGATTCAATTAAAAAATCCTTTGAAGAAAAGTATGCGTGGGAAGGACTAAACATAGAACGAAATTTAGTCTCGTCTTACGCTGTTCATCCACCCTCGCATTATTGAAAATAGGACTTAATTTGGAAAAGATTATTAATAAAAGGCTCGTTTCTTAAGAAAAGGATAGATTAATTAAATGCATACCTCCATATTCCGTGTCTCAAGCTCCTTGATGGTTTCTTCGAATTCGTGCTTGCGGCTCTCAAACTCCTTTTCCATCAAATCAATTTTCCTGCGGAGGAACTCGCACTCGGTACGCACAGAAGTTGTTTCCTGCTCAGCTGTTTTGCAGTTTAACTCGTACCTGAGCTCTGATTCACCTAATCGACGCTGAAGCTCTGCGTTTTGGCCGGCTAGACGACTCTGTTCATTTTGTATTTGAGCTAAAAATAAACATAAATGAACTTCCCAGTTCTCAAGGATGCTTCGGTTCATTGATGATGCCTTACCAATCTGCCTTTGATAGTCTTGCCGACTGCTATCTAGGAGGTTTGATTTGAGTTGAATCTCGTTTTTGAGGATGCCTTCATTACGTTGAAGGTGCTCGAAGTCGAGCGAGAGTCTGGTTAAGGCTTCGTCCCGTAAATCCTTCTCACGCTTCAAGGAGCCAGCCTGCTCGGCGAGCCTAGGAAGAAAACATGGGATGTTTTTAACTAAGAGATCCAAGTATAGAAGACCCTCAGCGCCACAAAGTAGATAAGAAAAAGGAGATGTCTGGCCCAAACACATAGTACGGATCACTACACTTAATGCTGCTTTGACATTTCGCGTTCTACCGCGTTCTCCAACTTATGAAAACTTTTAAACGCTATACCCGAGCCTTCCAAAAATACCAGTCATAACAAGCTCTCTAGGGTGTCAATCACTTTCCATCGAATTCATTCTTCCGTTAACTTACTTTGCTTCCCATCGCGCACGTTCATCTTGCAGGCGCCTTGAATGGTCAGCACTGAGAGACGTGATTTGCTGCTCATGTTGCTCTACTATAGAGACCAAACGATGAACTTCGCTCTCCATCTGCTCGATAAAATCACAATACGAAGCTTTCTTTATTTAGTGGTATACGTGACATGAAAGGTGTGTGATTAATGTTTTACCTGCGCTCTTTCCAGCTGCGCCTGTTCCGCGACCTCGACGCTTTGTTGAACCTGAAGCAAAGCGTCTGCCTCTCGCTGCTGAAGGCTAGACACAGTAGACCGCAATTTATTTACCGTGCCGACAAGCTCTGCCCTTTCCCTAAATTAAAAAAATGCAACGATAAATCAGTCATAATGTTTACTTTTACAATTATTTGAAAAGTAACATTTCTTATTTATGCTAGTAAAAAAAAAACTATTATTAAAAAGCGGCACAAGTTCGAAACGCATGCAATACTATTTTAAATGTAGACCTATCTGCTTTAATGGTTTTTTTTATTGATGACTTCTTCGAACCTACGCCGTTCCCGCAAGTCGCAACAACGGATCATACATCACCATGGTAAGCTAATTTATTTTTTGACATTTAAAGGTCGCAAAAAAATTATGTTGTTATTGCAGAGGAAAATATAAGAACCCCCTGGGTCGTTTTCTTAAATTTTTTTTTGGCGCTCTTGGCTCTCAAAATCAAAGTATATTGATTCAATAAAATCCTAAAAAGTTGAAAAATTCTACGAATCGCCAATGCATCATTTCGCTCTTTATGTATAAATACTTATTAGGGTGATTATTCTAAAATAACGGGTAAAAAATAGCCTACCTTGAAAAATCATCCAGCTTTCCAGCTGTTGGATTGATTTGGTTATTGCTATTCCAGCATAAATGATCACTCAACTGTTGGTTAAGGTTATGATTTAGCTGTTGTGCGGCAGCTAAATCAGCCAGCAATTTTTTCCTCTGTATTTCACAGCTTTCATGGCTTGTTTTGGTGGAGTTAGAAACAGTGTCAATAAGTGTGAATAGCCTATGAGCTACATTGTTGGCCTGTTCCATCCTTGCAGACTCTTCACTGGTGATCAACCCTTTGGTCTCATTTATAATTCCGGGAATCTCCTTCTAAAATACGTAGCAACAAGTTCAAGTATTAGTGTAAAAAAATAAGTTTTTGACTTTTATTGGATTTAAACACTATAGGCCTATTTTCAATATGATTCTAGTTTTCAAAAAGGATTTGTTTAGAAAATAGATATAAAGCTATTAAAGAATGCTCTGTATATGTTGCATGAAACGAATGTTAATTACCACAATAATTTGTATGTGCCATAGTTTTATAAATAATAGTGAAGTATAAATTTTGAATACATACCCGATAAAATGACAATTCTTTCTCCACAGCTCTTATATAAAGAAATTGTCTTTGAATCAAGCCCATCAGGAAGTATTCACTGTTGAGAGCTAGTATTTGATTTTTCTGCTGAACTGGGCTTCTAAAAAGAGATTTCCTTGCAGAAGTTGACTTGTCTGACATCTCATCTTTTTGGTAATAACTTCTTTCCCCCTGTAAAATATAAAATAAAAAAATAAAATTATAAAAAATAAGAAATGATAATCTAATAAGGTCAGTACTTTGTTTGATCCGCTTTGCACAATAAGATGATCAGAACTATCACTCTCCGACAGAAATTGCCGCAGTTGTTGAACTGCTTTGAGGTATTCATCCGGACTGTCTGACCTTTGAAGATTCATCATTCTCACTAAACTAATTAGCAGCGTTTAGAAGTTAAAGAAAATAATTGACGGTATTGATAAAATAATTATAATTAGGTAAAGAAACTGAAAAAAACTTCGTAATGAGTATATTGTACCCTATTTTAAAAAGTTGCCTCTGTTGCTATTTGTATTGCTTTGCAGCATGTTTACACAACGCAGTTGTCATGGCAGCCCGCGCCGGAAAGTACCATGCACAAAACTTCATCATATAACGCTAGGTGACAGCACTTGCCTGTTGTTGACTTGTGTAGTTCTCGACTAGAGTCTGCAAAATGGACGCTGCTGGTAAAAAATAGCACTCAATTTTTAATTTTATTCATTTAAATGTGTTCTTATAATTTATTAACAGGGGTTTCGCAAGAGATGCCTCCTCCTGGAGGCTATAGGAAAATTAAGTTCGAACGGAATCCTGCTAAATCATACTTTAGAGGTATTGATTTGTCACCGGTAGTAACTCGTGGGATTTCCCGAGTTCCAGACCTTTATAAAGTAGTTTAATTTCATGGGTGAATAATAATTCATTTCCAAAATATTTAGGTGGAAGATTGCTAGCTGGATTTATTCTGTTTAATAGTTCCACCATTTACTATTATTACACTTTCCATCGGCCCAAGATTGCCCACTGCAAAGTTGAAACCAGAGGATCTTTTCTTGCCACTCTTCCTCTCCTCCTGGCTGAAAGAGATAGAGCGTAAGAACATTTCTTTTATACTTTCTTATTACATTGACTAATTTATGCATCCATTCCTGTAGATACCTATTGCAAATCAGGAAAAACCGAGATGAAGAGGAGAAGTTGATGGCTAATGTCCCTGGATGGGAGGTGGGTTTATTATGATAGTCTCAAATAACAAGGAAAATGAATTTAGTTGGTTTATTTTATTCAAGGTTGGAAAGTTCCATGGAGAATCAATTTACAAGACTGTGGATGACTCTGAATTTATCAATCCTTCTATGCAAGAATTCTATGCTCACTCGAAGTATTGGGACTACTACAAGCGAGCCCATGAGAACTTGTTCGCAATCTAAGAGCATGCGGAAGTTGATTGAGGATAGAAGCCGTATTTGCAAGATTAGAATTAAACACTAACATACAAACGGCTCCGCCGGAAATAAGCTTCTTTTGTGAATAAATGATGTACGTAGATGCTATCGCTTTTGCTAAAATTTTGTAAACAGCCCGTTGGCAACCTTTGACGAACCAGTTTTAAAAGGATCGCTTGCATTGAAGGTTAACCTGAAATGTCTGAATGGGGCAATAAGGATGAAAACGATCCAAAGAAATACTCTCTGGCATTTCTTAGAAATCTTGGCATAAAACGGATCCAATCGCGAAAGAAGGGTGAATAAATACCTTTTTCTGCCTACTGTACTTGAGGAAACTAGGAAGCGTGTTCTTTCGAGTAATTCTGAAAGAAAAAGACTTCAAAGCACAGACATATCTCTCAACCTTCTTTCCGCCCTCGTCATAGGAAGACTTGTACAACATTTCTCAGATCGAAGTGCAATCATGTCGTACTAGATCTTTTCATTCTAATATTATTTGAGGATTTCAGGTGATGTAAGAGTTTTCGTTCATAGATTTGACATTGATGCTGAGGTCGTTTGTAACATAACGAGCTTTGATATCAAACAGAAATAAAAACACTGGTTTAAAAAGGGAGTAAGTTACAAATTCCGGGACTAGAAGTGGAAATTAGGATTTCTCTTTTTACAATCAATTCCGTCGATATTTCTTTATTTACCCAGCGTTGTTTTGAAATAGTCGGAAACGTACGTGAGGCAGGTGAGCGGTAGTATCGATTGACTGCGATGCTGTTTCTGTATCGAAAACCTTCTACAGCTGGTCATCAATTTGAGATATTTCTTCTTGACAGGAGAGAAATGAGGTCGTTGAGTCGAATGACCACGTCTAACAAGGACTGGTCGCTAGTCAACTTGGATTTTCGCTCTCTGTCGAGTGGCAGTTTTCACATTCTCATTTCGTGTTGAAACTTTCTCTGCCTGTCACATCCGCAAGTGCATCGATCCACGCTATATTTCTGCAACTATTTTCCCCTTCGTTAAGATACACTATTGTATAGTGCGATCACGGCGACCCTTCAGGTTATATATTTGTTATATTATGTATACGCCCATCATACTTCCATCATTTTCTAGATTTGCTTTTCGGAAGCCAATGGACGCCCTTCAGATTGACGTTCTTTGTCCTCCCCCGTGCGTCTTATGGCCATATACCAATTTACCTTAGATGATGCCCGGTGTGCCTTTACAGATAACGATATCATCGGTCACAAGCGATCGACATTGCTCCTACAGTCCTACCGATTGAACCTCCAAAAATAACGTGTTATCTCGGTAAGAATCTATTAGATATACCTACTGACGATATAGTCAAACAGTTGGCATGGCATCTTTTAAAATACCTTTTCCAACTGAGGGAAAACAGGGCTCCAGCTCGAGAACCTGGCTTAACTTAGAAGAACGAACAAGTTGAAGTGCAATAGTAAAGCGAATTAATTCCCAGTAGTCATTGAATGTGATCTAGATGATGGTTTGTTTACAAATCAAAGAACAGTCTTCAAACGATCCAGAAATGTAATCTCCTAAAACCCTATATAAATACTACTGATCATCCCGAGTTCTCTTGTTCAGCACAAAATATAGTGTGTGTACCAAGACCGCAAGGCGCGCTTCATGTTTAATATCGGTGGGTTACATATTATTAATCGAAACGATGAGTCTTTCTACAAACTCACTTTAATTGAGAAAAACATGCGGGTATGAGAAACGTAATAACTGCAAGGTTTCTCCAACAAAGTAAGTGATCAAAAGCCAACTATGTTCAACGATGAAAAAAAGGACCTTATTCACGGTCACACATACGCACATGCTACATTGATCTAATACGGTACTGCGCAAGGGAAGAGGAAAAAAAAGAGCGAAATGTACAGTAAGAGCGGGCGAGAGGGAAACAAGAGGCATTCAGCCATCGACTAAATAATTCTGTAGCCTTTCATCTATAAAGAAATAGGAAAGCAATACATTTATTACGTGAAAGGAATCGAAAACGTGCATCGTTGGTCAGACGGTGAGTTTCATCCTCTGAGTCATCCCGAGCCATTCCCCGGACTCGTTGAGTAATCAATTCTATAGAGACGGTCAGTATCACAGTATGACTGAAAGGATGTTCAAATGTCACATGAGGATCGACTCATTTCCGCAAATATCCGAAACACATAGTGGCCAGTTTCAAATGTATCGCTGGTATTCCCCGAGTGAGCTACGCAGTTAAAGAGAACTTCATTATCGACCAGCTCTAACCTTTTCCTCGCCTATTTAATTGTAGTATATTGCTCTTTACGTAGGCGGATATATCTCTTTTTTATGTCGATGGTACGTAAAGCAATGAATGCCATAGGCCCTACATCCTTTAAGATTTTATTAATACATCCTTTTAGATTCCCATTCTTACGGGAAACAATACCTCTTTCTCTTATTACTTCTTTAATGAAGCGAAAGGGAAGAAAGGACACGTCTAACATTACTCATATAGCCTTCATCCAATAATGTTAATACAGTACACATTTCCTTGATGTAAGTAGGGCAGCAGAAGTTTTTTTTTCCACATATTCACAGAGAACAACTTCGTCAAACATACTTTGCTACTTCATTATAAACTCTTAATAAAAAGTCATGAAGTTGTCGTAGCTGTTTAAGATTTGCTCTTAATTAATATGAAAAAGAAACTCTCTTCCTTGTACAAGAGTAGAGGAGTTTTGAGAAAATTACATAATAATGCAGCATTTGGTTCAGTGAAATTGAAGTCAACATTTTAACAATCAATTATTTGTCAGGAAATATTATTATATACTTAATAAATTATTCAGATTGTTTTTGGAATTAAAGTATGACGAGATACCAAACAATAAAAATCAATATGAAATATATCCAGGAGCCATCCTAGATTCCACGTTTAAATTTAAATGAGAAACACATACTACTCTTCCCGAAGGTTCCCACGCTGCTCTATGCAATCGGCAAAACTCATCACTCTATACAACGCTATGTTGTAAGCGCAAATATAAACAAAACAATGGATAAGCCCAGATCCGTAACGCTGCTCCAAGCTAAAGGGAAAAACAATCACTCGTCCGGGCTCCGAACTGTTCAAACACGCCTACTGAAGGAAGAATGTATTTTCTCTCAATAATTCAGCCGGGCGAGTACATAGCGTCACGCAGAGAGTCCAGCGGGATCGTAGGTCTCACTACGCAGAAAAGATGGAGACAACCTTAATGGGAATACAACATGAAGAAGAGCTTATGTTTTCCATCAGAGTTAAATTGACACAGAAAAATGAGTTTCTTCCACTCGATTATATAAAGTTCATAATTCAAACCATTTCGCCCAAGCTCATATATTTCAAATGATAATCACCAACGGCCACGAAGGCAGTGCTCTTTAGAACGAACGGAATCTTGCATTGAGTGCACGAATGGAATCCTTCAGCATTGCTCAGTAATGCCTGAGGTCCACCAGCTGGTGCGCCCTCTCGATTTGTTCCCTCGATGGATTCCGTCGGAGCGTCCATCAACCCGGAAACTGAGTGGCTGGAGTTGCATCCAAGCCATTAGGATCGATTTGCAATACAATATGTGTATATATCAATATAAAGGGAAATATAAGCCAGATCCAGGCAACCAGCAGGTGCCTGTAATAACGACACAGGAAGAAATATGAAGCTATATTCTTGCAGCCTATGGATTTTCTCTCTCTAAAGAGTGAAAGAAGTATTTTTTGTTTTGTTTGCGATATTACGGCGCTTGTGCCTTGTGCACAACGGGGTGTTGCTCAAGTTTACCGCTGAGGTTCTAACTGAAGCCGCTCCTTCCACCACCCTGCAGGAGATTGCTGCGTACCGCGTCTCTACATAGTGCACGAGCAGCGCAACACACGTTCGGTATATATGCTTTACGCGTTGCTGTGAGCTCCACACTTGGGTTTGGGTGCCCTAACAGGTAACATCCTCTCTTTTCTCATCCGCCTCTGCGCCTGCGTTTCCCGTGCCCTTGGACAGTCGTCGGTTGGGCGCACTTTCCTCCGTCAATCGTCAATGAACCGTGTTGAATGGGAATCGAGTGGTTTGACTATGGGCAACGGGTCGCCGCTTGTTGATCCTTGATCCATCTGTTCGCCAACCCATAAAAAAGAATAGAACGGCATAAGTGACTTTGTGATAGAAAACACTCGTACCAGCGAGGAAAGCGGACATGTATTACACGAGACGTCGCCAACATCTCCAGGGTTCAGGCTGATTTCGGACTCGCACACTCGAGTGCACATCAGCAGACGCATCTAGTCCAGCTTTTCTCCAGACAACCAGCTCTTCATCATCCGTATTTTTTTCCTCCAACGAGACTGTTTTTTCAAGAATCATGGCAGAGCCCGGTGGTACCCGCCGAACCCTCTTCTTGGCAACGGGCGTGCTGCTCCTAATTTGCATCCGTCAAGGTAATTCAATCACTCTGCGTTGCTTATTCCAATGTAAGGAGGTTTAAGTATTCCATCCATCACGAACGTGTGACTGTCTTAAACATGTTGACTTTAGTAGCGCCTCTTTTTCTTTCCGGCGGTAGCACCTTTAGCCGACAGCCTTGCAATAGATTTATCATGTCGTCTCCTTCCGGCGTGTTACATGAAAAGTGTGGTACTGAGTACTGCAAATTTCTGCTGCTGCAGTTATCATTCCACGAGGGGGAAAAGGAATAAGAAGAAATGGTAGAATTTGATATTTTGTCGGATGACTTCTTATGACGCCGCCAGTCCTAAATATTTCAACGCGATTTTTTCGAGCAAGACCGCTTGCTAGATCCTCTATCAATTTTACTCAAAGCCCTCGGGTTGAACGTGAAAGGCCGTTTCGCTTCGCAAAATACGGAGATGACTTGATAAAATTTCAACCGCTCTCATCGATCCATCCTGTAGGAATTCGTTGAGAGGATCAACTAACTTTATATGTCCGGACGCAGCGGCAACGACCCCCAGGGCTGGGAAAGGTGCTCTGAATCCTATTCGACATCAAAAAGATTTCTACTTCTTCTAGTTTTTAGTTTGGAGTACCTACGAGTTCTGCAGTTGCTGGAGAAAACACGTCAGCTCACGTCGGGAAGACAAAAGCAAGTTTTTTCCTCATGGAACTTGCTATGGAAATCTCATACGGAACACGACGGAACAAACATGTATGTCTTACGTTGCGACCCGAGTCGCACGTCAGAAAAAAAGGGAGCGGAAAGGTCTTTGTTTATGAAAATACAGAACCTCACTGTTGAAATGGGGATGCTGCTGTCTTTTGGGAACTCGAGAGAAAAAGTCTCACGTTCGTCGACGAGCCGTCTGTTTAAAGTTTCAAAGGGCCGCGAGACGTGAAGGCCGCTCCTGATTGCAGAACCTAACATTCGATCGATTCTCTATACTTCTTCCCCGTTCCTCCAATCTTTTGTGCCCCAACCCCAAGGTGAAGTATAAGCAGTACACTTTCTTTCGGGTGACGGGGGAGTAGGGTCACGACGAGCGAATGCGCGACCCGCTAGAATTCGTGATCAGCCTTGTGGGGCCCAAGACACAAGGGAAGACTGAATAAGCTAGATAGCGCTAGTAATAAAAGTTGCTATTAAAGCAAGTTTTCCGTGTTTTGTATCCAAGAGAGATAGGAGTGAGACAAAAAAAAACGAGGATAGAGATTGCTCTTTGATGATGAAGATGATTGGATTGGCCGCCATGCAGTGTATGGTTCAAACGAGAGCGAGACGGAATTCTCAAGTGAACGGTGGAGCCCATCTTGGCATCACAATCTAATCATAGCCTTCAGAACGAGTGTCTAAAGATATGGAAGAAATAAGGGTGATCTAGTTAACCGTCAAGTGGTGGCAAAAGAAGCTGGAAAACAAACGGAATGAAGATGCAGTGAACCGAAAGGCCGTAGCAGTGGATGAGAGTGCCGCGCGTTCGTGCAAAGATCTGTCGGGCGGCTTTTTTGACGCAAATGAGAAAGAAGAAGCGTGGCAAAAGGGTCCAAAAACATGAGATTATTGTTTGTTATGTAAGATCTGTTGCATGCGTGTCACAAAAATGATCTTTACACAACACGTTTCTTCCATTTCCTGATTTGTACGCCTTGATGCTCCGTGAAGCTCAAATGCCTTGATGACTTTGAGCTCCACGCCCCTTAAGATTCCTCCTTTTCTCTCTCTCTCTTTACTGTGTGTGTATAACTCGTCAGTTGTACTACAAAGACACATATTAACGCCAAGGTTTAATGTAGCGGGACATTTATATCCCAGTAGGACAAGACTCGTCGTCATCCTATATTACAGTGTCATCTGCCTTCTTTTTATATTATCATTATATAAGGCTATAATATATATAGTATATCTTTCTATTCCAGTCCTGAAAGTCTAATCGATCCTTGTGTAGCGTGAGGAAGAGCTCTTTGATGCTAGTGTCAAGAATGTGAGGGAATATCTGTGTTATTTTTAATGACCAGGCAGAGGAGGAGGATCGAGAGGGAGGGAACATAAAAGCCATCGAGGTGAGGGTGGCATAATCGGTGCCAAGGAACGGCGGCGTCGATGTATGACCTCTTGGGATTGAAGGGAATCAAACATTCCGCAGAAAGAAATGGGAGCTCTTCAAAGCCCTTCTTTTCCAATCAAATTCCACTTGGAATCAAATTGAATTGTATTGGATTGAAAGGGGTAAAATCATCATCAGCAATGCTTCTATAAGCTTTTAGAGCTTCATCTAACAAGCTCTGAGCGAGTTTGTTATTCAAATGCCAACAGCAGTAGCATACATTCAAATTGTAGGATCAGCGACGTTCACACGAAACATTCAATATTTTCGTAGTCATTGAAGGTTTTCATGGAAATCTACCATCCCGCTCCGTCGCATCTCATCAATGTACAAGTTCAAATACAGGCACTTGCCAATAGAAATTTCTCCATTTTTTTATCTTCTTTAAATAATATGAGAGAATTGGGAAAAGAGCAAAAGACCTTGTGGGGACAAGTTTGGACCCAAAAAAAAGAGGGAGAGAGAGGAAAGATCAGAGAAGAATATCAAGTAGGTAAGTGTACTTTGTTATGCTGATGCTAGCAAAGTTTTTTCTCTATCTTTCTTTTTTATATTACGTCCTGCCCAGCAACGACAATGAGGGATAAAAAAGAATCAGTATTTGTTCAATGTTTTAAAACCAAAAACGGTTGAATGAATTTAGATCCTCTCAACTTTGAAATGTTCCTTCCTGGTTCTTTTTCTTTTTTTGTTTTAGCTATGAGACAGAAAGCAAATAAAATTGAGATAAAGGGCAGAGATCTAGAAATCTTTTTCGGCGCCCCTTGTTGATGGTTTCGGTCGATGTTTGTAGCTCCCACTCTCCATATAAACAGGCGGCATGAAATCGACAAACAGAAGAAAAAAAAACTATTCTTCTGGGAGAGAATCTTCTCTCCAGTTTTGTTTTTCTTTCGTGTATATTCAACTCTTATCGGCATTCGAGCGTGAGTTATACGCCTGTTTTTCATCCTTCCTCAGGTTTGAAACATACAATTTGGGTGTACAGGCCTAGAGGTAATGTATCACAATCATTGTTCTCCTTGTTTTCCATCTCCTGTTTTTATTGCGTGGATTATTGATCCAGAGGAGGCCGAAGAAAAAGAAGAAGTAAAGAGAACCTTTTATATATAGTGAACGCAACTGGGCAAAGAAGGCTGAAGCGACGGGGGAGCTATTGGTTATTTTATTGCCTTTCCGGACGATCATAGCTTTCTACTGATGCGCTCGTAGAAACGTCTTGACGACCCCGCAAAAAGTCCATAGAATTCGTCCATACGAAAGGGAGAGAGCGAGAGAGCTGGACTCTCTTTCCCTTTCATTACACCCAAGTGAGCAGGTATACCGTAGTAAAGATGTAATCAAACCGGACCCAAGAAAAAAACTTAACTAACAGGATATATACGCTCTTAAGATGGCTTCTAGCCTTTATTGTATTTTTGGGGAGAGAAGCCGAAGTAAACCTTATCTCAATAGATTGTTGGTACTTGCACCGTGTTCGATGAAATTGTCCGTACTCTATCCCTGGAGATTTATATAAAGAGAGAAAGAGAAGAAAACGATCTTTATTTTTAGCAATTCGCCGTCTTTATTTTTAATAAGACAGCAAACACGGGAATAGATTGATCTTAACATCTCAAGGTATAAATAATCAGAAAGAGCGCTCTACAGCCTTGAACAATGCGTGGCAATTCACCTTCTTCGATCCTATCTGATGCCCAGTGCATAAGGGATAAAGTGGAGATCGATTACTTCATACCCGTAATAAATCAATAAAAAGTGAAAGATAGACCAAACTCTAAACAAAGCCAGTCGTGAAAAGTCGGGATCTGGATACGGATATCGATATGAACATATCTATACTGTATAGTATACATGTCATTAACAATGCACCTCGATATTTCGTGAATAACGTAGCGGTAGCACGTAGTGCATACAAAAACCTCTCATGAAAACTGAAACCATTGTTTTAGTGCTGAGTCAAACTCATAGTTGGCGATCCCTCCATCAAATACGAATAACTTTTTTATTTATTATTTTGAAAGGAAACGAAAAAAGAAGCGAGATTCCTGTTTCACATGCGAATAAAACAAGGAGTGGCATAAATCTGCCAGAGATCACTTTTCTCGATAGACGAGAGAAGTGGAGTACGGTGGAGGCTATTCAAGCGCGAGCCCTCCAGAAGATTGGCGCTCAGGATGCAAAATATGAGTATAAGGATAAAGAGAGGACCACATCGGTGCCCCCCCCCCTTCTTATACGTTCAGGATCGATTCCATTCGGTTGGAAAAGAGTATTACGGGGCACACGCCAGATCGGAAAGGTGATCTTCGCAGCAGAGCCGAAACGACCCTTCTACTCTTGATAGAAAAGATAACAAATGATGACTGCACATAGGGCTTGTAATCGCGTCTAGAGGGAGAAGGGTCCTACTGCAAAAAGTCGCACAGTCTTGTCACATCGTATATGTGCCCGAGAGGAAGGAAACACAAGAATAGCACAGGGGAGAACGTATTATTGTACACAAGAATATCATGTTTCCCACTAGCTTGCGATGAGCCACTGTCCCTCCTCTTTTTTCTTTCCTTACGTGAGTGTATAGAAACTTTTTTGTGGGATTTCCACTGTCTTTTGGTTGTTTATCCTCTCACACAGCTCCAAGGAAAGGGAAAGAAATTGTCAAACAGCGTCAAAGCTTGACGTCATTTGTAAAACCTAAACGGGGAGGAGCAAAGATTTCCGTAGGAACCTCCCTAGCAAACTTCAAAAAGTGTGTACGTTTGTTATTGAGAAAGCTTTCCTTCTGACTGCTACTAGCATCTAATCCGACTGCTATTCACATCTTCTGCTCCACTTACATGAAGCCATTTTCTTTCTTCCACTCACCCTACTCAGTGATGTCAAAGCGAAACGTGTGCACTACTTGTATAATACTGAGCTCCTCTCTTTTGACGACTTGAGGGCTTTCCGGAGTTTGCGTGTCTTCTTATTTCGCGCTTATACTCTCTCATAGGATTTGAGATTTGCATCAGGCGTTGCAAACTTTGGCGTTCTGTTCCGAGCAGAAACAAATTATAACTAATGCTGCTTAACTAACTTGATCGTGGAAACTGGACCATCGCTTTATAAATCAGAGAGTCGAGCAAATAGCGAGCAGGGCTGATATTGCTGCTGTTGCTGCGTCAAGCGAAAATGGAGCCATTACGTGGGATAGAGCGCAGCATGCACGACCATGCCCAGCAAATCCAATCATCGATTCACGGCCATATCTCTCTCTCCCATCTTTTTCTTCCTTCTCGCTCCTGAATCGACGGGAGAAAGAAAAATTATTTTCGTTCCCTCCTCTTTTATTCCATTGTGTGCTTCAGCAAGCCGGCCAGTCGTGAAATGACTCTCCTGAGACGAAAAGAAGTTGTAGATACGAGCGTCTTAATGGTTAGGCCTTCTATTTACAATTCTTTTCCTATTTCCATCCATCTTTTTACTTCTTTCTGGTTGAGTTGGTGGTTGCGAGAGATGTCCATCCCTTTTTTGTTGCCACGTAATGATCGGCCACAGCCTCCCGGCCTCATTTTCGTTCCATTTGAGTTATGACAGATCAAGAGATCCCCCTAGCGGGCGTCATCATCTGCAACGATCGAGCTGTCCTCTCGAAGCAACAGAGTAGGAAGAAAAGCCCTACAACCGAATGTCTAGTAAGGATCGTATCGTGAAGCCCTAATATCTAGTTGGAAGGCCATGAGATACGACCTAAAACCTTCTTACAAAACTCGCTAAGCTTGGGCTCTTCCATTCCTATTTCTGAGTTATTAGAGAGAAAGAAATTGCGGCATGCTGCATGCATGTCGTTTTTCACTATAAAGTAGGCGGGAATTATAGCAGTAGCGCAAAAAGTTTCTTAGTGCTCATTCCGACAGCTAGGAAGTTTAGAAATAAAGTAAGTAGCCATCAACTTGACTAGGAGGAACGTAAGGGATCCTCCCCCAACGGCGAAATGATCTCATGGCACGCTCGCTTTCTTTCTTGCAGAAGTAGATCTCATAACGAGCATATAAATCGGCACGGCTATCCACCCCAAAAACAGTCCGGAAGTTGATCCTGCTGCTCTGTATGGACTCTGATAGCTCTCTTCACTCATCGAGTAACGAGAATGGCCCAAAGGGAGATGAAGGAACTAAAAATAAAAATTTAGCATGACGTAGTAGAGTTTCTAGGAGCACAGCGAATTAGGCGCGCTAATGAGTTAGAGAGCGAGGGGAGGACGGAGCGCTCCACAAAAGCGAATCCAGCATGATTAGGTATAATATATACATACTAGATAGGATCATGAGAGACCTATACAGGAGAGTGGATTCCACTATTATAGTAGTTCAACGTAGGATCAGGGTATGCATTTCTAATTAAGGCCATCTGAGTTTCTTAGAGACCATTTTAGCATCAAGATTAAAATACACAGAAATGCATCAACAGGTGCTCGATTTTACACCGGGTTACAGAACTAAAATAGAGACTATATGGTTCGTATTTCCATACAAGTTACTACTGCAATACTTTGTCGCAATATTGAAAACTAGGAATCAGTGAAAAGTCCCCTCAAATCGAGTGAAGAATAGGTCAGTCCGATTCACTTTACCAACTCTGGAAAAAGAAGAGGGCAGAGACGTTTATGTAATGTAATGAAACTCGTGCTCGTCCCTCGGGCAGCCTTAGAGGGGAAAGGAGGAAGAAGACGACCAAAAAAACCAGAATATAGTTGCTATTCTTGTCAAAGAATCAACCATCCTGTAGCCCAGTAGAAAGAAATGGATGGTTGGACTGACTCTTTGTAGAGGGACCATCGCACATTGATATTTAAGTCCTTTTCAACAAATTCTCCTGCGGGAATACTCTCTCGATATTGGAAAATCCATGTACGCATCGAGATCGTAAAGACGACTGTCAAAGCATTGCCATGGTGGAATTAGAAATGAGGAAAATAGAGAGCTTCTTCGATTATCCTTAATGAACTGCCGATCTAATACCACGGAAACGAGCAGCATAGAAACGCGGCACTCGTGGATATTTATCCAGTACATCGTTGGCGCTCCCGCGATTCTTTTAGGCAGAGCTCGTGGATTATGGAAGCCTTCAAGAGAGAACGGTGGAGCTCCTGAGTGAGAATCGGGGCTAAGATGAGAGGAGCCTGATGACAAATAATCAGCTTATCGAGTGCAAACAGCACTTTATTGCAGTAGAAGCTCTCGACAGCATGAAACGGCCCATCTCTTAACACTTTACGCACACAAACACTAGCAGTAAATGGCGGAAATTCCTGAGCTTCTGCATAATGAGGATCACTAGAAAGTACTCAAGAGTGATTTTAAAAACTGGATTATTTATTTAAAAACCTACAAGTATGAAAATGACCTTCTGTTACTTTTATAATGTGCTTTAAAAAGAAACTTTATGACCCGTATATATTATTTATTATACGGTAGTTTTATACAAGCTCTTGCCCTGCTGCAGTAATCGGATTGAGAGGTTGTCTTGCCTGCTGCACAGCTTTCTCATACAACTATATATGGAAAGAAAGAGTTTTGGTTTTCTTCATCACTTCTTTCAAGTCTAATTGGATAAGGCTGTGTGTGTGAGATACACCGATACACGTGCAGTGTCCTGGAAACGCATCCTTCCTAATTTGAGTGGAGGCGGTATACGAGTCAACTTTGTTTTCCCGAACACTCGAGTAGTGATGAGACAAATAGGCGAACTTGGCTGCAAAAAATATATATATTGAAAAAAAGTTTCATCAATATCGACCAAACTTGCCCCTGTTTTAATGCTCTCATAACACGGTTTAACAACTAACTTCGACGAGGTATATATTTCGAATAAAGGCGGGAAACCTTGCTAAATACACTACCATGGCAAATGAAATTAATTCAACAACCCAACAGACCGCACTCTTGTTTGTTGAAGGAGCGTGAGTGAAGCACGGGACCGTGGGATCTCCAGCCTTAGCTATCTCTATAAACACACACAGAGTAGTCAGGTGTTTTGATGCGCTCAAGAGGAAAAAGAAAAAAGGGGAAAGCGAGAGCAGATAGAGACAGGGAGTCGTCTTCAGGATCGATGCGGGAGCGCTCTAACGTTGGCGTTGACGGACGAGGTCTTATCTTTTTGACAGGTTCTAAGGACAAGGTATATATTTACATTGGAGAGGCGCCTTGACGCCATTTTATTTAGTGCCTCGAGAGGCCATCATTATATACAGTGTGGACCGTCCCACACGTATTTGCAAACTTGTCAAATTCCGTTTAACTATTCAAATGGATCATATCATTATATATTTATGCTGTCTTCATTATACATGACAGGCTGGTGCAATGAAATGAATGATGCAGTCGTTGTTGCGGAGGCGTCGAACTGGGATGTTCCAGTGGAAGGTCATCAACCAACCTCTTCGATCCCTGTTGCTGATTCCGATTTCGAGATGACGCCTACCGAAGTCCGAGTAGCCGCCGGAACCAGCGCTTACCTGAGCTGCAAGCCTCGGAGTCTGCGCAACAAAACGGTAATAGGCCGATTCTAAAGAAATACATGTATCAGCAGATTATATCTCTCTCATTAGTGAGCGTGCGAGAGACCCTTATCTCTACGAAAACGCCATGAAAGGGGTCGTATAATGTCGTTCGTGTTAGAGAATCTTTCCCTCTTTTCCCCCCGTTAAAATACGAAACAACAACGATAACACAATTTGATGATCCACTATAAACATGATCGAACAATAATGGGCATTCAGAGTCAGCCAGAATGGCTCCCATATTGGCTGTTTCTGCTTATCATTTATGGGATACAGTAGTGCTTTATTGGCAGAGTAGCGTCAAGTTCGTTTTACTATGCATGCCGAGTATTTTCTCGCACATGTACTCTGCTTATCGATTAGTGTAGGGCCTTCCCTTTTTTTTTTTGCCTCATTTCCTTTTCATGAGCTTAAAAAAAAATTAATGGAGGCATCCTGTCCTCCTCCTCGGGGGTCCCGACCTAATTCAAATTACACAGTGGTCTGTGCAGGTATCCTGGGTCCGCCATCGGGATGTTCACATCCTTACCGTCGGTCGATACACTTACACCAAGGACGGCCGCTTTACGGTTTATCACCAGCGGCACACTGGCGAGTGGACCCTTCAACTTCGCTCCGCCCAGCCAAAGGATTCAGGACTGTACGAATGCCAGATTGGGACTCAACCCACTAGGAGCTACTTCGTCAACCTTCAAGTAGTTGGTGAGTGAATTCCGTTTGATTGAATCGTTATAGAATGCCTCCCAGTATAGTAGTGATGGTCACAATGTTAACAACTATACCGTGGGGCAAGAAACGTACACAATACCCTTTTTGTTATTCAGCTCCCAAGAAAGAATAAAAATTGGGTCGACCTTTTACTCCGACCAATTCTGTACGGCAATACACTTTTTCTTTATATAATAAGAGTGAAGAACAGCAAACTTTCCGCTTGATCTCTCCGCAAGCAGGGCTTAAATGTTTCCCGTCTGAACTATACGTGAAAAAAAGGAGTGGAAAGAAAGTTGGCCCACGAGACTTTTTTTGTGTGTGTGTTGCCCACAGTGAGGTATTATGGAAAAAAGGCGGGGGAGCGAGGACAAAACTCGCACAGTATGAAATCCTCCTTTTGTGAGGATTATTTTGATGTACAGCACACCCATACATAAAATTTTCGCGGCTCGCTGGACTCGTGTCCACTCAAGCCGCCATTTTTGCTCCCCAGTTCTTTTCTTCTTTACTTTTTTCTGTTGGACGTTGAACGATTGTGTATAGAAAAAAAGAGAGGGGTGCTGTGGAGGAGAAGGATTCATCAAGGAGATAAATGCGCCCTCAACCTCCTTTTTCGTTTCCTGCTGCTCAGCACGCGGCAACACAGCAGTACACCATATACATACAAATTCCTTCTCGGGAAAGGAGGACGAATGAAGGCCTCGTCTGATCTCCTCTTCATCGGTTGCTCTGCCAAAAGCCTTTTCATCAAGACCAGTTTCTATAAGCCCGTGACGACTTGCAGAAACGTTCCCCTCTCGCCTCTGCTGCTCATCCGGAGTGTCCAGAAAGATAGGAATCCCTCTTCATCCTCTCTTCTTTTTTCTATCTCTCATTCCGGGCGAGCGCTGAATGGACAACGAGGAAAGTCGACAGGCATATCGTCTGTTACGCAGCATTGGGATTCCGTTCCCTCTCTTTCACTCTCTCTCGCCACAACAAACAGGAGGGGAGAGATGGTAGACTTGCGGGCACGCGGATTAGACGGAAATGAAGGCACGCGTCACAGACGACGGAGTGCATACACGGATGTATCGATCCTTCACCTCCAGCGACTCAACTAGGGTATGCCCCCGTGAACAACATCGATTCCGTAGGGTCTCCACTCTATCAGACAAAAGAAGATCGGAGCGGTAAGGTGATGTGTGTGTGTATGTTCCTAGCCGTATAAGATCGATCTTTCTAGGATCGACCGTTCAAATTTGTTGCTCCTGCCAGTATGCGTTCTTGATGTAACTCGGAAATTCAATTAGCCGCTACTGTACGCATCATCAGTCTCGATTATACGTCATCCGTCAAAGGCTATCAGATGCAGCAAGAACGGCAACACAAATACCAAGAGCCGGTGGAATAACAGCGGGGCGGAAAAAAGAAAACGGAAGTACTATATTAATCAAACCCATGGAACATATCTAGAGAAGGACTATTACGGAGCGTTCCGGAAGATGGGCTCTAGCTTGATTGAAAGTGCGCCTCCTGCCATCGATCCTATATACCGTACTGACTCTGTACATCATATCGAGAAGGACAAAAAAATATATATATTTAGACCGCCTTCGAAGGGGGAAGAAGAGAAAATCATAAAAGTCTACATCGATTTGCTTGTCAATGTTTTCTTCACCATCGTTTATATCTGGTAAGAATAGATGGATGGATGGGTTTCCCTTCTTCTTTGCTCTCTTTTTTTTTATACATACACACCCGGACGCCGAGAGCAGTCACTTCCGTCTATAGTGGCGCTCTACTTCATCGTCAATCCGGTGGAAAAAAGTAGGAGCCCCTCTTCGTATAGGCCGAAAAAGAGATTACTTATTGTTTTCCGGACAGATTGATGATGATGGGCAGCCCTCTCACAGGACGAAAAGAAGGATTGTAAGGGTAGAAGTTGTGTTTACACACTTGCAATAAGTAACGGTTGGGGGAGAAAATAAGTAAAAATAAATCTTGAACCACCTCTAACTCGAAGAGAGCCGATCGTAATCGATTTCTGCATGACCAACAAATAGTGTGATCGTGTCGTCATCACATCTTGCACCATTCGTCTTGAAAGTTTAGGCGGGCGAATATAAACACGACTCGTGCCCTCTAAATAGCACTTCCTGCGAAAACAGATAAAACCAGTAAACCACGCTTGTTCATTTAAATAATTATGGTACTACATTTCCACATACTTTGATCAGAGTGATATAAATCAAGATTATTTCTCCCACGCTCAAAGGGAAGATTGATCGAGTTAAAAGCCACCATAGACGGCCCAATAGAATGACATTATAGCTTCTTCCCCCGATCTCTCTCTCTCTTTTTGTGTGCCTTTCAACGCCTGTTATCGAATAAACGTCTAAGAAAGGGTTGACGTTTTCAGGAAGAAGGTTGAACGGGACCTGGGCTCCATCCGAGTTATTTTGATGGATGTGGACTTTTATGATTACCATAGCTTGTTGTCTCCCCTCTCATGTTTTTCCAAGCTGCTAAATTATTCCACCAGAAGAGATGTTTGAAGAGAACATCAAACTTTAATTCCTATTTCTGTGTTGGTTATTTTTTTTTTATCCCCTCTTCTAGTTTATAATGAACTCTTATAGTCTAACAGTCTTAACTTGTTTGATTGTGTTTGTATGCACAGAACCGAGCACTTCGATCTACGGAGGACCTGACATCCACGTCCACGAAGGGAGCCCCGTAAACCTCTCTTGTCTCGTATCGCAATCAGTCGGACAGCCAGAGTTCTTCTTCTGGTACCACAACGGACAGGCACGTATATATATTCATTTCGTCCCTTGTCCGGGAGCTCCTAAAAACTTTTAACTTGGACAAGTTAACTAGCATCAAAGCAATTAACAGAAAGGGGAGGAAGACAGTTTCATATCACGCTTTCATGGAAACTTGGTAAATGTCCCTGGGGCCTGCGTCCTCTAAAGGGCTCTACTTTACTTGTCAGCACATCAGGATGACGGTCTCTGCTGGACCACTTCTATTAAATGTCACTCAAACGGCTTTCTCTATCCAGCTCTCCTGGAAATGGTACACATAATTGCATAATTGGGCTCCAGGGTCTCGCTATTTGCTGTCAAGGAGAGAATGAATTCATGCGTCAAGGGAATGAGATTTTTGTCTGAGTTAGTAGCTAGTCGTGACGAACCATTTTTAGCCCTAGAACCTGATGATGAAGTTTAATTATTCTTGATCTTGAAAAATTAATGACGCGGCCACTCCTGCCAGTATTGAGGAGGATTGGCTCCACAAATAATAGTAATTAACTGGAATTAATTTATTCCCGCTATCAAGCTGGAGCATATGGGCTTAATTATACCCAAGGTCGAGAACTGAAGTGAGAGACAACTTGAGGGAGAGCCAAGGTAGAAAATGCCTCATATAGCTCTCTAATACTTTGGCTCTAAAAAACGGCAAAGAAAAAATTGCTTTGTGTCTAGATACAATCAAGCCAATAGAGATGAAAAGGGTGTGCCGGCAGATTTCTTTTTCCGCTTCTTTCTTGGAACCGTTTCATCTTGGCTCGAATTGGTCCAATCAAAAAGAGGAGCCTGATGCCGTTGATGAGAGGGCAGAGACGGGTCGTTAAAAAGAATACGAAACAAAGAGTACCGTATCATCCGAGATAACGGAATAACTCTTTCCTTAATTAGAGTGTATAAGAATCATATATAAACCCTCGATTCCTTACAGGTGGTGGAATTTGGAGGGGACCGAACTGAGAAGCGTGAATATTTTGCAGACACAGATGTTACCGTCAGCTCGCTTTTGATTAAAGCAGCGCACGTCAGCGATTCAGGTGAAAAATCTTCCTCAGAAACCTGTTAATGTACTTTCCCAAGTTTAGGCTAAAGAGGAAGCTTCTAACTTTTTGGTTTTGTTTACTTCTTCTAATGCAGGCAATTACACATGCCAACCGGCTCACTGTCCTCCGGTTTCCGCCAAAGTTTACATCCTGAAAGGCAAGTTGACTAGTGTTAACAAACTTCAGGATAGTTAAAGGTCATTATTGTCACGATATCCGAGGTCGTAGTCCAGGAAACAAGAATCATCATTTATATTTATACTTGCAATCCGCGTACCGTGTAACACTTGTAACACGCACAAATGGTTTTCTAAACCTGAAAATGATTAAATATGGAAAATGGTTTTAAACCTGTTCAATATTTCACTCTTATCGATCAATCGATCGTCGAGTATCAAAAGATATGCAACTAAATCTGGGGTTTAAATAATAGTAGAATAGCACCGATTATGATTCGGTTACTACCTAACAAAAACTTGTAATTTTAGTATGTTTACCTTTTTGTATATTATTATTATTATTAAAGGGATCATTATTAAATCTCTAATGATCGTCTTTTTCCCTTATTTGTCTGACTGGTGTACACTTACAGGTGAGCAGCCAGCCGCCATGCAGAGGAGCGACAGCGCATTGATGATGAACACTGCTGGTCACTGGTGGAGGCTCCTCCTGGTGGGAGCCGCTTCGTGTTATTCGTCGTATTCTGTTATTGGCACGTTCAATCTACCACTCTCTGTATCTCTATTCGTTTTCTTGTCTGCTGTACCCATTATTGTTTAAATTTAAAAGAAAAATTCATACTACTGATTATATAATACAAAAAAGATGTCGATTCCCTATATTGTTCTATTTCCTGGAGCTTTTATTTTGTGTCAACAGCATAAATTGTTGGGGGGTTTTTGTGCGTGAGAGAATCTTCATAGAATTTTTTTTTTATGTGCATGCAGGGAGAAAAATGCGTTCAACACGGCGGGAGCTTAGAGCCGACCGTTTCGAACGCTTTAGAGGGCGAGGCACATTATCCGATTTAAAAGGAATCGTATATCGACAATGCTCTTCACGGATGGGATAAACTGGACGGACCGAAAGGGAGGAAGAGAGAGAGAGAGATTTTTTGCACTGCGTGCGTCCATCGTGTTTACGGCGCCCTGTTTTTCTTTCCTCTCTGTTAAATGCGTAAAGAGGATCTCCCGCGCGTGTTGGCCATATCATACAGAGTGAGAAAGAGAGATAGAGAAAGGGAACTGGACCAGCTGTTGTCCGTTTAGAGGCGTCCATTTCCACGAACCATTATGGCAATTCAGAAAGTTTTCAAACAAACCCTCCGGGTCGATGTTGCAACTTCACAACAACACAATAATAACTAGAGCTGGAATCAAAGTTGCGCCAGCATCAACAATAATAACATCCATCCAGGCGACTTGTTTTTACACATGGCCGGATCTGGGCTGTCATATTTCGAGCGGAAAGATGGTCACCATGGAAAGTTTTCTTCTTTTTTTTCTTAAGTTTCGCTCGTCAGATGGGAAGTAATACTGCAGCAGCCTCCAACATCAATTTGCACTCAAAGGTTTTAAACTTGACGTATACGTGAGCCATCTTAATCGACTTAGCTTGTGTGAGACTCGACGAAGCCTTCAGTATTCCTTTAAGGAGAGAAAATCTAGCCATCCGATTCACTTTATAAACATATATAGAAGAAAAAGGATGTACAGAGCCAATTCCGTTAAGACTTAAAAGTGTAGAACGGGTCATATATAAATGAGAAGGGGTTGCTGATTGCCAGTAGTAGAAGACGTGACTCCTGACTGTCTTGTTCAATATATAATATTTTTTTCCTCTCTCTCTCTCATGGGCCTTCTTGTGGTTGTGTTAGAGATGCGTGAACGTGGCAGACATCCTCAAACAACACGACTCCCAGGGTAAATGAAATGAAAAGAGAACAGCACACCCGGACAGTACCGTTTTTGGCGCCATTGGCCTCGTATAGTTTCCGCAAATGCATCATGCTTCCGCGTCCGTCGGATAGCTGACTGCTGGAGGCCTTCCGAGCGTTGAAGATGGCCGCCCTCTGGCGCTTCATTATATCATGATAATGAATCCCTTGGTGCACCAGCGTCATTGATGATGGGCGAGAAATGTATTATTATAACACACATTATTTATGGAAGAAGGACGCATTCGGTTCGCCATCAGTAATGTCTTTCGGATGTAAGTTACAACTTACAAGGATCACGAAGGATTTCATACCTATATATATATACACTGTAGACGTTCTCTGTAGTAGGCAGTAGCACCTTTGCATGATGCAGCTCCATTTCCTTTCTTTAAGGTACGAAAAATGGGCAAAAAACGCACGATTGCGTGTAGTACAAGAAAAGGGCCTTGGCCCCGAACCGCCACCACCGGTCGATAAAAGCATTGTCGTGAATCCACCAATAAGGAATGAAATGAAAAGTGGATGTCAGTTGGTTATCTGGACGAATGGGTGACGTGGGGCAGAGAACCAGTTAAAGAAAAGAAAAAAAACTGCTTGTCCCTATAGATCACGCACCCTTGCTCTTCCGGTGCCCTCTTTTCATGGTATAACCCATATGGAGCGCTTACGTGAAATTGGCACACTCTTTCGTCATGAATATGAGAGAACTAGATAATCCATTAAAGATGTAGAATGTGTCGCCTCACTAGATTTGGAATGCACGGTATTTACACACGAAAACACACAAGTGCTGATGCCCATACTCCTGACCGGCATCCAGAACGGTTGATAACATTCCAACCAGTGCTCGCGCTGTATGCATGTTCTTTCTTGTAAAAACTGCAAAGATACAAGTATACTGCGGTTGTCCACTATATCGACTAAGTGCGCTGGATGTCCCCGAGCCTTGGTGGCAACTGCTTCACGATGTTCTCGTACAAGTCGCACATCGTCTCTCAGGAAGAAAAAGCAAGGACAAAAAAGGAAACTTTTAAAATGCAACTTTTTTTTCCTTCTTCTTTCCTTTAAGAAATGGAAAAGATCGATACAAGGACGTGCATAAGACGTCAAGACGAATCCATCTCCATTAAATCTGTCTGCAAGGAAGAGAATGCATCTCTGCTCCAAGGGAAAATGGAAGCAAAAGAAGAAAATTTAGAGCCGATGGGCTGGAATCCTGCCCGCCACTTTAAATCGCAGCGGCAGAAGACGATTCACTCTTTTTTATTTATTAAAACATTCTTGAAGTGAATTTTGTCTAGATTGCTTCTTTGGCGAGAATAAATAGAGTTCTATATTTGGCATTGAGTTAACTAGGTTTTCAATTGCTTCTACGACAAGACTCTCATCATAGTTCAATAGGAAGCTTGATGAGCTTTTCGTCCTTCAACTGATGTACACCGTCTGTTGCACACCATCAGAATGGCGAAGAAAAACTTGCCGCCCCCACCGTTGAATCATTTATGGGACAGATCTCTCGTCTATTTTTGCTTCACTTGAGTCTTGACTTGCCTCATCATCATCCCTTCTTTCCTGCATTCCATGGCCGTTTAGATGGAGGGGGGGCGTATCTTTTAAGATGCAGCGTCCATTTTCGGCATCCTTCTTTTGATATCGTGCTCGCCAAATCCTTGTCGTCAGTACACAGAAAGAGGTTGAATGAGCCGACGACGGTATCAACAGTTCAATCGATCGATATGAAGCAGCTGAGATATACCGTCAACATGACTTCAAAGAAGAAAAAAGTGAGATCCTCAAGTGTAGTACTCTAAATTCGATTTGATCCTGTCAAAACTTAGAGCTTTGCTTTACCAAAAGACGAGATCTTTACTACTTTTTTTCTATCTTACAAACAAGTTTCAGAGGTATCTTTTATTTTACAAGGATCGTCTGTTGATGGGATTATGTAGCTTCCTCATAAAACACAACAGCAAAACGCGATAAAAAGCGTAGTAAAGGGGATCTTAACTCGGCGCCATCAAATAACTTCCTCTTCGCACTGTCGGCTACTTCTGCTGCTGCTTGGCTCTTGTGCAAACCAAAAATGAGTTTTTCTTTGGATACAGCTCGGATTAACGAAGGGGAAACACGAGAATGGAGGAAATGAGTATTTCTGGGTTCTTGATGCATATATCAGCACCGCGTAGAGTGACATTATTTTCAGGGTAATCAATGGCCCAGCAAATGGAACGCTGGATCGATTTGCCCTTCCTACGCTAATAATTACCATTTTCAATGAACTCAACACGCAATGAGATGTCGTGGGCTACCTGTACTCTTGATGAGGGTCTCCACTTACTTACTAGAGAGTAGTAACGAGCATGCCACTCTCAGGTAGAGCAGCCGAGTCGGAATCAGTCAGGCGAGTAGAAGACCCCCGTGCGGAACGCCCACGGAAACTGAAGTTGACGTCAATTACTACTGAATCAGGTATTATGGTCAATGGCTTCTCTTTTCTTTTTTTCTTTTTTTTTCCCTTTTTTATCTGGTTACACAATTTTAAAAGAAGTTAATAGGGTTCTAGTAATCGCCAATTTGCTGGACTTGAACACCCCTTACGGTTTCTACAAGAGATTGCGTGCACTATAAAGGCTTCTGAAAAACATTTTCAAGTACCGTACCTAATGAGAAAATGTTTATCTGATCGTTACTCAGCACTAATCAACATCTTCTTTCCCCCCTTTTTTCTCTCTTATTTCTCTTCCATCTCGTCAGATGTCAAGCCCGGGCCCGGGGATCGATAATCTTCTGCGTTGGCGGATGCTGCCATAGCATACCTCGTCCCACTAGACCTTTAAAGGGCTACTTCGTGATTTATTATGCATTTCTTGCCAAAGGGGAGAAAGCTCCTATAATGATTAGATCCCTCCCTTCCTTTCAGCAAACACACGTGACGCAGTTCTCCGCTGCTAATCAAGTCCCCACCGCAAATATAGTCACCGCAGCCACCTCTTTGTTTACGTCTTATTTGTCACTATAGAGCACTAAATCCTTTCTTTCTGCTGAGAGAAGCTCAGGATACATATAATCTCGTAACGAAAATTGCATTTTATATATTTTTGAAAAGAATTTGATACTTGGGTCGAGGATGATGAACGATGCATCAAGTCCCGCTTTGTTAATAAGAGAAGCTGTATAGGCTTCGGATGGGAGCACAAAAATGGATCCATATAGGGGTACAGCAGCAGCTTCGTGGTTTTAATCCTCTCCGTTGCTTTTCACTAGTTTCTTGGACCTCTATTTTCAACAGTGTGGCGGTGGGCGCAATCTCCTCTGCCCTATTCCTTCGGTTAAAGCTATAAATTAAGGGACAGTAAAAAGTGTCTTGCCTTACCCCTTTTCTTATACTTTCTGGGCCCGTTCATCCCATGATAAATCATGTAGCGAAATTGCGAAACCAAAATGGCAAGAAGTTCGTCGTAAAGTTCAATGAGGCGATGTCACAAACGACGACGAGGAATCAAAATTGGATATGAGGTTACGTGGATAAATTTATATTATGCGGATCGTCTTCTCAACTGTATATACGACGAGATAATAAGAATTGTTCCGCTGTTATCAAGTTGACAACACAATGGAAGATTGAACAATGTAAGATTCAGCGCTGAGCCCCAAGTTAAACCATATAAATTTTTTATGCATTCGTGAAAGTAGCAGCAAGGAAGAATCTCGTTGCCTTGCTCATCTTTGTATACCTAATCCCATTGTAAATAATTCTTATAATGTTCTATGGATGGGCTTATTAATGTTTAAAAGTCTGAGAGAGAAGAAATTAAAGTTTTCCGTGAGAGCCTTTTATTAATGGGAGGTCATTAATTTTCGGACGTAGAAAGTTTCATTTTTCGAGGAAAGGCAAAAGAAAAAAAAACTTTCGACGGGTACAAGCTGGAGTCGATTTATTTGCGCCGGGATTAGTTATCCGCAAATATCGATCGTTTCTTGGAGAGCTGAAACGTGGCTAAATTTAATCAAGTCACTTTAGCCAGTTCGTATTCGTATCCATTTACCATTGCAATAAAATAGGATAAAGTATGAAAGAGGGCAACAGTGTCAAAATCCTTTTAGAGGACCATTTCATTTCTGATACGATTTCGGGAGTTGGAATACCCTTTTTAAATGCTGATAGACAACTACATCAACAAACTACATCATTAACTTTAGGGAGTGGTGCTCACGTTAATTGGTTCGTTTAGTATAATGCTAGCAAGTTATTGTGAGAATTGTTTTTCAAGAAACAAATACAATTTCACAGTCTAATTCTTTCTATAAGAGTGCGTGTGCAGCACATTTCCATTAGCTTGTAGAAGGAGAAAAAAGTAAATATGTATATGCTGATATTGATCTTCCTCTTTTCGCAAGGAAGTATAAAAAAGGGGGAGAAAAGACATGGAAGAAGAGCAAGACATGCATATTGCCTCCCGTGGCTCTTTGCTTGTTATACTCGCGTTATTATTAGGTATACATATTTTTGCTTTCCGTTCCAAAAGGAGCCACAGGGAGTCGCGCTCCATAGCAACCGAATAAAGAAGAAATGATGAGGGGATATTTTCAATATTTTTTTCTTCTTCTTCTTTTTCGAGGCTTGATGATTCCACATCACGACATCCTTCGATGAACTCACTATCGTGCTCACCCCCGCGTTTATACGAAATCTAACGTTCACCATCGAATTGCTCCCGAGCTATCACAACACTGAATCCAGCGTAAGAAAGCCCATCCATTCGGACACCCCATCTGGATGAGCCATCAGCGACAAAGACTTTCCCGACCACCACCTGATGGCGGCTCTATTCGAAGCCGATCTTCCTGGAAAAAAAGTTGCAAAGAATGAGAAGTAAATCATGTTTTCTCCTCTAGTACCCGCCTGCTGATATTGAAAGGCGTAGCCAAGGGTGATGAGAGGGAGTCCCGATATAATCATCAGCTCCCTTCTATCATCAACCAGATTTGCTTTTTTTTTTCTCCCGACTCTTTTGTGCAGAGAGAGGGGATTGAGGGGAAAAGGAGCAATTTCTGCAGGACTCATTTGGTAGAGAGGCACCCCCGCTGAAGAATGACAACAGCAGACACACAAAAAAGTAAAGCTGCTGACGCCATCATCCTTTTCGGACGAATTGTGACAAAGTCCCATTCCTATATATCTAAAGGGGGAAAAATATGGGGCAGCTCATCAAATTATACAATGTAAGTAGCCTTATTCGTCGTTTATCATATCTATCTATACATTTTTTTTCTCCGTCTTCTCCATGAGCCGCCTTTCTATGTATCGATTTAACAGTTCGAATGGGTCGATGAAAAAGAGATTGTCTGTATCCACCCCTTAAGCTGGACATTATGTACGACACTATGTATATACTATATACTCGTTCGTCGTAACTAGTACTGATTTCCCTACACGAAAGGATTGGGTGGCTCTCTCTCTCTCTCTTTTCTACGACTTAACAGTAATAGTTTGAAATAGTGTAGGGGTGTGCACTGCTGCACGGCTACATAAACGCGTTAGGTAACCAAACAGGTTTCCGGTTTCGTTATTCTCGAATTCGACTCCAACATGCGATGAAAAACTCAATAAACCAATTCTGCCTACCATTGAAATCGACAGTTAAAAAGAGCATGATTTATGTATACCGTTTCGCTGCTGCGCAAAAGCTAGTAATAACAGAGCGGAGGGAAAGTGGATTCCTATTTTGATTAAATAAAAAAGATGGGTACGGTAGGAATCCAAGACTTAAATAAAGGAACGAAGGAGAAGAGAGGGGTCGATGTTTTCCGCATACAGATTCTATTTTTTTGTACTCTGGCAAAATTTGAATGTTATTCAGGGCCTTCGATTTGGCGCATACGATATGCTATCTCGGTCTGCGAGAATCGTGCCTAGGTTTGAAAGACTTGTTATTGGAATCAGAAAATCTTGCCCAGCGTGGCGACTTTTCCTTCCATCTCTGCTCTTCCTCTACTCAAAAAGCTCTTCTCGTCTTTTCATGCTTCATTACGATTCCGTCCGTCACATCTACATCATCACGCCCGATCGACCCAGAAATACGGAAGAAATTTTTTAGCTCACCTTCTTATACATCCTAATGAACGGAAAACTTCTAATCCTATTGATGATAAATCAACTATGCAAGCGACTTATGTAAGCGCAATTTTTCGGAAGCGACTTATGTAAGCACAATATTTCGGAAGCGCACACTGAAAAGAGAAGTTGGACAGAAAGAAAAAAAAAGAAAGTTGCCTCGTCAAGTACTAACTTGATCCATCTTGCTTATTCCGCTGCCTCTCAATTACAAACAAAGTACTCGGAATCCATTTAGGAACGTCGTCTTCGTTTAGCAGACGGGATTATGTTGACATTTCCTTTTGCAAACATATTATTATCAATCTCTGCGTTAGCTCTCAAGAAGAGAGAACCAAAGAGTTTCTAGAGAACCCTAGAAGCCATCAACGGCTAGAAATCGATCAACGCAGACTGTCTTTCTATCTAGTTGCACGACGGAAAGACTAGGAAATCTCTTCAGATCGCCCGCCATCCCTGCATTTTGTTAAATAATTAAATCCCCCTCCCCCATGTATTGGGAAAAGAACGACCTTGGAGGTCGTTGAGTAACAAACTATTATATTTTTAAAACCTTTCTATGCAATGCCCGTAATTGCTTCAACCCGATGCTATTCTAGAGTTGGATTGTGCTGTTGCCAAGCAACACAAATTGGGTTGCTCTCTTTACCCTTTCAGATGCTCTCTTCTTTCCCGATACGTATAACTTTGATCAGGGAACGAAAATGATCTCCCAGCTATTGGTATTCTTTTCAATTTATTCAAGAAACCCAATGATCTCTAGGTTTTTTGTTAGTAGTTAAAATAGAAAATACTGGTTAGGAGGAAGGAAAAGTAATTACGATCAACTTAATTTTAGAAAAGGTAGGGGGTGTAAATGACGAAAAAGGCGCTGAGTTTATATTGTGTTGAAGTTTTAACTTTTATAGCCATGTCTATAACTTAAAACTATTACAGGGTACGGGAGATTACGTCAGGTAGTAACAAGTATAACTGCCCGGAACAATGTCAAGCGGAAGAAGAAAGTACACTAGCATCCGTTCAGAGCGTACTATACAGTGCCGGGTTCGTAAGAATCATTGTAAATAGGAAACTCCATTTTTTTAAACGTTGGGTATACATATATTTTATTATTATTATTAGTATTTATTTCAGGAGACAAAGAGGATTGTTTTATTTGCAACAATTTCAAAAGGATGGAAAACATAACATGTACCGGTCGTAGCAAGATTCCTTGTTTCTCCTTGCAAAAGAAAGCGGACACTAAATAATCCAACAGTTACGGTGCATTTTTCTTGAGGTTCGTATTGGACAGAGAATAAGGGTTGCAGATTTGTACTATATGACGAGTTGAGATGTCATTAACGAAATCGATGTAACGAATGGATCAATACGCGGGAATTTGATTGAAGAAAGCAACCTTATTCGTCTGATAGAAACAAATCCAATAATCGGATGAGATACACGCGACAGACCTTTGTGATCCGATCTGAATATTTGACCGTGAACTTATTGAAAGGTCGGATTTAAACATACATACATGCTACGTGACATTAAAAAAAAAAAAAAGAAGAAGAAGAAGATTAAAATACACATTTGGATGACACGAATGGGATAGTTATAACTTATTAGCGGTATAGAGCATGGGTGGAGATAGAAACGTTGTTGCTGCTTTCGTGGAACGTTGAATAGTTCAAGTGGCAAATTGAGTTTCAGTCAAATGTCATGTCGTAGCGGTACATAAACATTTATAGTTAAATGGTTTCGAAGAATGAATTCAAATCGCCTATTATAACAAGATGTAACGCTTCTCTCAGAAGCAGAAGCGGGAGCATAATCTATTTGAAATTGTCTATTAGCAAGAAGGCCTAAAGTTTGTTAATGTTAATAATTTAATTGAATGATATTAGCTCAGCCCTGGAGTCCTGTCTGTACAGCCCTACATTTAGGATTATGTTTGTATTTCACGAATTAAACTGTGCTATAGCTATCATTACAAGCGTCTAAAAGTATATTACTGTAGTCATCGAAGTATTACGCTTTCAGATGGCAGCATTTTGTAGATTCGTAGCATGGATGGCCTACGATAAATTGGCAATATATTTGGCTGACGTGCGTGTGTTGCATACCAGCAGGAATTAGTTTATATTTGTGGTTATATAACTGAATGGATCTGGTGAGAAGGTACTATCGATCATCGCCTTTTCGATTATTCATAAATGTCTTTGCTTGCGTGCGCAATACAATTATAGCACTAAACTTTAGTGCGGATCGGGTTATTACTTATTACGTCTTATTACGTCTTCGGTAGCAGAAATCCTATTTTGGTTCATATGACTTAGTTAAGCAAACCTGGTAACCAAAGCCAACTTTGTATTGACACTGTTATTAAGAGTCTACAATGATTTGCTTCTAATTTTCTAAAAACATCAAGTAATAGAGAAACTGAGTTTTTAGAGAACTCATCTTCTTAATATACGTTGACTAATGATAGTATAGGTAAACTCTCTGCAACGCAGATGTTTTGATCATGTTTTGATCGCCTAACTTTTAGCATACTTCCAAACCTAAGAACAGTACGCAACTTTGATTTGAAAGTTATTATCCGCGTGAATCTGTTGTCAAGAAGCTAAGCGACTGAAGTTTCAACAGACTCTGACGCAACATCATAGTCACGTACCCATAGTGATATAAATCTGTTTACAAAATAACAGAATAGAACTTATACCTTCATTATTTGCGACTTCCAGGCGCGGGACTTTCTTTCTTATGAGGTGGCGATCGGAAACTATTTCTAGCATAAGAACATTGTCATCTTGTATATACCGGTATACATTTGTCATATCTTGAATGGATATAAGCAATTTAAGAACTCATTCAGTGAATAAGTTATATACAACAACTCCCATTTCTAAAATGAGAAATATTCAAGATTCCTTTCTCAATACCGAACTTATCACCATATAGTCTTCATCCCTGCAGTAAGACTATAAAAGAACTAATATAACAGAAAATATGTGAAAAATGTAAAATGTTGTATAAGTACAGACGGTACATATGTAGGTATCATGCGTACGGTATCGTAGGAAGTAAGGGACTTAATATCTTACCTCAAATAATGAAAGTTCGTTTTCTGTCTCCACGCTTATTCGTCATATCTGGTAATCTCAACGAATACGGTAGCGCAGTCGCACTGTAAGTCTTGATTACTAGTGAATTAACGAAGAAGTAATTATATCATGAGGTTAATAATGAGGGGTAAAGTCCGGGTTTAGTTCCGATATGTTCGTACGGTTAGTTTTTCAAAGTCTTGTTTTAGTATAGAGGGCACTATTCGTGATTAAAGCTAAAATAGCGCCATTTCATAAGAGTACACCTATCACATACTTTCAAAAGGATTACTTCCTTTATAAACATGGGTACCTTCAAAGGTGACTCTCATGATCTGAGGTTATAGTATCATTCCTTCTAAATGGATTGCCCGAGTGGTTCAAACGGAAGTAGAAATAAGGTCCACAACGGTGAATGAAGGAAATTGGAGGACTTTAACAGCGCAACAGTGAGCTTTCTTTGACTCCAAGTGCGCTTAACTCAGGACACCCACGCTACAGTCTAGTGCTCTTTCCGCCATATCCAAGTCCCTGACTATTATAGTGACCCACAGGACAAAACTTTGTCATTAAATAAATAATAGTTATGGAGAAAATAATTAGATTTTGTTTTAAAGAAGAGTGCTGTACGGACTCTTTATTCTATTACGAGCTAAGACTTAGAGAGACCGAGGAATAAAGATGGAGCCTTTTCTCAATATTTATAACATCTCAGATTAGCTAATGAATCTTATTGTTTCCAAGTCAATAGTTCATACTTCATTACAAACTGTATTCTCTGTTGATACAACGTGTAAACTTACGATTCTCTTTCACTAGTTTATCAAAAGTGACGTCGTTGTTCTTCATGAGTAGTATACGTCTATATGCATGTTGAGCATCAGGTTTTTAAATTTCTTCTGGCGAGGAGTCCAAAAATAACCTTCGGAAGTCGGTCTATAGGCTATAGTGAGAGCCAAGCAGGAGAGTGCTCATTCTGGTAAACTTGCTAGGGCTCGAGGCCTCGGAAAATGATTATTTCAGCTCGTCTGTGATCATTCGGCTTGCAGAGGAGTAACCCACAGTTTGAATTTTAACAGTGCTTCGTGACTTGGTCTCGTACCTAAAAGAAATCCTTTTCTAACGCAAGACGCCAAGAATGACTAGTCTACCGACGTATCAACTTCATCTTCTAGTACAAGTAATAAGATAGGGTAGATACATAGCAGAACTAAGGTTTCCGTCTAAATTAGAATTAAGAAATAGAAAAGTTAAATAAAGTTTATTCAGTTTTTAATGGTATCTTTAAATTCTGTGAAGTGATTTCACGGAACAAGGGAACACATTTGATAAAAATAAGGCATTGTGTTTTTTACAACCTTTGAACTAGAAATCCAGAAAGAAACGCTAGATCAAAGCGATTTTAAATTTTTTTTCGTCACCATTATAGATTAGATCTTAGATTTCTTTTTCTTTTTTTTTATTAATTGCTAAAAAATCCCCTTTCACAATCCTCGAAAGAGTATTTACATTGAATTATAGATGGCAGCACTTCCTATCAAGATGCCAAGCGCCGTTGGCCCATTGCTCAAGCAGTTCGGCTTTCGCTTTCCAATTTGGCCATTTCACAATTGTTGTCTGTTCAAGTTACCTGCAGGGTGTTGTCCATACAATCTGTCACTTTTTTAACTTTAATTTCTCATCTCCGCTTCACCAAATTAATTAAAGGTATTGAATTCTTATTGTTTAAAAGTTAAATTTGACGATTATGTGTCTAAAGTTATTCCTTTTATTCATGTTTTAACTAAAATTGAGTCACTGGTGACCTCAATATGTAGACTTCAAATATGTGACCATATAAGGCAACATTTTTTGGAATGTGTACTGTTTTCACCTGGTCTTTAATAAAGTTTACTTATTTTATTTAATTAGAGAATGTCGTCGCGCAAAACTGCAGGACGTCGTGGAACGACCAAGAAGCGAGCCCAGCGAGCAACTTCCAATGTATTTGCTATGTTTGATCAAGCCCAGATCCAGGAGTTCAAGGAAGCCTTCAACATGATCGATCAGAACCGTGATGGTTTCGTGGATAAGGAGGATCTCCATGATATGCTTGCCTCCCTCGGTACACTCCACATCTTGAATTCTTAAATTTCAACATTACAGAATGTAATATGTATTTTATCTTTCTAGGCAAAAATCCCACTGATGAGTATTTGGAAGCCATGATGAATGAAGCTCCTGGCCCCATTAACTTCACCATGTTTCTAACATTGTTTGGAGAGAAGCTCCAAGGTACTGATCCAGAGGAAGTCATCAAGAATGCCTTTGGCTGTTTTGATGAGGAGAACACTGGTTTTCTCAACGAGGAGAGGCTCCGAGAGCTCTTAACCACCATGGGAGACCGTTTCACCGATGAAGACGTCGATGAAATGTACCGTGAGGCTCCCATCAAGAAGGGCATGTTTGATTATTTGGAGTTCACTCGCATTCTCAAGCACGGAGCTATCGACAAGGATGACTAGGTGATGTTTTAACAACTACTGCCATATTATCCAAGATACCATGTTTGTGTGTCATTCCACTGATAAGACGCAAACGCCTTCCATTATTCTTTACGAAACCCTCTTGTATTATTTTACGCCTTATCAATGTTCACCCACTGCATTCTCCGTGGATTTAGCAATGTAATCTCTCCCGGAAAATCCTTGCTTCTTCGCTATCCATCAATAGATAATGGGAGATTGGCTACCCTATTACTAAAATAAATACATACTGCTAATCATTTCATTCTATTACATGGGAAGTTTTATTTTCCAAATGAATAGTGTGAGTGCTGTACTACAATTTTTTAATGCAAGAGAATCATTTTAGATTGTCGGGCAGGTGGTTGCCGTAACACTGCCGATCGCTTGCGACGAGCTGAAGCGCAGTGAGTTGCCGTTGATGTTAAGATTTCGAATGCATCCGACGAATTGCTCTTGTGTCTTGATTCCTCTCGGTTTGCTCGGATTCGGGTGCCCGCCGATAAACAGAGGATTGTTTGTGTCAGTAGAGGAAACGCCTGCAACACCAATTCCGGGTTCCACGAACACATTATCAACCGATAACGTAACGACGTTCTTGGCTTTGATAGCTGTTAATAATAACAAATAAGAATTATGTCAGGTTAAGTTTGATGACATTTCCAGGGCAATCATACCTTGAATGTAGTGCCATTTTCCGTCGCACAGATGATGTTCCTGAGGAGAAATGTAGGTCGCAACGATTGGTCCTCTTCCATTGTCCACGCTGAATATTAAGGCTCCATTCACCATCTGGAGGAGAAGGAAATCACGTCGACCGTGCACGGACATCAGAATGCCGGATGTTGTACGTGGCTTGATTTCCATGCCAATATTAATATCCAGACCAACGCGGAAGTTCTCAACTGAAAGGAAATAGGGAATTGTAATTGATCTTTTGAAATTAATGTTGTAAAGATGATTAGATGGAAGGATCCTTTTTACCCGCTTTGATGTAGCCTCCATCCATTGCAAAGAAGGAACCACTCTCAACCTTTGATGAGCACGGTTCGGTTCCTTCAATATAGCTTGGCTCACCAGCCGGACGGGAACTTGCCCGGAAATTTTTCAGACAACCAATGAGCCCTCCTTCAACTCCCTGTAATTAGAATTTAATTTTAATTTCAATAGATTTCCCTTAATATTGATTAAAAAAAAAAAAAGAAGCAACCTTAAAATTATGTCGAGCATTATTTAGAACTTCTGGCGAGATTCCACCAAGATAATTAGGCTGGTCCACGTTGATAGTTTGAGTGTTGCCAGGGGAACTACCTTCAGCTACGACTACATCATCAACAACGAGCGTGCCATTTTGTCGGTCACGATTAAACATGACCGAGTGCCATTGGTTATCATTGTATGTCTCGGGGCTAACCAAGAAAGCAGGTCCAGTCCCGCAGTTGAAAGAGAAGTGGAGCTGTTTCATAGAAGAAAAAAAAATTATGAATTTTGTTGACCTACATTGTGCTGCGTTACATGATTACCTTTCCATCCTTAAGGTACAAAGCGGTATAGTCGATATGTCGATTTTCAGCGGCATAGAAAATGATACCATCCGGTTCTGAGGTTTTGAATTCGACAGATAGATCAGATTTCTGTCGATGCCGTCCGGGCAAAGTATTGTATTCATGTCTACTGAATTTCACGTTGCCGAAGCGTGTCCCGCTGTTCTCGTTAACGTCAGGATCATCTATGGGGTCCACATGAGTATCATTTAAAATAAGATATCTTCAGCAAAAAATGTAAATAATTAATAGACCTGCTGGATTGATTGGTAGTCGACAAGTTCCCGGTGCAGGAGTTGTCGTGGTTTCGGCTATTGTTGTAGGAGTCGTAGCGGGAGTCGTACTTGTAGTGGTTCCTAGAATTCATTATAATTATAATTCATCATAATCATAATAATGTTGTTTTTAATAAGTACTGGGCGTTGGAGATGTTCTAGATGGTTGTCTTGTTGGTTGAGTCGATTCTGGCTCTGGGAATGAATCAGTTGACGAGCCATCCTCATCGTCAATCGTAACTGGTTTCATGCCACCATTGGTAGCGGATCCACCGCCCAAAGCGGCGCTATCTGGGATGTGACACTTGGAAACGGACGCTCCCTGATTTCCAGTAGAGGAAGCGTAGTTAATAAGTTTTCCATTGATCGTGGTGTCACCAATGCATCCTGAGAAAGACGTGTCAGTGGCCGTAGCTCCAGATTCCAAGTTATAATTGTCTGGAATTCCTCCAAAGTAAATGGGTGAAGCTGGAATAATCAGAGGAGTCTTTGATGAGTCTGGGCTGCTCTGTGGACGACTTGGTGCATCTGGTGGGAACGCTTCGTAATCGTCGATGACTAAGCTGATTTGGGATCCATCCGCAGTTGCCGTTACCTAAATTGGAAGTTATGGGAATGTTAAACTGTTGCACCATAGTATTTATTAAATATATATATATATATATGTCTTTGAACTCGTACCGCATGCCACTGCCCATCGTTCAGCTTTGCTTGAGTCTCGGAAACTACTTCTCCACCCGGGGAAGATCTGAGAACAAGAGCTCCGTTGACCATAGACAGAGAAAGTCGATTGCTTTGATCTTCATTGGCCATATAGAAAATCAAACCATTATCTTCTCTAGTCTTGAATTTCAAGGTGACTTGGGCGTAGTTTTCGATATTAACACCAGGAAGAGCCACAAATCCAGATCCACCCAGAGAAACGATATTCGATACCTATTGTAAAAAATGTTTCGAATCATATATGGGAATAGTCGCTTTCAGATGTCTATATATTACCTTGCCAGGACATCCAGCTTTGACTCCAAAGGCTTCAACGTTCTGACTCAAATCTACCGGTGTGCCAGAAATCTGCACGTCATCAATACAACCATCAAAATTGATGTTGGTGACTTCGGTGAATTTGTGATCGCCGGGGTAGCCTCCGAAGTACATGTGATTTGTTACTGCTAATTCGGCATCAGAACCAGAGCTAGTTCCTTGAGCCACATCTTGTCCATCAATCTATTAAAAAATATAGATGATTTTTTTTTCTAATTTTTTGTTTAATTAAACAAATTATTACTTTGAGAATTCCATCCCTATTGCTGCGCACAGCATCAATAGTGTGCCAAAGATCATCATTGTGTGTTTCAGGTGACGCTAATGAAACAGTTCTGTCGCCGAGATTGTACCTAAAGAGTACTTTGCCTTGGACGAGCTCAATAGACATGAATTCTTTGCCCCGACCGGCCAAAAAGAGAAGTCCGTGTTCGGCCGCAGATTTGAATTTCAAGTGAACGTCAACGCGGTCACGGAAACGGTAAGGTTTACGGTCCACAATCGAATACCCTTCGCCCTCAAAGCGATAACCGGTGCTCTGGTGAAGGTTCTTGAGCTTGTCGCGCTCGATAGCTCCGTAGATATTTGCAGCATCAACGAAATTCCACAAGCCGGCTGGGGAATCGCCAATCATGACTTCTTCTACTTCACCATCGAAGGAAGCGAACTGAACGTCGATGGATTGAATCTTTGCCGTGCTGGGGTAGCCTCCGATGAAGAGTTTAGAAAGGTCTTGATCAAGATTGAAAACAGAATAGGTGCCCGAAAGTACAGCTTCTTTAACTGAGAGTTCTTCTTCACCGACTTCCTTTTCAGCTCTGACAGTAAGCTGGACGGATTTTCCTGTTCGCTGGACGAGGGCTTGGTGCCAGACATTATCTGCTACGTAGCGGTCGTTAGTAATAGATTGAGGGCCAGAGCCAAGTTCCGTGATCAGAGTCAAGTAGCCATTGCGAACTTCCAAAGCCATAAAATCATCTGATTTCGTGCGACGGAGCTTCTTCATTGTTCCCACTTCGTTACCCAAATAGGCCAAGAATCCGTCTGGTTTACTAGTGCGGAAGAAGAGAGATAACTGATTGGTAGTTGCCGCTTTTTGTAGACCTTCTGGGTTACGCAGTTGCAAAGTTGAATTAGGATAGAAAGTAACTCCGACTTTGATCCTGTTGGCTTGATCCCGGGCAAGAGCAGTCTTCTGTCTCACTTCTGCTAATTTAGCTTCTAAATCTGTTCCTGCTTGACGGAGTGTGCCTTGTTTGTCCTGAGTACGGCTGAGCAGTGTTCGGAGATCTGGTAAGACTGCATTAAGACGTTCTATGGAGAGAAGAGCTGAAGTAGTGCTCTTAGTGACAGCATCAACATCCCGAGCTAATTGGCGTGCTCTATCCGTCTGCACGGGGATCTGACTTTCGATACTTTGAATTTTAGCCGAAGCGTCGCTACCGGCTTTTTGGGCAGATGTAGCTGCTACTACAGCCTTTTTGGCAGGATCCTTGACTGTACTAGGTGGAATTTTATCCAACGCGGAGTTAATGGTCTTCAGTCCTTCGGCAGTTCGCTGATTATTCTCCTCAACAAGATTTGCCAATGTTTCAGCAGCAGTCAATCGGGGTCGGAGCGCAGTCTGTGTTCGTTGTAGGGCCTCCATAGCTTGACCCAATAGCTCTTCAGAACGTTTTAGTGACATTTCAGCTCTTTCACCAACTCCAGATGATAAGTCTGTAGCATTCTGACCGGCATCTTGAGCCTCTTGAGCCGCTTTCATCGCTTCATCGATTGCGTCCATAATGTTCTTGTACGAGTTTGCAGCCGCAACGGCATTCTCAGATGTCTGGCGGGTATCGGCGAGCATTTCATCAAGGCTAGCTGCTTGCTCTCCTAGTTTGTAGGAATGACGTTGAGCATCATAGAGATCACGACGGGAGTTGGCCAAGTCAGTTTCCTTTTGATCAACTGCATCATTGAGCGTTTCTTTCGATGTTTTGACTCTTTCAATGTCTAACTTGAGTTGGTCGAGAGCAGATCTTGCTTTGTTCAACAGATCCGTAGCGTTGGCAAGAAGTTGAGAACTAGTAAGCAGGTGCTCAGTAGATGTAGCGTTACGTTGCTGGATGTCTTTCACGGCACCCAAAGTCGACGAAACTCGGTTAGAGCTAGTCAGACGGACTGCCATTTGGGTGTTGCTCTTACTTTGCTCGATCTGTTTGTTCAAATCCTTGACGCGGTTGATTAGATCGGTAAGGCGAGTTGTTAAACTAACCAAGAGGACATTATTATCTCGCACGGGTAGAGCTCCTTCTTTCATCATTCCCAAAACAGTAATTGCCTCCTGGAGTTCCTGTTCAGCTCCGAGTTTCCGCTGGTTGAAATTCCTGGTGCGGATCTCCTGAAGTATGTTCTGGGCCTCTCCCAAAGCTTTGTCAATTTGAGGTCCCGCTCCACCTTCCAGACTTTCTGCCAACACAGCCACTTCAGCAATGATAGATCGAGATTTTTGAACGGCCTCCATGATAAGTTTCTCCACTTCCATGGAATCGATCCGAGCCTGATTAGATTCACGCGCTTTTTCGCTTGATTCCTCATCGGCGTAGCCCGCTTTGATCTTGAGACTACGTGATGCGGCTTCAAGTTCAACAGTAAAAGCTTCCAGAGGTCCAAACTGGATTTTCGATACATCAAGTTGTTGAACTTCGGATCTCATTTCAGTGGCCGTTTGATTTAGGGACTGCAATTTCTGACGAGTAAAGAAGGTCAAAGCAACCGTTTCGAATTCACGAGCAACAGGATCGATCATCGACTTCAACTCATCTGTCACGTCTAGAAGGTTGTGGTGACAAGAGTCACATTCGTAACAGCCGGCTTCCGGAATGAGGACCCAACGGTATGGGCAAGTCTCACATTTCTCTCCAATTACGCCAGGTAAGCAAGCGCACTGGCCAGTGAGTGGGTCACAACCAACGCCGACGGAAAATTCAGTATTACAGTTGCAGGATTGACATCCACCGGGTCCATAATTCCAGAATCCAGCAGCACAACGTTCGCAGTTTCTACCGGCCGCTCCAGGTCTACATCTACATTGCCCAGTGTTATCATCACATTGGGAGCTCTCCGAGGCTTCGCCGCAGTTACAGGCACGACATCCACGACAAGATGAGAATCCATAATGATTGGGAGCGCAGCGATCGCATTTTTCTCCGATAACATTTTGCTGACACTCACTGAATAGTAAAAAAATATGTATAGAATTTTCAAATGGAAGTAACAGTAATAATGATTTGTTTTAAAACGTACCATAGACCAGTGAAGCTACTACATTGGCTAGTACCACATTCGTCGCAGTGACAACGTTGGCAATCCTTCAGAGAAACGGCATCTCCAAAAAATCCTGGAGCGCACAACCCGCAGGCCGGTCCGTATGCGTTGTTCAAGCAGCGGAGACACTCGCCGCTAACCGAGTCGCAAGCTTCAGGATCGTTACTATCAATATTGCCAGAGCAGTTGCAAGGTCGACAGAAATCTCCAAGCACCTCTGGTTGACCGTAGAAACCTGGACCGCAAGATTCGCAAAGAGGGCCTGTGTAACCGGGTTTGCAGTTGCAAGCGATCTCGGTTCCCGATGGAGAAAAGTCGCACGTCAAAGCGAAATTGTTCGACGGTGTAGGCAAAGGACAGGCACAAATAAGACAGTCGCTAGGCGATCCTTGAGTAGCATCTCCTTGGTAGCCAATGTCGCACTTCTCGCAGTGATCTCCGACCGTATTGTGTTTACAGTTGAAGCATTTTCCTGTTACAGGATCACAAGTATCGCTGTGTCCGTGACACTGGCATGGGACGCAGAACCCTCCGAAAGGTCCTGTCTGGGCGCGGAAGTATCCAGAAGCGCAGTCTTCACATGAAGTTCCGTTATAGTTAGGAGGGCAGCTGCACTGTTCAACTGCCAAGGCTACTTCACTATTTTCAGTGAACTCTTTGCCAGCAACTTCCATTGTAACAGCAGTGAGGCGGGCTTCGCGGGTCGGATCGGAATAAGATCCGCGAATGAAAATCCCGCGGACGTCCTTCAAAGCTACAAGAAGATTTTCGCGTGACGCGGGCAGTCCGGAAGGTAGCACAAAATTGCGTTCATTAATCTCAACGGTGACGACGAGAGGAACCGAAGAACTGGGAGCCTCGTGAGCAAAGTGGTACAGGGTCAGATCCCCTCCAATAAGGATCACGTCCGGTGCGCTCACAGCATAACCTGCCGTGCCAGCCACGAAGACTATAGTGTAGTTGAGGATACCTCCATACGAAGTTAACTTGTTGCCCAGATAGGAAAGGGGAGCAGAAAAGTAGAAGGAACCATCCTCCGGAAGGAAATCGGATAAAACAGCTCGGACTGTTTGGTCATAGGATTGAACTTGATCGACAGAGCGCCGAGAGCCGATAGCACCTACTACGATGGCGGCTGCTGACCAATCTCTCATATTGGTGATTTTTGAGCGGAAGAGCTGGGATGTGGTACACGTTGAGGCTTTACCGAAGCAGAAGCACTTGCTGCAGCCGTGTGGGTTGGATTCTTGTAGATTGAAAGTTCCCGGCTTACAGGTATCGCAAGCTGGTCCGCCTACATTCTCTTTACAGAAGCAATCAGCCGTTTCCTGGTCACAAATTTGCTCAGCCGATCCTCGAACGTCACAGTCGCAAAGTTGACAATATGGGAAAGCCTGTTTTACATTCGAGTTAATATCAGATGAGATTCACAATATTAATTGAAACTTATACCCAATAGCCGAAAGCGCATCGCTCGCACATTCTTCCGACGACGTTGTGTTTACATTGACATTGCCCAGTGGAAGAATCACATTGCAAGTTTCCTTGGTGAACACCCTATAAATTAAGAATTATTTTATGTTTTCTTTAAAAATCTTTCTCGGTAAAAATTAATTACATTGGGGTTGCAAGTACAATCTTCACATCCGATGATGGGATCATAACCGTATGTGTTAGCTACGCATTGGTCACAACGGGCACCTGCAAATAAAAAAAATATATATATAAGTGAACTAAAAATAAATAAAGTTTACATTTTTTCAATACCTGTAACTCGAGGAGGACAAATGCAGGAACCAGCAACAGGGTCGCAAAGAGCAGTTGATGGGCAGTCACAAGGTCTACAATCAGGGAACCCAAAGTATCCCGTTTGACAGCGACTGCAAGTCCTGCCAATGACTCCAGATTTACAAGGACACTGTCCGCCGAATTTATCGCATTCAAAGCTGAGTGAACCCTGGAAATCGCACTGGCAAGGTAGTGCACCGCTGTTGAATTCTGTAGTGAGAGTGAAGATGGCCTGGCGACAGAATTCCGGGTAGCTTCCGTCGACCTGGAAGTTGTTTCTACCGCAGCGAGCAATGAATTCTGCTGTAAGATCGATAGGTGATTCATCCAACAATGCTGGAGTGTATTCGTCAGATGGGACGACGTAGACGTAATCGACCCAAGTTGTCTTGTTGCTCGGAGACTTAAGAGTGAGCAGGAAGTTCTCAAGAATCTGGAAGTTTTGATTCCCATTGGCTTGTTTAATGACGGAACGGCATCCGGAATTGGATGGGCAAAGTGGCATTTGAAGTTTGGCATCATAAAACTGTCCATTCTGCAAGAGGACGTCGATATTGAACTGAGGATGATTCGGTTGGTAATAGTGGACAATAAAGACATAGTATCCAGGATGAGGAACTTTTCCAGCCACTTCTACCATCGGCTCTTCTTTGTCGAGATAGACTAAACCAGCATTTTCATCATAAATCTCCTCCGGTAGATTACTGGCCTGCTGCTGGATGCTACCACTCTCAAATTCGACTCGAGTGGAATCTGGTGCAGCTAAGAAATTTCCAGGAACGCATTTGCCGTCACGTTGAACGCATACAGATTTGGGTTGAACGTAGTCCAGTGACCATTCTGAAGAAGGAATAGCCACAATAGAGTCGATCCCTGCGTCAGCACCTTCATCATTTATGGAAGCGCTTCGGAGGAGGACTCGGGCACCGTTGGACTCGAGATTGAAATCAGCAACCTTGCCATCAGCGTCCGTCACCACTTGGCGGCTGTATAATAGAACATTTAAATTCAACAACTGTAAAGGTGCACTTTAAAAATTATCGTGTTACCAGCTAGTTCTAAGGGTGCAGTCGTAGAGTACAGCAACACCTTCTTGCCGCCTACTTTCACTCGTTTGCACGTCAATTTCAGTGTATGTTCTTTTGCCCGTTCCCGACGTGACGTACACCAAGACCAAAACGTGGTGACCCGGTTTGGCAACAGCTACATCAAATTGAATCTCTCGTTGGTTTTCGTTCAGCAAAACTGCATCGTTTGATAGCTATAAAGGAATACACGTGTGATTTTGGAATTCTATATACAATTTATTGGTATTAATTTGAGATTTTTACTCTGGGATCCTTCATGAGTTCCGGCTGATTTCTAGAGCTTCCTTCTCCTACTATACCGAGATCTCCTCGAGTTTGGTCGAAATTTTCCAAGCTGGCGTAAGTGAAGTGTCGGCAAGATCCTTGTTGTTCAGTTAGAAGGCAAGGTCTAAGGACTCTTTCCTGCAAGATGGTCGCTTCGTAGTAAGCAGCAGGAAGGAGGGTGAAGTAGTCCAAGTAAAGGCTCTTATTGGTCGCGATAGAGGCCGTCCATGTACCCGGATTCAGGATGAAAGGTGTTGGGAGGTTACCTGACGGTCCAGCGACCGTCACGGACCTGGGTTCCTTTGATGGTTCCATCCGGACCAGATAGCTCTGTTCGGCGTCGTTAGGATTCTCTGGTGACAGCTTTACTTTGGCCATAATTGTTTCTTCATTGGGATTAACGTAACGTAAGATCATCCGATACAGCGAGGGTTTCTCGATCATGAAATCTTGAAGGACTTCATTCTATTTTTTTATTTTTTTTTTCAAAACCCAAATTTTTTTTATAATTTTTTATTTATTTGTAAAATAATTTTATTTTTACCTGAATCAAAGAGAATACGGCATAACCACGCCAAGAGTACGCCGGAAAGTTGGCTTGATCATATCCAAACCGGACGGGAGAACGAGTCGGAGTGTAACCATCTTCCGCCTCGTACTGGTATTGGTAGAGAGTAGGGAAGTAGTGCAGCTGTAGAGGTTCGTCACAAGAGCGGCCTTGGATGCGTTGACGACATACGCACTGTCCAGACGTTTTGTCGCACAATGGGCTGACGGATCCACCAAGATTACACCCGCAATCTAAGTTATGAAACAAATGAAATTTAGATTTATATATTTAAAAAATAGCTCTGAAATGAAACGTACCCGTGCAACCAAAAGGATCATCTTCTTGTAGACTGAAAAAGCCGTCAGAACAATCACTGCAACGACGGCCTGATACACGCGCCTTGCATGAACACTGACCACTCTCCGACTCGCATACTCGTAAAGAAGATACAGTACCAGCAATATTACAATCACAGTCTGAAATCGTAGATAGTTTTTTTTTAAATCTTAATATCATTCATTTGAAGGGAAAATTGGGTTACCTTCACAACCCAAAGGATTGTTGGTTTGCATGTTCCAGTAGAGTGGTTTGCACTTGTTGCAAATACGACCCTCGACTCGCTCTTTGCATTTGCAGAGCTCGCCTTTAGGTACGGATCCACAGCCGGCGAAAGCCTCAACGACTCCGGCAGGATCACAGTTACAATCTAAGTACAAATAAATTACGGTATTTTCTATTTGTTCAAAGATTTTAAGATAAAACTAATCATACCTTCACAAGCAGGGAAATTGTAAAATCCTTCACGGCAAGATTCACATCGATTCCCATCAAAATTGCTACGACATTGACACCTTCCTTCATCATCGCAAGAAACTCCCAGAGATCCCGAAGTATCACAGTTACAGCCTAGAAAAAAAAAAGTATCGAATATTTCATTAATCCATTGAAAGAAACAGAATATTAAATCAATTAAAACTTACTGAGGCATTCAGGATATTTCCAGTAGCCGGGAGAGCACTGATCGCAAGCTCTTCCAGAGAAGTTGGGTAGACAAGGACATTTTCCATTGGGGGTACAAATACTGGATGCGCTACCCGAGTCACTGCAGTTGCAAGGTTTACAATCAGGATGACCATAATAGCCGGGCTGGCACTGATCACAACGTGCTCCACCTAAAGCCATACGAATGGTTAAACAATTTTAAAGATTATAGGGTAGATGTATTTCAACATTACCATAGCCGGGTTTGCAGATACATTGGCCGTTCCTTTTATCGCAAACTTCTGCCACTGTTCCTCTGGGATCGCAATTACAATCTGCAAATAAACAATTAAATGAAAAATCGAGTACCTAAGAAGAATATCTGAAGACTTACAGGTGCAAGTAGGGAAGTTGAAGAATCCGTGCTCGCATCGCTCACATGCTCTTCCGCCAAAGTTATGGTCGCATTGACATTGTCCGGATTCCCTTTCGCAAATATCGGATGATGATCCAGGTGCCTCACATTCGCAGGCTTCAAAAAAGGTATGTTTAAACATTTCATTTGAAAGCTTTTAAAATGTTGAACTTACGTAAACATTCTGGGAAGTTGTAGAATCCTTCCGCGCATTGATCGCAATTGTTTCCGGCGTAGTTGTACTTGCAGGGACATTGACCTCCACCCACTTCACACACGCGATCCCGCGTTCCGTTGACATGACAGTCACACGGTTTGCATTCCGGGAAACCATAGTAGCCGGTGCTGCACTGGTCGCAGTTGGGGGAGAGATATTCTGGACGACACTCACATTGACCGGATCCTTCAGCGCAATTCCCGGTCGAGTAGAAAACATCACATTGGCAAGCTGCATAATATGTATTTTTTAAACATTAGTGATAAAACATCATCAACTAAACCTGTTTAAAAACATTACGTTGGCAAACATCGGTTGCGTTAAGAGGCTTGTCGTAAGGGCGATAAAACCTTGGTTTGCACTCGTTGCAATTTATGCCCTGCGTGTTGTGGCGACAGTTTTGACAGACGCCTCCACCTTCGTACACACCGTTAATATCTAACGATTTTCCAAGGTGGTCGATTTCAGCGTTGTACTCGCACTCGTCGGTATGTCCGAAACAGTTGCAAGCTGATGTCAAAATGAAACTAATTATTTATTTCTGTCTTGTTAGTATATGAATAAACTCACCTTCGCAAGTGAAGGGATCGAAAGCTTTCGATTGTTTCCAAGCTTTCTGAACAAAACCTGGACAGCAGCGTTCGCATTGAGCGCCACAAGTGTTGTGCTTACAGCGACATAGAAGCTTGTATGTGTCTTCAGGATCGGTAATATCGCAGGATTCCGCATGACCGTTGCACACGCAACGACCTCCAATGCTGATATCACGAATAGAGTAGAAAAACTAGATGGATTTAAGACAGTTTCTTTTAAGTTCCTAGATGTACTTAACATTTAGAGTAACTAATAATACGAACTCGACGAGTGAGAGTAAAATCATTTCTAGAGAAACTGATCCATTGGCCCAGTAAAGTCTTTGGTCGAAGCATCCGTAAACGAATATTTGTCGCTTTAGTCCATTCTTGTAAAACTGTCGAGTTGAAAAAGTTTATTGATGATGGCCGGTTGTTCAACAAAGATACGACAATCTAAACACAATTAGAGAATTGTGAGCAATTTCAGCGAAAGTTGGGGTTAAATTGAATTACCTCTCCGTCTTCCAAGGGGACGACTTTAGAAAACTGCGTTTCACAAATGACGGAATCATCTTTGCGAATCGGCTGAATAGTCTCCTCTCCAAAGAAATCGACGCAATCACTAAAATATTTGAAAATGTAAATCATCAAACTTTGTTTATACAATGCTTCATTTGATTCAAATCTCATTTACCTGACAGAATCAGCAAAAAATTGCCTGTTTTAAAAATTGAAAAATAAAAGGAATAATTAGAACCAAAGCCTTTTTACAAAATAATTGTATTGTATTATATCCTTGCCATGGGCGGTAAGTTTTTCCGTTGTCCGTCGATCTTTCCAGTACCCAGACACCTGGGCGAGGTGAGTTTCCCATTTTGATGAAGACATATGCGACGTGAAATTCCTACACAATCAAAGTAAAAAAGGGTGATTATTCTCGGCTCTTAAATAGTATGTTTATAAGTACATTTTGATCTTTACACCCATTCTTCAGCACCTCGCTTTCCCCCTTATTTATTTTTAAAACCTCCCCAAATTACAAGCTATGGTGGATAGAACAAGATATCCATCATCCCTGTATGTATGGCTCTAAAATGGGTTGTTTATCTCTTTCCTCACACATAAATGTTTTCTGGTCATGACCAGTGTGATCTTTAACCCGACGAGGTCCCAGCCAAAGAGAAGAGAGATAAGCAGTTTCTGTAATTCAGGGCATTGCTGCTGCGTTTGATAAAAAAGACGGGAAGTGGGCGGTAGAAGGATAGCCATGTAACATAATCATCATCAACATTTTAACGATCTAAAATTATACTGAATTTTGCAAAAAAAAAAAAAAATTATAGAATAGGGAGAGAGAGGAAAACAAAAACTGTCGTCAAGAGAAAAAGAGACAGTGCCGCAAATGGGAACCACATGTCTAAAGACAATCCCCCCTTCTGCGCCACCCTATCTCGAGCGCTAGCTCCCTTTTAGATTTTATTTCTATTCCGATTTCTCTCTTTCTCTCTTTCTTGTTTTTTTTTTTTTTTTTAACATCTACGTCTAAAATATGAGCATTGAATGTGACGGAAACAAGTTTTAGATGATAGATGTTGTTACCTGGCCTAAATCGATGGTTAAATTGACTTCGGCGTACTTAAGACCTCTCGACATTGGAGGGCTTTGCCACCAATTTGATGTCCCGTCGATGGCATTAGAAGCCGGATGACTCCTCTTGGGATCTGATGGATCACATCTATCGCAAATCTATCACATGAGCAATGGAAAATCAGTATAGAATTTAGATAATTGACAAAAATTGAAATCTTGGAGTGCACTAGACCTGTCCTTTGATGATGTTGTATTCTTCGCTGGGATCTGAACTGGAAGCCGAGCTGCCGACAAGTTTGCAGTATAATTCCGGTCCGCTGACATCTTCTCCGCATGTGGCCGAGGCAGTAATTCTTCTGTTATCTGCTAAATTAAAGTAAGGTGGAGACAATCCTCCGTCGACGACCTGGATTTTTGGGATAGGATCCCGTTGAGCGTGAACTTGAGCTGATATGGCGAATAATATCAGCAGGATCACTCCGGCTGGAACACCCATCTTGACTCGGCGTCCTCTGCCTGCTGTTTGAATCGACTTGACTGTTGAAACGCGAGCTCTCGCTCTAGTTCAACTCGAGTTTCCCACCCCAAAGATTCATCAGGAGAGGCACACATGGTGCAGCCGTTTATGTTTTTAGAGATACGCGCTTTTGAGTTCGTCCCTAGTTTTTTTTCTCTCTTCCTTTACTCATAGGAGGGCGTTAATTTTACGACCCAGCATGAGTTAAACGTCAGTATCTGTTCATGAATAAAATTCTGAAATGTAGTTGACACTTGATAATAAAAGACACATTTACACAAAATAAGGGTATAGCACAACTTTTTATGTAGAGGACTGAACAAAACTTAGAAATGTTAATTCTAGTCGACCAATTGCATTTTATTATTTATAAGAATTGATAAAACGTACAGTATAAAATAATATAATTATTGCATGAATGTTATTCAATATTCTAGTATCCCGGATTTCTAGCGATTCGGAACTCCACCAGAAATCGAATTCCGATTATCCGGTAAAAAAAACATGTATGGGAACGATGCGCTTGGAAAACCGGCAACACCGACATTGGGTTAGTGTTTGTTTACAATTTAACTTATGTCGTCATCATAATAAATCCCCTGGGCTGAGACGATGGATTTCATTGCTTAAAAGTTTTGAACTTTGCTCAGGTTATAATGAAGTTAAACACGCGGACGTGATCAGTAGGAGCAGCTAAATCCGTCTCACTTTCAACAAGCTTTGAGAGTTTGATGAAGTAGTGATTAGTCAAGCTATTTCTGAACAGTTTCCTTAATATAATAATAAGGGACGTTTACAACTAAACTTTTTATTCAATTATTCATAAGGTATTTTCTTAAAGATTTTACTATAATTTCCTCATTCTAGTAATGAAATAAATGCTTATGTTGTGTAAATTAGAAAGAATAATGGCATTGCAAAGCAGTTCTAAGAAAGTATGTGTACTTGGTGCTGGAATTATTGGAATGACAAGTGCACTGATGGTGAAAGAGAAGCACAGGGATTGGAATGTAACAATTATTGCAGATAAGTTTAACGAAGAAACCCTCAGTGATATTGCAGCAGGCATTTTCAGGCCATCAACAAGCTTTAAAGGGCCTACACCTGAAATTACCAAGTATGCTCAGATATTTTAAATATCAATACTAATAAATGATTAGTTCTGAATGAATTTAATATGTTCTGCTCTACAGACGTTGGCTAATAGATGCCTATCAACATTATAAAGCCATTCAAATGTCCAATGAGGTCAAAGATGCAGGAATTCAAGAAGTTTCAGGTTATGTGCTTTCAGAGAAATTCCCAGAAATCACAAAAGTAATTATGAAATGCCATTTTTTACAGTTTCACATGTTTAACTTATCTACATTCAATTTTAGAACAAATTTTTAGAAGGTCTTCTACCAGTTTACCGCCCAGCTGATGAAAATGAATTAAAAATTTGTCCTGGTAACTGGAAATATGGTGCTTTTTTCACTACTTTGGTTATTGAAAGTCGTTATCATCTTCCATGGCTTCGTAAAAGGTGAATTATCATTTTTTTCCCTTTATTATGAAGACGCAATCAAATAATGTTTGGCATAAATAACGCAATTGTAATATTTTTATAAATAGATTTGAAAATTTAGGAGGAATTGTGCAGAAAGCGACTGTAACCAGTTTTGACGATGAAATCTTAAATGGGTTCGACTTGGTGATCAACTGTACAGGATTCGGTGCCAAGCGTCTCTGCTCCGACGATAATCTTGTTCCGATTCGTGGACAAGTATTTAAAGTAATAAATGTGTTATATTATTTTATAGATATGAATAAATCGAATTAATTTGTGCTCCTTAAAAAACCAGGTTAAAGCTCCTTGGGTGAAAATGTTCTTCTATGGTGATTATGACACTTACATCGTCCCGGTAATAAGGCATAACAATTGATTGAAAGTATAAAAGCCTCGTAAAATTGAATTAAGCTGATTTCCTAGGGCATTGACTACGTTACGCTCGGTGGTTGTCGTCAATTCGACAGTTTCAAAGAGGATGTCGATAAACATGATTCGGCAGCTATTTGGGAGCGCTGTACTCAATTGTTACCTAATTTGTCGGGTGCTGAGGTATCTGTTTTATTTCCTTGTTATTGTTATCCCGACGTACCCAACGTCCTTTTATTTATTTTAGGTTGTGAGAGAAATAGCGGGTCTTCGTCCTCATAGAACTCCTGTGCGAGTTGAGAAAGACTTTCACATCAATTCCAAAGGCCATCGACTTAAGGTAAATATTCCTTACATTTTTTTAATATTTTTAAAATTGTGCATGCTTGTGAAAATTGCAAACTTTTATGCAGATCGTCCATCATTATGGCCACGGTGGTTACGGAGTTACTACCGCACCTGGAACAGCCAAGTACGCCTTAAAATTAGTGGACGAAATTTTGCTGGAGGGAAACGAAGTGAATATTCAAGCAAAACTTTAATGTGGTTTTCCAGAGGAAATGATGTGGTACACTTTAAATGTAATTGTATTTCTTGCAGTCGGCTGTAACTTTATTGTCCTGAATTCCCGGTGTCAATATTCCATCATAGCTCTTGTTTCCGGTGTGCGTTATATGGTCACCGCCACCGTTGGTTTAACTGCCTCTAAATTTGATACGGTATAATTTTAATAGGCAAAATTTTGTTTGTTTTTTATGAGTTCACATAGATGAATGTCCTATTTGTAGCTTTCATCCGTCCTCTATATTCCCTGTCATATAGTACTCTCTTTTAATGCACCCGAGTTACGATTTGACAAGTTTTATATACGTAAGTATGTGAAGCAAAAGGCCTGTATTGATTTAATATCATCGAGTTCTTTCCTGTGTGTCGTAAGGCAAGGATATAAATCATAATTACACATTACGCTACGGACTAGGGAGTTCCCGAAGAGGTGCGTTCACTGTGCCGGAGTGCCGCTACACGACTAAGACGAGACACTCATAACCAGGTGTAATGCTAAATCGCATAATAATACAAAGCGAAATAAGTTAAAAGAGTGCATCTTGCTTCCATATAACAAGGTGATCTTTCGTTCGGTAAACTTTAAGTGACTTAATGTATAGGTACTAATAGTAACTACATAGGCCCCGACTAACTGTTAAATTGTATATAGAAAAAATTTAAAAAAAAAAGTACCGCCACGGTTAAATATTCCTTTTCATCATTATGGATTACTGGATTCTAGAGACATAATCTAGGGCTTCACAAAGTACAACGAGTCACATATCCTTAATGGTCCGCTTGATAAAAAATCTCAAAACCTACGACTCGTAATTGTAGCTCGTAATCGTTCACACTTTAACTACTAGATGGCTCTTTCCCTTAGTGACGTAGAACAAACACACAACAAAGAGCTCTCGCGAGGATCAACGGGGAGTGTTTACTTCTTCTGTTCTTAGCTCTTCGTCGACCCTTTTCAGCGAAACTGACCCATTGTTTTTCAAGATTAGACTGGTATCAATGAAAGGTATTGACATATTTATTTTATATTTTCTCTATAAAATTTAGTGCTAAAATCTGTGGTGTTTTTGTATCCTAAAAGCTGCTGGATAACATGGCCGACGTTATTCCAGCTTCGAGTGATGTCGTGGAACCTGGAGAATCTAATATTGAGACGGGTGGTCAATCATTTGAGCCTGCCATGAAGAAGCAGAGAAAAGAGGATGTGAATGTTGAGAAAAGGGGAGATAAAATAAGCAGTGATGAGCGACTTGAAACCAGGCTCGGTGGAATCCTTTGTTGCTCAGTGTGCCTTGACCTTCCCTCAAGTGCTGTGTATCAGGTGAACACAACTTCTTTCTCAATTAAAGTCTTTTTTAGAGAACTAAATTGTATGATTTATATCAAACAATTATATATTTACCTTTCATTGTATCCAGCAGTGCAAAGAAATTAAATATTACAGCCCAGTAGGGTTTGTGATTAAGACAAAACAGCTGCCCCTTGTTCTACATAAGAGAAAGGGAGTCAGTGGGTGTGGCTTTTTTGCCCATATTTCAAACTCTACCTGTTAATTTATTATTACACCTCCTCATTACAGCATCTGACAAACACATACAAAAAGAAACTTTACATATAGGAATTATAAATTTTCTAAATAGCAGTTGATAATAATAATTTGAAATTTTACTATTGATGTTTCCTACAGTTATGTCTCCCCGCCCACTGCACCGTAACATTTGTTCGTAGTTGTATAATGCAATTAAATTTTTTTTTCACAAATAAAGTATGAAACATTTTTTTGTATAAATTTTATGTACATACTGCTTTAATATGTTAACGACTACTAAATTGCCTGAATATTAATTAATTTACTAAGCATTAAAAAAACCAAGTGCATCTCGCGTAATCATGTATAATAATCCTCTTTTACATATTTAATTTTTTAGTGTACGAACGGACATCTGTCGTGTGTGGGATGCTTCAACCATTTATTAGCTGATGCCCGCATGGTAAAACTGAATTTTTAAATATTTGTCTACTATCTTTATCATGTTTATTAATCTATTCTACAGAGAGATGAAACAGCCACTTGCCCCAATTGTCGTACGGAGATTTCAAAGACATTATCCTCACGGAATTTGGCTGTCGAGAAAGCCGTTAGCGAACTGCCTGCTCAGTGCCGCCATTGTGGGAATGAGTACTCGAGAAATACGGTAGAGAACCACGAAAAAGAGCTGTGCGAAGAGAGGTATAATGCGAAAACGATTTGATAATCACATATTCAGCTGCTTGTCTGCTGTTATTGCGCATTTTTGACATTTGCATCTTGATTCACGCTATTTTAGGACGACTATGTGCAAATTCAACCGGATCGGCTGCCAGTGGCGTGGTCCATTCCACGAAGTTCAGGTAACGTAACGTCTCTGTACACTGGTCCTGCAGACACCTTCCTCTCTTAATATTCTCTTGTATAATGTATAATAAATCATGAGCGAAATTTGAAATTCAGAACGGATTTCTCTTACCTCTTTTTCTTGTTGTTGTCCACACCCACCACCAGGTACACGAATCCGTGTGCGTTCATCCGCATCGCAGTGGCGGCGAGTTGATGGAATACCTGTTGAATGTAGATTCCACTCATCAGGAGGAGAAAAAACTGTATGCCACGCTGTTCGATCTGCTATCCTTTGAAAAAATCGCATTCAGCGGTACGTATAGTATAATCATCTCGCTCCGGCCGTTGTAATTATTCAATTTATTCATAAATTCACACACTGAGCGCACTTTCCACCAACCACGGTGTGGTGCATTATCATTTAATCGGTACTTTCCTCGAGGTAATGAGAAGAAAATCCTGAATGATGGATTGTTGTTTACCGTTAATGTTTGTATGTTGGCTGTATTAGGCTGTCGGGATCTTATCTCTTTAAGGCTTTGGTAAAAAAAAAAAATTCACGCTCCCGAACAGGTCATTAATCGATGAAGAACGTGATGGCGAGAAAGGCGTAGTCCCCCCACGATGTTGGAGAATGAAGAAGGGGGGAATCGGATTCAACGTCTAGTTAATTCATCGACGAGATTATTATTTTCCCCCTCTCTTTCTTGATTATTATTCTCTGATTTTCATTTGGGTCGCTCATCGATAACGAAGCGAGTCCTCTATTAATGAATATTATGATTAATGTTTCAAGTCCGCCATCACGCCATCCTCCTTTCGCTGGAAGGTAGAGAGAGAGAGAGAATTCTCATCTTCTTCTCCTTCCAACTTGGTTTGCGCTCAGGTACATGACGCACGCAGGTGTGCTGACCTTTTTCCCATCTTTTTTTAAAATCACAATTTGTTCTTGGTAATCTCGGAATGAAGACGAGCAAGATGATGATGATGGTGATTACAGGGTTCCCTATAGTCCCCTCTCCTCATTCAGGAAGCTGCAGTGAGCAACGCTTCGGGCACAATGCGCGATTCGTTTCTGACAGTAAAACAATTAATGTAATACATGTTTGTAGCTTGTAATAAGCTAGTCGTAAACTTTATGATTTTTTTCTTCGTCGGAATAGCCCCCGACGTGTTAACCTCTCTCGAGGTGTAGGCGATATTTTCATTTCTATTGTGGACTTGTGGTTTGGGTTCCTTCTGATCATTGACTTTTTTTTTCTCTCTCTCTCTTTTTATTCCCCGCATTGTAATATAAATCCCGTTCCATCTGATTAACTGTTCGAGATAAACCAGTGACAGCGAAGGCCAATAACCGTTTGTTTTGCTCTCGTTCTTGTAGATGTCCAGCTGAAGCCGTATCGGACGGATGAATTCATTCATAAATTGTACTACGAGACAAGCCGATTCTACGCATTCAGCCATCAAGTAAGATCGCTCATAAAGATATCTTTAATCGTGAATCTTTACTAAACGTGTGCCCTCTTTTTCCCTTTCATTTTCCTCCACTTATTTTTTAGTGGGTGATCAAGGCCCGCATCAATGCCGATCAAAAGGATCCTACTCAATCATCGGAGCGTGGAATAAGTTATCAGGTACACCCGCGTCGACTCATGATTTACGTTCGAATCGTGAGCGAGAAGACTTGTGGTCACGACTCGTGTTTCCAAGAAGAAGAAGAGAGAGAGTATAAAGGACGATCCGAGTGAGCGAGTGTTTTTAATAAATATGTGGGAGACTAGAAGAAGAACTGCTGCGGTGCTTAACTTGAAACTTGCAACACAGCAGCAGCAGCAACATACAAACACAATGTGCCTCTCCTTGCATTGAGTTGTGTTTCCCTTCGTGTTTTTTTTTCGGGAAAGGGAGCCTCGGAAACGCCCACCTCGTCACGCCACGAGGCATTATGTATCGAGGTAATCAAACCTCCGCCGCTTAAATATTACAATCGTGATCAACAGTCGTTGAACCAACAAACAACAACATCCCGGATCGAAAGAAAACTTGAGGTCATAGGGGTAACGTAGAAAAAAAGGGAAACAAACGACATAAGCAGGAGCTAACCGAAGGAAAAAAAAAATCTCGAGTAGAGTACCGCCCATCTGTATATAAGATGGGATACCCAACTTTTCCCGAGTATAAACCCTCATAATCCTTACACAACGTACACTCACGCGTGATGGTTAGATAACACACTCGTACGTTTCAGTTAGACAGCTTTTCGAAAGACGTTTCGGGAGATCGATTGAAAGTGTCAAGTCGGTGTTTAAAAAAGAATGAAGGAAGCGAGAGAAGAGAGAGAAAAAAAAAATACAGCAAAGAGGGGGGAAAAAAGAGAGGGAAAAGGAAGTTTATGAAGGAAATTTCGAGCATTATACCACCATCACGAAGGTCGTAAATTCTCCATGCGTCGAGAATTGCTTCATGGCGTGATTTGACTGAATTAAATAGGCCAACTCGACCGGTCGTCGTCAGCGGCGGTGGCGGCAGCAACAGCAGCAGCTCTCTTGGGTCCTGCCGGATGGTTGATTGCCGCCGCCGCCGCCTTCTCCCACTGAGTTCCTTCTTGCTGCACAACGGGTTGCTGTGCGTGGAGCGCATCGATCCATCTCCATATCTCGTGTCACTCGGCTCTCTCTCTCTCTCTCATGCTATGCAATGCTCATGTATAATGTAATTTCAAAAAGCCTTTCCCTCTCTTCTTCCTGTTTTTTTTTTCTAGTTGATATTGAAATCAAAAGCGACGAGTCCCATCACGCTCTTTTTCCTTATGCTCCGCGGTCCGTTTGGTGAGATGCAAGTCCAGCCCAAGATCTACCACTTCGAGTTCACCGAGTCCACTGGAGAGAGTCCCTTGGTGGCTTTCCCCTTGACGGATTCCGCCGAATGCAACAAGGTCCTCTCCGGCAAAGCAATCAACTGTCGGTAACGTATATCAACACTTTTTCTCTCAGTAAACAAGAAGAAGACGGAGCCCCAAAAACTTTTTATTTTTCTTCGGAGGGGCCGTTTTTGTTTTTACGTCTTGATCTTGTTTTTATTGCAAGTATAGAGTCTCATTCTCTTTTGTCGACTATCGTCAACAGGTTGATCATGTTCATGTGCCCTAAATGAATCTAGCAGCAGGAGGAAAAACTTTCGCGGGTAGTCTAGCGGATCAATACTATACAAAATAAACTAGGAAAAAAATACTACCAATCGCCAACTCCATCTGAAACGCGGAAGGAAAAAAAGAAACAAAAAAAACAAAAACAAGCTGTTGCGCTCAGGATTTCAAGATTCTTGATCTCGACAACCTTTCGTAGTCTCTAGTGTGTTTATTTGCTGAATGAATGGAGCAAATGGGATAGAAGAAAAAAAGAAGCACTATTAATTTCTTTTTTTAATGATTTTTGTTTTCTTTCTCGTCCTCCCCTATTTGATTACCTCAAATGGAACAAGACCAAAATAGCTAATACCTGCAATTTTCAAACTCTTTTTTTTTTCTCAGCTCCTATCCAAACTCGGTTATATTATTCTGGTTTATTTTTTTTTCTTCTTCTCTCTTTTTAAAATAACTTTTAGTTTCTTTTATACAACACAACACATTATATGAAGAAAAAAAATTCAGACTATGATAGTGTATACGGAAAAATGATTTAGTGTGTCTCGTAATGTTGCGTGGACTTTGTAAATTGTATTCTTATTCTCTCTCTCTCTCCTCCTTCACGACGGGACGAAAGAAAAAGCTCCCGGGAAAACCAAGTTCTCAATAATGCAGCAGAAGAAGAAGAAGAAAACAAGACACCAAGTGGATCCTCTTTTCACTCTCTTTCTTTTTTCTCATGTTTTGTTTTCGTTGCGCCTCGGCAACAGAGTAAGAGAGAAAATACAATTTGCAGGTCACTATACGTCTCTTATGATATACAGTCTGGAAACCTGCTGGTTTCAGCCAAAAGAGAATAGAGGGCGGCTTCAAGATGAGCGCCACACGTGTCTAAACAACGTGAGAAAGAAGAAAAACGTCGCCGAAAGTGCCCCGACAAAAAAAGAAGAAGACGAGATTCGATTAAAGGGCCGAGGGGGGTGTCGGCAGCCGGCCGCGGAACGTTGTGTTGTTTGCTCCGGCGTTAAGAGAGAAGATGAGGAAAGAAGAAAAAAAAAGTTACAGTTGACCGAGTTAACATTGACATTCTCTCCAACAAAGAAGAAAAATAGAGTCCTCGTGAATAGATCTCGTGCACGATGCTTGCTTATATAAACGAGCTAGGGAAAATACGGCTGAAGAAGAACTATTGTGACTTCGTCTGATGAAATATTGATACGCGTCGCCCGCTATTTCTTTCTTTTTTTCTCACACACAAGAAAAGGTCTCGTCGACGCCCCGGTTTGTTTACCCTATGTTGACAAGAGTTTCTCTCTCTCTCTCTCTCTCTCTCCTTTAGAAGGGATGGTGTTGACAGTTCCCGAACTGCACGACCTTCCTCCCCCGAAAAAAAGAGAGAAAAATAATAAGAAGGGCGCTGCTGTCAACTGAAACTTGAAACGCCCTAACCCCCCATTCTTTTCTACTTGGCTTAGTTTTTTTTCTGTTAACCTAACCTTATCCCTTCGCCAATGACAGACGAGTGGATAAGGTGCAGCAGCAGCACTCCCTGCCTGTCATGAACGTCAAATTAGTTCGGGAATTCTAATGAAATGAGCACGTCATTTGAATTCAACGACGACGGAGCAGCATTGCATGGAAACGCTTTACCCTCTCCTGCTTCTCTTTGCTTGAATAAATGTGTTGACGGAATAATGAAGCAACCACACGCAGAATTTGCTGCACCGTTGCATTCAGAGTAACTCGGTCATTTCGGGAATCAAAATACACCGGTCTGGATCACGACATCTCTCACGCAACGCCTGTCTCGTATGGTAACGGACATGGTTTTTTCCCAGAAAACGGGGGGAACGAGTCTCTTGTCGAAAGGATCAATTCCGTCATGAAGCAATCCATTGGAATGATGTTTCCCAAGTTACTATTCAACTCCGGTGAATCACTTCTATGGAAATGAGGCCATATCATTTTTTTTTCCTGTCTCTTTTTCGTCTATCTGTCCTCTTCCTTTTCATGATCGGTAGGCGTAATTACAATTGGAAAAGTCGTCTGAAAGCGGAAGGCATCCGCCGGCTTCAGAGAGGAAGGCGGAGGGGGAGAGAGAGAGAGACAGATGATGTTCGAACATCCCTTTTCCTCTATCTTCCTCTTGCTAAGCGAGCTTCTCTCTCCTTTTTTTTTTGACGGCCCGGAAGCCCCGAGTTACCAATCACGCCAGTGAGAGAGCATCGCCCTGACGGCGGAAAAGGGCGTTTGATTCTTTTTTACTTGAGCAGCCTACGCGCTCTCGTCTTCCATCGTAAAAAGGAGGAAAAATCCAGCGCTCCATCTCGATCGAAAAAGATGGGTTGAGCGACGCGCTCCTTCCGATTCATTTGCAACGTTGGCAGGATTTCTCAGTGTTGCTCTCCTTCTTTTTAGACTTGAATCGATTTTTCTTCTTCTTCCTTCTTATCAGTTTCCCTACTCAAGCAGCATATGGAAAGGAAGAGAATAAAGTGTCGACCGTAAAATGTGAAGCCCAGATGGCTCCAATTTACGAGCAACACTATAATATAGTCGTGGTGGTCGTGCTGCTGGAGCAAATGCAGAGCGAGCTCTGCATGCGTGCATGATGCAACTGGCACGTCATTTCCAAGCAAAAAAAAAGAGAAGGAGAAGAAAGAGCGACAATCAACGTGATGTAGACACGCCGGAGAAAAAGAGAAGAGATCAAGAGCGCGGCGCACTCTTCTTCTTCTTTTTTTTGGGCCCGAGCAACGTTCTCCTCGTCAAAAGCTATATATACAGCTACCATAAAAAAAGAGGATCTAAGAGAAGAAGGTGGGTGTGTGTCTGTGTGTGGGCCTTATGAGCCAGGGTTATACAATCGGGCCAGAAGATCCTCTTCACGGCTCTTACGACTCAATAGTTCTAAAGCCCTTTGAAAATGCCCGGTAGCGGCGGAAGAGGGTTAGAAAACAGGAGGGAAAAATACATGTACATAACATTAAGAGCTAATGAAACCATTCCAGAGTAGTACTACTCGGTCGTCAAGTTTTGTCGCGTTTGCTCGGCTGGAATAAGAGGGCCAATGGCCGGTCATAAAGTTCGCGGGGCATTTACTTCTAAAGTTGGATGACTATGTACTAATTTTGATGAGAACCAGAATACCAAGAGAGAAATAAGAAGAATCATTTCTTTAACCGGATAGAGATGATGATAAGTTATAATATTCTTCTCTCTATAATCAGCCTTTCTTAATGTTCTACTTCAGAATTTTTTTTTTTTTTTTTACAGTAGGCTATGTATGTAATTTCTATTTTTATTTAGCTATTGTTAGTCTCTTGTCGGAACGCAATAATCACCGATTTCGTCGGTTCCTTTTTCCTCTCAAAGAAAAAAAAAAGAATTTTATTAGGTGCAATACAGATCATACCATGCCGATTTTCTCCTCCTCTTTAATTAGCCAGAGGCTAAAGAAAATGTGTAACTAGAACATGTGCTTCTACTAGGTTCATTGCTCGTTCCGTGTTTGAACTTTGCGATCCCTCGCGCACCGCTCCTCAGGTTCCCACGACGTTTCACCGTTGACTTGACAACCTTCCCCTCTTCTCCTAGTTCTTCTTGTCTCCCCTCTTCTCTCTCAAGTAAAAACAGCTCTTTAAAACTATTATTCCTCTCATCCGGAGAAAGAGGCCATCTTCCGTGAAGCTGTTGGTGTAGCACCGTTCAAACAAACGACCTTCGTGAAAAAAAAGAATCGCTTAAGCCCATAGAGGAAAAAAATTGAAAAAATATAAGAGTTCCGCCTCTCGGTTTGAAAAATTGTTGGCCGCCACGTTCAGTAATTGCAATAACACACACGAACACACCCTTTCTTCGCACTATAGTACGATCATATCGCCTTCCTCCCCCTCGCACTCGGCCATAATTCTCTCTTCTTTCTCCGCCCAGTAACCGGCAGAAAAAAAAATCCATCTTCAATCACGCTTTTATCACCGTTTTTTTTCTCTCTCTGCTACGTTGTACTACCAGCTGTTGCTACCCTCGGTTCCTCCCTTGTATAACATGTAACTCAACGCCCTGGTCTCCAAAACCGTCTTACACGCCCCCATATAAATGCAATATTGGAGACGATTAAACGCACTACCCAACAGTATGGCGTGGAGGAATTAAGTTCCTCTTAGCGAGATCGTGTAGGTCCCTTTTTTTTCTTGCGCTGCAAATACGTCGTTTTCTTTTATTATATAAGCGAAAAGAAGGAAGGACGACGGGCAACGACTCGTCCATCACGCGCGTAACATGGGTTTCGGCTATAGAAAACGATCGTTAAGGAGCGCCCAAACTGCTTTGTGAGGAATGAAGGGAAAACAAAATACGACAAAAGAAAAAAGGGGAAAAAAAGTTGTTTGACCGTATCGACTCAAAAAAAAAACAAACAAGAAGAGCGTAACAATTTATTAAATTCCCCCTGTAAACCCCATCATTAGTGGTGCATCACACGACGTTTAAGAAAAGGAAGGAGAAGAAAAAAAAAATACCAATTTTGTCTTCTCCTTCGGGTCCAGTTTGTATGTGTGCTGTCGTAGCGCGTCGACCGCAGAAATTGGATTGCTCTAGCCACCAAGACACAAAAAAGTAATGGATGTGTGGGGAGGACCCGTTATAGGTTGGTTAGGTTGGAAAGAAACATCAATCCGTTGTCTTTTTTTCTAGCCATCGAGCCCATTACAGTATTTTTCTAGTTCTGTTTCATTTTCCCCTAGACGACAACGACGACTGTCTGAGGAATGTAATGATCCGCAACTCCCTATTTTTTTTCCTTTTCTTTTCTTAAATAAGAAAAGGCAATTCCCCTCAATCGTCCTGGAAGAAAAAAAAACTTGTTTCCATTGTCGATTGTGTATATAGAACCCAAAAGACATAAAGATATTACCGATGAAAGAAAATTGTTCTATGTGCAATGCTTGCGTGACACTATGTATACTATATGGAAGGAGGGGGAGAAAATTTGTTATTTACTTTCTTATGTGTTTTTTTTTCTTCTTTTCGGGGACTCGATGTTGACATTAGTTCCGCTATGGCGAGCGCCGGAATCCGGTCGCGGCTAGGCGATCCGGTATCGCTCCGGGGCTCCCCTCCACATTCGGGAGGGTTGACCGGTTGATATATAAGTGTTATCGCATGTCGTCGCCGGCGGATTTCTCAATTCATTAACCTTAAGGGACAAAAAAGAGAGGAAGCTATATATGTATGGAAGGGGACGAGGCGGCGGTGAGTAACGAGCTGGACAGGACCCCAAAGTGCCCCTCGCTACCCCAACTTGATTGACGTTATAGGTCGCTATGGCATCGTAGAGGTCGCAATACATCTCGATAGATTTCACTCCAGTAACCAGTATACACTGTAGGCAGCAGCAGCCGGACCGCTCCCAGCCAGCAGCGTGTATGGATGGAATTCATGTATGGGCAAAAGGCCGGCTGACGATGACAACCCCTATTGTGACCGTTTTTCGGTGCGCGCCCCCCTTCTCCTCATCGTGACATTCGTCATCCGAAACACACAACAGACCGGAAACATGGTAATTGCGACGGACTCCTCCCTCGACTCCTCCGCCATACAACAGAAATGTAGCAAAAAGGACTCGTCGTCGTCCTAGTCTAAAAAGCGTTGATATATGGTCACTGTTCGAGTGTATGAATATAATTGGGCAGGGCTCTCTCTATATCCTATTGAGCAGCTGGCCTTCTCAGTAAATCGAACAACAACAACAACATGCGTAAAATGAAATGTTAAAAAAAAAAAATAGGTTGTTTTTGTTGTTTCTCTGTTTGTCGTTACTTTGAAAGTCGCCACTTCCGAGAAATCAATGTTTGCGCCAGAGCGAGACGGGGCGTATATGTGTAGTATACCGTATAGTAGTTCCTCAAAATTATTAGGACGGCGGACAGAGTGTACACACACACACACTCTTGAGCTTTTTTTCGATTTATTCTAAAACGTTCGTGTAGCTGATGAGTTTTTTGCTTGAGCGAGATGAAGCACAGTCACGCCAATCGCATATTGCTCGGCGGCGGCGAGTTATCTCTCTTCATGTTCCCTCTCATCATCTTTTGCTCTACTGCACGACGACGGCGTTGGAATACCAGAAGAGAGTGGCTTAACGCAACCAGGGGCAGTGACGTTTGTTGCCGGGGGAATGAACCTCGTCGTACGACGTCCACCGCTCAGAAGATGACGATGTGAGCGTAATTTTATTGCTCTGGACGGGTTTTTTTCTATATCCCTCTCTTTCGTGCCTGAAGGCGCCTCTACATCGATCCCCTATAGAGACTTATATAGCCCGCCGATTTGTTGCCAATGGCTCTGTTTTTTTGGGTAATTAACCTTCGGCACTAAAAACATTTTGATCTTGACCCCAGTTATGAGGGATAGATTAGTTTTTTTTTCGGATCGATCCCGTTAAAATGGGCGATGGGGAAACGCCGATAAACTGCCATCTGGATTGCAACATGATGATGGAAGACTAGGGGAGAGTCTGCTCTTGAAACGTGAGCCGGACCGTAAAATGACACGCTATTAGAGAAGGGCCTCGAGCGTGTTGCGTCACCAACAGCAATCAAGTCAGTGCAATGGACTATTCAAAGTCATTTCTCATTTAGGAGTAAAGCAAATGTGTTCAAGGTTCTTTACTTTCTCATATTTCAGTGTCTTGTCTATAGTTTTAAACAGAGCGTTTATTTTATTTTTTTATTGTTTAAACATCCGCAAAATTTGAGATCGTAACAAGAAAACTGTTTCCTTGTTTAAAATTTTAAGAAGAATATAATGTAATAACATACATTCTTTAAAAAAAAAAAAAGCGCTTCTCGACGGCTCAACATAACAATATAAAGTACTTAATAGCTTCAAGTGCCCTTTGAAGGAGGCTCGTCCTATAATTAAATAACTATTACGCATAATTTTGTGAAATGAAACGCTGATTATAGTGTACAATCTGTGTTTTTCTTTACAGAAACCATTAAATAATACGATTCATATTTCTCGCTAACCAATTAGTTACATAATACAGTGCTAATTTTGAAAATCGCGAGATTATTTCATCTCTTCTTTCTTCTAAATTAAATGTGAACACGGGGGATTAAGTTGACCTATACGTCTGATGCTTGGCTTATTGCATTATTAGATTCCTTCTTATTCCGAGTAAATCAATTTCATTATCAGTCAGTAAGATGGAGTCATCCTGCTGCACAGCATTTAACTTAATAAGAAGGAGAATTGCATTGGCCCTCTAGATTCAGACACGTTGCCCGACAACCACCTATCAGCCGTGAGTTCCCTGATGGATCGACGGCGCTAGAAAGAGAGAAAAGAAAGGAAATATATATATTTTATGTATCAAGTATCATGATGAAGGGGAGGAATTCACCCACTTTGAGAGAGCACCCCAATTAAGTGGGAGTGTGACAAGGGAAGTAATAGTTAAGAGTCGTGAAGCAGTAAAATATATATCTATAAAAAAAAATTGATCTAGATAAATAGTTCGAGTGGAGTTTCTTTTTTCAATATTATTATAGGAGAAGGTAGAGGAAGTGAAAGGTTCAATTACCTGAAATGATGACATTGCTCACGACTGGATAATCATTGGCGGGAGGAATGGGAAGACTCCCTTTTCCATCCTCATTAAATATTATGGATGTAGACCTATGTATAACGGAGGGGAACAGACGACGATGAGCGTCCGTCTCGACAAGGAGATTGGCTCGCGTATATCATCATCATCTTTCTCGGACTTCTATATAGCTGTCCACAAAAGGGGAAAGAGCGAGATAGAGAGAGAGAGAGAAAAAAAGGGGGGAATGAAAAGCTGGAAAGAATGACTTCCCAGCGTTATAGTATTGGAGCCAGTTGAATGGATCGTGACGGGCCAGTTATTGAAAGCCCCTAGTCGAAAATGTCGAGCGGATGTATCCACCGGTACAGGAGGGATGACCGAGTAGACGAGAATAGAAAGGGAGAGCCAGAATTCATTTTCAGATGAATTCCCTATTGAATATCCAACTTTAGATTGGACTATAGGACTCTATGCTGTCATGTCGATATATATAGTATAGGACCCAAATGAGGAGCCAACAGCAGCAGTATGGTCCGCCGGGCCTGTCATCTACGTCACTCGCCTCTCCACGCTTCAGTAGAGCCCACGATGAGATTTATCGATCTTAAGATTGATATTTTATCCACCAGATGAGTAAAAAAAATTGTATAGATCGAATAGCCCCTAGTGGCGGTTCCTTGACTAAAAGATGACGAGGGATTCGCGTGAGATCCTCATCGTCCGGTATCCACCCCTTTTTTTTCTTCTCTTGCGCATTCAATATAAATTTAGAGGATGCTATACGATGAGTAGGTATGTGAGCACCCAATTATCTTCCACGCCTTATAAAGTTTCTATATTGGAGGATATCTAGGAGAGAGAGCTGGCCTCTCCCCATCATCAAACTTCCTTTCCTGAGAGGATCGTCGTTGATGGAATGCTCTCCGCACGCGTGTTTGCTTGTATTCTATAGCGCTCAACTTGCAATTGGCGTGAGTGCACCTCTTCTTCTCCTTTTTTCTTTTTGGATGATATGTGTTTCTTCCGTGTGAAAACAGAAAGAGAAAAATGGTATGTTTGCGTATGCACATCCCGGAGCTGATGGTCGGGTGGTGTAGCAGAGCGCAACAGTGTCGACTGCGAACAACATAGTGGGTGCTGTCGTTCCATTCCACAATGACTGGGTAGCGTTCCTGATGGATGGGGAAGACTAGAAGAGATTATCCGTCTCTCTGAACCTGTTGAAACCCTGTGAACGAAGCAAGAAAAAAAAGATCAGGGCCGTAATTAACGGCATGCGGTTGTTGGACGACTTTTCTTTTTCTGGGTGTATACAAAGTGTCCGTCGTTGACTTTTGAAAGAAAAAAAAACTCTGAAATTGATGGGCTACACATAGGTCTATATATATTTTATGCGTGTGGTTTTCTAGTTTCTCCCGGCCACATCACTTATGGGCAACCGACGTCATTCGTCCAAACTCCCATCCTTCTTCATTTTGTTTTAGCTTACTTCCCAGCAATTATCAGTCGCCATATAATGACCATATAAGAGAAAGAAAAGGCCCCTCCATTTGTATATATGTTGGTACATTGACATTTATGTGCACACCGCCTGCTGAAAGAATCCATATTCCTCCCGAGGGTGCCTCTTGCCCAGCAATTACCGGATGAAGGAAGGGAAGGAGGGAGAGGAATGAATGCGTGTACGGGGTATAGCCGGTAGTTCTCAAGCCAAGATATACCCTTGAACTCGACCCCTTTCCTTATATATCATAGAGTCCGCGTGATGGAAAAATAAAGAGAAGGTAAAGAAGAAAAACTGAAATTAAGGAGAAGGAACGACCGCGGGACCCCATTCGAAAAGATTATTGTTAACTGCTAGCTTACCCTTCCTATCCTATTCCTTATATTCTACCGTTCTGTTTATTTCAGCTTATACATATTTTAAAAGAAAATGTAGAGAAAAATGCACAATTATTACCACGAGAGGAAATCATAATACCAAAGGAAAAGAAAAGGACAAAAAAAACTTCCTTTTTTTCTTCATCTTTTCTTCAAATTAGTGAACGCTAAGTGAATGTTGTGGCATTCTCTCCCTGTTATGATGAAAACAAAATCCGTTACTGTTATAATATCCTAGTGAGGTGTGACGGCAGTATAAGAGATAAGGAGCTTTATTGATGGATCTGCAGGAGCAACAGCCTGTTTTCCTTCACTATCAGGTATAGTCAGGTATACATCACCTTAATGGGAGGTCTTTGGCCATGGGTCTCCACAACAATCACGTCCAAACTCAATTTTGGAGAGGAAAAAAGAGAGAGGGGCCGTCAAAGGCGGGATGTCGCACCGTATCTCCCTGAATGACGAATGAGGATCAGGTCGTCGACGACGACGTCTACCAACGCGCGGCAGATTTTTTTTTATCTCTCTCTCAGACGACCAAAGACCGGTTTCCCATTAAGTAGATAAATGTATTCTTTTTCTTGTTGATGTTGCCGGTTGCACGGCCAGATTGATAAATCGACCGAGCCGAACGACGAGTCCGCAAGGACATAAAAGATTTTAATCGAACGAACTAAAAAGGGGGGAAGAACATTGACCGTGTTGGCGGTGAAAAAAAGGTTTGGATAACATTGAGAAACCAAAAAAAAATAGAGAGGCGAGAGATATTGATTCGATTGTGATGATTTCTGACTGACGACCGGCGGGATCACCCGAGCGCGAAAGGCAGTAAATCTTTGTGTTTCAGTTCTCTTTCTCCCACCCCGTCCTGCTCTAACCAGTAGCAGCAACTAGATATGCTGTGAAAGACCTTCAACATTACTAGAGAGAGAGAGAGAAAAAAGAAAGCCCCCCTCTATTGGAGCACATACACATAGCCCTTTTGTCACATTCATTGTGCTCGCGTGTGTATACTTATGGCTCTGCTCTAGAAAGGGCCCCCCTCTGCTGAATAGCCCCAGCCTTAAATGCATTTATCACTCGATTTGTCGGGTGTGTAGAGCAGAAAGGGAAAGGGAGGCTAATGTTCCTAACAGCACACGCACTGTTGGCGACAAAAGCTGGTGGAAAAAAAAAATGAGAAAGGAAAAAAGAAAACATGGAAGATTGGCACCCGATTGGACCAACATAACAGCCGCCTCTTCCTTGAGAATCACGAGTGCTGCGTTCGTCGTGTGATTTCAAGAGGAATGGAAGGAGATTGTGCGAGGAACGGGCGTGAGCAACACTCTGTCGACGAAAGAAAAAAAAATGAGATTATGTCTCGGCGGTCTCTGTTGGATTGGATATTTTGTTGTTGCCGAGAGCTGCACTGATCCCGCGTCTGCTCTTCCTTCTTCGCCGTCAACCTTAACGATCAAAGCAAACAGCACGCCACGCAGAGGCGGCATCAGTGGAGCAGAACGCCGGAGCCCCACCAAAAGAGCATCCAGGCTTGAGAATATCGTTCGTTTTCCTCCTCTTCTTCTTTATTCTTTTTTCATCGAGAAAGACAAGAAAGAAGGGCTTCTATATCAGAAGAGAAGGGTCAGATGATGAGCCGGCAAAAGAAACAACAACAAGAACAAAAAAAGAAGAAGAAGAAGACCATTTACAGTCGGATGAAGGCTCTCAAAGAAAGGGATGCCAAAAGAAGAGTTGCTCGGAATGAAAAGAGGATGAGGCTGTTGAGCCTGTATCTCATTTTCAACTTGGATTTCTCTCTCATCAACTGCTGAACCGAAATCGCCTCATTATCTACTCATTCAAGTTGAGTAGATATATTATGTGTATCGACTTGCTTTAAAAAAAAATGAAACAGCTTAATTTAAAGGTCTCTCTATCTACTTGTTTAATCCTGTTGTTCTTTCAACTGGGATTTGTAAACAAGTGTGACACGCATGGCCGGAAGAAATTGTATGGTTGCTCTTTGATCGATGATGTGGAACGATTCGGATTTAAATTAAAGTTCAGTCCTTGCTGATCCCACTGGCTATAATCTGTTTTGTGTTTCAAGTTGATTTTATTTCAATAAAAGATTATCTGTAGGTACGATACTCTGTGCTCTGTCACTGAAAGACTTTGAAATGTTGGCAATGTGAAATGCAGTCAAGCAACTAAAAAATTCTCTCTATTGATATGTTTTATATTTTCAAAAAAGTTATTAAAATTTTGACATGAATGCTCGTTAATATTTTTCAACAAGTCTGTTTCATAATTAATCACCTTGTCTGCTGCAATAAGCAGAAAATACCACGGTACTAAAATTTGGTGGGTGGAAATGTTTTCTTACCTTGAAGGAGCAGCGAGTGAATGGCTTTCTCAGCTGACGTAATTCTAAAAGCAATCCGTTCTTCCGTGAAGAAAAGCCATTCATCCCCTGATACTTTTTTTTCTTTTTAGGATGAACGTTTTTCGAAAATGGTTTAATTCATTATAAATTCATTGACGAATACAGCCCATGTTGCTGGCCTTTTCAAGGATAAATTCCGAATAAGGTCGTCGCTTTACTGCTTATGAAACATGAAAAGAAAATTCTCCTTTTCTTCCATGCATATGTGTCTTTTTAAATGCCAACTCTAATTTATTCTCGAGAATCAGTAGAGAATATTATTATAAACAACCTGTCAGTGTAACAAACGACGAAATAAACGGTTGAAATCAAAGATACATTTATTTTTTAACGACCCGAAACTAATTAGCAATAAAAAAATTCAATTTTTAATAGAATCTTTTTTATTCCAAGAGAAAATGGAATTTTTTTATTTCTCTCTCTCCTCTCTGATCTCTTCCATCATTTCATTAGTTCATGTAGCTGAGCTCTACGGCCATATATATATCCTCCGAAGGGCTTGTCTACCCCAATGTAATTGATTACAACATTTCCCTTTAGAAATGGCCCAGCAGCAGTCGCCGGAGAATAGAATGGGAAGATCAAAGGACACTGGGAACAACTATTAATAACATTTTAGTCCTTTTGATTCCCCTTCTACGCTGCTTATTCGTGTGTTGCAGCTCGTGAACGTGTATAGTGTGGCTGCGACTCTGACCGGGGCCAGCATTTTTCCCACAACCTTTCGGGCCGTGAAAACTTCTATATTTTCCCTCCACTTTTTCTTTTAGAGGAGCAACAACAACAACAAGTATAAGAAAAGGGAGTATAAGAATGAATGAGGGGAGAGAGAATGATGATTTCACACACAACGAAGACTAGGCTCCGTTGGGTTCATTACCTAATATCTAAAAAGCACAGAGGTGCAAGGAGCCATGGCATCCTTAATTGGATGTCGTCCTTCTTGGCGGTCACGTGACCCCTATCTAGCCCGGGCTCTCCCTGGGCGGTACCAGAATTACAATTCAAGCAGTAAGTGGGTTGTGCAGCACAGAAATGAGCATGTGTACTACTACCTGTGTGATGTTGTTGTTGTTGTTGTTACCTGTGTACTCATTCTCTATCTGGATTCATCATCCCATATTAGGGCTTCCTTTTTTTAATAAAAAAGCATAAGGTTAGAAAGAAAGAAAAAAAAAGGAATGATCCTTTCTAGTTTCGATAGAAACCACAAAAATAGAATCGGGACAGGTCCTTAAATGGTAGGAATATCCATTTCTACTAAGAGCTCACATCAGTTTACATTATTATTTCCTTTTGTTGAAAAAATAGAATGATAGAAAGACAGGAATATGAAAGGTTTAGTGCGTGTGTTCCGGAGCTACTGATGGAAACGGTTGAATGATTTTCTGAAAGGGAATATAAAGAGAAAGAAGGGATTCCAGAAAAAAATTAGAATAACGGATTGATATGTATATACTCGTGCATTATAGAGAAACTCTGACCGCGTCCTCAAACGAAGGACGAAGTAATAGTAGACGATGGATTGTTGTATGCACCCAAAATCTTCTTTCTATGTTCGTTTTCCTCTCTGAGCCCTCAAGAGAATCGTGACTGATTTGCAGTTCTTTAGAGAATGAGATGCTAAGTCGATCGTTTAAGTTCCCCCTCGCTCCCTCTTCTACACCCATTGATATGCATTTTCCTTCCTTTTCTTTCAAGTGTACGTATATACAAACTCTTGCATCGCTCCGGCGCTACGCAGGAACGGAATTCAATGGCCAGTGCGAACACGCTCCCCTCCTGCTATTTTAGTGGGAGGACGTTAAAAGAAGCGTCGTGCAAAGAGACCCCGTGACAACGAGGTTCTCGCCTCAAAAGAAGAAGAAGAAGAGAGGAATAAAAAAAAAATCTTACACGAAAGGGGGAAAAAATGATAATGGTAAGATTAAAGCGGTGATATCAGATAGGGACAAGAACTAAAAGGGGGGAACAAATGCCGTTTTTCCCAGAAAGGAAAAAAGAAGAAGAAGAAGAGAGGGGGATGTGATTCAAAAGAGATAGAAAGAACAACTGACGAGTTTCCCTTATAGTGGGATGATGGGCTCCAGATGTTGGGCAATAGGGAGCGGACGGACGCGATTGCGGGCTTCCCCCTTTTTTTCACTAAGCGAAGCAGCCACATTTGCTGCTGTGCGACACATTGAGGGAGAGCAGTCAGGTGGATGCGCGCATAGGGGCGATGATGATGATATCGGCCTTATTTCCCCTTTTGAACCAACCGACCGCAAAACCCCTTCTTTATCACGCACGGACAAAATGGGTTTTGATCCTGCGTCACCGATGAGGCGCTGCAGAACATTCCCGCAAAGTTGGAACCTAATCCCAAGACTGGCAACCAACACCCTTTTTTTCTTTTTTGCTTTCCCATCTGAAGCTGCTTTGGTTTTTTCCCCTCTTTTAATGTTGTATTAACGTTCATATTTCCACTAAGAAGGACTTCTTCTTCTTTCAAAGGGATCGTATTCGGTTTCTGCAAAAGACCGCAAAGAGACTTGATGATCCAGTCTCTCTCACACACTTTTAAGGCTTTCTTACTCGACTGGTCGATGCTGCCCTCTGGTGGGCAAGCCGCTATTGCTATTGAATTAGTGAAGGTATTTTTTTTCCTAGGGGAAATGTCATCTGGAATAAATTTCCACGGGAAGAGAATACATTTTCAATGGGAGGGCCTCTTTTTTTTACATTTTATTTTGTAGACGAGGTATAGGGGAGGTCGATTTAGCTATAGTGTGTGGTCCATATGTTCCGGTCGACGGAAACAAATGCCTTCCACTTCCGAATAGGGGGAACTCCTGACAGGAGCTATAAGAATCTATTCAGTTCTTTTCTATTTTTTCCTATTCAGAGTCGAAACACACCACAATCGATACAGAGGATCGTCACTACGATAATCAGCGGTTCAACATTTTCGCTGCACCGCCGCTCCTTTAATCTTTGAGTGTAATGCATTATTATAGACGTTGTGGACCATGTTCGATGGTTCCCCAGGTAGCAATTTGCGGTCCGTGACTCCCAACATCCGAGAATTGAGATGCGAGGAACGAGCAGCATGACTATCATCATTTCCCACCGAAAGGAAATATATAGTCCTGAGGTCTCTATTCTTCTGCATTTCGTGCAGCTATTCATTTTGATACGCTTCATTATAGAATCTTGATTCATCGTAGCAGATCAATAGCCTTCCATCAAGATATATAATAGCGAGAGCTAAATTTGTCTGCTGTATATCCGTTTCCTTTAAGGTATAAACACAACGTTTTCTTTTTAGGAAAACATTTCAATCTAAAGAAACGAGTTGAGGTGAATGTGTTGTGTGTGTATATGTCTATTTGGATCACGGTAGAGCGGGAACAGTCCCTCTCTCTTGTTTATCCCCGGTCTAAGCTCAATCTTCCCGCCGAGACCCGTTGGGCTTCAATATCTATGCAGTGCACGGATCCCTCCCTGAATAACAACAACAACAGCCCCCCTCTGAAAAGATTGCGTGTTTTGATGCCGAACAGAAAGAAATAATAAAGAGCAGCTCCAGCTATATAGCCTCAGATAGAAATATTAAACATATATAAAAGTAAAAAAAAAGCAGAGGCCTCGGATCCAATTTTCAGGAGCACTAGCCATCTGTGCTCCAGGGCCGTAGAGGGGAGCAACGAAGAGCGAGAGAAAAAAAGTCGTAGTGTAAAAGTAGAGGGCGTGTTGGGCTCCTTATTATTTTCTAATACTTTTTTTTATTACATCATCTGGTCGTTTTCTCTACACTTTTTCCCCCTCTCTCTCATTGCACCCTCAGCAGTAGCAGCAGAAGCAGCAGCAGCGTATATATTAATGAAATGAAAGACCGGAAGCTTTGCTCCGCGCCGTGGAGCACGGGGATGATGACAATAGCAAGCCCTTCAGCCCCATCCCGCCTTGGCCCTTCTGGTGCTCCTAGCTGACTGACCCCCTGCCTGGATTTCAAACATTAAAGCCCGTTAATGGGAACTGGTGTTGGAAGGTTTTATACTGTTGTACATAATAATAATAATATATAGATGGGAGCGAGTGAAAAAAATGTATATATATATAATAACAGTAAAACGTAACACAACAAACAAGATGGGGGTCTCTGCCCTCTCGATTTCCGGCGCTCAGACTATAACGAGCACCTCCTTGTGATATCAATTCACAAGAGCGTCAAGGTAACCTTTTCTTTTACGTAACGAAATAGTTGTTCTTTTCACTCCTCTCTCTCTCTTAACAGAAAACTCATTTTATAAATGATGACGATAATCGTAAAAGAAGATGGGATATATAATAATGCTTCGTGTGATGGGAAGTGATACGCGAACATCCATCACCGGGAAGACGAGGCGCGCGCGCCCTCCCGCTCCTCCACCGGTGTTTGTGTAAGTAATAAAAACGAAGGAAAAAGCCGGAGGAAGGAGGTAATTAGATTGTTATTGCGCTATTTTGGGTCTGCCAGCCGCCATAGAGAGCTGAAACAGCGTTTACGATCGCCCTCGTTTCGCACATCCGTGTCCATCTAAAAAATAAAGCCAACTTTTCGGTACATGAAAATGTTATCCTTCCGATTTGGTCTATATGAAATGGATTTTTTTTCTTTCTCTCTCTCTCTCTCTCTCTCTCATCAAGTTGACGACTGCACGACTTATTCTCTCCTCTTTTAGAAACCAAACAGTGTATAGAGACGGGTACCCAGTGATTACACCTACACGGCCTTGGTGCACGACGACGAATCGATCCTTTTTCATCATTCCCGGATGAAATACATGGCTGCTTCGTCATCGTCCTTCCAAGAGGCTATGAGAGAGAGACTCTGTAATCATCGTTTATGAAAGAGTGGCGTTGTTCCTCGCCTCGCCGCGTCTCTACTTGGCCCCCAATGTTATAACCCTACATGTATATATAAATCAGAAGACTATCATTAGGAGTCATCAAATCATCCACGGGGGTGGATCTCTGAGTGGGATGCCGGCTTATGAGAGTGTCTCTCCACCATTTTGATTCAATTTCGAGTTCTTTGAAGCGTTTCGTTTCTTTAATAAATAGGAGGCAGCGTGTAGGAGGCACTTTTGTGTCGTTTCTTGATTGCACTATACGCTCTTTCTTTTTATACTCTCTTTTTTTTCTTTCTGGGACGACGTATGATAAGCCACCGCGAAAGAAAGGCACCTATTATTTGCCCTCTCCGGAAACCGATCGATTACTTCTTGAGATATGTTGATGATGATGACGGAGAGAGAGAGAGAGAGAGGAACCAGGGACCTCGTTGAGCACTATTTTTCTTTTTTACTTGAACGACTTTAGAACCGCCTACTTATTTCTTTCTCGCTGTTATAACGAGAAAACCTGAAGTAATCATAAAAAAGGGAAGACTTTTTTCTTATTTTTTTTTCTTCTATTTTTTACTTCGTTATTAGGTTTGTTGTTGCTGTGCAGCAGCATAACAAACGGCCGCAGAGTCCCGATGGGCTGAAAACACAAAGTGGGCCGCGCGCGCGCTCACTCGCTCGCTCAAAGAGAGGAAATGGCAAAGGCCCACTCATCATCTTGCTTCTGGGATCGTTTTTTTCTTTATATATACATTTATTATTACGAGTGTTACGTACGTATAGGCTGGCACATACGGCATAGTCAGCGGAAATGAGAGGGAGAAGCCAAAGTGGAACTGACGAGGAAGAGAGCTGTCCGCACTCGATCGATAGGAGCCGAATCATCATCATCATCGGAGCCGAAGGCATTATCGGCCAAGTGACATCTTTTCCTCGGAACGGACAATATATGTCATGCAGGGCCCATATCGGAGGAGCACTTGCGATCCCGCAAACCGAATATATTTCCGCCTATCTTTGGAAAGAAGAGAGGAGGGAAGAAAACGCATTTATTGGTAGCTGCTGGGCAGCCGGCCAGTCCGACCATAATATACGAATAGAAGATTATACAACCGAGACTACGTCTTCTTTTTCTTCTTCTTCTTCAATGCCTGACAATATCTACCCGACGTAATATGACTACTTAGGGCCGTTAAGCGCGACGATGATCGCTGGCCATTTGCGTCCGGGACCGCCGGCTCCGTCACACTGTGGGGGCTGCTGCCTCTCTCTCCCCACTGCCAAAAAAGCTTATTCTTTTCTTCTTCTTGCACACATAAATATAAATCCACCACATACAGAGGCACGCGATGATATCGTCTTCTATCCTCCCTTTCCCTTCCGGCCGTAAGAGATGATATGTGGTGGATATATTATTTATATATACGCGCCGAGTAGCAATTCTTTTATCTATATTCAGGGGGTTTATTATCATTCAAGGTTAATAGAATAGTTTACATGTACGTATAAAAGAATATAGGGGGTTTCATCCCTTCAAGCCGTGCACGCCAAGTCCATGTACACTTGGATTCTTCCCCTTCATTTTTCTCTTTTCCAAAGGATCCGTTATTATGAGCTCCTCCGGCTGGATGAATCTTGTGTTGACCAGCATATCGTTCCATACAGCCTCTCTCAAGGGGGGTTACTTCTTTTGCTGCTGCCTAATTACCGTCATTTCTCTCTCCTTCATCCACCCTTATTCTCTATTCATACATAAATTACACAAGTATATATGCGCTATTCTCCCTCTGCCATGGCGTAGATATATACACCATAAAAAAAGAGAAGAGAATCTTTTTTACCTTCCCCATTCTTTCCAATTTCTCAAGGTGAAAATTTCCTTGTGCGTGTTACACACAGGACAATGTTGCACAGTCCCAGGAATGCTGCTCCCCCGTGACGAAAATGAATGCGTCTTTTTTCCCAAAACTTTTTTTTTGCAATAAAAAATAAAAACTTCGCATATATTGTATCGACTAGCTCGTTTATGGTCGTCTCTTTTCCTGTAAAGAAAAAAATACTGTTGTCACTTACTGTACCCCTCTTCGACCTAACTTTTTTTTTTTTAGCTGGGCTGTGTTACGTTTGTTTGACACCTCCGCGCCAGAGGCCTCCAAACATAAGTGTCTGCGGCCACCTTTTATATTTTTCCCCCTAGAAAATAATAATAATAATTTTTTTTTTACTCCTTCCTGCTCTTGTGTGTATGCATTCTTGGGATGCGTGTGTCCATTGGCCCGTGGCCCGCCAACGCAGCTAGCGCTCCGGAGCCGACCCCCTCTCTTCAAAAACAGCGTCAGGTCGGCGCGCGTAACAGTTGACGGCCCTTAGTCCTCATGCATCATCCTGCCAAGAGCTGTTCCCCCCCTCCTATTTCCATTCCTAAAGGCTCTAAATGTAGTAAAATGTTTCTCTCGTCTTTTAAAATGATGTTGAACCAGAGAGAGAGGGGAAGAAAAAAAAAAAGGAAATTTGTATAGATGGAACGCTCCTCATTGCGGATCCTTTTCTTTCGTTTATATGTATAAAATACATTTTTACGAGAACTGACAATCTGCACTCGGGTGCGCTTTATAGCCTAGCTCTCTCTCTCTCTGGAACATATCGTGCGCACCAGGGCTCTAAGGGGATCCGTAGATGTATGGAAGGGACTTTGAATGGGATTACAATCGGATCAACCAGATGGCACTTGAGGAATAAAGAAAATCCCTATAGTGAAAACCACGATCTGTTAAACACGGCAACGCATAAAATGTAAAAATTTTATCCTTTTAAAAATATTTCTATGTATAGTATTTGGACTCAAATAACGTCTTGGGTGTGCATCCGGATGTATGTGTTAAAATGTACCTGAGGGGGTTCTAGCTAGCTCTCGCTTCTGGCCGTTTTTGGAGGAAAGTAAAACAAAAATAATTTTCTTCTTTTCCCTATCTTCTTTTTCACTTTGGTGTGTAATGACTATTTGAGGCTGTGCAGGGAAAAATATACATTGTGTCTGCTGCTTCGTGTTTTCTTTACTTTCTGTGCCGTACAGTTGTTAGCGAGCTAATGATAATTCTCCTCCTCGCGACCTGCCACTCACAAGTGAAATTGTCATTCTATTTGTGATTTCCAAATAAGAATAGTAATAATAAATGTTAACGTAGTCGCAACCCAATCCTTTTTATTTACCAAATGATGTAAGATTTAGAAAGAAGAAGAAAAAATCGGAATCAAGAGGGACTACTGATTGGATCGTTTTTCTAGAGAGGGGAACAAACTTTCTATTCATCCTCCAGCTGGAGTCCACGTGATCCCAATTTCAGTGGATATCTACATCAATAAAAGTCTACCTGTAGTACGTAATGAAGGTGAGAGGGGATACCACCTGAGGGCCACGGTGCACCAGCACATTCGAGTATCTACAGAATGTTTGCTACGAGGAGGAGGTGTGATCCAGCGGCAGCCGAGGTATTTTCCGCACGCAGGGGCCCTTTTGGATCGGGGTCAGCGCGGTGGTGCCGTGGTTCGTGGGAACTCAAATTACAACCCCAGAGAGAGCGGGGGCTGATGATGATGATGAGTCGACGAGACCGAAGAGAAGAAGAAGTCAAAAGGGGGGAAGAAGAAAAAGAAGAGAAAAAAAAATAGGCGGAGGGTCCTATTGTTTTTCATCACGCTGCTCCGGAATTTCTTCTTCGTTCTAGATCGAACGATGATGTGGGAGGGCCGTTGAATATAAATCTTATCGATTTTAATATCGTTGAGAGAGGAAGGAGCATCTTTGACCTCCCAAGAAGCTCAACTCAGAGACATTCCCGACCTTTTCACGTGTCTCTTCCAAGTTCCTTGCTCTTCTTGGAATGCGAGCTCAGAAATGAGCCTCATTTTTGGCTACACATTTCTCTAAATTGGCATTTTGATGAGCCTTATCCATTTGTGAAGTGATAATGATTTGTGGACTAGAAAAAAAGGAAACCTTCTTCCCCGTTGATGGGTTATTTTAACTATCTAGAGTATATACTCTGCTTTTTTTGGAACTTGTTTGAACTCGACGGGAGGTCTCTCTCCCCTTCGAAAAAAAAAAAAAGTTTTATGAAGCGGTAGAGAGGGAACTCTTGAAATTCGCACGGAGAACTCCTAGTTTGTTTTGTGAACAAGGGCAAGTTGATTTATTTCTGTAACGGTGCTATTCCAGGTTACCAGGCCGTCATGCCGGACCCTCTTCCATCCGTTCTTCTTTCTGACGACAGATCTACTATAAACATAAAAAAAATAAAACAGCTCAAAGTGTTAATGAGCGACGAAATCCGTCTTCCGCTCGCCGATACGATATCAAGTGGAGCGCAACCAGAATGGATGATGGAATAGAGAGAAGAAAAAAAACGACAAGAAATAATAATAATAAAAATGCCGCGTGGAAGAGCATTAAAAAAGAGAGGAAGAAGAATAGAGAGCCCGTGTCTAATGAATTTGATAATGTAATAATAGCGGGGGCTATTGTTATTACATGCTGGGTTAATGAGAACGTTGAGAAACATCTCAAGGGCTCGTTTCGTTCCGTCCTTTTTAAAAGTCGGAGGAAGAAGAAGAAGAAGGAGGGGGAAAAAATCGGGAACACGAATTTTGTGGTTCAAGAATATACGACTGGGTTGTACATATAAAAACCTAATTAATTCCCTTTCTCTTCTCTATATCTATTTTTTCTCTCTCTCTCTCCTTCCTCCGGCTTTATGACGATTTCACTCTGCGAGTGGAGCTGTTGCTGCTGCTGCTAAAAAAAAATGTATAAAAATTTCTCAACTCGTCGCGCAATGACTTCATTAAGCTCGTATATTTATATATGGCCATAACCCAGTTGTGTTTCATATTTTTTTATTATTCTCATTTGAAAGAGGTAAAAAAAGAGGTAGGTGGTATCAGCAGCAGCCGCCACCGCTGCCGCCGTGCGCTGAGGGGGAAGGCGGAGGACAGCAGACTCTCTTTGCCGGCCCCGCGGTGCGCTCAGCCGGGAATAAGGAGAAGAGAAGAGGGGGGAATATATGTACAAGGCCGGGCGTGCGGATGGTGGAGCGCATATTAACTCAGCGGGGCTTCTGATGACGACAATGAGCCGTGCAGAATCAGAGTTATGTGTGAATGACCATAGCTCTTGTATATGTATGTATATGTGCTGTAGAAAAAAAAATATGTATACGAACTCGGGGACCCTTTTTCCGCCCGTAGCTGACTTTCACACCAACGGAAAAAGAAATAAAAATTAAAGCTCTTCTCTCCAATAAAAATAGAAAAAAGGAGGAGAAGTATATACATACACACATATAATGTATTTTATTTTTTTCAATGTCGTTACATTCTAACGTGAATTAGGCTTGGGTACGAACCAGCCTTAAAGTATATCTTTTTACGAGGCTTCATAAACAATATATATATTTTTTGTTTGGCTCCCTGTTCACTGAAAAAAAAAAATTAATGAAATGAAAAAAAAAAATCGACGGCGGCAGTGTCGGTATGTAGCGGGGCTTCTTTTTGATGTCAGGATCTGTTGTAACGCAGGAAGTCTAATTACCTCTCTCTAAAAGAGAATGTATGAGGGCTGGAATGGCCCAATATAAATTCTGTAAAAATGAGGGCCTTTTTTTGCCGATTAAAAAAAAAGGAACATTCCAGCGAATATATATTCCTTCATTTAAAAAAAAGGGGGAATATACAATTTTTAAAATAAAAATATTAAGATAAAAAAAAACTTTCTCTAAATGTGACGGAGAGAAATGGGAAGGACGGAGAGCCCTCTTTTTTTCCCCTACACAATGAAGCCTAATTGCCGTCCATTATTATGCATCTCCTAGTGACGGTTGTGTTATGGATGAGGGGCAGCAAGAGCGACATTTTATTTCCGTATATCCCCCATTGAAGCCATGTTATCGTCTTTCATAGAAGTGAGCGGCTGGGACCGACCATGTGAGAAAAAAAAGAAGAAGAAATTCTCTGTGCACGACCGTCCTGACTTATAGATTTATTACCATACCAAGTGTGTCAGTGTGTGTGTATTGTGTGTCCACATAGAGTGTTGTCCCGCCGCCGCCGATGAAACACAATGGGCCCACGAAGAAAGTAGATGAACGTCGGGGACCGTGACTTATAACGCCTAGCTTGGCAAGGAGATAGATCATATCCCTAAACCCCTACGACCTTTTATCATGCATTTTGTGATGTATATATATACGGGCCGCCGTCCGTCCGTCCTCTCCGGGGTCATATACAAGTGCGTGCCATAGCTTTGTGTGTTGCCTATATTTTAATTCTTCTTCTTTTTGGTTTCCCCTTATCATTGGAGTTTTTGAATTACGCTCTCGCAATGCCCCCCAAAGAGATGGAGAGAAAATAAATCAAGATGACAGATCGATTTATACTTTTTTTCTTCTTTTTTTGGTGTGCTGCTGCTGGACGCAACAGAATTAATTAGACGGGGAAAGATTTTTTCCGTCCAGCAATATACTTGAAAGGCTGCTGTATAGTGCGCGGATTAGAAACTCGATGTATTTTGACTCCTCGCTGTGCTCCATCCTAATGAATGATGCATGAAGTCGGGAGCAGCATCGTCGCGTGAGGGTACTACTACCAGATCAATCACGTAGCCCCACACAAGGTGAAAATCAAGGCTACGACATCTTTGAGACCGATAGAATTTGAATTTTCTTTAATCCGGATGATGCACATTCAGCAATGGAAATGTCATCGCCGTCCAATCCTCCCCCACCAACTTTCGGATGGACGGGTGAGCCGGAAGAACGGTGCGAGGAAGTCACGGTTGAGATGACCTCTTCTCTATATCTGATTCCCCTCTCTCTCTCTCTCCGCTTCTTTTTTGTTGGATGAAAAAGCCGGATAGGTCCGGCGGATAGCCACATAAAAGAGAGATAGTAGAGAAGGGGGGTTTCATGATTAAATCAATAAGCCACACAGTGATGGTCGACGGAACCGCTTGGTAAAAGTTGAATGCAAGTCCCTCTTCTTCTTCTTTTTTTCCTTTTCCTCCTTCTTTATAATATCCAGCGCATGTTTATATACTAGATCGAGTAGCGTGGGTTGCGTTGAAAAGAAGTTGTATTTATTTTTTTTCCCTCTTTTTTTCGTTTCGACTCATGCAATTACGCCATCGCCCATGAATGAAACCCGCGAATTTGATTATGTAAGCTTTCCATCTTAAATTGCATAGTGGGATTTTTTAAAAAAAGCTGGCCGTTACAATGTCTATTTTTTTAATGCATCCCTGGAAATAATCAAATAAAGATGTGCAATTTGAGAGAACGAAATGAAGCAATCGTGACGGGTAAATACAACAATCGGGAGTTCTCTGCGTTTCATGTTGTATCGAGTTTTCTTTCTATGATTGCGCGGCTCATTGCGGTCCACACCCTGAATTTTCGTGATTGATGGTTTAACGGCGGATTTCATAGAGATTGCGGGAAAAAAATGGCCGGTTGATGTCATCACATATACGCTCCCGCGGCTCCAAACGATGTTTTCCTATCTATGTAATTTTTTTTTGTTTACTCCCTTATCTTTTTTCCCCTCTCTCTGAATAAGCGTGTTGAAAGTCATCATCATCATCACCATCCTGCCGGCGTCCTCGATGAGTTTTCGTGTGAGTACAACAGAGCAGCAATGGTATGGAGGCCGGTGCTCCCTTGTTGTGTTCCTTTTTCTCTTCCGGTTATTTATTTATTTATTTTCCTTTTTTTTACGACGAGTTTCTGGGCGATTCCGCACGCCCGGTAATGCGTCCGCCCGCACTTAAAAAAGAAAGAAGAAGACGAAGAAAACGGGGGCAGTTTTGTGTGTGTGTTCGCCCTTCGGATAGTGCGCACCTAAAACCGCATCGCTTGACTAACGAAGGGCGAAATGACACAGTGGTTGGTTACCAGAAAACAAGACTCTTTTTTTTCCGAGCCGGACCATAGATAGAGAGAGAGAAAAAAGGCATAAAAATAGGTTCTCTTTTACTGCGTTTAGTCTCTGGTCGTTCTTCTTACTTACATTCTCTATTGTGGCTACATGTTTGATCAAGCTTTGGCGGGTCTTGCGTGCGCTCTGCGAATAAATCAAAAAGTCACGATGACGGCCGATTGCCTTGCTCCGCAATGGTCGAGGTGTCACCATCTATTGTGTGCGTTATTGGCCGGCCCATTTGAGCTGAGCCCAGATTTCTCCTTTGTCGATACTATATATTTTTTATCTATAGATGGTAGAGAGAGAAAGAGATTCAAATAGCAGATTTATGCTGGAATTAATATTAAGAAAGAAGTAATGAAAGTCTCCTTCCTAAAGGCTACTTGCGTTTTCATCGTCAATGAAAATGAACTTGTTGGATCGATACAAATGGCCGATGAGGGACGTTTGAAGAGCACAAATTTACAGCTCGCTGTTTGTTGCTTTTACGGCAGCACGTAGACCCGACTCTCCTACTTAAAAAAGATCATGAAATATTCATTCTAACTCCTTTTTTTTTTCTTTGCCCTACTGACTGCTTCATTTTTCTCCGTCATGAAGGTGTGTAAAGTTGCGTGACTGAGATGCGTGCGACAGCCGACAGATCGCGCGCGGTGGGCTTCAGCCAGAGCCTTTAATTTTTAATTTTTATACTTTCAAGTGCATTATAGAAAACAATAAAACTGATGATGTTGCGATTGAATTAAAAAAGGAAAAGAAGTCCCGATCCCACGACCAGGAAGAGAGGGACCACATGTCAGCGCCCAGCTCCCTTGGAAATGTTCACATATAAATACAATAATAATAACTCTCTCCGGGATTCATCATATTTTTTGTTGTGGGCCACCATCCTTCTCTTTCCTTCGGGATGTGTGGCGGGGAAACATTATGAAGAAAATGAATGGTCGCTTGTTGCCAGGAGCGCAGCAGCTAGGGAGAAGGAACAGCGTGTGTCTAATCTCCCGAAATTCGTCATGTCAGAGCTCCGTGTTGGAAAGATACATAATAATTTGTTTTGTCACCGTGAAAATAGGCGCGAGCTCTCTCGCGCCCGCTCATCCCTCCTCTCAGCAAAGAAGAAATACTAATGTAATAAAACAGGTTCTTCTTCTTCTTCTCTTCTCCTCCGACATGATGTAGCAGCCCCGCACGTTTGTTTCTACTACTTGTGTGTTGATCTATCTATAGAAGCTCCCTACTGTTGATAGCCACAGCCTACCAGTGAGTGCTAACTTGAAGAGGCTCAGCTAGAAGGAACCCGTTCGCCGACTCCGATGCATCACTGCCACGTATCAATATTGATTGCAGTCTACTCTCTTCTTCCAAGTGTGTATTTATATACTACTACTACTTTACCCGCATATATAAATGTATATATTTCGATGTGTCGTCCATCCATTTCAGAGTGGGGGCCAACTGGATGACGCATCGAGCGCCACCCGGTTTGACGTGAAAGAGCTGCCATCCATCTAAAGTTTTTTTTTTTCTTTTTTTGGCGGTATCTTTCCTTTTTCTCTCCGGAGAATTCGCGCCTTAAAAAGAAACCAATCAGCCGGGTGCGGTTGTCGTCGGTCTGAGACCGCAAATCCGTCATCCTGTTTCTGCATGCATTATGGATGAAGTGGACACGGTGTCGCTGCTGGAAAGCCCTAATCCCATAGTTGTAAACAATTCATTTCAGCTCTGATTTCATTATGTGCCCCTTGGTCTCTCTGCTATTCCCCCGTTGCGCGCGAGGTTCCCTCGATCGTATAGAGGGAAACCGGCACGCAAACGCAACAGCGTGCGGGAAGAGCCCTATCGTCATTGCTGCTACAAAGAGCTATAGTAGAGGAAGACTAGCTATTAAACAATGATGGATGATCTGGAAGGACTGTGTTTATTTAATATTAAAAAATCCCATGAATTTCGAAACGCATCAGAAGGAGGAGGAGGAGACGGGAGGCCAGCCAAGTTATTTCACGCGCACACATATATAATACTAACTCGGCGTATCTCCGGTTTTTATCTTTCAGACGACCGGTTATTATTATTATTTTACTTTTTTTTTAGAAAAGGAGGGAGAAAAATAAGAAGAAGAGAGAGAGAGGGGGGGAAAGGTGCTGGCTTCATGGAGCGCACTTTTTTTTTCTTCTGTAACTCTTGTGCATATATGCTCTCCGCTTACGTATTTATTTAGAAGGAGAAATTAAATTTATGATACGTCAAAATGCTAGTTTAGCCTCTCTATATGAGGAGAAGAAAAAGGCTTGGACAAGTTAAGGGGCTTAATTTCTGAAGACGAGCAGCAATAATTTGATGTAATACGCTGTTCCCCAAGACCGTTAAATCCTAAGCTGATTACAACCATGTTTTTTAACGAGGGCTCAAATCTAATCGGTTCTTAATGCTAATATTCTTTCAACGTGAATGGTTAAGAAAAAAGAGAGAAGAGAAAATATATTATTACCACTTAACAGTTGAAAGAAAAATTTTCTTAATTTGATTCTTAAAAAAGACGAAAACAGCATTTCTGGCCATTCATTACCTTAAAGCACGCAAACCGACTAGTTTTGAAACGGTACTTGTTGCCAAACCAAATCAGGCTGTCAAGTTGATTGATTCCTCTATTTTCTTTCATCAGTTATCTGTATGTGTAGAAACACGAAAAATCAATTTCTTGTCTTTCTAAGAAAAAAAGGAGAAAATGTACAGCACATCTTAATAATTCGATTGTATGAAACACGCAACCGTGATTGAATTTTTTTTTCCTTTTTTAAATCCCCGGATAGTAGCTGCAAAAGCACGCCGCCCGGCCATGAGCAGCTGATGGTCGCAGGAAACGGAAAGGGTGTGTTCGCCGGGACGCCGATGCGTGATGCTCCAAACGAGAGAGAGAGAAATGACATCAGATATTTCGTACCAACAATCATCTGACGGATCCCCTCCAAAAAAAAAACTAAAAAAACAGTGAAGCGGACATGGAAATGCCGGGCACTGGCCGGTCGCCGGCCGGCCGGCTTCTAATATACCGTATCTCTGTTTCTATGTTTAAAATGTGACACCGTCATTATACTGCTACCGGTTTGTTTGCTATGCATATCCATTTTTATTCACGCTCTCTCTGTTTACCTGCATTGAGAGAGAGAGGGGGAACCGGCTACTTTTCACCTATTGTCTCTCTCTCTGTTGCATGACAACCGTTTTTCTTTTGTTTCTCGCCTTCTCATTTGAAGAGTGGATGAGAAGTGTGTGGTCGTGTTGGATATTATGATGGTATTTCAAAAGCCCGTTACGAAACATTTGTTCTCTCTCTATCTCTCTTCTTCCTCCCTTCTCTCTTCGTCGCATTATGTAATAACATGTTGCTGGGGCCGCGCAAAATGTGATGATGGAGAACGGCGTGAATAACAACTTTTGTGCTGCTATATAGCTTTTCAAGGTTGATTCCTATACTTTAAAAAGTTAGCTTTTTTTTTTTGGCGTGACGACAGCGACACTACTCTGGTTGTTTGGTCAGCTCCGAATGGCCCTCAATGACGACGGACATACACACATCCGCTAGCACATTTCGGTCCCGTTTACACACTCCTGTGGCTCACTTTTATTGCTCAAGTATTTGCGGTTGTCCGCACGATGCATAATCGAGAGCAATGAACGTTTGACCCCATCACTAGAATTATCACGTATATCAATTATAATTTGTTGTCTTTTTTTTTTTTTTTTGGTCAAGGCCAGACACGTCATTTTGGCATCAACTAGCTTTAGGGTCACTTTCATATTATCGCCCATCCTAGAGTAAATATTGACTTAAGCTTGGGTCATCATTAGCTAAAGCTCTCCAAGTAAAAGAGCTCAAACAGCAGTGTTAGTTACATCTGTACAAAAATATATATATAAATGTATGTATATTTTTTTTTAATTAAAAAATAGTTAGGGCCGGAAATCGCTTCTTTATTTTCGTTTTAGCGGATGAAGAGAGCCCTGCTGGTTGATGGGTGACCTCCAGTTCATTCTTGATGAAGAGTTCACCTGGTCGCTGTATATATGTGCGTGGCGCCCTGTCATTAAGTGTGTATGTAGTTCACCGCGAGCTTGCTGGATGATCAAAAGAAGAGCCCCACAAATAACACGACGAGAGATTATTGCTACACAGCCTTTTTTCTTCTTTTATCTTTATTAAGAAAGTAGTAGGTATTTTTTTTTAAATTAAAAGTTTATCAGGAGAGAGAATCCGAGGGACGGATATCCGATCGACCCTGCCGAGTCGTCCTGCTCAGCTGTCGTTTGTCCTTGAGAAGCAGGCTTATACATAGGGAGGGTGTCGACGATGACTCTTATTCTTCTTCTCTGATGCATATCAGCAGAGGAAATACGAAGAAGAAGAAGAAGAAGAAGAGAAAAAACAAGCGTGTATAATTACAGTTGGCCGTGAGCGATGAAACGGCACTCGAATGAAAAGAAAAAAAAATTCCCTTTTGGTTCCGTAATTACAGTATTTTTTTTTGCGTCCGTGTATTGCGATCCGGCATGCTGCGCTGCGTGTGCCGATGGATCAAATAACCCACCGCCTCCTCCTCTACCTTAATGGCTTGCTCTTTCAACTATATATAACTGAGACACATATCGGTCTTGAATCTGGAACTCTTGAATCCATTTCACACGGGCATTGTCTTACTCGCCTTTTTTTTTTCTTTTGCGGTTTTCACGATTTAGAACGCGTGTGTACAGGGCCAAGTGGGTGGAGGAGCCACAGTGGGACCAGGATAATGTGGATTTCATCGTTGACAGAGCGGCCAAGTCGAACAGACCAGCTAGATAGAGAAGAAGAAGAAGCAGAGGCAAACTGTTCAACCGTTTCGGCATGCCGCCCAAGCACGCATCCGTCTTGCCCCGCCTGTTCGTCGTGATGCTTAAGCAATCGGGACCCGTATAGTTCGTTCTCCACGATGATGGAAATATCAGCCGGGCGAAACGAGGAAAGGCGGATTCATGATTTCGCTTGACGAGCAGCTCTTGATTTTTATTTGTTTATTTATTTAGTTTTGCTATATCGAGGTCATTCTATGTTTCTATTTTCTTATTATATCAGATACAGGGTCGGCAGATTGGGGCTAGAAAAGACAAGCGGGAGCCGACTGAGGATCAGATTGGTCCTTAGTGAAACAAGAGAGCTTTCGGCGTGCGTATTTCTTTACGTAATTTGCGCTCTCCTAATCCGATTAGACGATGGGCAAAAAAAAAGGAAAGCATATACTGTTTCGGGGCAAAGTTTTTCCATCTCTTTTCCTCTGATGAAATCTTATTCAATCAGGATGACCTGCTTCAAAGTGGGTCGTAGAAAGATGTCAACATCAAAGCTGACGGATGTGAGCGTGAATTTTCTTCAAACTAACTGTAATTCAGAGTTTTATTGAGGAGCTAGCAGAGTCCGGATCGTGCGTATAGGGGAAAGTGTGTGTGGCTGCTGGGAGCAATTTAGTGGTTCATTTCCTTTATATCTTGCTAGCTCTTTTTTTTTAGTTTCGGGACGAAAAAAGTGAGATGGGCACAACTTATTTTCTCTATTTTTTTTTCTTCTTCGTCTCTCCCATTTCTGTTTGTAAATATATATAGATATATATGAAGGAGGGAAGGTAGCGGACGTGACGTTTCTACGTGCTGGTCCGGCTCCTCCGGAAATCGTCCATTAAAGTACCCGAGGCTGTTTGCGTGTGTGCCTTCGTACCTGCTCATAACACAAAACTTTTTTTTTCTTCTTCTCTTCTTTACCTTATTCGGGTGGATGTGTAGTGAGCCCACCTCTCGACCGCGCGAGGTCGTCCCTCAATTGAAGCGCAGCTCAAAAATGTGCCTCACTCATTTTCAAAAGGGACAGAAAAGAGAGAGAAAACCTCTTGGTCCTCTAATCTTGACAACACTTCCCTTCCGAAACAGAATGCAGCTGTTTTTGGGCTTTCACCAAGAGGGAGGCAAAAAAATAAACTATTTACGGAATATGATTATGAAGAGAAAAGAGGGGAGCTAAATTTTTCAAAAAAAAAAAAAAATCCTTCTTGAAAAAGAGATATCTGCTGTTTCATCATCATCATGCAGAGCCCCGGAAACCGTCGTGCTTTTTTCGGGTAGAGCAGGGGGGAGTTGCCCTTGATGTGCTCGCACATACAAACGGAATCCTGACAGGATATTCGCTGCCATGAACAGATCCAATTTAGGAGACAATCAACTAAAAAAAAAAAATTCTGTGAAAGTCACTCTTTATTCTGCTGTCGACCAGTAGCACCTCTGGGACGCAAAACTAAAGTACACTTTTGAGCTGGGTTTCCCAGGAAATCGACCACGCTCATTACGTATAACTGAGGAGCGCGCAGGGCTCGTCCTCCCGGCGCAAACATGACAGCAGCTGAAATGTGGCGTCATAAACATTCGCAGTCGCTCAGCTCTACGCTGGAGCGGGAGGAGGACAGCACACGCTCATTCCAACGACTCCACTCCATTTTCTTTCAATGAGTATGTTCTTTATTTCAGCGCCGTTTGCGTGAAAAATTATAGGGGGAGTTTGTGTCTGTATGTGTTTTTCCATGTGAAATACGATGCGGTCGATATTTCTCTCTCAAAGAATCCCTTGTTAAAACTGTTCAAGGAGGCATCTAAATTCGCATAAATCGTGCTCCTCACCCACAATAGAGAAGGGGAGAGAAAAAAAAAAAATAAATAAAATGTGATTTTCCTGATTGAGACGATTCCCTCCCACAAATCCGAGCGTGATCCTTATTTTTTTCATTTTTCTAGTCTGAAAGATCATCCTTGTAACACAACTCGTGAGCTGATAAATAATCAGGGAAAAAAAAGAAGGAACCGCCTTACTCTTTCTATATAAGAAACAAACAAACAAAAAACACACGAGAGAACAATAACATCGATTGATGGAGCGCGGACATTAGAAAGATGAGCCCCGACAACAACATAATCCAGTCACGATTTATCTACATTCTCTCTATCTTTTTTTTTCTTTTTTTCTTTTTCTTTAGAGCTATGTTTGTTGGGTTCTCGGCTGCTTGTATAGTTGCGTGTCTTTACTCTTGTGTGTGTGTATGTGCAGACGAACGCCCACGTTATATATTCTTTACTAAAAGGGGAAGAAAAACGACGGGGGAGGGAAAATTAAGGGACGGATGCATCGATCAAGCAGGACGACGGCAAGCCGGGCCGGCCCTTCCAGCATGCACCTCCATGTCCAGCAGCAGGAGCTTCGACGCCTCACTGCCGGGCACACGGAACGATTATAGATATAGCGCCCTTAAGGGCTCAACTGCCCCAACTCAAATCAAGTATATAGAAGGAGAGAGAGAGAGAGAGAGAGAGAGAGAGAGAGAGAGAGAGAGAGAGAGAGAGAGAGAGAGAGAGAGAGAGAGAGAGAGAGAAAAAAAAACAACCTCGATCCCCATCCGTGATTCGGGGGGAAAGAGAGGTTTAACTGCAATAAAGTTTATGTACATAAATCAGAAAGAGAGAGAAGAGCTTTCTTCCGCAGCATTTACTTGGAATCCACAAGAGGGATATATCCAAGGAGAGCAACAGCAATTGCTTTCTATCTCTAACAAGCATGTGGCTCTGTCAGGGCTCGTAGAGAGTCACATCACAGTCTCGGCAAGATGCACTTGGAAGAGCTTCTTCTTTTACCCTGTATTGTAGTGTATGTGTTTGACTGTCTCTATATATATTGTAGCTTCATATAATGATGGATCAATTACAGTCAGTGTTGGCTATAAAGCAGGAAAATCCCCGAATACATGAAAATAAAATAAAATAACAAACGGAATAAATCGGTTTTGATTGAAATATAGATCTTTTCTTTCTTTTTTTTTCTATTTGTTTCATAATATTATATGACGGACGACCGCGAGCGTCCGCAATGGGCAAAGGCACATAAAACGATCGAAAGCGATGGCGGCTACCCGTCTTATCGCAACATATATAGCTCTCAATCGCCGAGACAAATGGGCGATTGAAATAAAGCGGATGGCAGCTATACGAGAGATGAAGAGAAGTAGTAATATACGATTTTATGAGGTCCATGCGCCCGTTCTCCGAGAATCGCCCTGTACTCCGGGCGCGCGGAACCCTTTTCTCTTTTTAAAAAAATATATTTATATATAAAAGTTTCTATCGTGATGAGTGTGTGTCACCAAGTTATATAGTGCGCTCCAACGGTCCGGCTTCGATTGGAAGGATGGACGCCCTCCCAAACTCCACTTTGAGAGGACGTCGTCCACGCCTCCACACATCGGACGCGTCAGTCCATCTGGACACGTGTTCAATAGAGATGAGAGTGAGAGGGATGCAAGCCAATAATGATCTGGAGTGGAGGGTAGAGGCGCATTCCCTTCTGAAAATAAAATATAAAAAAAAATCTGGGAGAACCCTAGAGCATGTCCAGCAACAGCTCATCGCTCTCTTTTTTCTCTCCCCTCTAGATGTATCAAAAGAATATTGTAACGAGGTGGGAGAGAGGACAAACAGAAATTGAGGAACTTGACCACAGTCACCGTCACCCCCCTCTACAGCTCTTATTCGTTTTCATCCGTGCGAGACATTGTCGTCGACTTATTGTCCACCGTCCCCTCTGATGCCCTCTATATGCGCATTATATGTGTATACAGGATGACGAGTGTTTTGTCCATTGATTGAATCCCCTCCATATACTCGGCATTCCCGGCTCTCCCTTCGTCGTCTAGCATGTATTCATCATCTCTGTACACGTGCGATGACAGCCGAATACTATATCCAGCTGGAAAATCCTAGCTCGCCTCTTTCTCGTTGGAATCTGGATTGGGCCATGTACCCTTCACTATGCACCGATCTATAGAATGCAACGAAGTTGGCCAATCTGATTGATTCGTCGGCTGGAATAAATCCCATCTCCTTCCTGATGGGTAATCCTCAACCTTTTCCACGTCACACAGGGGGTGACTGAGATCTCTTGGAAATGGCAGGATTATATGGCAGGAGGAGGAGGAGGAAGCGTCGGTCCACAGCACAGCAGAGATTGAGCGATCCAGCGGACCGGCGACCCTCTCTTCAATCCCTTCTCATCAGCAGCGTCTATAACCGCTCTATATAGCAGGGCCCTCCGTACATGATTAAATCGGATTACATCTTATACTGATAGTATCGTCCAATCATGGTCATTTGGAGGGGGCCCACGTGTAATGGTTAGTCTACTCCCCGTTTTTGTCTGGCTTCAAAGTTGAAAAATCCTTATATTCTTCCTACCGTTGAGCAGATATAAACATCCCTCTATATGGTTGTGGTGCTGTTACGTCCTAGTACTAGTACCACCACGGGGAAAGTTCACCGTCCACCCTTGAGGGTTGTTAACATAGTTCTCCACCTAAAAAAAAAGAGCCCCCAAAAGAGAGAGAGTGTGTATGTGTGTCTATTGTTGTGTTGGTTTAATACAACATGAAAAGAAGTTGTGTTCTAGTCGGGTAATTCCACGTGGATGACTCGACGTCCTGAAGGGAAAGAGAGAGAGAGAAGGGAAAAGGGTCATCCCTGCTTAGATATATATATATATATTTTTATGTATAGTATATTGTTGAACTCATCCCTTTTGAAGAAGAAGAAGGAAAAAAAAAACACCGCAAGGTTGGAATTCAATTCGATCCCGGGCAGATTGGATTCCCTCCGCCCCCTTCATTTTCCCTCGTTCAAATGTCACATACGATACACAAACGTGGATGACGAGGGAAAGGAAAGCCTTGTAGCGGGATAAAGAGAGAAGGATTTCATTGGACGGATGTTCTCGTGTATAATCCCGCCAGTACCACATGTGATAATAGTAAGGATTACTTAGCAGAACAAGAAGAGCTTAGAGGTCTTTTCGTCTATTTGAGCTCCCGCCTCCCATTTTTTTTTTTTTTGTAGAGGGAAGCCACATTATTATCCTTTCAACGGAATTATAGATCGATGACTAAAAATGACACACTATTGACAGCACATTTCCTAAACGCATTTGACTACTTTGTACTGTTTATTGAATCATCCTTTCAAAACATTTACCGTTGGAAGATTTTTATTGGATTATAACCTTTGAAAAAATATTATTAAGCATATATTTACTATACTTTTACTCTCTTAAAAAAAAATGAGCAATGCGTTCTAGGACCCAAATTGGCAAAACAACCTTGAAATCGTTGAACAATGTACGACAAACAACCAGTTCGTCTCTTGTCGGCATTAATATCAAGAATTTTTTTTAGAAAATTCTTCTTTTAATGTGTTTAAGTTGATAACCAAAGCATTCGACCATGAAACATGTTTGTTTCATGTTGTCATCCGACATCTAGCCAATGATTCGCTATTACAGACATTTTTAATTTGACGCCACATTTAGCTACTTTACTTTAATTGATCTAGATTCTTTGACCAGTCCATCCAATCAAATGATATGGCTGGAAGAAACTTGAAATATAGTATAATCCATATTGACCCTGCACCATGTCGTGCATTAGTTAAATAACTTTAAACTTGGAAATTATTTTCACAAAATACCTTGATATATCTCATTCTATACTTTAATCTAAAATTCCTTTTACATCTAAATGTAAGGTGGATGATGGGAAATCCCATTTACTAATGAAAACTTTCATTTCGTCGTGCACACTATAGAGTCTAACACGAGAATGTTGAAATCAAAACTTGCAGGTAACTGATTACGAAAGTTTACTTTCAGGCCTCTATCTTGGATGAAGTATTCACTTATGCAAAGTTTCTCAAGCTCAATGTCATCATTAATATGTTACTGCTACAAATCCTTCACTCGTTATACTTTATATGTATGTATACTTTTTTTTCTTGTAATACAAGAATCATTTAATGGACAGGTAATCCCTAAGTTTTTTTTTTACTATTATTATCTCTCTTCGATACTGTATTTGGAATAATAATGCTTATCGAAGATCTTTTTTTCTGACCTGCTTAACCTCCGCCCATCAATCTCAAACGTCCGACTCGAGCTTTTCGTTTTTTCACATGCTAAAAAAAATATGCATTGTATTTTGATTTAGTGACTACTTTAAAAAGTATATGTATCTTTAATATATGAGAATATATTTTTTTCAAATTATTACGGTACTAATTTATTCAATTTATGGTTGACACTTTCATTGGACTAACTTCCGCACTTACATTTTTTTTTTGGATATGTGCGAGTCAAATATGAGATATAGAGAATGTAAAAGAATCGTTATATTGATCGAGTGAGGCCATGTCCTTTTCGATCAGTTTCCCCGCCAAAAAGCATTTTGAAAATTAGCCAACTGGACCCGACAGGACCTTCATCGACTTGAGCGCCGCCGCACCACTCATTTGAGAACTTCCGTCGCTGTCACTGCCGCGCCGCCATCAACGGCGAGGCCACTGGACTCGAAACAGATTTTTCTCTTTCCAATCCCCCCTTCAACTCCCTACAAAACAGCGAAATTAATGACATGTCAAAGTCAGGCATTGCTGCGGCTGTAGCGGCGCTCAGCGACGGCGTTCCCGGAATTATCCTCAGCTGATTTGGCTCGTGTGGAGCGCACACAGTATAAACGAGCTATCAAATGGTCCCCCCTCCTTCTCCTTTTCCTAGTAGGTCTCTTTTGTACAACCCAACTTGGATAAATGAGCATCCCATCTATTCTTATACACTCGAATCGATCCTTGCGCTGCTGCTGGCGCGCTCTTTCAACGGACATATCTTTCAGGAATGTGCTTCAGCGGATCGGCCCAAATGAGAGATTGAATCCCGTTCCGAGATTGCCAGCCAGCCAGCCAGCCGCATCAGTCTTAAAATGTGGAAAGAAGTGGTCGCATTTTTCATAGTTCAAGCTTTTTGAAACGGAGAAGAAGAAGAAGACGAGAGAGAAAAAAAGGCCAGAGAGTGATAAATGATGTCGAACTAGGAGAGCGGAGCAGAAGGTTTTTTGACCCTCTCACACGCCTGTCTCCGTGTGCAGTCAACCATTGTTTAGAAACAGTATATTTTTATGTCTTGTCAAAAAAAAAAGGAATCCAGAATGTACGTTGGTGTTCGCTGAACCAGTTTGTGTCCGACATAATAACCGACAGAAGCGCACAAACACAAAAGACGCGGGAGTGCAATCCCAAGTGTCTTATGGAGTGTTCCACACTTTTCATACGCCTCTATGCAGTATTCTGTCACCACCTCACTCTTTATTTCATTTTGTATTTTATTATATCTATACGAGCCCATTCTTTTCCTTCCGCTTTATTTTTTAACGAGCGGAACATATTGTGCGCACGGGCATCCTCGTCGTCATTCACACAGTCCCGCTCGATGCATTTTTGAAATTGCATTGTGGGTGGCGCTCAAACTTTTTTTTTTATTATATTTTATTTCATTTTATTTTTTGCTAAATGTGCATCGCATATCTAAAATGAAAAGGCCCATCTTAAATATAATAAGTCGACGAAAAGGATATACAAGCTTCTCTCCCGTCCTCATTCCAATATATGTCGCAAAGAGAGGGGGCTCCCATGTTTGTTGCAGCTGATACCGCGCTCATACTAATGTCGAGCTTAACATACATTACGGCTTATTGCGTGTACTCTCATACGCTAGCGGAAGAAGGAGAGTACACATATATTGCGCACTATATCCTTCTTTTTTCCTTTCTCTCTCTCTCTCTTTCCAAACGATAAGAAAAATAAAAGAGAGCAAGCCGGATCCTTGCCGCCGGAAGATGGGTCGTTTAATGTTGCCGTTGTCGCCCGATGAGACATGACGCTGAAAAGAAGAAAAAACAAAAAGTAAGAGACGTTGAATGCCAAGATGCAATCGACGGTTCAAAGTGACTCGGCTTCTATTCTCGACCCATTACGTCTCTCTCTCTCTCTCTCTGGGAGGGCTTCTTCTTGGATTCAATGTGACCGTTGGGAGAAGGCGGCTATTCAAGACTATATAAGAGCTTGCTGGATTCCATGATGTCCATCACGTGGCAAGTCAGAGTCGGCGACGAAGACCCCTCTTCACACATTACGTTGCCGCCGCCGCTGCTCCTGCTGCCGCCGCTTGGGAAAAATCCAGCCGAGCTGACTTCCTGTTGTGTGTACACTCACACTCTCCTCCTGTCCAACAAGTCCAACCACCCTTTTGCTTAGCACAGCAACAGAAGGCTTCGACATTTGGTTGATTATAAAAAAAAAAAGAAAGAAAAAAAAAGTTGCTTCTGCTCGATGATATCAAATATCTTATGGGAACGAGCGTATGGATGAGCTTTCTAAACAGAAGATTCCCTTGGCATCCCTGTGAAGGATTTCGCACGCCTCTTTTCTCTCCGGAATCGTGGAGACCACAATCTTGAATCAAGTATTCCATACCTTTCAAATTGGATCCCCCTACGAGAAAAGGAAAACAGTTGTCCATCGGATTATTGTACCTTACACGTGTACGATGTATGAACGTGATAACCACACGTTTTTTTTTCTGGGGTACGTAAAAAGGAAATCTATGTTTACTACTAGAGGGGGGCAAGAATGCATATACTGCCACTGTTACAGAAGGCATGTCGGGCGTGGTCTCTCTCTTATGGCCCGCTAGCCAGGCCTCATGTACGCACACATAGGTATACGTATACATATGTATATATATAAATTGCGGCGGTGGTTATATGCCGCGCTATTTGCGTGAGTCCTACAAAGCGGAACTAACCGCAACGCTTCATGCTCTACTGTCATTAAATGCGCTGCTGGGCCTAAAGGGTCGAACTGTAGGGAGGGGGGGGGGGATCCGAAAGCCACTGCTCACGGTCGGTCTTTCCCGTTTCGTGTGCCGGGCATTACAATCCGCCTATCATGTACAGCCCAATGTAGGTGATACGTCCCTGCTGGGCGTCATTTTCTCTCTAATTTTTTTTTTTAGTGAACGACATTTCAAATACTTTTTTCGGTAAATAAAAAAAAATTGCCTATTGGATGATGGGCAACACCTCCACAGCAACACATCGATGACTGAAAGTTTTTGTTTTGTTTTAATAGGAAATGGGGAAAAAATGGAATTAGTCATTTCCGGAGTTTGGCGTGCTGTTGGGTGTGATGCAACACGCACTCTCTCTCTCTTTTTCTCTCTCGAACGGTCAAGTTAGTGGGCACGTAGACTCGCACAACATTATGCTTCAGCTGCTCTTGATGATAAGCAGACCGTGCTGCTGCTGCTGCTGGTACTAACCGGAGTAAGGACTAGCGGCGACGCACCTTGTCGCGTTCCCGACAGGATCGTATGGTACGGTCGGACACTCTTGGGTGTGCTTATGCATATGTGATGTGTGTACCAACACATACGGGGTGTGCACGAACCGGAAGGATGTCTGAGCTGCTGGACAGGACCAGCAGCTCAGTTCCCCCTCCTTTTCCGCCCGCACTCATCTCTGCGTGTGGAAATATGCCGCAATTTTTGTTTTTCTCTCTCTTCCTTTCCCCCTTTTTTCCAGGGGGAGGGGGGGGGGAGGACTTTCCGAGTCACTAATTCCGGTCTCTCTGGCAGGCAAAATAAGAGGAAGGTTACGAGTCCCGGAAGTGAACGCCACTGCTGTGCTAGAAGCGGCTGGAACCAGCAACAGAGTGGACCTCCGGTTCCATCGACACTCGATGGATACACTCCAGCGATCAGAAAGAATATAGGCCTGCTGGAAGGCCGGGAAATGAAAACGATCATCTCCGGTGGCAAAGAGGAGAAGTAGAAGGAGAAGGTTGAGGCATAAGAGAGGGGAAGTGCTGGATGAGCAGGAAGGACGTCGGAGGATATGCGCGCGGTGCGGATGATGATGTGTACACGCGAGCAGTACACTCAATCTCCGAGGCTGGAGGATGACATTGGATGAAGATGTCAACGAGTGCCGTGCTCCACTTTGACGTAGCCCGTTCTCACTCGAGCGGTAAACAAATATATCAATAGGCGGCGGAGAGAAGCGGACACAAAAATTGGTTCGTTGCGGGGAGTGCTATATTTCAGTCGTCGGCCGCGCTCACGAAATGGATGGGAACGGGATTAGAAGGAGGAGGAGGAGGAGTACGACGAAAGAGGCTCTGGCTGTTTATTTATTCTCGGAATGGTTATGGACTTTGTAGCCGAGTAGGAGGAGGAGGAAGACGTCGTCGTATATGCGCGCCCAGCAGAGTAGTCTCTCTCTCTCTTTATACGCGAATCGCGTGCAACAAAGTACCGTACAACAAAATCACTGCGAGTTGACTAGTGGAATACGAAATTCGTCCCACTTGACGGAAAATCCCGGTTGTTGCTGCCATCATCGTTGTCGTCATGTGCGCAACACACAAGGACTTGATGTGGCACGGCACATGCTCTTTTTTATGTAATCCATCACTTTTTGGAATAGCTGGCGGAATAACGTGATGCAAGTAGAAAACAAACATATCCTTCCTTTTCAAATCATAACTTTATGAGAAAAAGGAAAAGAAAAAAAATTGCAAAGGGTTTTGACCTCAACCTAGCTGATTTGCTCATCAGAACTACATGCGCTCATTATTGCCGCTAGATCTTCTTTTTTGCGTGTTGTAGTGTATATTGTGTCGTCGCTTCTGTTTTATATAGATAGGAAACCGTAGCAATTTCCCACGCTACGTCATTTCGTATACGGTCGTCTATTTTCATTTCGGAAACGCTTTAAAAAATGTTTATTTTCTTCGCTCCCCCTCACGTTTTCCTCATGTTTTGTGCGTGTGTCCTCTAATATTTCTCTTCTTCTTCTTAACTTTTTCAATTTTTGGTTTTCATTTCTGCTTGGCCGCCTGCGCGCCGTTCGTCTGTGCTGAACAGAAGGCTGTCCAGCTTGCTCCAAAGAATACTCACATTACCGGCACTTCTCCTTCTTCCTCTGCTCTCATTTGAACAAGAGAGGAAAAGGAGAAAAAAAACTAGGTATGATGCACCTGGTATATGCTTCATCTTCTGGTCATTGTTGAGCTCCAGTATAATTTGACCATTATGTTCTGACAAAACCCGGCTCAATTAGACCAGCGTGAATCGAACCATCAGAAGTCGTGCTGTCTTTGGCCTCTCGGTTTTGCAGAACAAGTTCCTAAGGCCATGGACCGGCCATGTTCCGCCCAATGGAAGGCAATCCATGTGAAGCACTCGAATCCTCGTTTGACTCCTTTCCCCCGCCTAGAACGGTATTGCAAGCTCATATAACTAAAGGTATATAGATATAAATATATATATTCAGGAAAAATGGTAGTGAAAGCTCCGCCAGCTCACGTCGTAAACGCGAAACGTTGATAAGCAAACCAACGAGGACGAGGCTCTCTTTCTATGTCGACATGAAAGAAGGGATCTATCGGATCCTCTCTTCGGCTCTACTAAAACTATACCTACCGCGCAAGAGAGGAGCAGCTAGGGAGGAGCAGCCGTTTCGTTTCCATCGGAGCGAGAGCTTTAACTAGCAGATCAACTTGATGTCGTAGAACATCAAGAACCGGGGCCGTAAAACTTTGGCGCGCTCTATCTCTTCTCCACCCTTGTTGCTATACAGGAACACCGAAAAGGGCCGCGACCCTGCTATATAATCAGTCCCTTCTGCTTCGATCTTCAAAAAGAAAAAAAAAAAAGAAAAAAAGAAAGATGCTGTGCTTCCTTTTTTAAACTGTGTCATGAATCTTGCGGGATCGTGACTCTTTCCACTTTAGCCAGCAATTTTTCAGCATTATCACATTACCATTATGCATTCACTAGTTGCGTACACGTTTGGTGCCGTCATTCAATTAGATGCATATTCAATTCGCGTGCCGCCGGCTCATCTTCACTGAATAGATGCTGATTGAGTAAGTTTGAACGGATTTTTTTTTTCCTTTTCTTTTTTTCTTCATCTCATCTTCGTTCGCTCCAAATAGCTCAAGCAGTCCTCGTTGTCGTCCTTGTCGGCGTGGGTGTTGTATCCAGAGTTGGAACGATGCCACTCGGACCATCGAGATGGGGCCGGCTTTGGATATATGGGATCCAGTCACCGACTGACTGCTCGTTTTACCGACGTCGTAATTTCCCACCAGCCGGGAGAGGACGCGCCAGTCCGCGCCAGGCGCCCTGGCCGCCAGCGTAGTAGGCAAAGGCCCATTTTGCGCTGAAAAACGCTTCCTTTTCTCTCCTTCGTTCTTATTCTTTTTTTTTCCTGTCTGCCTGCCTCCAACACGCTCCCAACAGAAGAATCTATGGATGTTTTATGGCAATCTATAAATCTCTTTGATCTCCCGTCCGTGATCCTGTACTCGATGTATAGGAAAGAGGAATATAAGTTTTGGCATTTACTTTTTCTCTTTACTTCCAAATATAAAAGTTCTCTCCTCTTTTTCATAAATCTTGGATCGATACCACTTGGAGTGGCTGCCGTCTTTTTTTTCTATGGTGGATTTTGCCTTACGGTAAGATGCCTGTAGCAGCTTTACAGCACATGATACGAGATTCTGAGGAAAAGACGCAGAACCCACTCAGATAGAGTTAGTAAGAAAAGCTCAGCACCGGTAATAGATTTATCAATTGGGTGGGCGAGGAGAAGTGCTGCCAATCGAGCCATGGTGACGTGACGAATTGGCCAGATTCTCCTCCAGCCTGATAGATGTGGTCGATTTCAAGGTGGAGCCTCCAAAGAGCAGCAGCGCTCTCACTAAGTTTAAAGGAAAAATTGAAAAGGGAAGAGTAAAAGTAGAAGAAAAAAAAGACAAGAAAAAAAGTCTCCATCGTTTTTTTTCTCCTTTTTTTGTGAGTTGCGGTTTGATTGACGTGACGGATACAGTAAATGACTTCACGCTGGCTCTTCAACACTTCCACCACCACCTATTGAGAGGAGGGGGGCTATATACACACACTTTGAACTAAATAGGTTTTCTTTTTATAGACAGTCGGCAAATCAGGGCTGGAGTTTCATTTTTCTTTTTTACTTCTTCTTGACGTCGAGTTTGTGTGTACACAGCCTGTTCAATCAAGGGCAAAACAACAACAACGAAAGGAAAAAAAAATCCAATTACTCAGCTACTTCATTTTCCCAGTCACCGTTAACGTGCCGCGCAATCAACTCACTGCGGGACAGATTCTCAGGCTCGTTTCAAATGAAATTCATCTAGGAGGGAAACAAAATTACCTAGCGATATAAAACTCTTGAAAATTTGAAACAAAAAATTACAGAGGAAATGATAATGCTCTATTCAACTTCTTGCCTTCATTTTTCTTTTTCTTTTTTTTTTTTACTCCGACATTGCACGATTTGATTCAAAAGCCACTAGGGATGTCTATCCAAGTACACGCTTCCGACGCTCTCAAAATTGGTTTGTTGTTCTTTTACCCAAAGGGACTCTCTGATCAGATTGGGGTAGCGGGCAAGAGCATTTGCATAAGTCGGTCCTTTGGGGGGAGAGAAATGTATGCATTTCGGGAGCTTTTCTACTTCATATTCTGTCAACTTGATCATTTTCCCCCTCCTACGCCCTCCTACAAAATTGATGAAGAAGCCACTACATTTCCGTTTATTTTTTTTGAATATTTGGGAGTATTGGTTTTGTGTCATCTTTTGTGTACAAGGCTTACGATGAGGTATAAATTTAATCAGCTACAAAAATGTCAATTGTTTATTTATGTTATCTGAGTACACGGTATTCTACTAACGCTTAAATTAATCAATGACAATTGGCGATAAAGTACTAAATGTTGATCTCTTACATACAGTTGACTATGTTCATATATAGGAGCCCTTCGGGAAATTACATCTGTTGTTGTATAACAAGTCAGAGACGTGAGGAGCGCAGTCTTATTTTTTCAAGGGAAAGAGCGGGGGAATTCGAAACGCGGCTTGATGTAAGATAAAAGGATTGAGTTTCGACTAGATGGTGTCGGGTAACGCGTAAAGATAAAATAGGACGACAGCAACAACAGCAAATGGGGATGGAGGCAACAAAATACATTCGGGAGCTTGGGTCGACGCATAGATTGTCGCATACGTGCTGTTTGTTCCGGGAGGAAGTGCATGGATGGCATTGGGATCGAAAAGAAGAAGGGTAAAAAGGGGAATCAACATCTTTCTTGTCAAAGTTCCTTTTTTTATATTTAGAATGGGATTGTATAGTATTCACAAGCGATCTTGTGATATCCCTGGCGAATTGCACCGCTGGGTCTTCGTCGTGAGCTCCATTTCGAGCGTTCTGTACGCTCAAGATAGGGATTTTCTTTCCGTCTTCGGGCGTCTTTCCTATAGCAAATCAAGTTTCTTCAGAACTCATAGACACACAGAAGAAGAGAGGCCCACTTTGTCGTCCGTTGGACGTGCTTTGTCGTCTTCCTTGCTCTTCCTATTGTTGCGTATATATCGGTGCACGAGTGAACTTGAGTGGAACACCATCTCTTTCGTATGTAAAGCCTCCTTCCAAATCACGTTTCCTCTTTTTGAAAAGAAGTAAAATGATTTGTATTTCGTATCTCACCGAGACGGTCGTGATGAAAGCTGGGCCTATACGACAATGAAAAGATGAAAAAGAAACCCTTTCCGGCTCGTTACGTTCTGCCCATCCAAGGTAGACTTATTCGGCCTCCTCCACTATGCATGCAGCGCAGCTTCTGTCCGAGTGTTGTGGAGAAGTCAACATGAAAGATTTATCTAGCGCGTCCAGCAGCTAGTGGGACGATCCTATTCGGAAAGCCAAAACAAACAAACATCATACTTTGGTGCGAAGAAGAAGAAAAAAAAGGGCGACGGTCCTCTCTCTTTCTCTCTCTCTCTCTTCTTCATCTTGACACTGCTATGGCGTAGTGCTGTGGGGTTCCAGGCGTCCACTCTATTGACTTAGCTCTTGGCTCTAATTCATTGCCCTTGTCGTCCTCCGTCCCACTCTGTGTTGATGTGTGATCCATCACTGCTGACGGCTCTTCTTGATTGTGTTGACGTGAGATTCGGAGGGACGGAGAGTGCAAGTTTGTGTCGCGGGACGAAAGTGTGTGTGCCAAAGAGAGCTGCTGTGTCTTTTGATGACCGTTCAAAGGGATGAGAGAGACATCCAGAAGTGAAAAAAAGAGGGAGAAAAATAGAAACCGAATTTATATGTTTCTAAGTGGGGAGGATCCTCGTACTCGAGCAAGTTTCTCACAGAGAAGGATCCTTGTTGTCCTCCTTTTCCCCTCCTGTGCACGATGTGTACGGAGCCATATCCAACCTAATCACTTCTGAGCACTTGGCCGTCTTTTCATCTCCTCAACGGGAGAGAGAGTCGGAGACCCGGGATAACAATGTGACACACAACTGTGTACATTGAGAGAGAGCATCCATCATCCCCGCCTTTGATGGTGGTCCACAATCTTCAGATCAAATCTCTTCTTCTCCCTATACACGTAGAGAACGAGAGAGATGTAGTGAACGACGGTATATTCATACAATGTCGATATTGAACGAGAAGCTCTTCCTTTCTTCCTCTCTTTCTCTCTTCGTCTCGGACCACAAAAGTATATATATATCATCTCGGCGGCTTCCTCTCTTCTTGGCTCAATTAATAGCCCCGGTCCTTTTAGTGGCTGGACGTTATGATATGAACGACGTCGACCGAAGAGAGGGACTATATCTTTCGTGCGTGGTCATTTACTTTCCTCTCTCTCTCTCTCTCTTATTCTTTTTTTTTTTTCTTTCCCCCTGGTCATCCGGTCCGGAGACGCCATCGCGGTTTCTCTCTACCCCACTTTTACGCGGTCGTCCACGTCGACAACGGATGAGCTCCTATTGATTTCTTCCTCTCGAATGGGAATCATAGTGGACGAGAAGTACTACCTTTCCGTGTATTAGTATATAGGAAGAGGGGAGGAGAGAATCCCTTCTCCTTAACGCTCGAATTCATTGATTCGCGAAGGAGCGCGACGACCGAGACGGCCAGGATTTTTTTTTTCTCTCTTTTTTTTCTCTCTCTCTTTCGTTCCTTTTCTTTACTCGATTTTTATAGTTTCCTTTTTTTATTTCCTCGACGATTGACTTCCTCGCTAACTGATATATATTCGGTGGACACGGTGCACAAAATTAGCTGCCGCCTTCTCTCTCACTCTTTCTTCTTCTTCTTCGTCTTCTTTTTTTTACATTTACAGCTGGATCGTTAAGCTGTCGGGACTTCCGTTGGCGGGTGTCGACTTTCCTTTACGGCGCGGCGCCTCCGAAGAGGACCGTAGGAGCATAGCTCCGGCAGAGGAAAAAGGAAAAGGCTATCCAATTCATATATATATATATATATACGCATTTATAATGTGTATATAAATATATTGCGCAGTAAATTACCATGGCACTTAACGGTTCCGACGGTCGATGTTCTAAGGTTCCCAGCTAGGCGGTAACTACTGATTCGGAACCCATAATCATGGAAGAGAAAGACTCTGAAGAAAAGCTTTATTTTCAATTAAGAAATGATACCGTTTTCATCAAAAGTGCCAAGCGTTTCTTTTTTTCCAAAATTTCCGACGTCATGATTTATGAGTGGGATGTGGGGCGAAGCGGAAAAAGGGTTACCTTACCTACGAGACAGGATGAGTCCAGCGAGACATATTCTTTTGTCGACGACGTGCCCACAAACAAAATAAGAAAATTTTAGGTGTCTTCTCTGTTTCTCTTCTCAACTGCTGCACAATTATTTCCAGCAATTTAAAAGCTTATTAAGGAAAGGCGGATCCCTTTGAAGGAACATGAGAAATGTATTTGGCAACGCTCGGCCGCCCTGAATGATGAAACAGCCCATCATATCGCATGGTATCATATACAAAAAGTCTGTCAACCTGAAAATCATTTTCTCCGGCTTCATCAGGAAAAGCTCTCCTCCTTTCTATATTGATCCCAGATATGAATTCAGTTCGACTAGAAGGTATACATGCTCGAGATGACTACACTTGCTGTGCCTTGGTCACATCATCCTCTTTGATCTGACTACAGTGTACGCTGGAGGGAGTTTCTCCTTTGCTTATTCCTTTCGGACGCTCTCTCCAATTGCGAACCCAAAAGTTATGACTAGAAAGTGTTGACTTTGTGAGAGTCCTCTGCTGTGTGCTTATAATATCCCTTTTTGTTGGTGCGATGCGGAGGGGTCGCCTCTCCTGAAATGAGTTTTCTGGCTTCGAGATGATGAGCGAGATAACCGAGCCGTGATGAAGAGAGAAAGATGTTGTTGCTGCTCCTCCTGATGCTGGGGAAGAGACGAAGGAAGGAGCGCAGGAGCGTCAGATTGTGCCTGCTGGGGCAGAGAGAGTCATACAGGATTTCCCTTCGTCTTCCCTGGCAGATCCAGCTCTCCTACCGCGCTCCATATTGATTGCGGCGGACGAGCTGGAATCGAGTTATCGAACCTACTTTGATGTGAAAATTGCTCTGAGCCATCCGACAGAACGAGAGCCGCCTCTTCCTTCTCTTTCTATCGGAGAGGAAAGCCAATTTTCGAATGATCCCTCGTGCTTTGCGAGGATCGGGATCAGTAAACAACTGTGTGTGCATGTCCTCTATATGTAAGGCGGAAACGGACAATAAACGAACTGAGATATAAGAATCTATATACACACATCGCTGATTCGAAATATGGAGCTATTACCTCTCCCCCTGTTCCCTTAAAAATGACAGTAGTCGTCACTCTATTGATGTCTTTGTTCTTTGACAAAAGTTGTAATCACATTTCTGCTTTGATATTTTGTCTCGACTCGAATTTCATAAACGGATTTACAACTGACCCCTTCTTTTTAATTTAGTCTTTGAAGAGAGAGAGCCTAGAAATGAAGTGTGAAAACATTCGAATCTTAGGGATTTCAGAACACTTCAGAGGGCTCTCTTCTATATATATATGGATGATGGTATTAAAAAGAGCTTCTACAACGTAGTATATAGAGCTAGGACTATCAAGCCCCACATCAAAGAAAAAAGACGAAGGAAAACGGCTTTTAAGGTGTTGGATGTATTAGGAGGTATTATCAATGAATAGGGCGTAGGCGTACGTTGATCACCCGGCTTGGCATCAGGCTCTGACGACGAACACAAGCACCTCGACTCTCACTGGGGTGGATAGGAAACGAGTTCATTTACGACCGTTTCCTCATCATCTTTGCGAATGAAAAGCCCTTACTTAAGAATCCCGTGAGTGCCAACGGATTAAATTGCAGGATACGGCACCCTCTTCTCAGTCTCTCTATCCTCTCTTTTCCTTCCCTCTTCTCTTTTTTTTTGTGCTGCTCCTGGAGCTGTTTCTTCCTTCTTTTATTGCGGTGCCATAAAAGCGGGAACTTCCTGTCCTGGCGCATCAGAGCGCTGTGCTGTAATGGCAATTTGCAGAGATAGATAGATAAGGAAGGATCCCTTAAAGAGGAAAAAAGGAGGGCGTTTAGTAGACTCCTTGTAGTGTACTTGTAGTCAGTCTTCGTCGTATTAAGGCAGATGGGATGACGAAGGGGGGATCATGTGAGACGGGGCGTTGAGGATTCCCCCAAACTTTTGTGAAGATTGGAAGCGCAGAGAGTAAGAAGAGAGAGAGACAGAGAAAAAGAGATCCCAAAAATGGCCCGGCTCCAATACACTATATACAGCGTAAAGCTGAGGCAGGGCGGTGTGCTAGGCAAGAAGGACGACTGGGAGTAGCTAAGGTAGTTTTGGACGTTTACTGCAAAGCGAGGATGTCTTTTATGGCCTCAATGGTCCTATTCGTTTAATAGCACCTTGTGACTCGAGCTCGCTTCTATTAGCGCCTACGATCCTCTGCGAACTGGAAGTTGGAAATTTATTGCGATTGATTCCTAGCCAGTGGCTCCCCCCCCCCCCCTCTCTCTATATTTTACTTCTCTCTTCCTTGACTCTAGTTTTTTTTTTCTACTGTTGTTGTAAACTCTCTTCTCTTTGATAAAAATCTTGTTATATATTTTTTTGTCCTCCACCAACGAACCCTTTTTTTAGGAGCAAAAAAAAAATGCTTTCCATCTTGATTGGGAAGACGTGCGGTGCAATTTTCACTCTGTCGTAAAGTCGGGCGTTTTTCTTTCTCAATTTTTTGTTTCCCTCTCTTTCCTTACTTTCATGCACTTTATATTTAAGCTGAATACATTTCCCTCTATAGCTTGTTACATTGGGGGAAATACGCATAAATCTAGAAAACTGTTTGACCCGGTTGGATGGTGGCAGGCTGTGGCGGGCGCTCGTTCACTAATCAAGAAGCTATTTACCCAACGACGGTCGTACTGCATCAGCAACATCCATCGGCGGCTGTTATAACTATATAAATATACAATAATCGTTGCGATCTAGTGGTTCCCCTCTCTTCTCCAGAGGCTGGAGCGCCCTGCATGGGGTCGCTGAGAGTGGCCGTATTGGAACTACGTTACTCGGCTCCTGACTCGACTGCCAGCTTCAGTCGTGTGCTCCATGAGAGTAGGAGATTTATTGCGATGGCGTCAGATAACAAAACCTCGGATGCTGCTTTATTCCTCCTCTTTTTCCTCCGGAGCAGTAGTAGCAGTAGTAAGTCTGGCCAAAAGAAGAGATTTAGATTAGTCTGTGAACCGATCCATTTTCTACGTCGTTCCTATCCCTATCTCTGCTACATTATACGCGAATGACAATAATATTACACACTCCTATACACTATACGAGCTCCACTGCCAGGAGCAAAGCAATAGAGGATAGAGGGAGAGATGAATAATGGCTCGCACGCCGGTCGTGGTTAAGATATATACATCGGCGGAGGCGGCGGCGAGGAACCTTTTCGTGCCCGAATCACATTAAGAGTTGTTGCGACACTTTTATTTCTCTCTCTTTCTCTCTCTCTCTCTTCTTGTAGTACTTTTAGTTGGGGAAGTCACCCGGCAATAGCGGCGCCGGTCCGTCTCGCAGTCTCTCTAAGCAGCTTTACAGCGATCTTTCTTTTCTCTTTATACGATTCAACCAAGTTTGGAGGTCTATATATACTGTTTAGCACCAACACCGTCCTTCTTGATCCTCTTTTCGCTCCTTCTATATCCCCACTTTTTCTCCCCTCGCTTCCCAGAAAGAGAAAGGTCTTAATGTTTTCCCCCTATAGCTCTCTTCGCACACTAACAAGTGGAGATTAAGAAACATCTTTCATTACGAGGACAGCAGCTGCTGCCGCATTGGGGCTCGCATCTTGTTTTCCTACTCTCGGCCACACGCATAGGACGTACTGCACGTTGCAGCAACCGACGACTCCCCGACATTCGACAATGGAAGCCTTGATTTGATTAGGGCTCTGCAGCCGCAGCCGACGCGCTCTATATGGTCCTCGTCGATTTGGAGAGCCAATAGAGCCGGCAGCATCTCTTCTACGCCCGCCTCCCTCTCTGCTGGCAGGATCGAGAAAGACTCGTGTCGAGTGCTTAGCTCTTCACTCTTGCCGTCCGGTGCGTCGCCGTCGTCGTCAACAACCTCTAGCTATGTTGTTCTTCTCTGGAAATGACGGGTCCCCTCAAAAGTGAATTACAGCAATGCAGTTCTGCATAGGTGAATAATAATACAATAATAAAAAAAAAAAAACAGCAGCTTGGATGAGGGTTGGCTAGGGGAGAAGCAGAATTTCTGATTGTGTAACTCGAATGATACTTGACGCCACGGGTGTACTTCTGCCTGGGATCTTTGGCACGGAAACTGCCAGTTAATAAATTGTCTCTCTACTCCCCTCTCCATTTTCTCGGGACTTCCTCTTTATTATTATCATGTGACGTATAGAAAAGAGGCAGGAACAGCAGTATCGATGGCGCCAATGTGTGGTCGTGTTTGATTTTCTCTTTCTTCTTGGGAGGCTTCTATATTGCCTTTGATGTCACAACGAGAACCATACAAAAGAAAAATATGAATCGGCCCTTATATAGTGTATAGCTTCAAGGATCGGGGAGACCGTGCGTGACATATTACAGAACTTGAGCAATCTTTCTTGGACGTCGTCGATGCCGTCTTCTTGGCCCGTAGGCTTCTTCTTCGAGGCTTATCTATCTCGTTCCTACAACAATCCAATTTACTCTCAGGGAGCTAGCGCTTCTCTCGCTCGCTGTTGGCGCACAAGGGCCTTCTCCAATCGACCGGCATCCGGCGAATATATATATATATATCTACTATGGGTTTTGGGAGCGTAGCAAGGATGTCGACAGTGTCCGAGGCGAAACTAACTTATGTGTGTTTGTGTTTGTAGGGTGAGAGAAGGGATTTCGATAGATACTAATTGATTGGCATGACTATACAAGATACACTCTCTACAATAAATGGAGAGGGGGGGGGGGGGATGATGGTCAGCATAAATAACACCATCACCATGATTGGGGAGGGTAGCTGTCAAAGTTGTACATTTCCCACCACCACCACTCCCAAGTTTTACGATCCGCTAGTGCATCATTTGCTGCTGAGAGAAAGGCTATCCAATGGCCGGCAGACGGAATATGTATAAGAGCTCTCCGAGGCCCATTCGCACCAGAAGAAGAGAAAACTGGCATATAGTTTTCTCTCTCTATTTCTTCTTCTCCGTCTTCTTCTTACTATATATAGAGAGATGTGCACACCCACTTGGGGGTGCTGATGATGATGAAGTCTAGAAGTGGGTCCTTCTGGGCCCGGCTTTCCTTCTTCATGACGACGAAAGTCCTCGATGGAGCGCAACAACATTGTTTCCTTGACAGCTTTTTATATACATGGGATTCGTCTATACAAGGACGCGTTCTTTATTCCATTGGGCGTACTCCCTACGCTACAGATCCTGGCGGAAGATCGATTCGGGACACAGCGTGTTTACCCTCTCTTCTGCACCAGGTTGGAACCAATTGAATAAAAAAAGGAGTGTATACACAGACATGATGCAGTAGGAGAGCATTTGCGGCGCTAATGCTGTTTGAAGAGGATCCGCTAGAGACGATATGCGTATAGCATATGCAGGGATGGCGTTACTCCACTATGCTTCGTCTGATATGCAGATGAACTAGAGGCATCGTCCAAGTACAGCAGCTTCCAAATGGAATCTGTCGGTGCCGTAGTCAAGCGTTGAATAGGCAAGAAGAATAGAGAAACGACAAAGACTCGTCACTGCGTTGACACATCGTCACATCCGTCCCCCCGCATACTTATCATATGTCTCGTGGGGAGAAATCGCGATCGATCCCGGAGATTTTCGTACAGCATAAATGAGAGAAGTCTGTGCTTGTTCCCACCCGTCGATTCGGTCATTTGGAGTGCTTTCATCCTTCCGGCATAGTCAAAGATGACGTACGATGAAAATCCGCTACTGTCTCTATTTATTTCTGTTTAAATAATGCATTATAGATACTCCATAAAAAGGCGAAACAAAAGAAGGGAAAAAAGTGGACAATCAATGTGCTCATTTCCCATGGAGAAGGAACCGACTATAAGAAACACTGTGAAAAGAAGTAAAAGAGAGGCGCTGATCTTTGTTTCCTTGTCTAATTTTTTAATGAATGTGCAGCCCGTGTGACGTATTGTAAATATAAAAGTCACTCTTTGACAGTCCTTTATTTTAACTCTTTAGAATCTTTCATTAGTTGGATGTAAAACGAATAAAGATACAGAGTGTCATGTGCCATGTACGGAGAGCCTTCGTTCGGCTGGTTCTGCTCGACTTAAATTATTGATTCACTCCTTATGGACGCGAGGTCGTCTCCTCAAGTCAGTACCTTTAATGAACACCAATCCCTTGCTTGGTTTCCTCATGACACAATAGAAAACTTGGGTACGTCGACCCTTCTACTATTCAAATAGGGAATGCTAATTAGTTCGCGATCTCCTCTGAATTTCTGTTAAGGAACCGAGAAGATGACTTGCGAGACCATGTGGGTCATAATAGGAACGGGATCCTTGATATAAGCCCTTATTATTATGATAATATGATTTTTTCCTTTTTTTTTAATAAGCAAGTTCCCAGAGCGACCAATGATTTTCTTTCTCTTCCTCGGCTTCCGGGATCGACTTCATGCCGGAGCGACGGTGGCAAAGTGCATGGCGACAAGTGCCCCGGACGACGTCGACGTTGATAGACACGCCCTGCTGGAAGAAGAAGTAAAAGTGGGTATATTTGCCTTGTGTGTATTTGCCAAGGAGAGAAATGGATAGGAGGGGAGGACGGTGTCAGGCGGAGTGACAGTCGTTGACACTCTTTGACCCCCACGTTGACCCCCTTGGCTCCGTGGGGCTGGCAGACCTCTCGCTCACTCGCTGTCACTCCCCGCGGTCACTCCTGTAAAGGATTTAGTCGCAGGGGGCTCTATATATCTACTGCAAATCAGGTCGAAGGATCTTACAAATAAAGGAAAAGTACAAGAAGAAAAAAAAAACTCTTATTCTATTCCTGCCTATTTTGTGTGTAATTGAGGGGGTGTTCAAGTCCGAGCAACCTTCCAGATGTATAATGCTCTCTGTTAGCAGCAGGAGTAGGATGGATGAATGCCTTCTGCCCCCAAAATTCAAACGTCTTTCTACAGAAGAGAATGGTTGTCCTCAATACATGTCTACCAAAAAGTTATTTTCTCCATCTTTGCCAAGGACTGAGGACACATCATAGAGCTTATACACTTTTTAAAGGAGATCCTTTTTTCTGGTAAAGAATGGATGGAAAGGAAAACTGTCTCGCATCCTGAGCTCACTGAACGATCACCTTCATTCTTTTATGCACGTGATGGGTCGAGATAGGGAGAAAGGGAAGTCTCTGGAATTGAATCCCCGGCAATCCATAATAGATTGGATGCTGCTGCCCCTGCTGCTGCGCACCGCCGGAAGAAGATGGAAGCCGTCCCCCCATTGCGTGCGGGAGAGCAACTGGACACCTCTCGTCCCGAGTATAAATGCCTTGTGCGATGGAATTCAATTCTACTCACTCGAGTATTTGAAATGCTGTGCAACTCGGTTTCAAGTCGACTGCTCCAATTGATTTATGCTGATATAGTAATAGTAAAGAGGGAAAGAGAGAGAGAGAGAGAGAGAGAGAGAGAGGCATTTTCCTATGCATCGTGACACACCGGTTTTCTCTTCTATATTCTAACTTGCTCTCTACCCCTAGGGATAAATTAGTATGGTTAAACAGTCGAGCCTATTTATTGTCAACTTATTTCTCCCCTCTCTGGAAAATAAAAGAGTAAAACTCTGTTATATATTACACGCTTGTGAGTTGCGCGCTATAGCACCACTATACGGTACCGTTTCGGTTCAGCCCGTTCCAGCGTATAACTCACTCACGCCCGGTCTCACTCTTCTCCCCTTTTGTTTCATTTTAGTTGTGTATGTATGTGTTTGTTTGTGTTTTTGTTTCGGATCCCGCGTGACAGCATATATATATATATCTTTATATTTATATATCTATATAGGAAATGTATAGCGAGGGACCCTGTGCTAGCTAGCTGCACTGTGTGTGTGTACTTTGGAGCCCAATTCCGTGTACGAGTGTGCGGCACGCAAGGCGCATTATTGTCACACGTCGGGACTTTATCCATCGAGTATTTCCTGCTGCTCCCGGTGGATGCGTGCGTACGCTTTTTTTGCGGGACTAGCAGTCATATAAAAAAAAGGTTCTTATTTTGAAGATAGGAATAATGCTGCTCTATCCGATATAGCTATTTGTTAAATGCACCATATATTCTGTTGTGTATTATATTCAAAAGGAGAAAAAAAAAATATTGCATGGGTTCCCTATTGTCAATGTAAAATATTGAATTGGTGAAAGGAATATAGGATGAAACTGTTACATGACATCAGCATATGTCAACGGTTGAGTGAATACATCATTGACGGTTACCGAGAAGTGAAACATTTTTCCTTTTGAAATCGTTGTGGATGCAAGACATGATGGGGCGACGAACGGGCGGAGGTCCTAGTTCCGCCTCGCGCCCGTTCCTCGTCGATAACGAGTACTACGCTTTAGCTCAGTCTCCCCCTTTTCCCCCCTTCTAAACTGATTTCTATCAGAAAATGAAGTTGGGAGCTCGTCGGGGCACAGGCAGGAGCAGCTAGTTCCGCTCCTTTTCGCTTCCAACCGGGAGGGGGGAACACGCCTACGCGTACGCGGACCGGCACCCCGCCCAGCCCAGCTCGCGGAAGCAATTCCGATGGTCAAAAAATATCGACTCACTCGTACATATATATATATATATACATACATATACTACTGGCCAGCCCACTGCTAGCTAGATCGTTAAAAAACAAAATATGAAGACAGAAACGGTCCTCGTATTGTATATATATGAGCGTCAACGTGATTAAATGTCTCTCTATTGTGTTTGTTATTATCCTAAGCCTATATCAGAAGGAAGACCATTGACATGTACGGAACTCTATTACTCTCTATGAGCCTTCAGGCTTGGATTGAATTGCTTTTCGTCAGGCGAAATGTTCGGCCCATGCGGGAGAAGGTGACTCTTTCGTACATAGTTAACACAAAGGAGAGTTGAAATGTCGGCCGTCAACTCTATTTGACGTTGTGCTCTACATATGTGATAGTGAAAGAGACAGAAAAGATCGGATGATAAGGTAATGTGGACGACCGGATCCGGCGGAAGAGAAGTGGCATGATGAGTATCACTTCATGGTTTCTGGGTAAAAAAAAATGGGAATTGAACTACATTATTTTATCTGACACATGTATTTTAGGACCCAGTCGGCATCACAATGAGATATATACAGCGAGAGAGAACGAGAGATAATCTAGAAAAAGAAAATGGAAAAGTTTTCATTTCACAGTCGACATGCTTTGATCGTCCGCGTGATATTGTCAAGATTGAACGTTGTGGCTTGGCAACCGCGGAGAATATGAGTGAGTGGATTATTCGCGCCCGCCCTTTCCGCCGAGGTGAGGTACAACAACAACAAGAGCCCAGCGTGATCCACCGTGCGACACGGTGTGCTCGTAAAGGCGAACGAAACGTTAGGAGAGAGAGAAACAACAACGATCGGGCACACGCAAAGGGAATTTCTTTACGGACTGAACACATACTCCGTTATTATACTATGAAAAGTTGCGGAGCATATCGTAATTAAGTGTCTCCTAGCATCCAACGGAGAAATGAATAAGTCCTTGGTGCTGGCGGTGATCCCGCCCAGAGAATAGAAAACGGGACGGTAGGCAACCCTAATCATGGGGATACGTACAGATCGACGCGACGAAGAAACCAAGTAGAAATATATATATAAATATAAGTATATAAACAAACCAAGAAAAGAGAGAATGAGGGCTGAATAAGAGACATCATGCTGTGCGTTCGTCCAGGGCGGGGGAACGCACAGGTGTAATTAGTCGCGCGAGTGTCACAACAACAGTTGCGAGCTCGTTGCTGAGAACGAGCCACTCTTTATCTCTCTCCCTTCTCTTTTCTCTCTCTTTTCCAATTTCTGTCTGTTGTTGTTGTTGTTGTTGTTGTTGTACACTACCGTCTCTCACTGCTACGCCACCATAACAATCAATGGCCATAATCGTAACCGTAAATTAGCATGCTGTTGCTACAGGTTTCCCCCTTTCCGCTCTCAGCAGTGAGAGAATCGCCGATGTGTTTTGCTGCTGCTGCTTCAACGGGGCTCCGTGCTGGGAGTCGACCGTAGGGACGTTGATGAGGGGCCCCAGGTAGAGCATATATATAGATAGATAGATACGTGAGCACGTAGGATACAGCAGCTAGGCAAGGAAACCGACACAATTAGTCGGGGAAAAAGAGAGAGAGAGAGAGAAAAAGGGTAAAAGAAGCGGCGCGGCGACGTGGAAATGAATAAACAACTGATAATAGCCGCTCGTAAATCATATTAATGGTAATGATAATAGGATCGGTTGAAGCAGCGGGCTTAGCCGAGGGGAAAAAGTATCACACGTACTCAGCAGCCTCGAAGGACAGAAAAGAGGAAAACCCTCAAGGAAATCGTTTCGAGGTAACCCAAAAATTAATTAACCGGCTGCAGCTCACTAGCTCAGTGCGGTTGTGCTGCCAAGCAGTCGACTCCACACACATCTCTCATTGCGGATAATTTTCTCCGCAAGAACGGAGCCGAACACTGAACTATAGCCAACAAGTACTTAGTTAAAACAGAAGGAAACCCTCCGTTTCCTTCTTTTAAATGGCGTGAGTTGCTCCCCTCGCTCCATGTTCAACTCTTGCGGATGTATAAACTTTGAACGGGGAAAAGTGTCACATCACGTTAGTTAGTCGCTCACGGTTCGTCACGGCGTGATCCTCCTTATTTCCATCACACGCCAAGCTATTTAGACTTGTTTCTTCTTTCCTATTTATTTATTATTATTATTTTTCTTTCGTTCCTTTCTTTTAGGATTTTCGTGAGCAAATCTCCCTGCGTGAGTCTTTTCTTCTTCTTTTTGAACTTTCTTTTGGCTCTTGAGATCCAAGGGCAGCCATATCAATGAGAAAAGGCTCTGTGTGCCATGTGCTCTAATTGGCTGTGCGATTTGCTCCGGAATCCTCTACAGCATGCAACATCGTCTATCTTATACGAAACTCACGATCCTTCTTCTTCTTTAAAGTTGGAACGTTTCACGGCACAACCGGATTAAAAATCGTTCCACGTCCTGACGGGCAGGCGGGAGCAGTTATTAAATATGCGAGGCAATTATATAAGAGAATTTCTCGCTTGCGTTGACGGGTTTCATCTCTAAACGAGCCCTTACCAGTGTAATTCGGCCCCTTTTTTCCTTCTTAGGGACGTTCTTTTGCCTCAACAGCGCCTGAAATGATCGAGTTAATTTTATAACGAGCTTATAAGTTTTAGGAGAAAAGCGGACAAGAAAGACGTCGAGTTATAGCCGTGCGATGAATTTTAATGCAACGCAAAGCCCAATCATCAAGAAATGACGTTCATTCACCTTACTCAATAATATTTCTTTGGAAATAAAATATCGTGCAAATCTGCTATATAACGGTGGCGATTTAACAACCGTTTGGCTTTCTCCCCGTGTCGTAATATTTCTTATGAAAACAAAACAATATCTTGCGGTTGGGGGGTATTACTCACGCTGCTTCCTGCGTTTTCTCCTTCAAATAAATATAGAATAAATTCATCATTTTTTTCTGGGGGGATGTCTCAGTTATTTCATGTCTTTCACGGTCGACGAGCAGTCATTGATTATTCGTAGAATTTTTGTTTCTTTTTGTTTTTTACTCCGTTTCGTGTTCTGCCATTTCCGTTGCTGTCAGAATGAGGTATATATTGTTTCGTCGGGAAGAATGCTTCTTGACAAAAGACACACACAAAAAAAAAGAGAGAAGGGAACATAGCGGCTTCCCTTTTCTGTCCCGTCTATAACAACACCTGCACGGACGATTGATGACGCCCGTTGTGGGTTGCGATTTTCATCAGCTACTATACTCCTTGTATATTGTTCTTCTTCTACTTCACGACGACCTGATGTGAAACGAGTTCCCCCCTTCATTTTTATTCTTATTTATATGACGAGAGTTGTAAAGCCAGTGCAAGGGACGACGACCAAGATTATCGTTTTCAGAAAAAAAAGTGGTCGGGGCGAGGTCGCTCCGTCACGACAATCCGCGGTTTGCCCTCGCAGCTCTTGAAGCCGTGACATTCAGCTTTCTTTTCAAAAAGAGATAAAATTACGAAAAAAATATAGAAGGAGAGAAGAAGGAAACAAATCAAAGACCGTGCGGTCATTTCTTGAAGGGACCAATGACCAAAAGAGCCGTTTCACGCGGGCCGGAAAACACACAATTCGTGAATGTCTCTAGCTACCGTGAGTCATTAGACTCGATTCTCTGAAAGATGGAAGTCACCAGATAATGAATAGTGCTGCGCCGTGAGTGCATTATTCACTTTTTAGACCGTCATTTTCGTCGAGAATATTCATCATTGGGACACATTTTACGAGGGTCAGCATAACATATGGACGAGATGGTAATTAGAAGATGACAAGACAGTAGAACTCCACAACGCTTTCACGTTTTTAACACGTGTAAAAACAAGTTTATTACGGTTTTTAAAAGAATGTTTTAGGTTTTTATCTTTTCATTTCTAAAAAGGAATGAGAAAGAGAAGAAAAAAAAAATGAAAACCACAGGAAGTGTTTATATAGATATGCTCACACAATTTACTTTAAATGAGAACGAAAAAGCAGGATCTCCGAGCAAAGTGTGTGAGCAGAAGCCGTGAGTTGTTGTCTAGCTTGCGTGTATTTTCTCCTCAATTTATAATAACGTCAAAGTAGAGCATAGCTCTGACTCATTGGAACGACTTTGGATTCAACAGTCCGTCCACACCAATCAGCTTAACTCATCCCTTTATAGGTGCTGGATGTCAGTCCAGCTAGAGTGGGGAGAATTCCATATCATCATCCATTTCCTGGCTAGATGTGTATACACATTTTTAGATCTGAAAGAGAAACATGTGTTTTTCCCTAGCTTATTTTCTTCTTCTCACTCTATAGGGGAGTTAGTTGAGGGGGACGCACATTCCCTTGACTAATGACGCGGCAAGTGGAGAAATGATTCCTGCTAAAGAGCTTCACATAGAGAAACTTTCCTCTATATATATAAACTATAAAAGAAAAAAAAAACGTTTTCTTACTTTTTTTTTTTTGTTATACTCGCAACTTTTCTCTCCGTTTGTCGATGACAAACGGTGTTGAGCGAGTGCAATCGGATGATCGCGTGAGAGCACAGCCGGCCCCGGAATCTTTCTAAACGAAAAAAAAAGTTTTTTTTCTTCTTCTTCTTCCTTCTTGATGTACAAACGTATATGAGCTTCTAAAGGTTTTATACATTTATTATTTTGCTTTCCTTTTAACCCTTTTTTCCCATCGCCCATTTAAATCCTATTGTATTTGATCCTTGTGTGTTGCTAGAGATCAGAAATTGGGAGGAGATACGTCTTGACGTGCGCTACAAAAACGGTGTGAAAGGAGGTCCTTCTCCTTCTCATCAATGTAAAAGGGAACACAATCTTTTCTTCTTCTAAAGAGAAAAAAGGGTATATAGGAAAGAAAAGAGGCGATTTTTCTTCTTTTCCCCCTGCTGTTTACTACAGAGCGAGGGGGGTTTGTTTCACCGATGGTGGGTCAAAGTTCACGGGCGCTCTTTCTCTCTCTCTCTCTCTCTTGCAATTAAGTGCCTTTCTAAAGGAATGGAAATACGTTTTTCCCTTCTCTCTTTAAATTGGAATGGATTGAAAACTTCCTGCCCAGGTTTACTCATAGAAGAAGGATTCTTCTTTCTTTTTTTGCAGAGCTCCAAAACACGCAGAGCCCCCTCCTTCATTCTTTCGTGTTTAATTACTGAATCAGCCACAGAGCTCATATAGAGTTTACCGAAGGTCGCGCACAGTACACACGGTGTACATGTTTTTAAAAGGCGGTTTGGAATGCTGCTGTCGAATGAGGGGGGAGCAAAGGCAAAAAGAAATGGTTCCTTTCTACATATATCTTCTTGAGTTACTGAATGGGAGGGATGAACATATGGCCCACTCCAGATGGATATAGGGTATTCTAGCATTAGGTTGTTTAGTTTGAACCCATCAATTAGATTGTCCTAGAAATACTTTTGATTCATCAAGTGCTGTTTTAGTATGGCCCCCCTCGGTAAACCGAAAAAAAAGAAAAACCCGGGTCGTTGAGAGGTCACTTCGTTATTATACTTTACGGTTGAAAGTGCGTTTTGCGCTTAAACCATCACATAAATCGCAGCAGTAGCAGTTGTTATTGTTATATATTTTTTAAAAACCCCACGTATAGCTACGAGTACTATAACGATTCACAGACAGGAGCTGGCTGTTTATAGTTAAATAGCAGGTCCCTGCGAAATACAACCATTAGCTTTGGTGATAAATAATGGAAAAATAGAATGACCGGGAAAAGAAAAACAACAACAACAACGAGAAAAGATTTCCCCTCTGTTGGGGGTTTCTTGATTATTCCCGACTCTTCTTCGTGTCGTTCCTCAAAACATAAATAATAAAAAAAGAGGAGCAGCGTAACAACTCCGTTACGTTCGACTGCGTCGATCCAATCTCCTCTAAACCACTGCGCTACAAAACGAGCCTTTTTCTTATTCTCTTCGTCTTTTTTTTTTAAGAGAATAAAGAAAAATGAAGGCCTGTGTGGAATCTATAAAGTAAATTTTTGTCTACTTCTTCTTACAGCAACTCTTCTTTCCCTTCTTCTTCTTTTTTTTTTTTTGATTACGCAGAGCCCCATGCAATTATCCACGCAGTGTGGTCTCTTTTGAAGTCGTTTTCTTCCTCTCCCTCCCCCTTGAAAATAATGGTTCACGTGAGTCGTTGTCGTCGTCGTCGACGTCGACGTCTTCTCTGGATTGAATGAGCCCAAACCGCCTCCACCTTTTCCCTCCTTAACTATATACTAGATGGATGCATATGATTCGAAACGATAACGAGTCTCTTCTTCCTTTTCCATTGCACACACCTACTCCTCAATAAGGTAGCAATGAACTGAGGTGCACCCCCCGAGCTAACCAAGTGGTAACGCCTTATTGTCAACGGAAGACTCGGCCTTTTTCTTTTTCCTTCGCAATGTGTCGCATCCTTTTTTTCTAGTGCGGATATCGGATGGCGTCGGCGATCCCTATTCACCATCCTTCTGGTTAACCGCAAGAAGGATAAGAGAAACCCTCTGTTTTCTCTTCCGTGTGTTTTTCTGAGCGCATACATATACGACGACGTCGTTGGCCTCTCCTCCTCCTCCTTTTTTCTATCCTATTGTTTTATTTTTTTGCTCTAGACTGATGTCACCGTAGTAGTAGTTCTTCGGAAATAATAAGGTGACTCAGTCGTCAATTGATTATGGGAAATGAGGAAGAAGACACAGCGTGGAAACGATCACGACAGGAGAAGGGAGGATCGTCAGAATGAAATATCGATAAGGACGTGTTATAGCTGGACGCCAGCGCTGTGTATAACATTGAATGCCATGCAACCTCATTAGCTAATGAACACGTAATCATTTTTCGGTTCAATCTAATTGCTGGGTATTGAATTCTTGGAAAAGAAAAATCTGATAGCTGCAGAGGAGGAATGGCCTTGAGCTAGCCAGTTTGTCCCGGTCGTTGCCAGCAGATTTGTATTTATTTTTTCAAAATTGTTGTTGACGCATTGTCATCCATTATTTTCCTTTATGATGAATGTGTGAGCGGGAAAATCTGTGTGTAATTAAAATCTCATGTGAGAGAAGGGGAAAGTCATGCAAACTTTTTTTTGGCAAGAGTATTTATAAATAAACCAAAATAATTATAATATACGAGCACGGATGTATAGTTAATCGATTTTTGAAATTATAAACACGTTATGAAATATAAGAACAGCAATTATTTTGAGTAGATTTCATCATATACATGTATGCATAAAGGATAAGACATGGAAAAAATCCATCTTCTTTAAATTACTTTCACGAAGCAAGAGGTTACACCTGGTACTTGTACTACTTCGTCGTTGCAGATATACAGTTCACACAGAGCCAAGTGTATAACCAGAATACAAAAATCCCAATTTCAATGTTTTAAAAAAACCTGTTTATAAAAAAAAGAATAAATGGGTTCGTGCTGTCACGAACCGCTAAAACTGGAGACATTTGTAATTCGTGAGCATGTTGACGTCGCCTAGTTTTGACTGATAAAAACGGAACTAGATATACACTTACACATTTCGGATTTAATGTGCTGTTTTTTCCTGCTTTCCCTTCTATCTGAAGGCAACCCCATTTTTGTGCGTACTTGAGGACCCTGTTTGTTGTGCGTGTGCTTCACCCGGTTCCGACAGCTGTCACGATATATACGCCTTCCCTCTCTTTATATATTTTTTTCTCCCCTCTAAGTCAACCGGTTTTATGGACTAGCGTGTATCGTCTAATAAAATCAACCCCCCCTAACACCCTTCAAAAGAAATCATAATGTTTGGTAAAGCACTGATACCGAGGATCCTGTGCTGCGCGCACATACACAGTTAGGGCGAGGGAAAAAAAACGTGATAAACAACTTAGACTGTATAACAAACTTATCTATTTTCTCTTCCCTGATGATTCAACCATCTCTTATTCCTAGAAAACGGTTTCGCTCTTCAATGGCTCTCATGGGAGTTTTATGATGAACTACTTCATTTCTTTTCGCTTCCGTTGGTGATGACATTTTTCACATTTTCAATCTAAACAAACGAAACCCTTTTAAATCCTTTTTTTTATATATATAGAAGTAGTGTGTGCAAATAAATGGTCTTCTGCTACCATACATATTTCTCTTTCAAATGTCAACTTTACTTGATCTTGGTCGGAAACCCTACCTGTGTCCGATCCTTATAATAAGGAACAGGGTGGGTTTCGTTATACTTGAAACAACAAAGTCACACCAGATAATCCGGCCGCAGTGACACGTGGATGAGGATTTAGGTGTTCTTTCGTCATCCTACCCTTCTAAAAACAAAAAAGAAATACCTATTATACAAGTCACCTTCCGTATAGTTAACGTTACGTAATCCAATTCCGGGGGGCTGCGTGTTTGTTTTGAAAGGTTTACATTTTTTCAAGAGGGGAGAGACTTGGATGGGTGGGAAAATGTCGGTACGAGTGAATAGATACAACGTTTCCTCTTTTTTCCCTCGTGTCGTCATATATACATAATCGAGGACTAATCTCATCCCGGTCGCATATAATAACTTGTGTATGGGCGGTCGTGTGTCAACAAATTGGATGGCTATCTGTCGGGATCCCGGTCCTAGTACTCTCTCCTTCACGCTCTGTTGGACGCTGGAGAGGGAAAAAGGCCAGGTGGGTCGAGTCTAGTCCGTCACGAAGTCCTGATATGACCGATAGTATTTTTTTCTTTTTTTCCTTAAAGCAATATTTATTTTCATTTTAGACGATGACGGCCCTCAAGTGAGTCGGATTATTAAAGAGTAATGAACTTTGATGTCCAAACTTTTCTCTCTCTCTCTCTCTCTTTTATTGTTTAGAAATTAATTTTCTTTCAGAAACTTGACCTGTTTCTTGTAGGGGGGGCACATGGAGCCCCAAAAAGTTCTTTAAAAAACTTCTAGGGTATATTTACGATGCATAAGGAAGAAGAAAACCTGCTTGAAGAAAACACGGGAAAAATAAAAGAGAGGACCCCCATCTCGATTGTAAATGGGGAGAAGAAGAGAAGATGGAAGGGAGAGAGAAAAATGAGAGGGGGGTGTTCTGTTCTCACTCTTCCTTCTTGTGCCACCATCATTTTTAGTGCCAAGTGCACTCGTCGTCGCTCTACCGCCGCTGGAACGCCAAGTCACCGTCATAACTCTTCAGAGACACCATCACATCCAGCAGCTCCGCTAGCTGGATCTCTCCATACACAACATGTGGTTGCAGATGCCTTGTTTGGATTGTGTGTCCTACTGTCAACCCTTAGGTTTTTTCCTCCTCCTCCTTTTACTTATTTATTCATTTCTCTAAGGGAATTTGGAGAGAGAAATCCATCGTGATGGGTCATTAACTGGAATGGCTCTGCCAGGACGGCGTTATGAATTCATCGCGCTGAATAAATGAGGAGCAAAGCTCTTGTCGATCGTTAATGGTGCAACGCCGTGCCAGGACTTTTCGTTGGAGAACAACTTTTTTTCTTCTTCTTTTTGGTTCCTTCTTTTAATTCTCCTTTCCATTTGTCGTACGTGCTGCTGTAATTGCCACAGTGACGGACCGAACGACACAAGAAGAGAGTGGGCCAAAGAGGAGGAGACGATGTTATAGTCGAAGCGGATTAGGAACCGCTGATTGGACAAGGCATTAAAAGTTCATCCACGAAAGAGAGAGAAAAAGATTGCAATAGTGACGACGACTACTGTTCAACACTGCTACCGTGCCCGGCGTTCTCTTTTCCATCATAATTGCTCTCTCGCCTAATCTATCTGGAACGCGCAACCTACCTGAAAATTTTTTCAGGTTTTTTTTTCTTCTTCTTCTTCTTCTTTTACGATGGAAAATTATGCCTCTCTTATCTATTAAAAATATATATATACCCCTCTACTTCTTCCATTTGGAGGCCAAAAAGCTATATATATAAATGTAGGACTTTTCTCTCTCTAGGTTACCTTATTTTTACTATCTGAACAGGAGTTGATTAAATGCCCAGCCCCCTTTGCACTCTGTGTGAGAGAGATAACTGATTCCGAAGAGAAAACGCGCGTAAAAAGGTTGATGATGAAAATTACCACCACTACAACCAGTGAGCTTGAAGCTAGAAAAGTACAGAAGATTAACAAAGCAAAATTATGTGGTTAACAACAAGAAGGGGAAAAAATCGGTATATATATTTCCCTTGGCAGCCGGAGGTAGAGAGAAAAGTGTGTGGTTTGCTCGTTTCCAAGACGAAGCAGAGACCTCCCGCATGGAAGTAAAAAAAAAAATTCCGGGCCTCTTTCTTTCTATACCGCACCAGCCATGTTTTCTTCCTCTTCCACGATTAGTTTATTAGGTTGTGTTGATCTAGCCGTTGCCATAATTTCCATTCCTGAGAAGACACATTCATTTCTCGTTCCAATTAAGAACCGCGGATGGAACGAGCTGCTGAATTGTTCTCATTCCTTTCCGGCTATTGGCTCCGCCCGGAATTAATTTGGTTGCCTCAAGAAGGCACTGATGCTTATTTATATTTATTTTGTCAGTCCACCTTTTTTTTCTTCTGCTGATGTAGAAAAAAAGTTATATATTTTTTCTCATTTCATCTATGGATGCATAATGCATAAATCACTGGGCGTTCTGTTTGACTTGTTGATGCTCATTGATTATTATGATACGCCCGTTGGTCGCATGTTGTTGTTTGTTGGAAACATTTCGTGACCGAGTCACGCTCGACACACACACGCGCGTTCTCAAAGGGGAAAAAAAAAGAGATTGTGTATCCAGCGCTAGTTTTTCTTCTTCTTCTTTTCCTTGAGATGGCAGATGTTGCAGTATCAAAAGAAGAAGAAGAGTAATAGGAGTAGTAGGTAGTAATTGTTTATAACTCATGCATAACGGACTGAGTTGCGTTGGGTGAGTCATTGCGACTCGTCTTTTTATGATGATGAAAAGAGATATTACGATTGCAGCAGGGCTCCGTGTCTCTCTCTCTCTCTCTCCTCTGCCTCTTTTTTTAATACATTCTCGTCTTCTTTTTGCTATAGACCAAGTTAGATGTATATAGAAGGGGAAGCTGGGAAGGACTCATTATGCGCCTCAGTGTGCACCTGTCGTCTTACCTCCGGGCACAGAAAAGGGAAGAGGGGGGCTCTATTCTCCAATATGTATAACAATAGGAACCCAGTGGTGTTTTATTGCTCGAGTGGCTCGTATTTTCTCTATTCCTATCCGTTTTTCGACCGTTTGACGAGTCGAATACGACGACTTGGACGGACGGCCCTCCGCTCGTATACATAATTAGCCGCGGCTTCTGGGCTCCCTGGTCGGCGACCTTTTATCAAACAACCTAAAAAGGAAGAAGAAGAAAAAACAGCAGTAGACAACAAAATAACCGTATTTCTTTAGCCCGCAGTTCAATTTGCAAGGGCAGTAGAGCGCAACGAGTACGACTTGATTGTCTCTCTCGCCTCGAGCATCAGAAATTGAATGATTCTTTCGTGCTGATGGCATCGAGGTTCACTTGCGAGTCAACTCGACAACATATTGCCTTCCCTGATCGAAGTACCCTACGAAAGAGAATGAAGAATGTTGACAAGTTAGATTGGGTCTTGGCAGCATACGACAATTGATACGAGCCCAGAAAGAAAAAAAAAGAGTGGAAAAAATAGCACAGCACACACAAAAACTTGTAATATAGAGAGAGTCTGCAACAGCTGGCGCACGACGACGACGACGACGAAAGAAAAAAAACGTAATCGGAACCGTCATGGCGGCAGTTTCATTTTTATTTTCTTCTAATCTTGTTCTTGCCTTGAGAATATATGGGAAGACGTAACGGTTCTGCTGTACAAGTCTAGAAGTACTCGCGCTGTGTCAACCCAATATTGCGGTATATGCGCGTGTTCATTTTTTTTTCTAGAGAGAAAAAGAAAATACATCATGTCCTGATTTATATATATACTGTATATATATTTTTTGAAGCTGTGTGAATAATAGAAAAGATGCTTTGATTGTGGTTGCCTTCTTCCACATTCCCTCTCGCCTGGACAAACCCAAGGAGCGCAGGAAACACACAATGTTTTGACGTAATCTCTGCTTAGGTCCATCAGTGAGTTGCACACAGTCATCAAGCTGCTTTTTTTCTGCCTAGTCCACGACAGTTTTCATGGCCATCGGATACGATTCCATGGTTACATACACAAAAACGAAATGTATTACACATAAAGAAATAGTCGTTTTCGTGTTTCTGTCCCTATAAGCCGTCGATCAGAGATACTCTTATAGAGAAAAGAAGAAGAGCAACAACGACTCCCTGAATAACACATCTATATATATTCAAGACATGTATAAAAGGCTCTTCTATATCAAACAGGAAGTTGAGCAATGTACTTGTACTTTTTTTGTCTCTCTCTCTTCTCTCTCCATTCGGTTTTTATACACGCATTTGGTTGGGGTTGAAAGGGGATAGAGAACAAAAATATACACATATTTCCACGAGTTTGATAAATGTCTTCTTTCTTTTTTTAAGTTTTTTTTTTTTTCTGGTACCATACGCACGTATACAAATTTATGCTCCTGTACCTGCTCATATTTATTTACATGTAAGTTATTTTTGGGGTTCCTGTTGATCGAGATGACGGTCTGTAAGTTGGTAATGCTGCAGCTGTGAGGCTGTCAGTTGGACAACACCTGCAGAGAGCTATACCGATACGTTACAGTCGTATATATGTATACTTTATATAATACTTTCTGGCTTTTTGATATGCTTATACCCATTTTTGGGGTTGCCTTGCTTGACCTGAAAGAGTATATATCTTTTTTTAAAAGGAGAGAGAAATCGTGCAACGTCCATGGGGTATTTGGAAGTGTCCCGCTGGGACATAGCAGCGTACAGTAGCCCCGGCTCATCAACTCACAATTTTTTTTTCTTTCTTTTTTTCGTCCTTATTTTATATTTTTTTAGCCTCACATGGAAATGGGTGGTACCCCCGGGACTGTGTAATTATAAATGAAACTATAATCTCTCTCTTTTTCTTGTGTGACTCTGTTGTTTCATTGATCATGAATTTTTTATGGGTTTTCTAACTCTCTTTTTTCTTCTTCTTCTTCTCTACCGGCTAATTAGGCGGCAGCCCCTATACGACATCCGCCCTCCATCAAAACTAGCTCTCTCTCTCTCCGAGAGTTTGTCAAAAAAAAATCTCTTGTCGCTCAACTGTAGGGGAAAAAACAACAACCAACGGGCGAATAAACGTGTCTTTTACTACTATGCTATTACAGGAGTCTTGCAACTCAATGATGGTTTTTTGGGCTGCGAGAAAAGGGCCACTTGACAGCCGTATGTTGTGAGCTGGCCACCAGAGCCGGATAATGAGTGGGTACGCCTGCTTGGTCCCTTTTTCTTCGTGTTTGTGTACTCGATGTTGTTTTCTGATACCTGAAGACAGATAAAAAGCTGCATCAGGACCGGTGAATCCAGTTTTCTACAGACTTTTAGGAGCCGTAGCGCACCACAACATCTCTATCCGCACTGTTGTGGGCTACTCACATGGAGCGCGCAAAGGTAAACAACTTCACGGCCCATATGAACAGGAAATGTGTGGATGAGCACACATACACGTAGCTTAATTGGACCCATTTAAGTGGAGTGAGGGGAAAAAAGAAAAAGAATGAGAACAAGAAAGCTTTAAATTTTTTCCTCCTTCTATATATATTTTTTTCAGGCCGTTTCCCTTTTTCTCACCATCTATCACCTCCATTCATTTGTTTTCCTTCATATCGTCGGGAGAGAGAGATATATATAAACCGCGTGAATATGGTTTCACCCAATCAGTCTGATTAAGATGCACTACCGTGTGTACGCGAACGTGTACACTCACGCTGGGAAAAACGTGCGTTTGCACGACGAGAGAGAGAGAGAGAGCCTCTGGCGTGATTTGCCTTCGTGTGTGCAGCAGGGTCGTCGGAGCTGTTATTTTTCCATTCTCTCTCTCTCCCCCTGTGTTGTTGTTCTTCTACTTCTTTCTATCTCTCGGAGGCATTGGTGAGGTAGTGATAATTGACGGAGGACACGGAAGGGCAGTCGTATCCGGAGGCATCCGCCCGCCCTCTCTCTTCGAGCGAAGGATGACGCGGCCGCTTTTCTTCTTCTACTTTCAAGACATATAGAGGGTCACGACCTCTTCTTCTTTTACGTGTGGCGTTCACCTCACACCCTCCCCCTTCTCTCGATGATTTTTCTCTCTCTCTCTCTCTGTGGTTAGCCTCTTTTTCTTTAATATGTAGAAAGAAATGTGGTACGGTAGGAGATGAGGACCACCGAAAGAAACGTGATTCGATCGAGCTGATGTGCTGGACGACCAGGATGCGTGTAATGACTTGTTGCCTGCCTGGCATCTCTCTCCTTCATCTTCATTTCCTGTCGGCTTGTCTTCTCTTTCTTGAATATCTCGTTCTACAACATTGTCTTGTTCTTGTTATTATTCCCCCCCCCCCCGTCCTAAAGTATAGAATTCCTATTTAATCAAAGAGCAATGTATAGAGTCAATAATTGTATTCACTTAACCCTGTTAGAATAACAGAGATTATTATGCAAATTAAAGAAACCAAACTTGGTCACATTTGCTCTTTCTTCTCTATTATTAGGTATTATTTTTTGTCATATATGAGAAAAACGCGTCCACGAATTTCGTCGGTCTCTTGGTATAAGAATTTACGATTTCAGAGAAGCCTCGGAATTCATGATGATGACATTCTTTAATGATGAATGCATCTAATAAGAACGGATTTCTCGAAAAAATGTCGCTCCATCTCTCTCTCTCGATCTCTTTTTCCTTGATGGTTTGTTTTTGGGTAAGATTTGATTAAAAGATTCAAAAAGAATGTCAATGGCCTCTACCTATATTTTTAAAAAATAAACCTTAGTCTACGTCTTAGTTTTGTCCACTTTTTTTAACCGGATGAAAAGTTTTATTCTTTCTTTTATCATCATCTCGGTTGCTTGGCATTTTGTGCGTTATTATAGATCGGATGTAGTCCTGACAACCTCTCTCTCTCTCCCTCTCCAAAAAAAGAAGAAAAAAAAGAGGCGAATCAAATGTGTCTCCAAGGAGGAGTGAGGAGTCGATGCAATAAAGGACGCTAAGGGGGGATGAAGCGGACGCTACGGCCCCTTATTCTCAGAAAAAGGAGGTATAAATCTATGTCGGTGGGCAGCGTCGCTCCGGACAGGCGACGCTGGGTCTCAACCGGAGCTTCCATTCTTAGCTTGACGAAGGACCCCCCTTCTCTCTCTATTTTCCCATTCGAACGTGGGGGATGTCTTTTGAAAAGAAGTCATTTCCTCGCGCCGGCCCTGGCCGTCCGTCCTTCTATTCAGAATCTCCTTCTCTGTACGTAATCGCCAATATATTCTTTCTCTCTCCCCCCTTCAAGTTGTGTATGTATGCTAGCTGGTCGACGTTATCTCATCTGGTCGTTGTGTGTGTGTGTGTGTGTGTGTGCATACCCCGTCAAAAGAATATATAAAAAAAGGAAAAAAAGAGAGAGAAAGAGAGAGAACTGAAATTCCATTAGCTAGAGCGACCCGAGTTTTTCTTCTTCTTCTTTCCGTGCTGGCTGGGCGAGGTGCTGAAGCATCAATATTTGAATATTGGCTCGCTTAATCTTCCCTGATGGATGATGGCTTTCCAGTCACGCGAGAGAGAGCGGCGATAAACTAAATGAAAAAAAAATAACTTGGACTAAAAGAGGATGCCGGGTGGAGTTTTTTTTTTTGTTTAATGTTTGATGGGAAAGAATCAATCAATCGAAGGGGGGAACGGCAAAGCAAAAAAAAAAAAAAAAAAAAGGCGAACGTTGAGGGGAAGAAACCCATCACGGCTGAAAGCTCATTTTGCTCCGTCGACGGCGGTCGCTGGGTGCGCAACCCGGCCGACTCACGGCGTATCACCCTCTCCAGTAGTAATGAATTGGTTTTCATGTATATGCTACGACCCTCTCTCGTGGGGCCCCTGCCAAATAATTGGTCCAACACGGCGGCGACGGCGGGTATTAATGGCGGGCGATAAGTTGTCGTGTAGTACTAACAAACTAGACCCAAAGGGCTTGAGTCAGAGCCCTATGTGAATAAGACATCCTCCATTCTAAGCTTAACTTTAACTGAACCACCAGTGCCAGAAGTATATAATGCGTATATCATTTCCCCCTATCCTTTTTTTTCTTTTCTTGTCTTGTGCATCACCCCAACTATTCGGTTGTTGTTGCTTAATTGTCTATCCGACACATTGTCATAATTCTCAGCGCAGTCTCTCGCAGCCGCAACGGCGATATCATTAGACATGGTATACTGATTATGTCGACGGCGGCGGCGGCGGAGCGACTTGGCCTCAGAGAAAAAAGGAAGAGGAGGGCATTCAATTATTCTCGACCGTGAAGGACTACTAGAAGCCATCCGAAAGAGGGAGCCAACAACACGGATTAGATATATATATATGGACTAGATGGATTCAATGGTCATGGACAGCATCGGCCATTTTGGCTTTCAATAAAAACGTGTTGTTCCTCCAAGATACGTAACGTGAACAGAGGACATAGATCCATACTACGGAGACGTCGGCGTGCCCACTATCCACAAGAGAGGCCCCTGCCCGTCTCTTTCTGTTTGTATGGAGCGGATCGAAACGGTTGCCGCTGCTGCTGCTGCGGCAGTGCGGGGGCTTGATTTACGATAACTGTTTTGTAGCAAGCGAGGCGCTCTCTTCCAAACGAAACAGAATGGCATCCATTGAGGGTCTATTACGAGGGAAAAGAAGAGATGTGCTCTCCTCTTCCCGGAAGAAGTAGGACGGCGAATCCTTCTCGTACGCAATAATAGACCAACAAATGATGTCCATGAGAAGCCTTATTTCAGTCCCTTCCAACCATATATTCTGGGTTTCATTTTATAATCTAAAAATTTATTTAAAAAAATAAGGCCTGCTATAGCATCTACATATCTATGCCCCAAGAGAGGGGAGAGATGTTCACACACACACACACACACAACTACGCCATTCAATGACGAAGTCGTCCTCTTTTTTTTTGTCTGCTACCCCAATCGTTTTTTTTTCTTCTTCATCATATTCTACACAAAAGAGAGTCCCCTCCCTTTTGTGGCTCTATCGCGTCACTCAAAAGCAGCCGTATGCATTCAAATTAGCAGGAAAGGTCCGCGCAACACGCATTCAAAATATACAGTTTTAGATTAGGGAAAAGAAACGAGTCCACATTGGGGTGGAATGAACTAGGGTGGATTGAAAGAAGAGAGTTTCCCATCAGCATATGCACGGCTGTGGGTTACAAAATGGAACCAGCAAAACGAAAGGGGTTGTATTCCTAACATATAGGGGCCCCCCATTCATCCATTTAGCTCCGGAAGTTGCTCTCCGCCTTCGCCGTCGTGCAGAGCACCAGCAGCCGGCCGCCCGCTCATCCAGCTCAAATCGCTGGCTGCTGGCTGCTTTATGATTATTATTTTTTTTTCTCCTTCTTCTCCTCCAGTTGGCCTTCCCCTTGACTGCCGTATTATATTGTACTACTACTACTGTGACTGTAGGTTGCATCGGTGATGAGGGCATAGAAGAGACTTGACAACGATCCAGCTCTACTTGGGCGGAGTAACTTGATCCTCTTGTGGTGGCCTTCGTCTCCTCCTACACATGTGCGACGATGACGGTTTGGCACGGACAGGTCGTAAGCTTGTTTTCAATACATACTCGTAATGATGATGATGATGAGATTTCCCCCCTAAGATTTTCCTTTCTTTTCTTCTTTTTTTTTTTTTTGAACGGCTTCATCACCAAAGAAAGTCAAAGGAGGAGCGGCTCTTGGTATACTCCACTCTGGAGCCAATTTACTCCCCAGCAACCGACTCCGGGAAACCTGCCAAGTCTTTTTTCTCATTTGAATAATGCGAAAATCATGCTGGATATCTGTTTATACGCCGCGCAGCTCGCGCGCACACACTGCACTGCTGTATAGGGATATATCCTGTAGCGATACAGCAGAGCCTCCTCCTTGGCTGATTCTGAGCTGGCATCTCATCATCAACCGGCCCCAGCGAGTTTGTCAGCTCGTTATTCATCCCAGCGTTCCCTGTTTATTCACATTACGTGTGTGTGTGATCCTTTTGATGATGGATGGCCCATGTAATACGCCCCTACACAGGAGCGAAGGATCCTTAGTGGATGAGGTGCGCTGCGGATTCCTTTATTATTATTATTATTATTTCGTACGTAAAAGGGATCTAGGGATCCTTTTCAGCACTCCAAAAGGAAATCACTCTATGTCACCGAAGAGTTTCTTGAATCCTACTCCCTTGGATCCTTAGAATCCATTAAAAGTTTTCATTCGCTCAGTCTTCCATATTGAAGACATCGAGGCTCACTTAGAAGGTTATTATGTGGGCGCCGCCTTGGAGAGATGACCGTCTCCAATGTCGACCCGGTCGGAATATAGCAGATGACGTGCTGGACATTTTCCTTGACGGACCACAGAGCCGGACTCATTTTTCATCCTCTTCCGCACTGAAGGAGAAGAGGGTCAGACGAGGTCATCCAACTGCTGTGCTGCTGGACCTTGAAGGAATGTCTATGAAGACCAGCTGTCGGATGCCGCCAAGAGGGGAGGCCCACGCAGGATATAGTCTTTCACTAAAATATGAGAAAACCCTCTCTCTCTTTAAACTACTTCTCCGAGTTGGAAGATGCCGATCGGAAGTCGATCAGGTTCTTTTTCGTGGTATGTTTCCAACTTCTTCAAAACAGAAAGGAGAAAAAAAATGAAGGGACTGACGACGACGACTCTTTTGCTGCTCCTGCCTTTCCCTTCTTCACGGATGAACAGCTCTTTTACGATTCTATATGTACACACACACACACACACACATATATATATATATACAAATGTGTGTGCCTGCTGCCTGGGTGTATATCCCCATCAACGATCCCTTCTGAAAAGGGGGAAGAAGGAAAAACGTAGCAAGCGATCCTTTTCTCCTTCCCTTTTCCCTCGAAGGGAGGATCAATAGCGCCCGCTTCTCTAGCCCGTCTTCTAGAGGAATAAGTTGCTCCAAAGGGCTCTACTAGTCCGTCCCTTGTGCGACGGGTCGATCTTTCACTTCTCTCTCTTTTCTTTCTGGACAGATTATATCCATTCAGTAGGAGAGAGGGATTTCGCACCGGGGCCGATGACATTGATCTATTCGACGAGATTGCTTACTGTATAGCCGGGCCCGAACTGAACCAGAACTACCAACTTACTTTTTACCCATTTTCTACCCTATTCTTTTAGCTGTCGAGGGCGCAGCAGTGCTCCTAACGTGACGATCTTCTATTGACGTAGAGTTTGAAACGTTTTCCAACATCGTCTGAGCTCACGCAGGATCTTGGGACAAACCGAGCTTAGCGGACATCCGCACTGACAGTTTCAACTCCCCTGCCGTATTCATGGATCAATTCGAGTATCGAGCTGATAAGACTAATACGAAGCACACGTCAGCATACTTCAGAAGGTGATGCACGTCTCCATTCTGCACCAAACAGGCGCAAGGAGCGAAACGAGGAGCTACTTGATAGGATGAGCACATCGACTAGGACAGAGCAGCGAGACAATAGCAATTGGCTGACTATTCAATTTAGACGAGTGCTTTCGAGCCCAAGGGAAGATATATATATAAAAAGAATAAGAAAAAGAAAAAAAGAGAAGAGAAACATCATCTCAAAAAGGGGAGAAAAAAAAGTCTTGGAAGCGATGATTTGGTAAAGAGCAGAGTCCAAGACAACTTTGACGAAGGGAGACTCTTTGGCCCAGCGCCGGATCAAAGACACGACATTCTTTTTATGCAACTGGAACACAACTTGAGCAAGAGAAAAGAGGGAGAGAAAAAGTTGCATCGCTGTCGACAGCAACTTTTTCTTCTTTTGGATGGATCCATTAGTGAGAGAGACTGTCGGACGACGACGACTCTTGCTACTGGGATCCATCGATTCAATCCGGGGAATAGGAATGGAGAACGAGAGATTCAGTCTCACTTGTCACCCAACTCGCAAGCGTCGATATCGATCCCTGATGATCCTGCTCTACGCGCACGGGTGAGTCCTGTAATCAGAACGAGAGAGAGAGAGAGAACTCGACCTGCTCCATCCGGAGAAACCTCCGTACGGATGCTGCACTGCCCCGGACGGAAGGTGATGAAATCGGCGTCTGTATGTGTCACGCTCGACTTGCTGCTTATCCTTCGCTTTACGTGATTTAAAGCTATTCCAGCAGAGTCTTTTTTTTTACGTTTCTATTTTACTGTGATTACGTTGCGAGTGACTCTATATGGAACTGGATTCAGTCGTATCTCAACGGGTGGTGTTGTGGCCTTCGAAAGGATCCGGCACACGAGTCACCCTGCCGTTACGAACCCGTTGTGTTTGGTTATTATTATATAGCATCCAGTGGGGAAATGAGCCCCATTCCTTCTTTTATAAAAGGAAAAAAATGAAAGAAGAAGATGAGTTTTTGCCCCCCTCTTCTCTCTATCTAGAAATGCGGTTATCTAATTTCAAATTTTTTTTTTTACAAAAATATAGAGAAGCCCCTCTAGGCCTCCTCGGCTTCCATTAATTTGGAAGACAAGCACCTGGAATTTCCGGTCTCATGGGCTCACAACTCTTTCCTTTTTATGCGTTCGGTATTTATAGATAGACATTTTACAGTCTAACTCCTCGTCGAGAGAAAGGAAAAAGAAAACAGCCTTTTCGTATCACTCGCGACAATTTATGAACTAAGTCTAATCTTGAAAAGCTAATAAAAGAATCGTTCTTGGACCGCTATATATTTGATTAAATTTCTCCGACGAGGGACTAATAAGACACACACACATATCGGTTACACGACCCGCATCCTGCTTCTGGTTAGTAAGCAAAACACGGCAGTGAGATAGATACATAACTCTATTTAGGCAAGATAAGAAAAATCTGATGAAAAGAGAGTAGGGGGGAATGCGTATAGTACTGCAGAGCAGCAGCCCCGCTCCAGTGGGAAGTACCTACTCGTTTTGCCTAGGGGATGACAGGTGGTACTCGAGGGTGCCAGTACTAGTAGCTCCTCTATCTATGTGCGACGAAAAGAGGGGAATATTTCCAAAAGAGATACTTTACCTTCATTTTATTTTTTATATATTTTTTTTTAAATGAAGGTAAAAAAAGAGAAAAGATTGGCCACGCTCGGCACAAGGTCTTGGAAGTTTGTCATACTTTGCATTGATGACTCAGCTCCTCTTTACATATTCTTAAACAAAAGGGAAGAAGAGGGGAGAGCCCTATTGATTGCTGCTGCTAAGGGCTCCACGTGTCGGACTCGTTGGCCGAGTTGATCATCACCGCAGGAGAGGGCAGCATCCCGTTTCGACACAGGGAGCGCAGCTGGTGCGTGTAATACCTGTTTAATGAGGAGGAGGTGGCTCCTCCTCACGTTGAGGTGTGTGCATAACGATCCTCTACTTTACTCTCTTCTTTCCCATTTTCTGTGGTCTTTAAGTGTTTTTCTTTTTCGGCAAAGGAGACATGGTCGGGGTCGTGCCGCAAAGGTCGTGTGATCTGGGACCAGAAACGAAGTAGAAAAGACCTCACAATGAGAAAAAGAAATCCTGAAGGCAATCGACCTGAGAGACTGATTTCTTCTTGCCCCTCTAATTTTCTTGTTGTTGTTATTTTCTCTTATTTAGATATTCACAATGATTACGACTTGCATGCTAGTTGTTCGCCGACCGTTGATTGCATAATGACGTGTAAAACATGGTGAGCAAGAATCGATATATACAGCGGGATCGAAGGAACCTCGCTTTCTCTCTGGCAGGGGGGTCTCTCTCTCTCTCTGCACGGTCCTCCTCATTTTCTTCCTTCTTTCCTCCATTTGATTTACCGCAGCTGATTAACATGAGCCCGTAGTCCGCACAGAGAGCTCGCCCATGCAGAGAGAGAGGTCCGTTTGGGATCACGACTTTGAGAGAGAGAAACGACCGGGACACCACGTAGTGATTCCCATCTCTTTTTTTCTTCTTCTCTTTCTTCTTCAGAAGGCTCATTTGCATCACAATCGAACCAAGTCGGATGGTATTACTATTTCGGGCTATGAAAGAGAGGGGGATATATATCCAGCACGTTACTGTAGTGCGCGAGCTGGCCAGCATCAGTCTCTCTACCTCATTTCGTAAACATGTAGATGTGTATATACCTGAGTCCAGTGTACCTGTGGTGGACTCTACGCCGCCTTAAAAAAGGCCGAGCACCTCAAAGTCCTTGACACTGAAGCAGTCCTATAGAGAGGAGAAATAGAAAAAAAAGTGGGAGGGAGCCTTTGGAGCATTAAATTGGTCCTAAATCCTTCGTTTTCTTCAACCCTCTTTCTACTTGGCTTTGAAAAACAGAGCGTTCTTAATAATATATACAAGCTCCGCTCGCTCCTACTCGTACTGCTTATCATTAATACTATTTCCAAAAACCGAGTCGTATTGTTCCACGATAATAGGAGCGAGAAGGGGAGTATTTTTCTCTCTCAAACACCCACACACTAGAAATGAAATTTAGAAAAAAAATACTATATTTTTTTTCATTCCTCTTTTCAAGGACTCGGGTTCCCTTATCGAGTTGGGGACCCTTTCTCGGAATTCACGCAGCTGTGAGCTTGGAAATCAAAGGCATTGTCATCATCAGAGAAGAAGATTCTCTTTTTATTTTTATTTTGTCTACTTCCGCATCCTCTATCTCTCCACATGGTTCGGTGTGAACGTGCTCACGATGACTCAAGCGACCCACTTGAACGAGCCTACATTTCATATCATCACGGTGGTCTTCTCGACATTTCCTCCTCTCCACTGTCGTTTCTCATCGAATCAAAAAAAGAAAGAGATCCCGCTAATCTTGCGTTCCATCGTCCAAATACAAATGTGTCTCTATGTGCATGTGTAGTAGTAGGAGGTCGGGGCGTAATTGCAACCGCTTACATTCAGATGAGCTTTATCGATTACGTCGACGACGACGACGCTGGCATGTGAACTGATGGAGCCGATAAGCATTCCTTACTGTGGCTTCCTCCCTTCTTAATGGATGGATTCTCAAAGGAGAATACCATTATCGGAATATTGATTGTCGATAAGCGCTTCGTCGTCGTCGTCTTCTTCTCCTGCTAGATCTGTGGGGTGACGATGAAGTACTGTGTACGTCGTCGAGGGCACAATCCGCTCGAACAAGACTTTTAATTAGCAGTCAAGAGAATGAGCCGAGTCGTAGTAGAGGGGGAAAGGACGACTTTGTACGTAAAGCACCACATGGACTTGAGAGAAGAGAGAGGGATATCGAGCACTAAAATGTCTATGCCCGTGTGGAATGCACCGTTAAAAAGCCTCGAAAAGTCGTCGTAGTCGTCGTCCACATTCTCCAAGCTCCAATTGCTCTCTGCTATTCCCCTCCACGACGACGTCACCCTCATTCCGGTTGACAGACTTATCGCCCGAGTGCCGCCGCCGTCGCCGCTACTGCACTGGAAAACAATGCTCTCATTCCGATCGGTGCTATATCTTCTTTTCTAACTAACCCACTAGAAAAAAAGAGAAAAAAAGAAGAAGAAAGTTTCCCTATTATTTCCTATTGTAACCCTTTGCGTGCATGCATACGTGTCCCTGTCCGTCTCGAGGAGGAGCAGAAGCACGCGTTTAGCTATATAGTAGCGAGATAAGATATCGCACGGCGTAAATCTCTCGACGACCCCGAGCGGGATCTCCTTCTTTGGACAGCACCAGGAGCAAAACTTGTGTGTCTGTGCTTGTGAATGTTTTATTACGCACATCTCTTCCTTCTTCTTCTTTTCTCCATTGTATATATACATTGAGAAATAGACACCACAAGAGTATAGTGCACGTCGGGTTCATTCCCTCCATCTCCTCCCTTTTTTATCACCTTTTTTGAATCAATATATCCCTGATTTTCATCCAACAGGGCTGAAGCTATTGAAAAATTCATCTGTCGCTACGTAGTTGTTGTTTTTTCCCTCCTCTACTTCCACTCGCCTTAGCCGTCCAATGAATTCAACATCCACAATGGATAGATTTTTTTTCATTTTTCAAATGTTGCGATACGAGGACTAGATATTGATCAAGAATGCACTGCTGGATGTGGGCTCTTATCATCATCACACAACATCATTCCCCGTATTGACGTGGGTACCCTCTGTGTTTGCTGTGTATACATAAACGCATCGTCCACGACAGCCAGATGCACGAACGTACAGATGCTCTCCTCTCTCTCAGTAATAATAATAATACATTTTCTCTTTCGTTGGCCCTCTGGCCGCGTTTATAGCGTTGTGAGCTGCATAATGACGTGCACTTTCATTGAATCGATGGAGTGTAAATTCCGACACCAAACTGTAAATCGCATCCGGTACAACGGAGCTCACCACACACGCATAACATATATAAACCGAATAAATAAAAAGATATAACCAAAATATAAAAACTAAATAAAAAAAAATCCCTTTTTCACTTAAGCTATTCAAATGAAACTGACTGCCGCCCGTGAATCGTCGACGCCGCCGTGGTCGAGAAATGCAATTAATCTCGCTCGGCAGCCGGAGGAGCAGAGAATCTAATTCAATTGTTTCCCCGCCGCCGTTCCCTTTTCCACCAATGCCATTATTATTATCGATCCCGCAGCACCCCCTCCCGCGGGTCCGGCCAGTACAGCCACCACAGCACCGGGATCGATGTGTGCTGCGCGCTTCCCGTGTGTTTATATCTCTCTCTCGGTAGAGACATGTGAGGGAGGGGCTCCCCTCTACCCGGTTTGATGTATTTAAGATAATCGAGATTAACTGGCTTTGGGTTTTTTTTACGACTCTGCACATAAAGTGAGCTCTCTTGCCTAGTACTTTTTATCAGCTATTATATATTTTTTTTTTGAGGTCTCCTGTTTTTTTTTTATAGTTCTGTGTCCGCACGCCTAACAGGCCTCTGGATGACGCACCAAGTAATTATTTACCAAATTACTCACGTAAAAGCGATGATGTGCGATACCTAAAGATAGCTTGTTCCTTTCTCAATAAGTTGATTGGATTTTTCTATCTCGAGGCAAAGAGGGGATGAGCGCTATCATACATAGTAAAAGAGGGTAAAGAGAGAGAGAGAAAAAAAGTTTTTTGGAAAAATGTATGTGCACGGGGATGGTTTTCGAAGAATGAAACGAGCCAAGGGGAGTAGTTGTTGTGTTATATACGACGAGGGGGTCTCTCCTTCTCGTCGTGCTTTGGCCGTTAGCTATATCTTCTGTAAACAGCCCAGCAAAAAGCGGCAGGTGGTGGAGGGCAGCTGGTTGGGACAGGAAAAAAGCGAGGGGTCCCTCTTATTCTCTCTCATATATATATTATTTTTTGTTGAGAATGCTCAACGAGTAAGAAAAGAGAAGGTAAAAGAGAGAAGAGAAAAATACACCTATTTGAAAGTGTAGCGCAAGGAAAGTACTTGAAGAGAGTCATCACCGTCAACTTTAGAACCCGTTCTTTTTCTTGGAAAGATCACGAAGCTTAATCAATAGAGGGAAGAGAGTGAACCACGGTTGCCAGGCAGCAACACAATACAAAACCCAGAAATCCATATATCCTTGGATGTGTGATCTCTCCACGGTGAGTGCAGAGGTAAAACGTTCCGACTAGCCTTCCGGCCGGAAAAAAACAGCCCATCGTGCATAACATACACGAATCTCCTTCTTCTTATTTTTTGTTTTTACATCATCAAAGGCAGATTTCGTATCGATTTGGTATGTTGAATCCTAGAACTAAAGAAGAAGAAGAAGAAAAGGGGCAGAACATTCACCAAATGACTTGGCGGTAATTAAATGAAAAGAACCAGAAGAAAAAAGGCTCATGACCAAAAAAAGCTTTGATACGGCCTGTTTAAGAGAGATCCCCAGTAAGGGATCCTGATTAGTTTGGCCATCTAATAAAAGGAGTGTCTGTGTGTGCTGAGTGAGGGGAAAACAGAAGAGATATCAGGAGTCGTTATTATTGCAATCCTGATGATAAGGAGTCCCTTTCCCCCAAACCAAACTCGTTTTTTATGTAACATCATGTTCAATAGAAATAGGGGAGATGGGAAATACAATTGATTTGATGCGATCCCTTCTCTCTTCCTCCCCTCACCACATCGGCCATAATTCGGTTGCTTTTCCAGTTGGTCGTGAGGATTCGAGCTCAAGCACTGTTCAGGCATCGCCATAGGGGAAGGATTTCTTTCTCTTTAGATGTTCGACTGTGGGGCCTTCTTTCACTGGAACGGTCCTGCAGGATCACGATCAAGGATAAAGGTTTTTTTCTTCTTTTTATCCTTCTTTTCGTCTTCTTCGGTTGCGGACATATCAACTGGCAGATATTGCTTCCCGGCTGTCGTCATAGACCCGGGATTATGGACCCAGGATCCCTTTTCTCTCTGCTGTTTGCCCTTTACAAACGCTGCTGGCCCTGGCTCTTCCCCCCACTGTGTGCGTGTGTGTTTACTCGTTCTGTAATGAGTTAGACTCCGGCCGTTGGGTACGCTACGTTGCCGGATCTTCTCCTGCTATCTTGGCAATGAAGACTTTTTCTTTCCTTTTCTTTTCATCGTCGTCTCCCATGTACAGTACTTTTCCGTATACGCTACATTGAACACGTAGAGATGGGCCAGAGCCCTCCCATAATGGGCATAGAGACAACCGAGGTTGGCTCGACGAGGATAGAGAGCTTCAGTGGCCCATCAAGCAGACTCCATGTATAAAAGAATACATGTGTATATAAAGTATTATTATTTTTTATTAGTATAGAAGAGGAGGGAGAAAAAAAAGAAAGCATGATGTCATTATCGCTCACCAGGCAGTCGACAATCAAGGAACCCGCTGAGAAAAGAGCTAGAGAGACATTGGGATGATATCTCTCATCTCTCTCTCTCTCTCTTCGCGTAAGAGGGGCAGAAAAAGTGAGATAAAAGAATAGGGGGAAAAGGAGTCTCTAAGTGTCCCATTAAAAAACCATCTAAGGAGAAGACGGGACCGATTTTCCATGTAATAGGTATGGAAAAGCGACAGCTTGTAACAACAGTGTGCAACAACAGACATACAATGTGATCAAGTTATCGAGACAATTTCGGTCGCAACAGTGTTGTCGTTGTCTTCACTGCCGCCGTCGTTAGTTGGGAATCCAATTTACCTTTAATTTTAAAAAGGAAACGAGAAAGACATTTATTTATACATATACCTGTCCGGTTTCCCCCCTTCAGAAGAAGAAAATAAGGAAAGAAAATGAGGTTCATGATTTCATACATATTCCTCCCCCCGTCGAGACCTTGGGAAATGCGTGTGCACACACTCATTTCCCTCTACTATTACTACTGACTATAATTTCCTACGATATTTCCCTTAAATTTTAAGTGGAGGTTGTCCTCTGTCCGAAGGTGAACATCCCTTGACCAGGTAAAAGGGGTCAATCCTGCTTATTGGCTCTTCATTCTCCGATACTTTGGAGCTGTCAATCAAGGCTGGTGAAGAGGAACAAGTTCTGTGCACACCTTTTTTTAAAGAGAGAAATCCACCTTTGAAGAGGATGCCGGATGCGTTTATAATCGAAAAAAAAAGAGAAAACGAAAACAATATTGGAGAGGCTTCTTTTCTCTGATTTCAAGTAGGCCCCGTCAGCAGGCCAGCAGCAGGGCCGGAAACTGTCCGACCAGCGTGCATCACCCTTCTCTTTCGGCTACTACTGCTTGATTGGGTAACGCCTGTAACACGTGTGCACACCTTTGACGATGACACACACTCTTGTGGTGGTGTCTATGCGGAAAAAGGAACAAAATCCCACAGTTATTTCTAATGGAAAATGAAGCGGAAATCGAATTTTTTTTCTCTGTACGTATGCTGAATTGCTATATGAGGGGCTTAGTCGAGTAATATAAAGTAAGTGATCTTTAAATTCGCCCTCCTAAACCGAAGAGAATATTTTTTTTTTAAATCACCATCTATATTTAAGAGATCTACTTGACATTTTTCTTTTAATAAAGCCGAGATAGGATTTTCCATTTAAGAGGGTAGGAGCTAGCTAATTATCCGAGCTAGAGTTTTGCAATTCGCTCCAAAGATTCCGGAAAACTTATCTGAGAGGTTTACGAAAAGAAGTGCTTCACAAACTTAAGAAAATAGAGGGGAAAAAAGGATTGTGAACCAGTCGAGCGCCAAAAGAAAAAAGTTGGGTTACGACGAACAAACTTTTTTTTGTTCTCCCTATCCACGACTAGTGCAGCACTCTTTATTATTAATAACGATGTCGACAAGGAAAAAGTTCTTTGAAATACTGTCCGTTTCACTGAGACGAAGGCTTCTCTTAACAAAGGATTCGATTCCTCGGAAATCATCCATGCCGACCGAGGTAAATGAAATCAAAGTTGGATGGATGATACGCCCGAGTCGGAGTTGGTTGCCTCCCTAGTTAAAGAGGAGACTGGAGATTTCTCATATCTTCTGAGGTTAATAGGGATTCTTGTTCACCGCTCAATAATTGTGAAACCCTTTGAATGATGGGTAGAGGGAACGGAATGGAGTAATTCGAGCTCTTCCAGCAGCCAGCATCCGATTACAACAGGAGACATAGGGAGAATATATAAAGCTCCTCTCCTCCTCCTCAGAGTTCTTCGCTCTGCTTCATCTCCCAGCATCAATATAACGACCATTCGATACAGCTTTCGTCGACTAACAAGGTCTCTCTCTAGATCAGTAGCCATGTTAAACACTAACAATAGAGACGGGAGGCTTATATGTATATATATATAGTGCCAGCTGATGACAGAAACCCCCGTTTCCAAGAGGATCTCCCCTCCTTCTATTGGCTTCTTTCTCTCTGTAATTATTGGGCGCGGAACCCATGGCAAATCCTGAAGAGTGGGGAAGACGAAAGATATATTAGAAGAGCCCATGTGTCTATATATATAACACCTTGGTCATTATTATTATACGATCGAATCCCCCTTTCCTTTTCCTTCGGATGAGCTATATGCTAACAAGCCCCTCCGACATGAAAACCTCTCTATACATTTCTTCCGTTTCATCAGCTCCCGAGAGAGACTCTACATAATATCGTTATTATTATTATTATTATTTCTTTTTATTCATCCCTCCTTCTTTTATTGGTTTGCTATTATAAGAAAAAATACGGCCTGAATAAATTGTGTATGCTAAAATGGAAGGGGGTGGGTTGAATCGCGGTGAGAGAGGGTAGCACTTTGGCTGATTAACCGGCCGTTTTCATTATAATATACGTAGATATACGATTCTATATGTAGATTGTCTATATTCCCCTATACTATTTGCTATTTTATTTTCCCCTTCTTATGTATCTCCCTTAAAAATTTCATGGCCGTCTAGGGAGCCTATCATAAAAGTCACATGTCCCTTCTGGAATAGGACGGAATGCTTCTTTCTCTCTCTCTTTTCAGGTACTTTTTAGCGCTATGCGCAATTCCCCGGTTGGCCGTTTTCATTTTCGAAACTCCATAGTTGGCCGCGCAGTTAACAGCTTTACAAAGTCCAGCACTCGATGCTGATTAATGAGGGGGAGAATGGAAAAAAATGGCCACAACCACACACCGTATCTTGACCGACCAAAAAAAAAGTAAATAAAAAGCTATACTCAACAAACCCACCTGGTCATAAGTTATTTTCGAAACGCACATTCATATCTATGTAGGGTATCAACTATCATCCTAATTGTGCAATTTTTTGTATAAAAAAAAGAAATCGTGACTTGATCCATGTTGGAAAGACTAGTTTATGAGTCGCTATTTTTATTTTGCAAATAAGCGGCCGCTGAACTTTGCTGTCACATTAAACAGAGTGATGATATGGCCTCAATGTCTCTGTGTGTATGTTTAAACGTGTGTGAGTTGGAGCAGCTGTAGAGCGATAAGAGAGCCCTTGCCATGGAATATTTGATGGGGCGTTGTGGCCGTCCGGCGATTGGCAGCGTGACATTTTCGCAGCTTGTGTGGAATTCCAGGACTTTTGATCCTTTTATTTCATACAATACAAGGGATCAGCTGCTGCTGTGTGCTTTGAAAAAGAGGGCAGGTGTGTGTGGAAATGCGGACGTCCGGCAAAAGCACGCGGATGCTGAACCACGGATCGTTAATTTAATGTCGGAACCCTTCTCCCCACACAGTGGTCTCCTTGTTAATGACTCGATGAGCGAGAGACATGGAGTAGGATTAACTGTACTCGAGATGCCCATCTCTCTAACTGGTGCTGCCGAGTAGAATCACACGCATCATCGCTCATCCTCCTCTCCAGCGTCTCCTACACCGTCATCATCATTTTCAACTTTGTAATCATGCAAATTGACGCAGAGGGCTGCTCTCGTGGCTGATGCTATATTCATTCTCTTTTTGTGTCTCTCGAGTTGCTTGTGCAATCGAAAGAGGGGTTCAATCTTGACGAGATCGATCGAGACTCTTGCTGCACAAGTAAGGAATCTCTGTATTATACTCTTTTTCTTTCCTTCCCTCTTTTTTTCCCGCGGGTCACGCTCATTTATCACGCCGCCCGTAATCTGCTGACGATCGATCGGTAATCAGCTCTAGCAAGTCTTGCCCCATTTCCAGTACGGCACATCCTCATCACTTTTTTTTTCTCTCGCTCTCACTCTTCTCTCTTCTCTTATTCCCTTCTAGAAAAAGGAATTCGATCCGTGGCAGTCTCGAGTTTTTTAACCTCCATCATAAATATCTATTAGATTATTCTATGGGTCTCTCTTTCCCTTCATTTAAAAGAGAGAAAAGGGGAGGAGAGAGAGAGCTTCCAATGTCGTTTACAATTTGTTGCGGACGACGGACCTTTATTTTTTACAACGTTCATATATGGCCCGTTAATCAAGTTGGGACCGTTGCTGGGAAAAAAAAACGTGATGCTTTTTTCCCCTCCGTATAGGTATAGAACCAAACCCACTCACAAAACTCGAATTTTCTCTGCTAAGAGACCAGGAGTTAGCTTGCAGGGGCACACGCACGAGCTTATCAACGTCACAATTGACTGATAATACCCACATGTATGTATGTGTGTGTGGAAGACGAAAGGAAGGATGAAGCTTGCGTAAATGCGGATAAGACGCGTTACCGAAGCCGGATCGGTGGTTGAAATACGCGGGTGGGTCTTGAATCACGCAATCCAGTATAAACAAAATAGGATGACGAGAATAGATATATAAGTCGACCGTCTTCGTCATCATCATCATCATTCGAGAGTCGTTGACTCTGAGTGGGTCATATGAGGTCACAAGAGCAACCCCCTAGGACGACGAAGACGACGACGACGCTGAGGACTTACGGCCCGTCGTCAATCCCCACCCCGAGTCATTCCGCCCCGTTAAAGGTTACTTCGATAAGGAAGAAGAAGAAGACGAAAAAAGAAAATGTATGTGTTTTTCTCTTTCTCTCTTTTTCCCCCCTCTTATATGTATGCGTGACATGGTGAATTATACCTTTTGGGTTTCCTCTCTGCCCTAGCCCGGCTCTTGGACCCCCTCGTTTTCCTTCTTTTTTAATATTTTCTCTCTCTCAGGTTAGGATGGGAGGAGGAGGAGTAGATCCCGTGTACGCTGATGGCAGAGAATCGATGGGGCTCCAAAAACGTGGAGCAGACGGACATCAATAATAAAATAGCAGCACCTTTCGACCCGTTGGCCTTAGCTATTTCAGAGAGCGAGAGACGGACCACTGCACAAAATCCTCTTCTCTCCACCAGAAAGTAAGATCCCAAAACAATAACATGCCCATAGCCCAGAGGGGATGAGGAAAGATCGATCCTGCTGAGAACAACAGGATCGGCGGTGCAGCTTACTTTGTGGGGATTCTGCATGCTTGATAGAACACTGGAATACCAGCCCCCAAACAGCAGAATGCTTCGTCACCAAGTGGACATGGTCAAGGACTACGTCCAGCCGATCATATCTTTTCTACTCATCATTCTGCCTGGAAAGTTTTTTTTTATTATTATTATTTGATATAGAATTATATAAGAAGAGAGAGAGAGAAAAAAATGTCGAGAAGGGAACGTTTTTACGGGTTCTCTTCTTCTTTTCCCTTTAAAACCGCCTCAAGTTGCTTTTCAGTTAGAATGAGAGAGAGACCCCGCAGGGAGTCCATTTCCGTTCCGGGGCCTGCCCTTTTCGATCCATGGCCGGCTTTTATATTCCTTCTCTCTCTCTCCTCTAGCTTTTCCAAGGCCAGCACCACACACACTCACACACACGAACCACAGAGTCCTAGTCAGCCCAGCAGCAGCTTCATGCTATGTAGAGAGGACGACCGTTGTGGCATTTATTCTTCCTTCACTGATGCCCCAATGGGGCTCTCTCTCTCTGCCTTTACCCCCACCACATCCTTCACGGTTGTATAGTGAATGCTGTACCACTGTGCCATTTTTCAAGCCCCCTCTGCTTCTTTCCCCCTCTATATACACATTTTCCCCGACTCATTTTCTCTCTCTCTTCTGATGGAAATTCACACCGGCTCCAGCAGGCTGTCCTCATTCTTTTGAGAAGGGGCATCTTCTTCCCTCCTCCTTCTTCTCTAGCGTTTGTGTTTATAACTCTAAGTTCATGTGCACTCCCTGCCCCGTGTATGCATGTATATGTACTGTCCAGCCCTCTCTGTTAAGCTAGTGTATGATGGAATAGAGAAGACGCAGGGGAGAATATATTTATCTAGCAGCTCTCGGTCGTTGTGTACTGTAGAACCCAGCCCATTTACATCCTCATGTGCTGCTTTGGGAGTAAACAAGGGCCCTTCTTTAATCAGGATGGAAATCCTTGACGATTCATCCAATTCCTTAACTCGTAAGGAACCAGCCTTCGATGAATCGAACTAGACATGGCCGAATGTGGAATGATAATGTACTTTTGCACGCAATACACTTACTTTATTGATTCGAGGGGTCTAACGAGACTAAATTTTTTATACTGTATATCAAGTAATTCTATTAATGAAGTTGAGTACCAAGAAAACAATTTTTTTTACAAAAATGGAACAAACCCTCGTTTTTTTTTCTAAGTTAAAGCACAGGGCGCACATATACACCAACACTTCACACTTTTACACACATTTTCCCGATGACTCTTTCTCGAGCTCGTCGTCAATTTAACAAAAAGCCAATAGTTTCCTTTTGAATTTATTATTATTATTTTTAAGAAAGAATAACTAAGGAAAAAACTTTTTTTTAGATTTTGAATGAATGAATTTATTTTTTCGATTTTCTTACTTTTCAACTCCAATGAGGAAGATAGAATTTCCAACTGTCGGTTTTACCCAAGTGAAGAAGATAACAACAATTCGACCAGAAATAATGAATTTGAAAAAAAATGGCCTTTGAAATCAAAATGATTAGAAGATTTTTTGAAAAACCATGTATTTCAACATGGATTGGTGATACACAAACGTTTTCAAGATCAAAATTGATTAGTAATGGGAAGAAAAGGTTAAATTAGTACAAAATCAGAAAACGTTGACTACATTCGCAATGTTAACGCACACAAACACTCACTTTTTTAGAAACGAATAAAAAAGAAGAAGAAGGTAACGACGACGGTCCGATTCGTGAAAAATAGGGAGAGGGTTGAGAAAAACACTCTGGGCCGTGACTGGAACTCTGCCGGATTGAAGCCGCGCGGTGCTGCTCGGCGGAATTTCGTTCCGATTCTGGCGAGAAATCGGCCGATTTTTGACAGTGCGCATGCGCAGTAAACTGGATCCGGCACCATGGGCTAGGCAATACAAGGAACAAGAGGCGGAGTTTTGAGTAGGGTGCCGGATCCAGTTGTCGAAAGAGGGCGGAGCTTATTTTGGAGAGTGGGAACCCCAAGGCAGCATGTGACGTCACGAGTCCGCGCCTATAAAAGAGACCCGTCAACTAGGTGGAGTTTCAGAGTTAACTTAGCTTTAGCGCGCGCTTGTACTCAACGCAAAAGAGTCTGCTTAGAACACGAAACGTTTTTCACTCTAGCGCACGCAGGAAACAGTTTCCAAGTCATGGCTGACAAGTCGATTCCCTCTCACTGAGGGACTTAGACATTTCGTTGGACTTAGCCGCAGAGAGAAAGAGACATAATTTTACCTCAACGCTATAGCCATAGAGTCTCGTGTGTTACAACCTCGTGCGTGTGTGAGCAACAGTAGCAGCAAGTCAGTTGTGTTCCTCGCCTTGTTGTTATCGTTCAATGCTGTTTGAGAAATTCCGTCGTGTACGTGTGAGTGTCGAGCTGTGAGTGCGTTTCTCGTTTTTCCTGCTCCTGTGCACTTGACAAGCGGACGATTCCGCCTCTTCATCCGGTCATCTCTCACTCAACGAGAAAACATAACGGTCTTCTAATGCGAGAAAGGAAGAGCCGAAGGAGCGCTAGTACCACGACGACGCAGAGCACATTAGCAGCAGCTATGGTACCACAACAGCAGACGAACAACGGCAGCGGCAATGCCAACAGCAGCCGAGCCGAGAGCCCAGGCGACCGATATCAACGGACTGCCGGTCTTTGGCTCCCTCCTTGTGGATAGAAAATCATCAACACCCTACTCTGATGCAACTCAGGTACGGTTGATCTCACTTTTCATCAGATTCTGTGATTGACGAGTGTCAAATCTTTCTAGTGCTGTGTGTATACCAATATCGACACGTGTGACATTTTCCCTACGAGTGTGTCTGTGTGTTGTGTCTCGTCACGAACTTGGCCCCATGTCCCTGATCTCATATTTTCTCCATTTTCACTATTGTGTTATTCCACCCAGAGAGAGAATCTATTTTAAAAAAGAAAACAATAGGGACAGTGATTGGCGTTTTTCTCATCTTTAATTGACTCGCTGCTACGTTATTATGCCTTTTCCGTGACTATTTCTAGTCGTCGTCGTCTGCTCGAGTGATTACAATATTTCCATCCTCGTGGCCATTTTTTCCAAAATGGATAGTAAAAAATTGCCTCAAGCTCGTTCTTATCATCTCTTGGGCTAGTTTCTCGGGACTTGGGTGGTTTTGATTGATTTTTATCCTATCGTGGAAAAACAATTGTGCCCAACGAGTTTCCTGTGTTCGGGCATTCCTATCTTTCTTTGTTGCTCTCCTAGAGTCATTCCTCTATCTTGAAAAAATTGACAGAGAAAAATCGAATACTTGTAAAAGGTTGTCGTATCAAAATCAATGGAAAACGACGTGCCCACCATCTTGCTGGTCAATCCATATGCGTTTAGCGATAAGCTTCTAGCTGACCATGTGAAACTCACTGAAAGAAAAACACATTAAAGATTTTGGGTCTTTTTTTATTTTCTTCGTTCTACCCTCCTAAGCATATATACAATAATATTACATTAGCGAGCCATGGTCACGACGTTATGTGCGAGAGTTCCCTCCCTTCTTTCCGAGTTACTTTAATAGCCGAAACGTTGCCAAACCAGAGTGAAATACGAGTTTAATTGGTTGGAAATGAATGTCGCTCGGGTTCCCTCCTTTACCCGCAGCGTGCAGTGGGTCGATAAAATACAAAACAACTTTTTTTTTTTGCTCCTTCCTCTTCTTCGTCTTCTCCCCTCCTCAGCTGTGGATAACATCTAGAATTGCGCTTGAAATGTCCAATAAACTTTCCCCTCCCAGGCTTTTTTTTTCATGGGTTACAACTTTAAAGACCGAAATAAAGATCAGTCGTCACGTTTTAAAAAAGTTGGCTGCTGGCTTCATGTGTCCGGCAGTAACTAGGATCGGTTTTCCCTCTCTCTATGTTTCGTGTCGTTGCTTTTTTTTCTTATTTTTTGTTGTGTGTGAAGCAGTTTGTGTGCTCCCGCGCGGATATTATATACAATTGCGTGCGTACAGTGTTGCATCACCTTTATTTCACTGGAAAAAGACGGAAAAGAGACGGGAAGAAGAAGAGAGAAAAAGAGAGAGAAAAAAAGCAACGACCAAGGTCGGTGCGGTCGGTTAACTTTTTCTGGTCGTTGGGACGTGCCTACCGCTGCCTAGGCATGTCTCTACCGAACCGTGAGTTGAGCGGCTGAAAACGGGAGTTTGTTCGAACCTGCTCTCATAAATGAATGCGTCATCTTGCCCACCCACACAAGAGAGACTCCCGCGAGCGCTCTCACAAGTTTTGACACTCGAATTATCACCCGCGGAGTGCGTATGTGTATGCATATGTATGTATATATAAATATATATTTAGACGAGGCGGTAAACTTGCTCAAGTAATATTTTTCTGAGGGGAAAAAGTGTTTCTCACGACCTTCACGGCGCCCAGAGAAAAGGGACGAATACCGCAAAACCCGACCGAGTTTGAATATTTGATGCTTCCCCGCAAAAAATAAATTAAAAGAAATAAACCTGGGCCGCCAGTGAGGCAAAGAACGGGTTGCGTAATACATGTGCATACATACTCTTTCGTTAAGGGTGGCGGCCGGTCGGCCCTCCCACCCATCCCTCGGCTCTCGTTTCTGGTCGTTGACTCTCCCCACAGCTCCTTGGAGGGTTCCTAGTATGTTTATTCTGCATTTTAATTTTTTGCTTCTTGGTGGGGAACAAATCGGGACAGAGGTTGACGTCAAGCAGTCTCTTTCTTCCCCTATCGACATCGTGAAAAAAAACTCCCGGGGCAACCCGGTACTCGTTATTTTGCTTTGATATATTTTTCAATGCTAGCATTTCATTCCTTTTAGCATTTTTCTGTTGTTTGGAAGAGAGCCAGTTCTCGAGCCGGGTGTGCGTGCGTGCGTGCTCGCGTGTGTGTGTGTGTGTGTGTAACAGGACACGATTGTCAGTCGGGCGCAGCAGCTGGCCAAGGCCGGGAGTAGTTTTTTTTCTTCTTCTTCTTCTTCTTCTTCTTCCCTTTCTCGTGCATATCACCAAGTCAGAGTCTGTATTTTGCTCTTGAGGTTCCGTCTTCCACCCTAATCCGTGAGACAAGTGAAGTTCGATAAACGGAAGCCCGGAATGCAACCGCGTCCAATCCATGGCAAGGTTGTCCTATTGGCAACCCTCACATCCCTCGTTCATCCTTCTCAATTTTTATATTTCTTAAGGCTTGGAGGCTGAGAGGCACTCGGGTGTGGTGTGGCTTCCCATCCAACCAGATGGATCTGTTTGCCATCAAACCGTAAACTCGATCAAATTCTCCTCGTCCGCTCTCCTTTTTTTTATTCTCTTCTTCTACCCTCAAGGGAAACATTGTTTCGTTCCACGATTCCCACCGTTGGTTTTCCGTCAAAAGAGGATTTTTTTTTTCTTCGTATTTTTCTTTCCCTCCGTACACACACACACACACGAGTTAAGCAGGGAGAACAAGTCGGCGATAAGGGCCGCAGTGGGGGAAAAGCAACAAAATAGATAACAGCTTTCCTCTCTCTCTCTCTTTATTGTGTATATGTGCTGGTCTTTCTTGCCGGATGAATATTAATCAAGCGGAATGATGGGGGATATCCTCAACAGGAAGAAGGTGGGTATACTTTAAGCAGCGATGGTGCTGCTATCTACGACCGACCCTCAGTTGTGGGTCAATGCTTTTGAAAGCGGTCAAGGTGGACCTGGATTTCCTTTTTTATTATTATTATATTTCACGTGAGGTGGAATATGTGAACATGAGGGGGGAAATAGCTGCGGGTAGTGAAAGCTCTGTTTTGTCGACATGTTGTTGGTAACCTCCCTCTCTGTCAATGAAGTTGTGTGTGAGTGTGATGTATTGCTCTATCATGGGTTTGAACAGTGTAGTTGACGGTCACTCATTTGTCATTTTGTTTATGCAGACGAAGAAGAACAATCCGAACCACATCAAGCGACCGATGAACGCGTTCATGGTGTGGTCCCAGATTGAGCGGCGCAAGATTTGCGAGATTCAGCCGGATATGCACAACGCCGAAATCTCAAAGCGGCTGGGCAAGCGCTGGAAAACTCTGTCGGAGGAAGAACGTTCACCCTACATCGCTGAAGCGGAGCGCCTCCGTCAGCTTCACATGCAGGAATATCCGGATTACAAGTACCGACCTCGTAAGAAGGCCAAGCTTAGTACAAGTGGCAGCACCAGTCCAACTTCTGCCGGTGCTCCAGCCAGCCCCATCAGTCAGTCCAGCAGCAATAGCAATAGCAGTTTGGGCAGCCTGAAGGGCGTCGGTGCGGAACACCACCACCATCATCACCACCAGCAGCAACAGCAGCATCGGAGAGGCGTCGCCACTAAGGGCCGCACGAGCAGCGCTGTCGTGACGTCGGGACCTTGCGGCACTCTGCTGACCACCAACACTCATGGTGGAAGCGGCACCAACAACAACAGCACCAGCACACCAAACCAGAATGGCGGTTTCACTTCGCTGGCCAAGATGTCTTCGTCCCGCGCCCGGATCACGCAAACGATAGGTCTTAGCACTGTCAACCACAACCGCCTCAAGCTTCGACTGACCATCGACCGCAAGTTCAAGGAGAGTATTCGCAACAGCAAGCACGCTCCTGCTACTGGTGCCCTCCTCACCGTCTCTTCCTCACAGACGACGGTCAACAGCACGCCGACCAAGGTCCCGTCCAGCCCCACTTCGGATATCCCCGACTCACCGGCCAGTTTGACCAGTATGTACGACGAGCACACTGCCAAAGCAGCCTCCATTGGTTTGGGCTCTTCCTCTACTGGTAGCAGTCGACCGGATTCCGTCTCACCAGTCTCCGGACTCATCACTCCCACTTCTTCAACTGGTGGTCCAACTTTATTGAGCCTCAGCTCTTTCACCATCAAGAGCGAACCCGGTTTGGGGATGGCAACATTAACACCTGAGCCTGACACAGAGTCTGACGAGATGGACGACTCTTCCTGCCACTTTGGGCTTCAGTCGATGGTCTGCGGCCCATCCAAGGACGGTTCGATGAATCCAACCTCTTCGATCCAGTCTGATTCAACCGGCTGTGGACTGCGCATCAAACAGGAACCCAACTTGATGATGAGCTCGACGACGGCCGGAACGGGAGAATCTAGCTTAGCTGATCTGGATTCCCTTACGGATCTCTTCTCTCTGCCGACCGATATGCGATTGGATATTGACACGTTGACCGGCACAGACGATTTGGATTCTATTGATTCTGCCTCACTCTCTTCCGGTTCACACCTCGAGTTCTACAACGCTCCAGAGGTCAACGACATGCTCATGGATATCGGCGTGAGCAACGAGTGGGCCGACAACAGCTTCGCCAACCTCATCGACTGCTGAAAAGGATGACCTGCTCCAAGATCAACACAGCAGCCGACCAAAAACCAAGCACTTCCATCGAGCCAAGGCTTCGTCGGATGTTTCGTACCTCCTAGCCCTTTCTCCAGCCTGCTCTTCATTTACACTCGTTCACAAGCACTTCTCCGGCCCATTCATCCTTCGCCGTTGCACTGTATCATCATTATTATATATTTTCCTTTTTTTTATATAATCGCCTCCACCATCCATGATCTCCTTTCTACGTTGTTGGCCGCTCAGTCCTCCAAAGTCGTAACTTAAAAAAATAAAATTAAAAAGAGGCTACCGCGCTGGTTAACACCACTGGGTGTTTTTCCCATTTCGGTTCACCCGTTCCGTGCCCCCGTTTCACGCCTTGGAAAAGCGGGTTGCACTGTCAGCCACGATGACACAGCGAAGCTCTCCACTTCCTCCTCCCCTTTAACCACTCCATTGGCAGCAGACGGACAACACGAAGTTGATCATCTCCCCTCCCCCCGTCCATGGTACATGCGATCCGTGTATGGAGCTCCCCATTATTCCTCTTAAAAGTCATCCTTGTTATTAACCTGAACTAAGAGTAAAACAAAACAAATTTTAAATGTCGCCATTTTCCCCGAGGGGCTGTACACACAGAACTTTAAAAAATCCATACACAACACATTGAAAAAAGCAGAAACTAAATATATTTTAACTGTTTTTTTTTTTTTGGCTTCGCAAAAATTTGGTTTTTTGTTGATTATTTTTTAAAAAGGGGTCCTTTCTTTTTGGGTAATTGTGTGCGCACGCGTGTGTATATGGACTCGATTGTTTGAACAGCTCGTTTCCTTTGCGGGCCTCGCCAATGTAAATATAGACTCTGAAAACAGCATTAAACTTGAGAAAAGTACTGTGAAAGGACTTGGAAGATTCTCCTCCTCTACCGATATAACACGTTACTTCTCCGCCCTTCTCCTAGTGGAAGGTAAAGAAAAACGGACAGGCAGACACACACACTCACGCACACACACACAAATTCCTCATCCCCCTTCGATATAACACGTCACGACGATGACATCGAGGAGAGCTCCTTGTCTTTTTCTTTTTCCCCCCTCTTTATGTCGGCGGGAGCGCACGCAGTAAAGCCACCTCCAAAATTGACACGCGACTAAATGCGCCCTGCGTGTGTGCGAGTTGTGTTTCTGTCTCGTACCGTACAACGCAAAAACAAAAAGTGCATCAATACCCCCTTTCATTCTTTTTAATATCGTTTATATCTTGGTGCAGCCGAATTGTATATATATATTTTTTTTCTCTTGAAAGTGAAGCTGTTGATTTGGTGGCGTGGGTCAACAAGCAGCAGGGATTTCTCTCGTTTTTTTCTGCCTCATGTTTTTACACACATTTCCCTCTACCTTTTTTTGTTGTTGGAAAATCTTTCATCCAAAATAACCTCCCCCACTTTTTCGTACATATACACACGTTTTTTGTTGATTCAATTTTTTTCCTGGATTATTATTATTATTATTATTTTTGACCATCTAAGTCAGGTCTCGCACACCCCAACACATAGAAAACACACACTCGATGAAACAAAATAAATAAGGCTAAATAAATCAGAGAAAGAACCTTTGGAATGGCACAGGGGGAAAATACGAATACGGGAGAGGCATTTGAATATGCCATATTTTTTTGCTGATCCCTTATGGATTGGTACACGATCAAAGCAAACAAACAAAAAATAAATCTTCGTGTTGTTGTTTTTAGACAGAAATAGCTCCCTTTCCCTCCTTATTCCTTTTTTGAAGAAGAAGAAATACCCCCCATGATGTGTTACGTGTGTGTGTATAAAACGTGCGTGTCTTGTTAGAAAGAGGTCCCAATGTAAAAGGGCGTTCCTTGACATCATTTTATATACTATCTCTTCTCACACATCTTTTTAATAATTCGTATATTTTGAGAGAGTAAAGAAACTATCTGGGTAGTCACCTCGCTATCACCGTCTTTCGCCGTGTCACACACTCTTACGTTTTGTTCGAATAACAAACGGGAGTGAATAAGGAGGGAAATCCCTCTTCTTCTCCACTGGTTCCGCTCATCTCATTCATCAGTCAAGTGTGTGCCTGTGTTTTCCCTCTTCTTTTTTTCTCTGTGTGTGTTTCTCGCTCCGCATTTCACAGCTCGTCCGGATTCATTCCTCATCCCACAAATTTTTTTTTACATATATATATATATAATCTTTTTGTTTACAAACAAAAAAAACCTGACTTGTTCTTGCTGATTTTGTACACATGAAAGGGGGGAAAAAGAATTCTTTTTTTATTACAAGTGTCTAAAGAAAAAAAAAACAGAGCATTCGTTATTTTCTTTTTTGTGTTGCCTTCAGTTCAAAGAAACGGATTTAAAGGAGAGAAAAGGGCTGTGATGTGGTTAGCCACATGACCATCACACACACATACACACGCTAATAGCGTGGAACAGAAATGAGAGCATACCTACGTGTATCTCCTCATATACCTGAGGCTGACTGTCGTTTGTACATTGTGTGAGCTGCTCGGACGAAGTTTCCATCCATTTATTTTGTGAGTGTGTTTGTGCGCTGGATTTTTGAAAAGAGAGAGAGGTAACACACACTTTTTGCAAACAAAAAAAATCAACGGCTTTCTTTTGATCTGTTGTACACATTTTTTGAGATTTTTTTTTTTCCAAAAACAAAATTTTTATTTGGTCCTCCTATTTCCCCTTTTGTGTGTTCCCTCCTATAGGAATTGCTATACAGATTCTATCCATGAAAAATTGTTCGTTCAGTGTCAAAACGGGAAAAAAAATACTTGTGCGTGTTTCTTTCATTCTCCTCGGTGTATTTCTTTTATATTATTGTCTCCCTTGTCGTTTCATTTTTTTTTTTAGCTCCTCAAGTCGGAAGGAGCGTAATATGTATGTAAACGCGCCGGAAACTCCTCCACCCACACACACAAAATCCGTCTCTCGAAGGATTCCGGGTTTGTTTCCTTCTTTTGTCTGCTTGACCGGGACGAGCTAAAAGACCGCCAAGCATCTATTGTAGATATATTCTTTTAAAACATTGTCTCTCTCTCACTGATACATATATATATACAAGAAACACAGAAACGTTTCCCCGTTTGTTTTTTTCCCCTTCTCATACGTGTCTGATTATATTAGAGAGGAGAGAAGAAAACTCTGGTCCTGGGACACATTTGACTCTTGTGTGTTTGTGCCTGAATGTATGTGTGTTTGTATGCTTACAAAACAAGAAACACAGAAGACAACTCTCTCTCTCCCGTTTTCCCCTCTGTTCCTGCTCTTGTATCATATTCAACTATGCATATAGCTCCACACCCTCCCCCCCCCCCCTCCCATCTCTCATGTAAATTTTGTACTGTAGGTCTCTACATGCATATATAGCCTATATGGTAATACATTTATCCATTTTTTCTTAAAAAAAAAAACAAACTCATTTTTTTTCTTAAGAGCACCTGTCGGTATAGAATTTTTTTTCCGCGAAACAAAATTTAAGATTTAAAAATATATATTTCAATTGGGTTTTTATGTCAACACATCGTCGGTCAATGTACGAGGGAACAGCATTCAGATCTCAAGGCTAAATCATATATTTAAAAAAAATAAAAATACCTTTTCACACCAAGAATTGCTGGTAAATTTAAAATTCCTGCCTTGCTGGCATGTGCTTATTTGGTATACCTTTCTCTTGCTGCGTTCCAATCTCGATTCAGTCCAGCTGATCAATTAACGATATGATTATGAGAAATTATACACCGTTACTTGTGTAGTGAATACTATGTGAAAACATATATAATGCATTCAGCATCTCTTATGGATGGTTAGCTTCAGTGCATTTTTAAGGGGTCCGGGTATAGGATGTAATTCGTTTCCAGGAATATCTCAAGGCAGCAGGCCCGTGTATTATAATCATCGAGTTCCGTGCAAATTGGATTTTATTAGGAAACTTTGTTTTCAAGGTTTCTCCTAAAAGTTTTCACTCTTGTCAATTAGCATTGTTTCATACCTTTGCCAATGAATTACAATTATTTGTACTAAAAATAAGCTAGCGCGGCAATCTTTTTAAACACCATAAAAATACAACAGTCAATTTCCTTTTTTTAATGCTGGCTGGTAGCTCATCTACAGAGTGTTTCAGGTCATTCAGTCCAAGCGGCTGAAGCGAAAAATAATTACACCTAATGTCTAAAAACAAATAATTTTATTTCAGTTAATAGGTCTAATAAAAAAAAAAGAGGAATTCATTATAAATTTAATCGTTATTTAAATTTTTTTAAATAAATAAATAGATAGATACCAACCATGGTTGTTTATCTGGTATGGGTATAATGCGATACATTATCCCACACAATACCGGCTTTTCTATTGATGTCTGTCCAGAGAGGAAGTAGGTGAGAAGAGTGTGGATAAGAAATGAAAAGAATCATAGCTCGACCCCAGTAACTGACCGCATAAAAGAGATAAGGTTTCGTTAGATAGGGATCGTCGTACACACACACACAAATGATAGGAATCGTCCAGGAAACCAATACAAGGACGGTTTTTAAAGAAAAAAAAAATGCCATCGGGAATCCTACTGGAATCCGCAAAGTCTTTCGCAATCCATAATCTCTAACCGCAACGAAATCGTAAAGGAGATGGCTAACTATAGCTATACGTGTAGAGCTATGATTACACTTCAAGGTTGGTAGGACGCCCCATTTTTTTTTCTTTTCTTTTTTTCGCTTCAATTTTTTTCATAAATTTAAAAGCGCGCCTGAATTACTTTCGACAGATGATGATGAGCTGTTCCTTAAACGGTCTTCCCAAATCGTTATTTATTAGATCCCACACACAAACACACACACAAAAGAGAATGAGCTCGATTGTTTGGACGTGGATTCAACTACTTCCTCAATGAACGACCTTGTCGTATTCTCAATAGTTTGGACACATTTTTATTTTTTATTCAACGTCATTGCCAGCAACTTCAGCAGCAGCAGCCTCGACTTCCCGCGTCATTATCGCTCGCGATGCAACACGATAAATAGATATGCAATGCCCCCTTCCACGCCCAGTCCCCCCTCTCGTTTCTTTTGAACGAACGCAAAGTAAATGATCATGAGTGCATGACGGCCTTGGCCTTGAACCGGCCGCGTGAAGAAACAAAAAAAAAGGCCATTCTCTCTCTCTTTCTATCATCCTTTACGGAGAATATAAGGGAACCCGGTAAAAACTTCCTCCGAGTCGGCATGACGCACTTGATTACCTGCATGTTATTCCCCTCTTTTCGCATGTCTCTACAGGGGAGAAGAAAATGAAAGAGAAATAAATATATTTCCTATATACCTTTTGGTTTTCGACCGCGCAAGGACACTGCGAGAGCGGCGTCGGCGTGATGACGTGTGTTACGTTCTGGTAAGAGCCCTCTCTGCGGCTTTTAAGGACCCCGGAAACCTTGATGTTGACCAAGAAAAAGAGAGAGAAAGAAAAGAGAAGAATAATAAATACTGGAAGAAAAGAAAGAGAGAGAGAAGGAAAACAAAAATCACGCGTGCGGCAATATCGTGAATATCCGGGCGGCGCGTGAATGGAACGATTCTTGGCCGTTTTTATTTTATTTTACAGCTTCAAAAACGATGGAATGCGTTTATATACATATTTTCTTCTTATTATTCTTCTTGGAGAAGAAGGAGGGGTTGCCTCTCCCTCTTTATATGGAACGTTCCTTCTTCTCTGTTGTTTTTTTTCTTCCTCTTCTTCTTTTTCTTGGTTTTTGGAACGCCACCAGCTAGTTCCCACGCTTGAAAACATCCTATCATCATTCCAATGTATATTATTGATTAAGGAAGAAGAAGACGAACAAGAAAAATTGGATGGGGCCAACTAACACTCGTTTTCTTTAGAGTCCCCCTTTTCCTTCCCATTACCTCCCGAAAAGTGGTCGTCGTCACGTCCTTTACCAAAAGGTCTTTTCAGCTTTCTTTTTCCCGAAGGGTAAATGAACCCAATAACGAGAGGTGAGCGTACCTCAGCAGCCTAGGTATCCCACCCGCTGTCACTGATTTTCAATTTGTTTGTTTCGGCTTCATTTTTTTCATCTACCTTGACTTCTCTTCTCCTTCCTGTGCTGCTTATATCTTTGGCACAGATAGCCTCTTTCCCTCTCTTTCCCTCCTTGAGCACGTGTTATGACCGCGTACAAGCAGCAGGTCTTTTCTTTTTTTCCCTCAAACGATGTATTCTTCTATTCCCCCCTCTATATCGGCACCACAGAAGCAAAAAAAAAAGAAATGGAGGGAGCAAAGGAATTCCGGAATTCTTACCTCTGGGGCCGCCTCTGAAGAAACATCACATTCTCCATCTAGCTCACCCTCTCTCTCTCTCTCTCTCTCGACTCTGTGTGAACGTCTTTCTCATCACTCATCTGTACTTTTTTCTTCTTCTACCAAGACACCAAAAGGTATACAAAACTCTTATCTCTCATTTGCACGAAACGCTATAGTAATAAAATGTTGATTCCCCCTCCAAAACAGTGTTGTATATGGAAATGTGAATTTGTGTTCCAGGGAGTTGCTGCAGTTGAGCATGCCGTAATCGTCTCTTTTTGGGGTCTTAATGACGCTTGGAGCGCTTTCTGTTTTTTTTTACCATTTTATGATCACGAGCCACCTATGATGATGAAGGTCTTCTTATTGTCTTTCTTCCTTGATGATGCCAGTCTTTCTCTCTTCTTTTAGATTATACAGAATCGATATAACGAGCAAGAAGTGTTCCTTTTAGGATGGCTTCTGCGTGTAAAAGAGAAAAGAAGAAGGAAAAAAAACGGCCTTTTTTGGAGGCACACACACTGACGGAATGTTCCGCATGTTTATAGTGTCGGCGGGAGCTGTAGGGAGAAGGAACACACCCGGGAGAGTAATTGATGAGCGAAAAACGTAGGCTCCCGCAACAATAAGAGTCGAGCTCGTCCGCATGAAGGAGGCACTACACAGTTTACAGCCAACGGGGCCCAATCCTTTCTGTTCTTCTTCTTCTTCTTATATGTTTTTCTTATTCCTCGCGAGAGGAAAGGAAAAAAAAAGAAAAAAAGAGCAGCTGCTCAAGTCTTTCTCGTCAATTTCCCATGGTTTATTTTCGTGTATATGTGTGTGTGCACGCGGGAGTCATGTGACCTTTCTAGACGAGCCGCCACCGCCGGCTTCATCCGGTAGATAGAGGCAAGGTCATGAGAGAGTCTTTGAGGGCTCTATTTCAATTGTTGCTATTTTTTTTTTCTTATTTTTCTTCTTCTTCTTCTTGTTTTTATGGTCTTGTGCCTACAGGAATCGGGCTCCATCGATCGGGATCTCGGTAATATAGAGTGACTATCATCGAGCGCGGGACTCACGCAGTCCAGTTTTCCCCCCTCCGGTCAATAGGGTGTGGTCCATTTGTATATATACTATATATATATATATTTGAAATCAAGGACATCAGAAGCAGCAGCAGCTGGACGACCGGATCGATCTCGCGGGTCGTGAGGACGGTTTGAATCCTTATATACATATATTCTCCATCCATGAGAGAGATGAACGCCTCGCGCAGCTGTGTGATGATGCAAATGTATGTTAAGACTCTCCCTCTCTCTAAAAGTTAGCTTTTTCCTTCGATGAACATTGTGCAAGTTCCTGAGCGAAACTCCCTTTCAAAGTAGTTCCGGCGGGGAACTGGATCGAATGTTGATTTCCTGCCCCCGCCAGCTAGATTCGATATAATCGAAAAAAAAATTCTCTTCTTCTTGCTTCAGGTCCAGAAAAGGAGGAGTAAAGCACACGATGGAATGCGGTCTCATCCAAATCATCAAAAAAGGGCCAAAGGATCATTGATCCTCTTCGACCTCAACGCATCATCGCGGGCCGTGCGCGCGGCTATTAAATTTGATTATTTATTCTTTGAAAGGGAAGAAGAAGAAAAAAAAAGGAAAAAAATAACAAAAATGGGCGGCTGCAGTGGGGGCGGAGATGCTCGCTCTCTTCAGCAGGGGGGCCGCATTAGTCCGTGAACTCGAGACGCGTGATTCTCTGTTTTTGGTAGGACCCAAAAGAGAGGACTATGCACATATTTCTCACTCTGTCCTTTTTCTTAAACACATTGTTGCTCTTTGTGCTGGTGGTGGTTGTTTATGTCCCCTTTCTAACTCTTTTTTCACGGGGCAAACCCAAAACAACGAGAACCGAACAAGAGTTATTTTCATTTCCAGTCACATCCTATCGTTCATCTTTTTTTCTTTTTTGTGGTCTCTCTGTGCAAGACTCGCGTCCAGTGTTGTTTTCCCTTATGTGTGAGTGTCTGTATATATATATACAAATTATAAGGGTCTAAAAAGTATTTATGTATGCAGAAGAGATATATTATGCTGCTCGAGCCGAGAAAATGGCAGTAGAGGAAAAGAAAACGGCGGGACCCGAAAAAAGAGAAGAAGAAATCGTGAGCTCAGGAGAGGAGCAGCAGAATCTTCTCCGGAAGAGATGAGGAAGACATTTTGTGGATTAGAGTGTCTGTTGTTGTTTTTTCTCTACATATTCCTACCGGAAACAGTACCAGATGGACAGGAACTATAGAAAGGAAGGAAGAAGGATAGATGGGGAAAAAAATATATATATATATTTATAAATAAACGCTGATGAATAATGATTATGTTGCTTGTGAAGATGATGGTCTCTAAACAAGAATCAAAATGAGATTCTATCGCCTTATTACGTAGTCACCCCCATCTCGAGTTTCATTGCATTCCCAAACTTGGATGGCTATCATTTCATATAGCTACACAAAGTTTCTCTCTCTTTTTTTTTTTTGCCTCCCGCCCCCGGATAGAGGGTACATACATACATAGGATGCAAAGGGCGGAAAAAGAAGAAGAAGAAAATAACTTTTAGATGTGGAATTTATTTATTTTCCATCCTTTACAGTATCCCCTTTTTTTATGTCTGCGTGTTGTGCTGAATAACGATTTTACGATTGAAAGTGACGAGAGACATTTTTTTAAAAGTTAGAGTATAACGACGACGACGACGACTCCCCGGGAACCCCGAAAGTCCCAGCAGTTGTATATAGCCGTGTTAATGACTCCTGGAGCTGCTGCCTTGGGGCCTCTTGATTATATTTGTATAGATATATATATATTCAAAAATAAAACAGACGTTCGGGCGTCAGAAAAGGTCTCTCTTTCGGCCGTCTGGCTATACAATGTATACACACATATATATCAAGGTGACATTATCTCTTTTTTAAACAAAAAAACAAAACAAGAGTGAGTCAACAACAACAACAACACGTTTTCTCAAGAGTCTGTCTATCGAGTGTAAGCGGCTGCGTGAATGTCACGCTCACAGTTTCCACCTTAACTAAGTTCCAAGAAAAACAAATTAAAAAAGAGAGATAGAAAAATTGGTTGTAATTCATCTTACATTGAGGAGAATATATATATATATGCCCGCGGTGAAAAGAAAAAAAAAAGAATCTGATGCCCTCCCTATTGATATTCATGGGCGAGCGTGCTTGGGATGTCCGCAGCTGACGCCCGTGCTGCTGCTGCTGTTGCTGCTGCTGGCCACACCAGCAGTGTGGAGGCGGGTTCTCTCGATATGGAAACGATTCAATCCAGTCAATCCTCAACTGGAAAGAAAGACACTTGAAATAACATAAAGAGTAGAGATTTCACATAATAAATAACATGAAAATTGAACCTTCCATTTTCCGAGGGAGCTGTTGAGCGAGTGTAATACTACTGCTGGAAATAATAATAATCACTATTCCAAAAAGGAGGAACGTAGTGTTGTTTTTTCGCTTGCCTCGGAAAGAGGCGATTAGTGTCCGGCGTAACGTGCAATTATGTCCCTCTCTACTCTGCTGGGCAGGGGAAAGAAAAATAAAAAACAAGGACATCAAGTATCGCGTCGACTAGAATATGTGTGCGTTTGTAACGCACATTGAGCTCATTTGTCCACGTCTCGGAAAGGATCTTGTCGTTGAGCTACTACTGCTGCCTTACCGTGGAAGAAAAAAAAAGCGGGCGGCGGAGAAGGAAGCTGCCCTTCCTAATATTTTTCAGCTCGTCACAGCCATAAATACGAATAAATCTCTCGACCGCGAGGAGCAGCTGGCCAGGCACATATCACATGGGGCGGTAGGCTAGACCCATTCAGCGCAACGATCCTGCTGCTGCCGCTGCTGGACGAAGCAGAGCGGGGCTTTATATTTCCTCAGTTCCAGCAGCGGTTGCGTTCGTCGTCTCAGTTGAAATATTGAGCGTGTGTTTGACGGCCGTCGTTTATATATATATATATATTCTTCTTCTTTTGGTAAACTGCAGAGCCTCTTTGCCTCCATTGAAAAGGGAAGAAGATATGATGGAGATCAAAGGCGACTGTTGGCCTCGGCTCCAATCACGGCTTCAGCGCTCTGCGGATGAAGAGAGGAATCCTCGAAGCAGCTGCTCCTGCTCTTTTTCTCCACAGCGGCAGCCTGAATGAGAATAATGACGAATTATAGCTCGTGAAAGGCATCAGAGAGAGAGGGGGGATACTTCTTTATATCTATATATATGAAGCTCTCTCCCTTCTTTTTATTATAGACATTAGAATGAAAGAAAGAAAAAAAAAAGTATCCAGCGGATGTCGGTGATATCTGCTAGAGGCATTCAGTTGATGTGAGGTCTTTCATGTCTCTCTCTTCTCCTTCTATCGAATTATTTATGTTTCGCTGTATAATTATCGACTGCATGCTGACTCCTTTAGGATCTTTCTCTGTCTCTGGCATATACGAGCATCTTCTTCTGCATCACATGCACCGTCGGAATTTTTTCTTCTTCTTTTCTATATCTCTCGGTATTCTTACTGAAACCGCAGAATGGAAACACGACCGCAGTGTTCGGTGGATGATGAAGAACAAGGACGTCACGGAATCACGTCCGTCTCACAATCCGGATGGAAAGAATCTTTCTTGGAATTAATCCTGCCGAGGGGGGAGAGGACAAAGTCAGCAGAAAGCGGAGCATTGATTGTCGACATGTAAAAGAATAAAAGAAAAGAGAAAAAAAAGGAAAAAGGAAAATCGAGCACGGTGGGCTGACTGCCCGCCGCGTGACCAAATGGCTATGCCCGCGGTTCCCATTTTTCGGGAATGATTATTCCTGTTATTCATTTGATGCGTTCTCCACCGCAAGGAGCGCACAGCAGCAGCACCATCGGCTTCATCCGGAACACACTCGTAATTTATTATTCACGAGAGAAGTCCGAAGAATTATTATTTTACTTTTTTTGGTCGTGGTCAGTAATCATAATCAACAGCTTCGGATGCTATGCGGAATTTCCGTCGATTAATACGAATGAGTGATTTAAGGCTTCAAAGAAAGAAAAAAGAAGAAGAAATAAATTTCAAGGATTTTTTTTTTCCTATGTTGATTACGATAAAGGCCAAGCCGCCGTCATTTGACCCAAATCAAAAATTGAAATGGCGGAGGGCATCAGTGATGAGTATATAATTTTTTTTTTTTTTTTTTGGAAAGGACTTGTCATCATTCCTTGCCGAGCTTGACCGCTTTGCTCTAATTAAAAAAGCTTACGTAGTGACAGACACGGGTTTGACAGCTCAGCAGATCTGACAGGCTCTATTTTATTCATTTTCAGTAGATATGCATGTGTCTCTCTGTATTTTTTGCCTTATTTAAAAGTCCCCCCTCCTCTCTTATTATTATTTTTTTTTCTTTTTAGTGGGCCACCGTTTCCCTCGGGTTTCGGATTTCTTTAGGTCCCCACATAACCAACGGTCGTATATTGGATGAGAAATTATATTGCACGCCAGGGTGTTAATTCAATTCATCACAGTCTCCCCCTTCTTTTTTTTATTATTATTAGAAGGATCCCTGGTGTAGGGGAGGTAAGGGGACCCCTACAAAAATGAACTCTGTACACCACATTGGCGTGTAACGAATACCAAAACTTCGTTTAACACGAAGAGCGAGGGGGAGAGAGAGGAGAGTCATTAGACTGAGCGCAAAACACTAATTAATGAACGTTAACCAGCAGTCGTTAAAAAGTATAAAAGAGAGTCTCGTAAAATGGTTAACCGAGTTCATCTAAGCAATGTTTTATATCACTAATTGAAGTTTCCTTTCTATTTTTTTCGAATTTTGTTATATTTGAAAACCTTGAAAGGTAGTTTTTATTCTTCACCCTACGTTACTTTATTTATTTTTTTAAAAAGCATTTCGTGGGTAAGGTATATAAATATATATTTTTTTTTAGTACCCTGGACCACACCAAGTAAACGCATTTATTTCTTATGAAGAAAAACTGTGAAGTCCCATTGATTAGTGAGTTAACAAGCGTGCCTGAATTTTCCGAGCCAGTTTTATAGCCGTCGTCCGCTGACGAAACTCTGTCTGTTTCAGTCTCTTTTTTTGGTGGGTAGAGATTAGGACAAGAGCTGCTATTTATTTTGATGATGCGGTCAAATAGATCCGATGCATTTCCGTGTCAGCAGCAGCAAAGATTGAGCCCTGGCATTGAATGGCGCCGAAATAGGAGGGGAGCTTTGCATAGATGGACCGGGCAGCTCGATTCAATATAATACATTCCGAGCCGGTTGATACGTAATGAGCCGCTGTTATTATGCATTATATATGGAGGGAGAGAGAGAGCCGGAGAAGGAGCAGCTGTCTGTATGGGTGAATCAAGCAGCCACAGCCGCGGGTTTTTATTTATCTCTCTCTTTTCGATCGGCTGGTTGGCTTGCATCAGCCGACATAAAACGCCCCTATATCTCCGATGATTACTCCTGGTGCTTCAATTCTTTCCTCTTATTGACTGCCATCTGAAATAATATAAAAAATAAAAATAAAATAAAAAGTGCGCAACATCTGGCAACGGTTGATCCCGCTTCGAATCTATTATATTGCAGCCCCTCGCTATTTGCATACGGGATCGGAGGTCAATACGCATTCAGAAAATGCAACAGCAGGGGCTTTTAATGACAGTTGAAATGAAATGATCGTATCATGGTATTCCGGTCAAGGATGCCAGAGAATCCAAGAATCCTTGCCATAGACACAGATGGACTTTAGCGAGTAATGATGACGAGATGACACCCAATCTCCTCGCACGTCAGCACGTTGCTCGGTAACATAATGATAGGGGCATCGTTGTTTGCATCGTAGTCACGAGATCAAATCCCCCTCCAGCCGATCCTTTCTATATGTCCCCATTGCTGCTCCTGCTGCTGATTGCATAACGTTTTCAATCGATGGAACAGGCAGAAAGAGAGAAATGGACACCTCATCATAATAAATAAGGCCCTTTGCCTTTTCTTTCTCTCTCTCTCTCTCTCTCTCTCGTGGTGCGTGCTGTCTCCATATTTGGAAACGAAAAAAGTCATTACAGGGACGACAACGACATGGAACAAATCTTGGTCGTTCACGCTATCGGAATTACAAAACAGGGCTTTGAGTCGTTCGCGTCTAAAAAGGAAACATGAAGCTAAAATAGATTGGAATCGGAAAGAGATGAACGGGTCAAATGGGATCGTGTCGACAAGATTATCACGAAGAAGGATTAAAAATAGGCGTCATCACAAATTTAAAGAGTCCCAAGTATGTTTACTTGGAAGTGGTGCTAATCGAAATAGACTTTTGTGCCTCTCTGCATCATTGCTTCCGTCAGAATAACAAAGAGACAATTTCTTTCAGTGACGTTCGACAGCTGGTTTAACGGAAGGTCAAGATCCTGATTAATAATTAAAGTCTCGAGATTATTTTGGAAGTAGTTTTTATTTTACTTTTAATTTGGAGGCTATTTTTATTTTTAATTAATAAGGTATTTCCCAACTTTTCACATAAATAATGATCTTATATTGGACTGAGCCATCCCTGTTAAGTTTTTTAAACAATTAAGCTGTTCTAGGTAGCTGGTGAAGCGATAAGTCATAAAGACAAGTTTCCGGTTGATAATGAAAGTCCGAGATTACTCTCGAAGTAATTTCTTAGGGTATTTTTTATTTTTAATTGATGAGGAATCTCTCAACTATTCACATAAAGAATGAAATTATATTGGACAGAGCGATCCCTGTTTAATTTCTAAAATATTAAAATTGTTGGTGAAGCAATAAGTCAAGTTTCCGGTTGATAATGAAAGTCCGAGACTACTCTCGAAGTCATTTCCTAGGCTATTTTTATTTTTAATTGACGAGGAATCTCTCAACTATTCACATAAAGAATGAAATTATATTGGACAGAGCGATCCCTGTAAAAGTTTTAAAAGAACAAAGCTATTCTAGGTAATTGGTTAAGTGATAGGTCAAGTTTCCGATTAATAATAAAAATCTCGAGATTACTTTCCAACTTTTTTCCTGAATGTTAGAGTGATAGGGCATCTTTTTTTTTATACTATTCACCTGAAGATTAATACTGTCCAGTCCCTAAGTAATCTCTATTAACATTTAAGAGCAACTTTGTTGTTGATGTTGCTCGTTTCCTCGATCTTTCAATGGAAGAGGCCGGATGGAATGTTTCTCTGGTTGTCGCCAAGTACCGTTCCCATGGTGATTGAGCTGAGAGAAACGCAGGCTGGTTACCGGTGAACCTCCTCGCCACAAACAACAGGTGGTGTCTGTCACAGGGATCACCTTTTTCCCCGTGTGTGTGAGTGAAGAGAAACCTCATCCATTGCCGCCTTTTGATACGACACCCATCTCTATTGCATATAGAAAGGGACTCTTATTTCTTTTTTTCTCTGTTTAGTAATGCAATCGGCTTGATGGACACACAGAGAGTACACAATCAAGTTCATTAGAGTAGAGAGGGATGGCGCGTGCCCGAGCAGCTGTCGCGAACCCCGAGTCGTGATCAATCTCACAGAGCAAATGATCATTACAGCAATTACACGTTGAGTCAGAGAGACGGACAAATGTTCTTCATCCTCTTCTCTTTTCTTTCGACACTCCATAAATAGCGAATGGTGGTTGTTGTCTTTAAAGTAAGCATAAATTTAATAAAAAAGGGAGGTAGACTAGCACATGCATCATCATCCGGATGTCGGATCTTAAACGACCGAGCTCGATCCTGCTGACAAGTTTGTGGCCCGGATGATTAAGGCTAGATGGGTGATGATGTGCCCTCGAGCTCTTCATTTTCACCTCGAAAAAAAAGGCATGGACTATGTCAATGACTCAAACACACAGCTCTATGTGTATTCGGCGGGCCTGAAGAGATCCCGTTTCCAGAGCCCACCCCAGCGCTCGCACACACACACACACATCCGCTGGAAGGAGGAGAAATCTGAGCTCTGACACGAGATCACGCACATGCACACCGCTATTGTGCCCTAACTATTGCGAGGGCAGGGAATGATGGTCGATCACGGTCACGTCGGCGACCCCCGCACCGCTCTTAGCTCATAAAGCATGCGACTGCAGCCGCCGCCTCCGCTATACCAACAAATCTGGCCGAAAATTTGGTGGGAATTCCAAATTGTATTTAACCATTGGGTATTTACTCGTAATCGTTCTCATAATTTAATCATGTCGGTGTAGCACACTACTTTGACGACGAACTTTTGGATGTGTTTTATTAAGCTTCTATTGATGGAAAATCACAAAATATAATGGCCATGCGTTCCTATAGCAACGGGGCTTCGATAGAGCAAGGGTCGCTGAACTAGGTTGGTCCCCTCTAGCAATTATTACTTCCACAATTTCCAATTTTTCCTCTCTCTCTTATATTTGCAATCTTTTTCATGTTTATATAATTGAGGGCAGCTCTCGACGTGAGCGAGATAAGAAGTTTGAGGTGTTAGAGACACACACAGAAGAGTGAAGCTGGCATGGTAAGACGCACGCATACCTCCCCATCCGACGTCGTACGCCTCCTTACGGGATGGGTGTAACAAATTCAATTACAGACTCAAGAGTCAAGAGAGAGAGCTTGGGTAAAAGGCTATACGCTGCTCGAGGCGGCTTATCTTAATGGCCTTTGATTGGCCGTCGTCTCCCGCTGTTCAATCGAGGGGGCTCCTCACGATAGCGCCTCGTGCGGAAATGAGGAGCAGCAACAACTGCGGGAGTATGCTTAATAATAATCCTGCGCGTGTTTCTCTCTCTCTCTCTCTTTCTTGATGGCTGACTTGGCGGACGGCGGCAATGAGGGGTGGATAAGGATGAACTGTGCTGCGCCTGCCTTGTCAGCAGCATTGGCTATGCTTGACACTGTACCTCGTAAATCAAAGACGGGGCGGGAATGTGTGTGTGTGTGTGCGGGACTTACAATTAGATGCGCCGTGAATGTGTGTGTGTGAGTCTACCCAGGTTTGTATCCTCTTTCTCTCTTATTTTGCGCCTCCTTTCCGGTCACGAACGACCAAACTGAGCGTACACACAACGTGTGCCGAGCTGGACTAATTGTTGCTCTCTCTCTCTTTCCCTGTCTATCGTGTGTCCAGCTTGTCCGGCTATTCTGATTGCGTGCCGCGTCCATCATTCTCGATTCAATTTTGACATGGGAGAGAGGGTTTTCCAAGCGCAGTCTGCCGGAAGGTTCAACGGGTACATATACACGCTTGAAATGAGTGGTATCGCCAAATGCATAATATGAAATAGTAATCATCATAATAAAAGACTCGGAGAGATCAAGAAATCATTTTTATTTCGACGGACGGGTCCACTTTATCCCCATCTTTCATAGTCCCTCTCTTTTCATCATTTCTTCTTCTTTTCTTGCTATAGACTCGTCCATTTTTCAATATAGCGAGAGAGTAAAAGGAAAATCCCTAAAAAGGGCGTGCAAGCAATCTCCTTTTCCTCGCTGGATGCACGGCGACGGCGACGTCCCTGAATAAATATGAAAGAGCGTCTCTGTAAGGCTCGAGCAACGGAAAGAAAAGCACACATTCACTTGGCAGATTTCAGAGAACCAAGAACTCGGAAAGCAGAAAGAAAGAAAACAAATCGTTTCTTTTTCTCTTAGTCATATTTCATATCGCCTACAAAATATCACCCGTCTCTGCTTTTCGTGGTTCTTGGGACTGGTTCTATTTTTTTATTAATCGAATATAAAAGCGATCTCAAATCAATTTTCACTCTAGAGATAGAGACTCACGCAGCACATTCCACGGAAGAGGAACGTGTTGGAGAATCCCGTGGCATTACATTTGTTGGAGTGGCGGAGGAGCCCTTCTTTCATGACAGTAGTAGTAAGGATGAAAAGCTTTATAAGGAGAAAAAGACTTGTACGAAGGGAGACATGACGAGACACGGTGTCCAATTTGTTTCTCGCCCGGCATATCGATGCTGTCTCTCCCTCTTCTCCACGTCGGGCCCGTCTTCGTTGGAACTCTCTGGCATTCACCCACACGAGCGCACGAAAAAAAGAAGAAGAAGAAAATCGTGAGAGAAACAAGAGGAGAGAAAACAATGGCATCCGACACATTGTACACACAACACGGAGAAGATAGAGAGAGAGAAAAAAAGGAGGAGGAGGCCCCCCGGATCGTTCCAGCTGGACGTCAATCTTCGCGGATCACCCGCAAAGGGGAGGGCGGGATTTTTTTTTTCTTTTCGTTTTCTCTTGGATCTTTCGCCCGGCCCCGATCTTTCTACTACACAGTACAATCAATCCATCAGCTCCACACATTGTGTTGTGTGTTAAAGAACCTATATTCTTCTCTCTTTAACCTCCTTAAGGGTTCCTGCTGTATAGCTTGTTGCCTCATCGTTTCTTCTGAGGAGATGGGGGGCGTTCGAGCCGCCTGGAGCCAATAGAAAGCTTCATCATGAAGTTCCAAAAAGAAGAAAAAAACACGCTGAGGAAGAAAACAAAACGAGGAATATGTAACAGGCCCATTTTAGCCTTGCGAGCTACAGGGATCCTGGCTGCTGCAAGTCTTCTCTTCTCTGATCGTTCTCGCGTATATGTATGAATTTCACAGAGAGAAGAGAGATAGGGAAGAGAAGCAGTCAGCTCGTTTGGTCACGTTTTCTCTTGACAGCCAGTTACTCTCTTCCTTCTTATTTTCTCTCTCTCTCTCTCTTCTTTTTTTGATAAATAATCCCCTCCGCGTGCTGTTTGCTCCTGCCGGCTGCTGAGCTCCGTGTTTTCATCCACACATTGAGAAGAAGAAAAATGCAGTGTCGTGGCTGTATATACACACTGAGAGAATCGTGCGTGCATCAGCTGTTTGAATCATTACCTTTCCATTCATCGGACTCAAGCAAGGTTCATCCGGATCCTGCGTGATCTTATTCGGATGCAAATTCTTGGCCTCCAGAGAAGAAGAAGAAAAGAAAAAAAAGGAAAAAAGAGACCGACGCGGTCTCATCAAGGAGGCCCCCCACAAAAACCGGACCGAAGAATTGATCGACGTTTCCCTCCCAAGAAAAAAAAAGGAAGGAGAAGGCATTCTTGGATGATGGTCGACACATGTGTGCGCCTGCACGCCGCCCGCCCCCTCTCTAGCACAGAATGCTGATTGAGGAGGATGTTTCTCTCTCTTCTTTTTTTCTTCTACTCTTCCTTGTGTTTGTGCTTGGGAAGAAGAGGGTTTCTTCGTGTTGTTGTCTGCGATCCAATCCTGATTCCTTTCTCGTGCGATGTGCGGCTGACTCGTCGGTAATTCATCACTTTCCCCCTCATCATTAATTGGCGTCTGGTGGCTCTAGCCAAGAAAATAGAAGAAACAACGCGCGGCGCTGCTGCCGCTCAGAAATATCAATGAATAAAAATAAAAGGGCCCCTCGTCAATGCGTGTGGTGTGTCTGTGTGTGGGTGAGCGGGATGTGTGCGTGCCCGATTCCATTGCAAAGAGACGGACAAAAATAAAAATAAAAAATTCCTCTAAAAAGAAAAGAAGAAGGAAATAAAAAGAATATGCCTTGGAGAAATTGAGCGGAGGCGAACAGAAAGCCCGCCTTTGGTAAACTAACGACCAGCTTGCATGTGACTACTTTCGGGGAAGCTATTACTCTTGATTGACTCTGTTTCTATATACATACACACACACACACACACAAAAGTATATACACGTATATATATGTATATAGTATTGCGATCTATAAAAAATCGGCATTGGCTACAGGAGGTCTCTTCATAACCCTTTATTTTCTTTTCATCAATAAAAAAAATAACTAAAAAAACATTTGTGTTTTAGTGGGTAGACGATTATTTATAGCTCTTAGGGGTTACCCGTAGGAACGGAATACGGCACGTGCCTTGTAGGATCGATTATGTTAGATCATGTTTCCTAGCGAATCTCTATAACAGTCGATAGTCAACTCTTGAGATCGTTCACTTTGAACTGAGTACTTGTACCCTACGAGCTCCTATTATATTACATTAGATTACGGAGTTCTCTTTCTATCTTTAAAAAAAATCTAAAGAGGGAGGAACAGTCCTTAACTCATTACCGTGCGTGCTTTGTAATGAGCTGATTTGAAATCTAATTTTTTAAAAACTCTAGAAGGCAGCATTAAACTCCGTGAACTAGAAAAAAATATACTCGAAGGATCATGGGCGTCGTCGATGTAATCAAGAAAAGGAAAGAAAAAAAAACCCGACGATGGGGCGCACTGACGGGGTCGCCCCGGCTGAGGTCGCGGGCCCAGGTGAGATGGAGACGCAGTGGGGAACATCACGAAAAACTGTGTGCAGCACACCTCGACTTTATCGTTAGTAGACTGATTCTCTCTCTCTCTTTCTCTTTGCGTCCCATTTGATTCACGGGCGCTAATCACGGTGCGCGCGGGACGCTCTAGCGGGATCATTATGATGACGTAGTCACCTTGAACCCCACTCTCCGAGTTGATCAGCATATAAGAGGCCAAAAAGACAAGCATCTTTTAAATTCCTCTTATTCTCTCTCTCTTTTATTCCATCTTTCATCTCCTATTCGTTTCTTATTTCTTTCTTTTTTTTCCAGAAAAGTTATAACCCACACGCACACGTGCATTATACAGTGTCGAAGAAAGGTAGGTAAAAAAGAAAACTGAGCCCTCATTCAAAAAACATTTGAAATCATTATACACGCTGATGGTTATGTGTGTGTGTGCAGTCGGACGGGTATTATTATTATGATGACGACGACGACGACGACTGGCGGCTGGAAGATGTATATGCACGGGCACAGCTCACGGGGGGACCGACCGACTGTACTTGCTGGCGGAAGTCGGAAGGTGACTTTGTGCAAATGGATTCGAAGAGCACGGAAAACCAGCCAGTTTTTTTGTTTATGTGTATGTTGAATGAGAAAAACGAAAAGTCACGAGGCCGACGGACGAGAATTTGATAAGAATCTTTCGTCATCATCATCCAACAGCAGCCTGCAGAGAGTCCAAGATGGAGTGGAACTCTCTATGTTTTTGTGAATACATACGATGAAATGATTGCATTTTCTGCTGACATATCTTGCCGTGGAGTCGACGACAAAGCAAACTATAGGGCTTCCAGGATTTTGTATTTTTCTCCTTCTATGAAGCTTTCACGGTCATTCGCAATTCATTCCGTAGAGGGAGGTGCCGAGGTGGAAGCGTGTAGAGCAGTCGGCGGTCTCCCGCTCGCAACATTTCAAAGCAATAACAGAGTAAGAAAAAACAAAAATTCGGAGAAAAAAAATGGATGGATGGATGAATGTATAGGCGAATAGCACTAATAAATGGAGAGATCCTGCGGTGGTTTTCTTGGCTCTTCTTCTTAGTAGGTATATCGTTCCTGGGTGGTCCCTTATTTTATATTTCATTCCATTTTTTGTTTTCTATTTCATTTCTTTTTTTGCTCCTCCCTTCTTATACAGAGATGATTTATTATACATGGCGGATGAGGTATGTCCCCACGTTGCCGCGCTTATTATATCCGCCGCCGCCGCTGAGCGTGCGTGTGGACTTCGATGTTGATTTATGGCCGTCGGCGACCTCTTCCGAGAGCGCCGGTCAGAGCGACGTAATGCCGCTAGTGTCGTCTACCAATAAAAAAAAAAAAAAGAGAAAAAAAACTTTTGCGATACACCACTCGTTGATGATAATGGGAGCGCCCTTTTTCGAGTCAAGATTCATATCTCTATACTGTGGCCGCGAGAAAATGGTCGACTCACGTTCGCACGCGCTGGACAGAGCATCGTCACTTGGCCAAATATGTGTGTGCGTTTTGCGCTGCCGACATCACCTCTCAACAGCAGGCGCTTATATATATATATATTTATTTATATTTATATTTATATAAACACCTTCGTGACTCTCGAGCTCAACAACAACACAAAAATAGCTAATAGGATTTTATTTTTCTCGGGAATGGGCGAGACAGAAATAAGCGTGGCGAAAGGTATTTATTTTTTTCCCAACTACTACTACTACTCCTTTTTGGAGGGACATCAAAACGCGGCTCCATCGAAGCAGATAGCAGGGACTCTTGGGCGATGATGGTCCAACAGGCACTCTTAACACTTCAAACAGGGTAACTCGATTCCAATTCAATTTTGTGCCCCCCTCCTAGTCCTGTTGAGACTGTAAAAACTTGAGAGAGAGAGCTCTGCGTGAGCGCTCCTGATGTTGTTATCGCTGATGGCCCTGCGCTCATGGGCACGGTGTATACATTCACCTTGTAAGACGTCCTCCTCCTTCATAGTCCCGCTGCACGCCTCGTCACAATATTATCTCCCGCGCTGCTGCTGTAATCCTTTTTGGTCGGGATTAGCCACGCAATATAATCACCAACCCAATCCAATACTGGACGGTCAAACAGGCAATTTCTATGAAACTTTCAAGAGGAGAGAGAAATGAGAGAAGAAGGAGAAGAAGAAGAGAGAAAGCAATTCCACATCGGCACGCGGTGACAACGTTTTTTTTTTCTTAAGAGAGAGAGAGGGGTCGTGTTCCACTTCACATCCAATTGAGGAAAATCCTCGACGATGAATTCAGCCGTGGAATCGACGAATGCTCTAAGGGAAATAAAAAGAAAGAAAAAAAGCAACTCAGCCGTGAACACGACATGGGAGCAGAGTCTGGCGCACGATAGAGAGAGAGAGACCGCTTAAAAGAATATAGCTGAGACCCTAGAATGAATAATATTTATATGTATAAAGAAAAAAAAAAAAGTAGAGATAGACATTTTGTCGAGATTTTTTTTTCTTAGAAGGCTAAAAAAAATTGGATTCAGATGGTTCGTGATTGGTGCGGGATTTACAGTCACGAGGTCCAGGCCGTGTGCTCCGCAATGACAATGGACGATTGAGGTAGAGGATAAGCTCGAGGAATAATAGTGCGCGGACGCGCCATATAAAATAAATAGAAATAGGAGAAATAAGGACGGCGTGATGCCCAATTTTTTTTTCTGCTCCAACGAGTTATTATCCCTTAAGAAAAACAGACGCATCAGCATGCCAACCTTCAAGTTTCCTGAACTCCAACTAGTGAATCAAATGTGTTTATATAATACATAAAGAAGTAAAAGAGCCGTCCTCATCTTCAAGAGTCCATCCGAGTCAACATAAATGATTCTGCATTCCTCTCTCATGTCTCAGACAATAAGTCATCTACCCTACTGCTTGCCTCAGCTGTCCTTCTCAGATGATAATCAAATGCAAAATACTGAATGAGAACCAATCAGTGGAGATCGCATCGTGCAGGATTCATCGAGCCCCTAAGAGGTCTTGGCCATTCGTATAATATATATAAAGAGAGAGAGAGAGAGAAAATAATAAAAAAGGAAAGAAAGAAAGAAAGAAATCCAACGAAAAGAGGCGGACAATTGACGATTTATGTCGGCGAGGGGCTCAAGGATGGAGGGGAAGAAGATTGGCCGACTTCCATCCTGCTTCGGGAGAGAGAGAGAACGACATTGCTATCCAGCAGAGGAAGCAAAAAAGAGTAGAGATCAGCGGGCGATAGATCGAAGTTGAAGGGGGGAGCTCGCACACAGCATCGAGTCGACGTCATTCATCTCTACAGAAGAGGACCGAGGAAATGGAAACTTTTTTCTCCTATCTTTTTTTCTTTCCTTTCCCTTTTTTTTTTGTTGCTGCTGGGGGTGAGAAGGATGCTAGGCGTCGCTCAATATGCATTCGGACGTGGCGCATTACGTTTTTTTCTCTCTCTTGGAGGGAGCCGGCAAGGAGCGTAGAAGCAAGTCAAACTGATTTCCTTTTGATAACTATTCAGTCTCTTTCTATTCCATTTCCTTTCGGTTCCTGTAGGCGCTTTGACAGCTGCTGCTGCTGGAACGTCGCCCCGTTATACATCTACTTTTTCTCCTCTCTCACTCTCTCGTCCGATAAATACATTTACGTTAGAATATATACCGCATAAACGGAGCACTCTACTCCATTGAGAGGAAGCTGTATTCCTCGGCACACATCGCATTTCCATTCGTACCGGTCCCCCCCTTTCCCAAATCGACCACCTCGCCATAAAAGGAGATCACCTTTTCTGTGAACCATTTAGAGTCTTATTTTCAGTTATGTCATCTATTTTCTTGAGACGAGTCCAAGGTTCGCTCTGGCAATCCGTTCTAAGATTACAGCTTTGGTATACATATGAGACTAGCAGACCATTAAAATTGTTATCAATTTACAATTTAAAAAATAAGTTGTAAATAAATCACTGTTTGAAGTTTTATGGTGTACTTGGGACACTAATGAGTTGATGCAAGAACCGATAAATGCCCGTGATTGATAGAGAATCTCATTTTCCTTTCTAGGTGGCTAATAGACTGCTATGGGCCCCCACTCGGGAGCTGGTACCCAATAGGATTATTCAAGTGGCGTCCGAAATAGAAGAGTGTCGAGGGGTAGCTTGCGGGACGGGTCACAACAAGAGATCCCGCCAGCGCCCGTCCTTCGTTGTGTTAAAGGGAAAGACGTGGACGGACTGACTGATGAGCCCACTGCTGCTGGCCGACTGTTTCTCTCGCTTCTATTTCGTTGTTGTCAACACGAAGAAGAGAGGGGCAAAGTGAGCCGAGCTCATCAGTCTCTCCTCGGCCTTGCCGGGTTTCTTCATTGTCAATCAGTTTCTTCTCTTTGATATGAAACACGCGTCCAATGAATGGCTCTTCATTCTTTTTCCCCTTATTTTCTGTCGAGAGGATCAAGTTTGATGACGGCGTCGCGCTGATGGCTCTCTCTCAAACTGCAATCAAAATGCACAGCAAGGGAAAGCAGTAACAGCAAAAAGTGTATACAGTGAATGTTTCACGTACAAAAGAGCGAGCGTGGCGAGAGTGAGTGCACGTATGCTAATAATCCCTCTCCCCTCTTACTCTCCGGCCTTGCCAGAAGTACAACGAAGCACACAGTAGCTCTACTGCATACATATCCCCCTTCCCATACTACTCTCCATGTATACATACATATCAATAGGTATCTAAGCGTCAGTCGTGATCTATGTTTGGTGCACGGCGAGCCAGCCATTGCATAAACACGATGAATAGCACCACGCTCAACTTCACTTTTATAAAACTCTTCTTTTTTTCAAAAGAAATCTCTTTTGATCAGAATAATTTTGTAATCCAATTTGACCCAACAAATTTCCAGAGAAAATGTTGAGCTACAACAATAAGTGAACAAATTGGCTCGTGCGGAATTATAAAGAATATTCAAACGAGGTATTCCAAGAATGTGATCCATTCGCATTTCTCTGCACCTGAAATACGATTGAAGCATCTGCCGCATGGCTTACTCCTTCCCCTCCAGTGAGAAATCTTGCCTGCATTTGAATACTCGACTGATGCTGCTGGGGGCCAGGAACGGTGAGAGAAGTCCTGCACTAAAGCCTGCAATGCAGCTCTCTCTCTTTCTATTCCACTCCGCCATCCTTCCCCACTTCTCCTGCTAAAGCTGATTAAGACTCCATTCATCAGACTATTCATCGGTCGAGCAATCCCCTTATGAAATCGAATCCCGACAGTTTTGCCGTATGCAACCCAATAAGAGAATGCAGTCTCGCTCTAAGATCTTAATACTTTTTTTTTCTTTTTTCTTCCTTTTTTTTTCTTTTCTCTCTATTGATTCCTTTTAAAAATAGGAGCCCTGATTACGTTATAGAGAGAAAGAAGGGGAGATACATGGCTGCTATGAGCCTGATGGGAACTTTCACAACAACAACAACAGCAGGAGGAGCAGGAGAAGCAGCAACAATATCGGAGAGATCCCCAGTTCCTTCATTATTGATCCCGCCTGGCCACCGTACATCGTCGTCTTTTTTTTCTTCTCCCTTCTATATAGCTGGATGGGAAGACGGGCCAAAAGGGACAACGAGAAAGGAGGCAATGTGCGCATTGCAGCGCACCAGTGGCAACCAGATCCGGATACATCACGACCAAGACGAAAAGCCGCTTACTAGGATCGGACGATCATTCAAAAGAATAATAATACCGATATAAGAAATTAGAAGTGAAAAAAGGGAAGGATAGGATTGGGATGTGGAATCTATTAGGGATCTTCTCCACGGAGACTATGAGTAGAAAGGAGGAATGAAAGACAATCATCGCCTAGGCTGGGCCCTTCTGTGATGAACTTAATGCTCCTGGATATGATAGATAGATTTATATAGAGGAGAGGAGAGGATGATTCTGAGATACTGGTCGACTCTTCTGATATATGGATGTGAAAGGAGTATAGAGTGTGTGTAGTGCCGGGCCGCCCGGATCGATTTGGCACAGGATGAGGCATGCTGAGCGAGCGCGGAGAGAAAGAGAGAGAGTGCCGGCAGTTCGTCTTCTTTATTTTTATAATATTATCATTTTTAGATATCAAAAAGAGAGAGAGAGAAAAAGGAGAGGGGCGGTTGGATGATGACGACGGCCGGGCTTCAGCAGCAGTGACTATTATTTTTCATTCTTGCAACGGGTCGCACAATCCGGCCAACCAAAGAGAGAGAGAGAGAGAGAGAGAGAGAGAGAGAGAGAGAGAGAGAGTATAGATGTCGGCATCGTTAATTCCAGCTGGCTGACATCGATCCGAGCTGCTCCATGATGTTTAATGCCATCCGGCAGTCAGATAATCGATGCCCGATCCAACTCCCCTTGCCTATGAAGTAGAATCATTATACATTAAATCGCAAAAACTCTCTCTCTGCAACAAAACGAATGACACTCGAGTATTATCTCTTGTTATATTCCTCAACAACTGCACATTTCTCCCTCAACAGATTGATGGAACAGCGTTTTTACGCCAGATTGGGATCGGAATTCAGGGGATAGTTTTGTGACCGGCCAGAGGATATACTGATGTCAGATGGATGTGTCCTTTACGGCGTGGGACATCTGGCATCAGTGGGATCCTCCCCATCATTCCGGACCCAGGTAAGGCCAAGTCCGCATACCTGATGGATTCTTTGATAAAGTGTTCTTCAGACATCCTTCTCCTTAATGATACAATTCAATTTTCTCCGTCAACGACAGAGTAGAGAAAGTAATAATGGTAGTAGGTACGGAACTGCGTGTCATTGTACTCATCCTGCTTCTTATGCGACGCTATGAAGCCCTGGATCGATGATGCGCTCCACCTCTTTCCTAGCAAAGCTCGTTACAAATCATCACTGTGTCACTTGCCATCGGATGCATCACAGCTGTAGTTAAAGTCCACCAGAGCTGGGGCAACCCTGAAAGAATGAAACGGGGACGAGGCGTGTGTGAGCGTCGTCAAAAACCGACGCCCGCTGTTTTATTAATTGCTACCCCCTCCTTACTCCGTTATTAAATTTAACGGCGAAATGTGTGGGTGGTGGCGGTATAGTTGGAGTGTGTGTGTGTGTATAGTGCACGTCGCCGAGTCCCGCTGAGCTACAGTGGAACGCGCACGAAGCAGCTAGACGCTTAATCATGTAACATCGGGCGGTGAATGATTCCAAAGAAAAAAAAAACTATAACTATCATAGCAGGGAGAGAAGAGAGCATAATCAGCCTGATTTCAAACTTTCTCCAACTTGTTCTTTGGATTGGTATCAAAACTTTTTCAAGAGAGGTTGCAACGTCGCTTAAAAAAACTAACTAAACTTGGGAGGCCATTGATTTATCGTTTTAGCTTATCCGTGCATGCCGTCCCTCTGACGTGCCAAAAAGTTGCTGGCCGGGCAGTTCCTGTGCAACGTAATGTGACTGTCAATTCGATATCAATCTGTACTTAATCAATGTATTTGAATGATAATGGTAGTAGCCGGTTTATTAGGACTGATAGACATAAAAGTAGAGGGGCCTTCGTGATCAAAGTTCTCAACTAAAATCAACAACCATTAAAAACAAAATATATAGGAAAGGCTATTGGGAAATAAATCAAAGTGGCCAGGAAAGTAACTATTCAGACGGACCGACCTGAAACATATCATTTTTTCCCATTTTTATTCTTTTAGTAAGGGGAGGAAAATGCTCTAATTATATAGTTTGGTTATGTCTCGAACGTTCCCGTTCACCCTTTTCTATATGGAAAACAAAAATAATAAGTTGAACTATCCCATATAGCTATATGCTCAAGTACTTTGCCACCGCCATATAGGCTCTGGATTCCATTTGGAGCCCTTATTTATTTCCCGGGCGTGTGGGTCTTTCACACACACACCCATTTTTATTTGTTGAAAAAAAAGTATATGAAAAAAATACATCCCTGCAAAGAACTGCCAATCAGCGGGACTACTATAGGACGACTATATAGCGCGTCTGTCGTCATCATAACCATTGATCCATTGTGTTTTGCGGAGCTTTTTTTCCATCCATTTTCTTTAACGACCGTTCGTGCATCTCAACTCCACGACCCTATCCTCCTTCCATCCTCAATGATAACCATCCAAATATCCTTTAATAATACGAATGATGAGTCGTAAAAAAAGTGGGGAGGAAAAAAGAAAAGGGAGAGAGAAAAAGGCACGGTCGTTTTTTTCTCCATCCGGGATCTATCCTGTTGTTTTCTCTCCTACACAAGTCTATATAGAAAAAAGGCGGGAAAGAAATCAAGTTTAAATGGTGTCCCACGTTATATTATTATTCCGACTTTACGGCTTGTGTGTGTGTGCATATAAACCAGGCCGTAAAAACAAAAGCAAAAGAGAGAGAGAGAGAGAACAAAACAACAACAAAAACAAAAAATAGAGGATTTTTTTTTTCTCTTTCTTCCATTTTCTTTTTCCCCGCCAGCTGAAAATATATGGTTTACATTTACTGATGGCTCCGCAATTGCAGAGTGCAACAACAGCACCCACTCAATAATAAAAATGGAGAGAAAAAAAGAAGACAAGGAATTATGACATCATAAAAAGCTAGTTGACTGGTTGAGAAATTTTTTCTTTCCTTCTGGTGAAATAGTCGCCCCGGCGTCGAGCGACCAAGTTACGCACACAGACATTCAAACACTCATGAAAAAGAGGGGAAAAGGAAAAAAAAATGTCCTATACTACGACCACTTCGTGACGATTTGTAGCCATCTCCGGCACCCCAAGAAAACGTCCTCACATACAAAAACAGTGTGCGCGTCGTCGGCGTCGTTGTCATTACCCCATCGTTAGACGTTCTTAAAAGAAAAGGAATTTTTTCTTCTTATATATTATATATATATTTATCGGTGTGCAGCTGTGGCTTTTTTTTCTTCTTTTTAAAAGAAACATGCTATCAAAATAGCTTATTCAACGGAATAACACGTCCAAAAAGGACGGCGTCCGTTTTATATATATCTATATATTTTTTCCCTTCGTCGGCCAAAAAGTGATGTCCTTGCGTGTCAGAATCGCGACAAGACGCGTATGCTGTTGATAAACGCGCCAAGGCCGACCCCCGTCCGGTTACACCATCATCATCATCATAATAACTGTATCTCTCTCACTCTCACTATGAATGATTATGGGTGTCTAAGTAAATCAAAAAGTTTGAAAATAAATAAAAAAAGAAAAGAAAAAGAAATCGGAATTTTTTCGTCAGCGGCTGCAAGTGTATCATTTGGGATAAAGAAATAGTAATAAATAAGAGGAAACCTTGGCAATATGATATATTTTTATTTTCTTTTGCGTCTTCTACATATTTCAGTTTCATCGTTGTCGTGAGTATTCATATATCCTAAGCAATCTCACTGATAAGATATCGTATTTTTCTGCTTCGAGAAAGATGGAGGAAAAAAAAAACTAGGTAGATATTTGTGTGTCGCGACAGGCAGCAGCAGCAGCTCGAGCGCGCACGTCAAAAGGGTTGCCCGGGCTGTGCGATGGCTATCATTGATGGGCCCCCTGCCTTCGTCAATACATAACAGATCACGGGCCCAAATAGAACGTGAATGATGGGGGTGAGAGAGAGGAATGAATAACAGGCGGTTTGATCAATCAAAGATATTACGGATGAACGAGTGTGCTTCGAGGCTCTGCATGGCTGCGTGTCTTGCGTGACGCTAGCTCTCTCGGACCGTTGAAAGCGAGGACACCGTTTCCCCGGAACGCTCGACCCGCCGACTCACCGTGCTGCTGCTGTTGTTGTTGTTCGATACATCCTCCTCCTCCTCACGTTGCAAGGAGAAGAAGAAGAGAAAAACAAAAAGTTGGCTAAAACAAAGTTTTATTCCCACCTCTTCCGTGTTTCCCGTTCCACCACCTCTTTTTTTCTGTTAACTTCTCATACGCCATATAAGCGCTTCTGACTTTGCTACCTATAAACTTATTGCCATCTAAACTTTAACTACTTTTTAAATACAGAAATTGAATTGAGCGTTTATACCAAAAAAAAGAAGACAAATTGAATCGACTCAAACCTTATAAAGGAGAAGAAACCTTTCACACAAAAGGAATGTTTCCAACATATCCCGATCCTTCTTTCTTTAATCCCCCACTTAAGAGCATTAGCTTCCAAAGTCCGCGACGACGACGACGACGAGTCACTCTTGTATGTATCTACGCGCGTCAAGGCCTTACACAATGTTATTGGCTTTTCTTTACCAAGAGAGAAGAAGAAAAAGGAAAGACAAACTAGGAATAAGAGAAGGAAAAAATATGGACAATACAAGTCACTCTAGTAGGAGCAACAGACTCTTGATGGTTTGATAAGGAAATCACTGGCTGGCAAGTCGATGTCATCGCCTATTCAACGGGCCACTCTCTCTCTCTCTCTACCCTCCATCCTATTTATTGTCCCGGAGGATTTTCTTCTTACATTCATTTTTATTTTATAATACAAGGCGGATGACCAACGTTGGAGAGCGCCTTCTCATCATCACGATGAGATCGCTGCTCCTTGTTGTATTTCCTTTGCTAGGGATTAAAAACATATATATATATATATATTTTTTTTTTATTTATATACGTAGTCTTTTTTTAGATTTTGCACCGTCATCGGGTGTGCCCTAGAGTGTATATATACATTTTCTTTTGGATCCCTTCGTCTTCACGGACAATCGTCTTCATCGTCGTCTCCAGGGTCTAGCACTTCACGGGCCGACCCAATCGGCGCCCCATCTCTTGGGCCAGTATATATTCTTAAGCTTTTTTCCATTCTTATCTCTCTTTCCATTCGTTCTCATGCTTTCTTATTTTGTTTTTTTCGTTTTTATCACCTTGTCATTGCTTTCTGCAGCCGTCTCCTCTCCTTCTCATTAATCTTGTACCGCACGGTTCTGCCGTCCCGCTGTGCGATGCGCGGACGGCGAAGGAGCAGCTGATTATTTACTGCCATCAACGGGGGTTTCCGTTCATCTAATTGGACTCTTCCATTTGAATGCTAAGCCTTCACTTACCGTTCGATTTTCCTTTTCACTGGAGCCATTTATATCCTGGACGTCGCTGCAGCATGTTGACTTTAAGTCCCGACGAGGAAAAGGACTCTACAACCTCCGTCTTTTCTTTTCTTTTCTTTTTAAAGAAATTCATTTAAATATTTAAAGGTACGATTAAGGGGGGGGGGGAGGGGGAACAAAGACAGCATAATTGACGAAGGATTATTGATGAGGACGATTTCAGAGGTCAAATCGTGCAAGAAGAGGTCCTACAAGGACAGAGACATCGTATAAATGGAGCTCATTTGAAGGTACCTATCGGGTGCACCGTTCTGCGTGCGGTAACAAAATGCACCGCAAGGATAGGAAGAGAGATAGGAAAGGAAGAAAGCAGAAGAAGAAAATACGAGCTCGCGGGAAGAAGAGAAGGGAGAAGGAAAGAGAGAGGAAAACCTCAAAACGACCGTGAAACACACATCAGGAGCGACAGAGGGAGAGAGAAATATGCCTCCTTACCAATTAGAAAGTAGAGAGACAGAGAGAAATTATTTTGAAACTGCCGCTATCGAAAAGAGAGAGAGAGAGAAGTATATTCTACAAAAGCAGGACGTTACATTACATGGCGGAAGTCATTTGCATGATCATAGGGTCCATCCGCCCCACAACACGGTCAGGGCAATATTGACTCTACTTTACATATTGCGTCGGCTGTGTGTCGTTCCTGTTGTTGTTGTTGTCGCAGTGATGGATAACGAGCATTACGTACACAAAACGACGGGTTGAGACCCCGAAAGAAAAATAAGGCTTTATGCAGACGACTATTTTTCTCCCGTCCTACTTTTTTTTTCCTACGAGCTCGTCTAGTTATATATTTTTTTTCCTCATCCATGTCACCTTTTTTTTATTATTTGAAGAAAGAAAGAATATATGCATCCCATCATTCAAACGGAGCGCCAAAATTCAAAAAAAGAGAGTCGCGCATAAACAAGTCTCGATTGCTCCGGCACGATCCAGGCACAAAAAGGGGTGTGACTATTTTTTTTTCTTCTCTTGTTCTTTTTGTTCAAATCGTCTAATAATAATATGTATAAATCTGGGCAAACTAAACTCTCTCTCTCTCTCTCTACATGGTTTTTTCTTATGAATGTTTTATTTTATTTTCCTTACTTGTATTAAAACTACAGGGGAAAATGGCATCAGCACCGCACTTTGAGAGCCCCCCCTACCATCATCACCACCACCACTCGGTCGGAGCCCTTCATTTACATCATAACGCGTTTCCAACCTTCAAATTGTTATTTTTTTTCTTCTTCTAAAAGTTTATGTCTTTCCCTCCAGTGGGACGACATGGGCCATTAAACCAAAGAGAAAAATAGAGAGCAAGGTTCAGGTATGTTTATGTATGTATATTTACGAACCTATTGGGAGGAAATGAAGAACATCTCAGCAGAAGATGAAAAAGTAACACACACTGGGGGCCGCCATCAACCTCTCTTCGAGAGAGGGGGGAGCCGAGATGAAAAAGTGTTTAGGGCATTTTCTCCTTTTCTTGTTGTTGTTGTTTTCAGTTTTTATGATTATTATTACATTCATTATCATGTTTCCCTAATAAATTTCTGTATAGCCAGCACTGAAAGCAGCTTGTCCTTTTCAATAAAAAAAAAATGTGAGGGGAACATGTTTCAGACGAGGAGCTCCCTCTATTATTCGCCGTCATCATCATCATTATCGTCGTCATCATCATCATCATCACAATGCTAGAAGCAGGACCCTCATCTTCCCCTTATTTTATGTGAAGAAAGAACATTGACCCAGATTTCATAAACACACATTGAAAGAGGGGGTAATTGTCATATAAGTTCAATCTACGACCGTTTCATGAATCCGAATAAAGGGTGCCCTTTTTTATAGAATAGGGTACGACTGCAAGGTTGGCAGGTTGCATAATTTGCCCATCCCTTTAATGAAAGATAATTTTTTTTAAAGGATTTTTTTTTCTTATCCATTCCAAAATATACAATTCCATCGTTTCTTACGTCAGTAAGCAAAGCATCCGCATGGCAGCGGTGTGAAACATGGCAGCTGCGTAATATTGCAATAAAATAAAATCTTCACAGTTTTGATCCATTCTGAACGATCCATCACGATATGAAATAAATCAAATACAACATAAAAAAATAAAAACTATTTCTCTGGCCGATGATGGACGATTCCGGACAGAGGTCACCCTTCATTAGATCCGGGCAAGTTGGTCGTCTTTGTAATAACAATCGATGGTGATCAAAGGTGGTTGGACCTTGCTGGCTAGTGGAAAACGCCTCATCGATCCATCCTATATCCCAGAGCCCGTTGTCGTCAAGACGGAACCTACAGGAAAAAAAGAGTATTACATATTAAAGAAGGTTTCTTCTTGGAGAAAAGCGCAGACGGTCGGTGTAACAAGCAAGACAGAGCAGGAGAGCGGGCGTTGTCGCCCGGTACGAGAAAAGGCAGCAGCTGATTGAATCGATCCGTGCTTCCGCACATACACACACATCCACACATCGAGTTTCATCTAGTGTTCTGAATACCAATCAACCTGCCCGGCTAAGGCTGTGCGAACGGAGTAGTAACACCATTTCCTTTGCAGGGCCCGAGGAGGGCCCAGCGGCACCGTCGCGTAATCAATCATCCCAGCTGCTCCTGCTGCCTCTCCGCTCTGAGCTAACGTCAGCTAGTTGCGCGCGATCGACTGGTTAATCATTGTCGCTCACTCTGGTGCCCTCAGAAGGAGGAGAGAAGACTCTGTCAATTTCATGATCATCACTACGGCCGGGATGTATAATGATTCAATTTATGGAAGGCAACTCGGGCCTTGATAAAATTTCATCAGTAGCTTATTGCGGGGAGACGGGCGTCGCGCCTATCTTCTTCTTGTGCCCAGCGCACATGTTTTTATTTTTATTATATATATTTCAACGATAACAACTAGTTCCGAACGTATAGCAACACAAGATGATGGAAACAACTAAAGCTGATGGATCTCCGTCTTATTTATATATATCTGTATCGGTTCGACAATTTTTTTTCCAGCTGCCTTGCCATGGGAAGTACATAAACCTTCTCGTTTCTTCCCTTCAAGCAAGTACTTATATATAGTGGGAATGTGCATGAAAAGGAAAAGGAAAATAAAATTCTAAAAAAAAAAAAATGAAAAGCGGCTCACACTGAATACTGGGCCGCTCCGTGAAACAAAAAGAAAAACCGTAATCAAAGGTGATAATATAAGGAAGAGATCGACCAGCCGTGATGGACTTGGATGGCGGGAAGTGGCGTGTGCAAGAAAAATGGCCATAGATTAGGGGCCTATTACTAATACTAGGTTGAGTTGTAGTTTTTTTTTCTCTCTCGTTCTCTTGTGGTCAATGCAGCGCCCCCACTGTTTTTATATAATACATATAGATAGATAAGTACAACGATTGGAAAGTTGTTGTTGCACCTCCTCCTGGCTGGAAGCCTGCCGGACTTCCTTCTCCTCTATTATAATAATAAACCATAGAGTCTACCGTAGTGCTAAAGGAGCCCGTTCCCAACGCCTCCGTTATGTATTTTAACGAGTTTTGACCGAGCATGCACCCCAGGTTGAAACAAGAAAATAACAAAAAAGAAAATCCTTCTTCTAAGACAACAGCACTGACATCGAGTCACTCCTCTCCCTCGAGGCCAGGACGTGAACTGGAAATATAAGCAATAGAAGAATAACTACCAAATCACGGCAACGGTTTATATATCCATGTGTGTGTGTGTCTAGTACGATAATATATATATATATATTTTTTCACTTTACGACCGAAAAAAAAAGAAAATGTGGGGACGGGATTTCACGCGAGGCCGGTCTTCGTCCGTTCAACTGGCATAAATGGAATGACTGTACTCCTAAAAAATGTGGTGTGTATAATAATGGATGAATAGAAAGGGTAGAATAAGAAAAGAAAAAAAAACACGGTGGCCTCAAGCAAACTGATGGCGTGCCGACGGGCCACCACTTCATTTAGGCTCCACGTTGTCATATTATATATTTTTGTTAAAAGAACAAGGTGTCTCCCTAAAGCGACTAGACAGATCGATGAACCAAAGTACTTGCGTTTGAAGAAAACCTGCAAATCATGTAGAGTACACGCGTCTCCTTTGAATTTTTCGATAAGGTTCGCGATTTTTCAAACATTTCAGGAGCGGTACTTTGAAGGCTCAAGCGGCCCATTCTGAAACTCTTATTTGGCTTTTGCCTCGTTATCGCCGAGACACAGTGCTGAACGTTCCATAATGGAAACATCTTATACAGCAGAGAGGGGCTGTCGTCGTTGTGTCGGTATTCGCACCGGCCTCTCCTTTTAAACCCAAAATGAAAGAAAGCCGTCTCTATCTTTCAACCCACAAGCTATTTTTAGTGCAAGGTTGGCTTACTATACACTATGGTGTGTGTACTCTGGTCGTGTGTGCGACCGGCTATCTCTTCATCCAACAGAGAGCTCTCCATTATTTACATCTTCCTCGGTCAAAAGTTAGGAATGCTACTTAAAGCACTTGGCTCTATCACATCGTCTAGAGAGGGGAAATAAAGTACATATTGTGATAACTGGGGAAGAAGGAAGACGAACTTATTCCGACACTGTCAAAAGTATAAACTATAAATAATGAACAAGATTTCTTCCTAGAATGGTTCTGCGCGCGTGAATTCAATAGTTTCCATCATTTTGAAAGTTTTCAAGCGTTTGAATAAAGTTATGATTGAAATATGCATATGTCAGAGCAATTTGATGCGACGCATGACTCAACTACGTACTAATGCTCATCCTTAATAAACACTTGAGTTTCTTGGCCCGGATCGTTGAAGGAAACCATGAGGAGAGAGAAGGAAACGGACGGACGGACGGCCACTTCACGGGCCAACAGATATATCTCTGTGCAAAAGAAAAGTGAGACGACGTACGAGGACTCTCTTTACGGAAAGTGGCTTGTGTGTGCAAGTTGCTCCATTTATGTACAGTCGTTGCCGAGAGATTGAGTGCGCTGGTGTGCCCTGTTTGGCCAAGCGCGTGATGGGATCCCCTCTCTCTCTCTCTCGTCCTTGGGCTCTCTTGATTCTCTCTGCCAAAGATGTATCCCAAGTAATTCTACCACCTCAATGCTCCTCTACGGACAACCACCCACGAGAGAACCTAATTAGAGAGTGCTGCACTGCTGCTGCTGACGTGTGTATACCTGGTGCGCTTCACTCATCATGCCGGTCTCCTAACGCACCTCATTTCCCTGCTCTTACCCTACTATGCACCCTACTAAACATATACGGTCACATAAGAATGACATATTTATTAAACGGGGACGGATCGATGGAGCCGATTGGTCACGAACATAGCTTTGATGGTACGGCTGCCTCCTGCAATAACTGTCGACCATTACCACTGCTCCTAAAGCTACCATCATCATCATCACTGGATGTATTTTTATATAGACGGGTTGAGCGACCGAGCTCTGCTTACATACAAGGATGGTTCCGATCCTTCCTTTTTCGAAAAAAGGGGAAAAGGAAGCGTACATGATAGAGCACACGTCATCCGTCTCTGCTCGACATGTATTTTTTTTCGTCTCTTTTTCCCCTCATCTTGTTGTTCTGCTCGGCCAGAGGGGAGTAGGAACCTTTGGGTGACTGGTCCCATCTGCCCCAATGTGCCAAAGCGCAACAACGGCAGTTCCGTCACTTCCCGTCCTATGATGATATTGTTGCCGGGCGCTACAAAACCTTCAAAACGTGGATGGGTCTCTCTCTCTCTCGTCGTGCCCGGCAACAACCGACGACGACTGGAAATAGCGCAAAGACAAACACTGACGGAAAGAGAGAGAGAGAGCTAAAAGGGACGAAAACATACACTGAGTGCTGCTGGCGGCGACTTGTGTAACTTGCGCTTCAATGACTTGCCATTCCTTGGAAGGCAACGCGAATCTCTCTCGACAGGACGGGCCATAGAAACTTTGGATATGGTCCGACATTCCTGCCACTTATTGATTCCGGGTGTCATGCACCAAGTGTCGAAATCCTCATTATAGCTTGCACGTAACGCCCGAGAACTTCACGCCGAAGATGAAAGAAATGGGCAGAAAAACGAGGCAAGAGGGAGTGAAGGGCAAAAGAAAAAACCGTCATGTCACCAGCAGGCGGTCCGACGGATGATGCCTACCCCTCCCGAAGAAAATGATATGCAAAGGAACCAGAAAGAGAGAGGATGATGGTGTGGTCGTAATCAGGACGCGAGCGGCAGCTGCATCATTTTTCCATCAGACAAATTCCCTCACAGTTTGAAGGAAAGAGAGAAGGCAATATATGAAATAAAATTATATTGATTATCAGCGGCCCATGAATATGGACCTGGCTCTCTCTCTCTCACTCACTCAGATGCTGGCATGACGTGACATAAATAGAATAAAAACTATGGAATAAAACACACGCGTGCGCGCGCTCCCGCTTCAAATTATTCCTTCCACAAAATCTTTATTTTTTAGTGTTTTAGATTGTTTTTGACTCCTGTCGGAGTCAGCTAGCATCTCATTATTTATTTCAGAATAGAGAAGGGGGGGGGGGGGGGAGACTTTGGGGGAAGACGGGAAAAGGCGCTAGAATAAGAAAAAAACACGCCCGACAAGCTGCTGTGCTTCGTCTAACAAGTGGATTGTTACAGGTCGCTAAGGTCGATTGCATTAGAGCACGTCCGCCTGGTTTGGAGAACACGACACCAGAGAGCCACAGAAAAGAATAAAATATGTATATATATTTTTTAAATCATAATTTTCCAAGAAACAACGTTAATGGGCAAAAAATAAAACATATTTCTGCTACACGGTATAATGAGCCCACTCCTCAGTTTCCGCATTGAGACGGGCTGGATGATGATTCCAATTATCCTTGTTAGGAAACTACCCAGCGTTGAAAAGTGGGTTTCCCTTTGACAGATACGTAGATGTATATTCTCCGTATACCTATAAATAGCGAAAAGGTAAAGAGCCTTTCTGTATGATACGGAGAGATCCCTGAGCCGGATTGATTGATTATTTATTCAAGAAATTCGAATAAAGCACAAGATCTTGTTAGCTGCATGCCTCCATATCCTAAGTTGGATTGAGATGCTTCTCGTTTCGAGTTAGCCAAGCAGCTGAGCACTAATTAGCCAGCTTGGATTGGGTCGATAATTCTGTCTACGGCTCTATCCTCATTATTTATTGGTATACATTACAACATGCAATTTAGCACACACGTAGTCGACGGTTATCTTTGGACCTTGAAGCTTTAGTGGCATTCGCATGGCTTTTTTAAAGGCATTATGGACTCGAGGAGAAGAACTGGATCGGAATCTCTAAAATCTGGGTCGCTACATAACCGGAACTGACAAGTCGGGCTAGAATGAACCTGCCAGACCAAGTAGAATCGATTACCTTGATGGATAATGAAGAGAATCTCTTTTCAAAATGAGCTTTCTGAAGTGGGCTTTTCGATTGTTCTCAAATCAATTTATGTGGATTAGGATCTTATAAATTTCCATCATACTTATTCGTCGTCATCAAGGTCCTAGATCATTAAGAGCTAGGAGTTCACATTTGCACGCAAAGTTGAACGTGCGCGTGCAGCAGGAACTCGCTCAGTGACGGACGGAGAATGAGAAAGTAGCCCGGAAGTGCGACTCGACTAAATAATTATCTTCAATCAGTTCCTTCTCTTTATACTTGTATTTTCAATGAGCATGTAGAATTATTTCCAAGTAGTACTAATGTGTGTTGACGTACCCAGCGAAATGTCTAGTATGTTAAATTACCAAAGTTAACTGAGATAAATGACTTTGATGCATCACCTATGAGACTTAAGCGTGCCTCTTAAGTATTTTATTCCCGACTCCCGAAAGAAACTTGTTCATTAAATTATTTGTTTTTTTAAAAAGCCAGAGGATTCTAGTAAACAACTAATCCATTTAGATCCCAGTGTAGAGCCCTCAGTACCCTCACACATTATCAACTAATTGCTTAACTTACATACAAATGCCATTAAAAAAAAAAAAAAAAAAAAAAAGAGAAGCAAAGAAAATCAGAAATATGTCCCCTTGAAAGTATTTAGGTCTTTTTCCGATTGGTACGCTGCTTGCTGGAGAATTATTGAGTTCCGATGTATGGACCTATTAAGCAGTCTAGATGTTTGAAGAGGGAAAAATAGAGGTTCAGCCATGACGAGGACACACGTGACTTTTGGTGGCTTTACTCAGTCATGCAAACAGAATGCGTGTGTACTGCCGGATCGAAGGGAGAGAGAGAAGGAAAAGGCGTGCTTCACCTCATCTCATGCAATGTGAAGCAGAGCGTGTACTCGGAACCTGCTGCTACCGCTCCCAGCGATCGATGATATAGCTCTTACGATTTACTGAGAGAACATTCATCGACCTCCTCCTCCTCCGTCAGCAGTGTTTCCCAAAGATTCATTTTTTTCCTCTCTCTCTCTTTGCCTTCTTCTTTCGGTGAGGTCCCTTTGTAATCGCCCGGTGGACGGCTAGAGACAAACAGATAGGAGGAGAGAAAAGTGTTCCCCTTTTTTTTGTGTTGTGCAGAGCAGCTGCCGCTCGCGAGAGTATTATTCCACCCGCCCTTCGTCTTTCACACAACTTCCTTTTTTGCCCTTCTGTTTGTTGGCGCTCAATAGTCTTGCTGGATTCCGTGCTGTTGTTGCGACGACGGCATAGCGCTGAGGGGGGAGAGAGAGATCCAAAGTCAATAGCCCACACACGTACGGCACACATTCTCTCCCTACTCCACTAAATATCTACATAACACTCGATGAGACTTTTTATATTGAAGCTAATCAATGAAGGACAGACTGGCATCCATCAAGCCATGGGGAGTCGCACTCTTACGTTACCCATAATGGGCTCCTCGTACCACCATTAGGGGGAAAACAAAATGAGGAACGAGCGATTATGAAGCACGCAGATGGAAGAAGAGCGATTGCTATATAGTGTGTCATACAATGCTCCATGCTGGTCTTTGACTCACTTGTTGATTAATGACTTTTGATACGCACGAAAACGTATCATGTCCCTTTAGAATCCTGTTTCTTTTTTCCAAAATATGTATCAACAGAAAATAACTCTTCCAGTAACATAAAAGGGGACAAAGTGATGAGCAATAAAAGGTTCATGAACAGATAGAGAAGACTAAAAAACAGCAAAAAAGAAGAAAAAAAAAGAAGAGAGAAGCGATTGTCGGTCCGGAGGGCAAAGTGAGTTGGTGATCCATTTCCGCCGCACGTCGCCCTCTCTCTCTAAATGGCCGTCTAGAGGCGATTCTTTTCCTCCCTTTCTTTTTCCTCTTACAAGAGTGTCACTCCCATCCAAGGAACAGGGAAAAAGGGGGGGGGGGGGACAAAAATTGATCCTTGATGTCTTTCGTCATGCCTGGGGTGGGGTCCTCCAAACCACCCAGCTATCATCAACTCCGACGCTCTCTATGTCGATCGATCCACCAACAAATCATTAGGACGTCGCTCCCAGATTTTTTTTCCCTCAGTCTTCCTCTTCTTTCTTTCTTATTTTTTTCCCTTTTTTTGGGGGTTCGACGATTGATTATCAATATGGGTGAACGTCGTGTTGATACAAGCACATCGTTTGGCACATCCACACTTTTTCCAATGGCCTCATTTACATACAATGATGGGGCCCTCTTTATATATGTCGTTTGATCCGATTTACGTAGAAGCACACACGGTTCACGAGCAAACGCGTATCGAAACTTTTTTTTGTGTAAAGCTACCGACATTGTGTCGTTCCTACTAGCAGGATTCGATCGATTCGACGAGAGTTCCTGTATGTATGTAAGCTCTTTTGGGTACGACAGAAAAAGGAGGGAGATATACAGAGAGGGAAAAAGTCTTTAGTAGGCTTGCTCCGTGCTAGCCGACCCAAAGTTTCGACACGTTTTAGAACCGGTTATAACACAGACTTTAACTTTTTGGAAGTCGAGCTCTGGGCTCTTCTATTGCTGACTGAATGATGTGAAAATGTTTGTATAGAAACTTGAGCTCCAATGCTCCATCCATCGATATAGAAAAGGCCTGGGAGAATCTCCTGAAGGTTTTCTCCGCATTGCACAAGAGGCGGCAGCCAGTGTTTTGGAAGATTTGTACCATCTCATTAGTCGCTTTTGAACTCACTCTATAGCAGATGTGAGAGATAGAGCGCTCAGAGCGAGAACTCAACGTTTTGCTTACCTTGTCATAGTTAGCTAACAGAACAATGCTAACACAAAACAGATAGGCAGGTTTTTTTTCAGTCTATACAGCTCATAGCAACAGGGCTAGCTAAACTATTCCCTGCAAGAAACTTTATTAGGTATCATAGAGGATGGAGGGGAGTACAGTTACCTTGATTATAAAGGAGAAGGCGAGGAATCTCGGTGGAATCGGAGCCGTTTCCGAGAGAACGCCGCCGAAACTATCCCCGAGCGCGTGCTCTGCGTCCTCAAAATCAATCCTGCACGGAGGCGGTGGTGTCCGGCGAAGGTCGACGTTGCTCGGCTATACGAGCCAGAGTTAGGTCCAGTGATGGATCTTCCTTCCATCCATGTATCCTGTTACACAATAAAAAATGTATATATAACATGAAGGGAAAAAAAGAGATCTGATTATAACGGGCTAACTATCTTGGATCTTCCCACCCCTCGGCAAGGGTTTCGAACACGATGGATTGGCGTTGTTTTCGTCAGATCCATCAAGCCTCGTTTCTACTCCTCCTCCTCAATACATCCAGCACCTTTTTTTCCTTTCCCCTCCTGGCCTTTGTCGGTCTCTCTCTCGTTATACTATGACCGACGCTCTTTGCTGATTTGTACACAATACCCCATAAGATATGCTTGTCATCATGAGAGGAATCGGTTCGCGGAGTAAACAACATTTTGCAGGGACAATTCCTCTCACCTTTCAAAGCAGCTACAGTTATACACACAAGGACATTGTGCGACGCATAGGAAGTGTAAAATCCCATCACATTTCAGCAGTGATTCTCGCTTTGAGAAGCAGGGCATCAACAGCTGAAAGTGACCCTGCGCACGCATGCCAGACCGTTATTAATTGTGTACCAGGAAATTAGATTCCGTCTCTGCATATTCAATTCTCCGACTGTTGCACCCCAAATCCCGTTTGATCTTGGTAGTAACTCGAGTCAGAGAGAGATGATGAGACAATTACGAATCTCTACGGCTATAAGTACCTCCAGCTCCTCGTAATTCCGTATCGCTCAACTCTCCAACGAGATGAAGCGACCGGGGATCTATTCGAGGAATGAATCAACGTACATAATCTGCTATGTAGCTCCAACACTGTCACGAAACCTCCATTTTATTACGGTGAAAGCTTTCGCCTCCGTACGTCTTGATCAAATCACCGTACCAACCTTCAATGCGGAATAATTATGTGTCGCTGGGAATAATGCAAAATGAATTGCAACAGAGTGCTGTGCATCAAGAGAGCTTAAATAAATTTCGAGCCAACAGAATACATGTTTTTTTCAGCCTTTCATTTTGCATCTGCTTCATTCGGTTGTTTTTGTTTGAGAGTTAGGACCGGATGGAATACATCAAGAATACAACGTTTGCATCTAGAATTCTAGGATTTGAATTTAAATGAAAGATAGAGAGAGAGAGAGGAAACGGGGTTTTCCCCGTTTGCATTCAATTAATCAGTAGAATGTAATTTTAATCCTCGAGAAAGAAGAAGAAGAAGAAAAAGATGGGGGGGGGGGGGGCAAAAAGATCAAAAGAGTCCCAGTACGCGCACGCTCCGAAACGTAATTAGAATCCTGGCTGGGGGCAGAAGAAGGCACACAGCAGTGTGTCGGCTGCATTTATATTAGCCCCGAATATCTTTTATATATGAAAGAATATATTTATATATATATGTATCCACTATAGATGTTGGCTCCTCTGGGGTTTGCGAGAAGGTACACGCACAGAAAGAGAGAAGGGGGGAGATCCCAGCAGCACGGTAGGTTTGGCACGTGTTGCCTGCATCATCCATAAATCACAGGAGGGATTTTTTCCTTCTTCTTCTTCTTTTTTCCTACCTCTGTCGCATTCCATGGAGAGAGAGAGGGGAGCTCAACAGATGCCATCCGCAAATGGAGGGGCTTGTGAAGATGAGGCAAACAACTATTGAAATTGGATTTCGTTTCTCTCTTTTTTTTGGGATCCAACTGTGTCCATATTTCGTCCAACTAAAGGAAAATATTCCCTTTCAAATGCCGACGATTTGACAAGTGACGCAGTACATCCTGAAATCCTCTTCCTTCTAGTTATAAACAACACCTTGAAGGAAATAAATATAACAAGGGGAACGTGTAAACGAAACGCAACAAGTTAGCTCTCCCCCACTCTCTCTCTCTCTCTCTCTCTCTCTCTCTCTCTCTCTCTCTCTCTCTTCTCCTGTTTTTCGCCACATGAAGTGGACTCAATGATGTGCGTACCAAACAGTTAACTGAACGAGTGACAACTTGCAGTATTTCACTGCTGTTTATTTGTTTCCAATCAGAAACTGCGACAAAGAATCTCTAAATTCCTGCAAACATTTTTAACCTTGGCTCTTGCAGTTTTCTATTTTCGTTTCTGATTACATCATTTTTGTTTAAAGAATATGAGGATTGATAAGCGATGTACCCAGAACATGAAGTAATTTATTTGGTAAAAGGAAGGTTGACATGTCATGTAAGATTGGAGAGAAGAAATAGGGAAGGACAGCTAACGGCATCACCCACAAGGGTCTTCTGCTTGTCCCTTTGGCGAATGTGTTGTGTATACGTTAAGAGACTGAATAAGTGTATAAATATGTAAGGAGCTGCAAGAAAGAGAGGAAAAGGGGATGCTGTTGCTCCCTTTTCGTGTAACAACAGACGGGCTTGCTTCTTCAGTTCTCCTTCCACTTGGCCTCTCGGGTTGGCCCTTTAAACAAGAAAAACGTACAGGAGAAAAAAGAGAGGACATAAAGTCTTTTACAAACAAATAGGAAGATAGACAGGCATGAAGCTAGGAGAGAAAAAAGCATTTCGATGTTTCACTCCATGTCTTGTGTACGCAAGGACCAGATGAGAGTCCCCTTGCAGAAACACCCTATAGAACCCTACTTGCGCTCCCTATAAGCTTGCTGCAGCATCAGTTGTAAACGTAGCGTTTTCCTTCTCTCTCTCTCTCTTTCTTTTCCTTCACTTTTACAGCACACGTGTCAATTAGCCCCGGTTTTATGTCATGTTACGGCCATAAAAGCCCCCTAGCTCGAGTCGGAGAGTAAAAAAACTCTGCCCTGTATATTTATATATGGAATCTTTTAGCAGGCAGACTGATTGAATTTCGTGTATGTGTGTTTTTAAAGGGCCATATATGTATTGCCGCCTTGTTCCCCTGATACTGCCTGATCCGCGCAATATAAACGGATTGTTTTCCGCAGAAGCAACCATATTTCGTTTCTCCCTTTCAGGTGAAGGGGAAATTTTTCTATAAATAAGGCGATAACAAGGAAGGCGGGAACTGTGTCGTCTACTATTCAGATGTGGTGCACGACGACGCTGCTGACAACTTCTCAGCCAAGCACGATGACACTTTCCGACAAGGCCACGCACCACGACGACCCAAATGGATTATGTCAATCACATTTTGAAGGAAGGAACCCACCAGAAAGGCCAGCTGTGTTATCAACCATTCCGAAGGGAATGCATAATAAATACACACATAACTTCAAGTGTGCTAATAAAGGATTCTTCTTCGACTGCTCTTAGTTAGTAAACACTCATTCTTGCTGGTTTATGAAGGACGTTGCTGGTCAATACGACGTGTACCATTGCAGGCTACAAATAAGGGCGGACCCTAATTATTGACGTATACATCTACAGCGATCTATTAAAGGATATATTATGTCCTGCAAAGCGAGCACCCAATAACCTCAGCTCTTTTTTCCGCACGCAACAAAATCTATTAGCTATACCGGGGCTACATTACATACAGAAGCTCGTCTCTAACGTACACAGCATCATTTTGAGGAGGATGTATCCTTTATCTTTGGCTCATCATTAGTCAGCACAGACCTACTGCTACCGCTCCCGGGAAAAAAGTTGTGTATATAACGTGGTAAAAAAAAAGTAGGATCCAGCCGGCATTGCCAGTTGATGTTTATTTAGATTTAGTAGGAGCCTTCTGCATAGCAACCGATTAGGTTGGACGAGAGGATCGAATATAGAACCGTTTGGATGAATAGGATTTTGTTTAATATCGATGGGGATAGGATCCATTCACTTTTCTTTTATGGCTTCAAGAAGAAGAAAAAATGCACAAAGAAGAGACAGCGATAGAAACTGTATAATGAATAATGGCGGATTCGATAGGGAGAAGACATATATCAAACATTTCTGTCATTCCGAGGGACGGAGCAATTTGTTCCTCGTCGAATGCAAACAGTTCAATCCGCCTCCATTCTCCCCTCCCTTCTTAATATCAATTCATAAAATATTGCATCGCTCTTTTTTTTAAGGAGAGTTTAGCTTCTATCTGCAACTATATACTATACCGCCCTCGCTGTTGCTTTTTTTGTCGGGCATTACGCCCAGTCAAAATAAAAATAGACGTCGTTAGTATATGTATTTTGCGATGGATCCTGCTGAAGGGAGAGGGAGGGTCCTGAAGATAACTGTAAAAAAGGAGACCATATACAAGGGAGAGGAGCGGAGGGCGGAGTAGCACCCAATGTGACATCTGCAATCACCAAGATAAACAAACAAATGATCCCTCGCTAGGGAACGGCAGCTGAATTCGTATATACAATGACCTTTTCACACAATGGGAACACGAAATGTGTGCACACAGTAACCGCTCTGAATCGATGACAGTGTCCGTGACCGCTGAATTAATAATCAATCCACATTTCCCAAAGTTTGTCTCATCCGCCAGAGTGCCTCTAATACTATGCTAGTCCAGGGTGTGTCCCCTCGTTTCACGCAGAAGATGATGGGAACAACAAGGACGACGACAGCAACGTAGCAAAAGGGGTGAAAGAAAAAGATGTTCATCACTGGCCATACGCCGACACTGGTAAGGGCAAGAAAAAGGAGAAGAAAATAGAGTGGGGAAAAAAGCTGGTGATATATCGATACACTAGCTTGACAGGAGAAAAATGGACCGGCTATATCCACCAGCTAGCAGCACACGCGGAACCGTTTTCAATTGAAACCTGCCAAGAAGAGTCGGAAGTTTTCTCCCTTTTTTTTATTTTCTCATACAAAAGTATATTTCTAGCCAGGCTAGCTAGTCGTGGTGTGTAATGCATCTTTGATGTAGCCTTTTCTCTTCTTTGCACAGGGGCTATCTAGAGAGAGAGAGAGAAATCACTCGCTTGGCGAGGCACGCAGCAATGGGTGAAAAATTGAATCGTTCCCGGAGCTTTATCCACACACACACGGTGGGGTCGACTAGCTCCTGTCGGACAACGCTGCTGCCCTTGCTCAACTTCCTCCCTAGTTCCCCCTTCATCATCACAATAAGTGCATAGACGCATATACGTGATTGCCTCCTGCGAGGCAACGTGACAAATGAAACAAAACACGCTAGCTCATGACCCACTACATAATCGAGCATGTCCGTATAGCATGCTTTCTCTTCTTAGAAACTGTAATGAGTGGATTGAAAGAGAAAATAAAAATAAGTGTCTTTAATATTTCATTACTGTGCACTTAAAACATATCTTGTTATAATTCATGAAATTAAAATGCAGCCATAATAAGAAGAATTAATATAACTAATATAAAAATTGCCTTTTCAATATAAAGAGGGACACGTCGTCGTCGTTTCAGCGTTAAATGGAAATAAGTTACTCGGTAATAAGTCCGACCCCGTATATCTCACATGCGCCTCTCTCTCTCTTTATTCGCCTCCCGTTTTGATGGTCTAATTTATGGGTACTTTCGGATACGTCGGCCTCGAGAGCCGCACACATATCAAACAGAGGCAGATTGGTATATATACACGCGCATCTCAAGTGAAATGTCGGCGATGAATCAATGGCGGGGATGGAGGCGGCCCATTCGATCATCTACAAGGCTGGAAGAATTGCAGTCTACTCCTAAGGAGAAGTAAGAGAATAGAGCTTCCTCTCCCATGAAAAAAAAGAAAACGAATAAAGAAATAAGAAAAAAAATGAGAGCTTTCGATGTGTAGTATATTTTTTGATGACTGAGCCGACGACCATCAGTTGCGATTGTCTGCAGGAGTCGATAGGATTTTCTTCCCTTCTTCCTTCATCGGCTTTTCTCCTTGCATGTGCCCTTCGCGTCGACTGTACACCCAGGCGGGGACGTCGCGCACGGTCGCCACCACCAACCATCTTGTTATAGACATGAGGGGTCCATTTCTCTCACGGACAGCAATCTTTTTTTCCCCCTGACTCTGGAATCCTTTTCCTCTCATAGTTTTACCTTCTTTCCCCGTCTGTGATATAGATCACGTGGATAGAAACGATCCCCTTTGGAGCAGCAGGGTCATATAGCCGCATGACGCGCTGGACTGGACTCAACCAGGTTTCGGTGTGGGACAAAAAGAAGAAAAAAAAACTTTATCATAACTCATGTTGCTAGATGTATGTGCGGTCGATTGATACTTCACGATATCCGTTTAGGCAGGACGGACACGCAAGGCCGCCACCCACATCGCTGATCAAGCTCCCTTTTGCTCCTCCTGCTGCTTCTTTCTCGATCGATTTACAAGTTGTGTCCTCGCTGGGATCCCCCGTGAAAAGCAGCAGCAACAACAACAAGAACGAGAGCCAACGGTGAAGGAAAACTTGTCGAGGAGCTTTGGTCCAAATGAGCCCCAGAAGAGCAGCTCTGCTCCACCAAATGGAATCAATATACGCGCGCGCACATAACAGAGACCCGGTTCCTTCCAATAAAATATCCAGATAGAAGAGCGGCAGGGATATATACAGTATATATCTCGATGAGGCGCTCGGGGACAATCGAACCAAGTCCATCCGCCCTTTTTCGGCTGGATCGTCTACTCCAACTCAAGAATATAAAACAAGACGAAGGAAAGAAGAAGGAAAGGGGGAAAAGCAACAACTTTTTGTTGAGTACTAGCAGTGACCGTTCGTTCCCTCAGCTATATATGACAGTAGAAATGTCTCACTGATTCAAAGAGTGAGCTAGGAGGATTCCCGGACCGGACTATAGTGAGACACTTTGTACGTTACGGTGAAATATGTAACGTCCGACACTATATCGACATGAATCACGCCCCCTTTATGGATTTATTGTTCATTTTATGACCGTCAGAGCCTTTGATGTGTGTGTTTTTGTTCCCCCTCGGCTCCTTTTCTCTTTTTGGGTTAATGTAGCGCTATAGCCCATCGCGTCGACGGTATAACCCGTAAGAGGACTAAGTTAGTTGTGCGAGAGCTTCCCTAGAGCGATCGATCTCGGTACAGCGGCGGCGGCAGCGGCGGCGGCGGATGGGATTTCTTTTTCCGCTTCGCTGGTTGCCTCCGCGCGCGCGAGACCCTCTCCAATAGCAACGTATATATATATATATAAATATATATATATATATCTATATATCTATACGCTGTGCTGACGCTGATGATGCTGATGTCGAGCCCATATTGCTCAATTTCGCGTCCTTCCCTCTCTTCTTCTTGAAGGCGGTGGATTCCCCTCTTCTCTCTTTTTTTTTCTTTCGTGGCTACACAACTTTGACTCTCGACAGCGCACGGCCAATTGGATCTTGCCTGGCGGCGCTCATGATAGAAGCCATTTCTCTTCACGGACAACTACATAACACGCTTTAGCGCACTTAGGCGACCAGATTTTTCACCCCCTCTCTTATATACTTTTCCAGAATTGTTGAATTACAACTGAAGGGGATGTACCTACGTACATCCCTAAAATATCAAATCAATGATTGCCGACTGATTGCTGGTGAATTTGTAGCCATCCAATGTCCCTTAGGGTGTCATTTGAAAATTTGAAGCTCATCTTCTCGGGTCAGCTTCAGGAACGGGTTGATGATGGAAAGCTGATGGCGTTCGCGACTCAATCTCGAACAGATGATAGGAGAAGGAAACGGGAGACTCGAAGTCCTTTGGTGGATCAGGTTTCGTAAACCATTAATATACGCCCGTTCCAAAGAAAAAAAAAAGAAGAAAAAAAAGATGGAGTAGAAGAGAAATGACGGGAGAGAGCCATACAGTAGGATCGTGGAAACGGCAACCTTTGCGTTCAAGATGTGGAATACTTTCCAACCCTTTTTATCTTTCGAGTCCCTTTCAACTCCGATGATGAGTAAGCATCCCATGATTTTTCATCGAGCAACTCCATAATGAAAGAGGGATGACAATAAGAGGGGGAGGAAATAACCTGCTGTTAGAATGACTCTCTTCTTTTTCTCCCTTCCATCAGCTGATGTTGGAAGCAATGACGACGTGCCCGGAAATCAGTATCTGATGATACAATTACAAATGGATTTAGCTGTGCACGAGGTTAGCTTTAAATGCTTTTAAAGAATAAGAAGGCGGTTAATGAAACTTGGCACCACCCATCACCACATAGACGGAATCTTCAAAATGAATAAATCATCAAGGAAGGAAGGATCGGTTAATCCCGATAAGAAAAGCTGATACAACGGAAAAAGGATGACGAGCTTGTTGACGACGGAACTCTGGAGCGCATCTCTCCTTGTTTCTTTCTCTTTTTTTTTGTGCCTTTCCTATCTTTCTCGTTTCCCTTCGTCGAGCTCGGGTGCTGTTGAGGCCCTTGTGCCAGGCCCCGGACGGAGGAGCCACTCCAACTAATGAGAAAGATGACAGAGAAGCCATTACATACGAGATGCTTTTGTCGAGGAGCGAGATACACCACGCCAGCAGCTCTAAACCTCGAACCCCATCCTCAACATGTATATTTAGGAGCTCCAAGGGGGGTAGTCGGGCACGAGGATCGCTTTTCCCCCCTTTCATGCAGCTTTTCAAATCAGACACACGCAATCCAACAGCATATTACTAATGGTATAACGAAAAGCGATGTTTCCTCGACTCGATCTCGATGAAAAGGATGTCTTTCCGGATTTTTTTCCGTCTTCTTCTCTTCTTTCCTTTTGGAGGAATAGAAAAAATTCCTAATCTTGGCATATTACGATGATGATATACAAAAGACTTTTTTTCCTTCATGACATGACGTTTGATGTCACGAGATTCGGGCGCTGCTGGATGATGGCCATCTCATAGAATCAGCAGAAAGGAAAGAAGCCAAGAAAAGAAGGCTGCATATCATCTGTCTCATTCCCGCTACGAATGTTTACAAAGAGCAAAGAAAAAATATTCAGATTCACTGACGTTCCGTATGAAAAACATCATCATTGCAGTAGTATATTGAATCTACTTTGGCACTATGACTTGAAAAAATATATTAGAAAAACAAATAAAGAGACCACTGTTTTGCTTTCTACCGGCGCCGACTTTTATTTTATATGGTGTTCCGATATTGCCGGCTATCACGAGTGCCTCTGATACGCCGGCCGCTAAGAGTACTGCGGCGGGGGCTCCATCGTCATGGCTAGTGCTGCACTTGGCTGTCAAATAACTCATCGGTCGATTGTTCCATAGTCGTCTTCTTTCCACAATAATAATAAAAAATAAAAAATAGAGAAGAGCCAAGAAGGAGAGAACACTATACAAGGGATTTTCTGTGGCTAACTTTTTCGGGAAAACGGACAGGAGGCGCCGCTGCTGTGAGAAAACCTGCGGAACGCAGGTCAGTTTATTAATACTTTTTCTTTCTCTCTCCCTTCGCTTCTACGTTCGACTCGTAGGGAACCGCTTTGCCAGAGCCACGCATGTCACACACAGCGAAATTCCTACGACGGCGGTAGGCATCCTCAGAAAAAAACGACGCCGATAACTCGCCGGCAAATGTCGACTCTCTTTTCATCTGTGTGTGTGTGCGCGTCCTCGTGTTTTTACTGCGACTCGTTAATGGGCAAGAGTCAGAGAGGAATGTCAACAGCCCTATGAGCTTATTTTTTCCTCATTCTCGCCCGCCCTCCTTCCTACGTCTCCGTCGACACCGCCTATAATCATTTCCTATCCTGATGTCATCTCACCGAGCCGCCCGGAATAATAACAATTCTCTCATCTAGCTATACAAGGTCAAAAAGAATTGGATTTTGTGTGTTTTATCTTTAAAACGGTTGGAGCGGCTCGAATCACAGTAAGAATTGAATGATGAAAAGAAAAAAAAAAGAAAAACACGAAAGAAACAAGTTGTAATGGGACCAACATGAAAAGAAGAAGAAGAAGAAATCTCTATGCCCTTTTCCCCTCTAGCTCAAAGCGAATTCAATCCCGTGATGGATGGGTAGATCATGTGTACACACAAGAGCACGGGCGGCCGGAGCTGAGCAACCCAGGCAACCCTATATAAAGGCCTGGGCAGTGCCCAGACCAGCTCTTTTTTTGATTGATTGAGCGGGAAGGGAGGCCTTTTGCAAGGTCAAACATATTACATACACACAGACACCCCCATGGGCGATAAATGGTTTGGGCCAGTAATTGCCACCGGGTCTCAGTTTACCACTACGACCTCCCATATCATATATGCAGTACTCTTTCTTTTCTCTCTCTTTCTTTTCCCCTGTTTTTCGGTGTGTTCTGCCCGTCTCATCTGATTGATGAGTCGTCTCTGCCGGGCAGAAGGGAACACACTCTCATTTCCTAACAGGATATATTTATATTTATAAACACGTGAAAGCCTGGTGCGCACGTCAACCTATGCACCTCTTGGTGCTGCTGCTGCTGCTTCTGCTGATGATGACGGTCTACAACGTAACTCATCCGTGAAAAAAGAGTAAATGAACGAAGAGGAGAAGGAGAGAGAGATGACTGGTGACGGCCCTGGTCGCCTCGAAATGCGATAATAATTAGCTCTCGAGGCACGCAAAGACCCATCGGTCGTGGAGGGGAGGATAAAAAAGAATAGCTAGCTATTCCATGAATTCAGAATTAGGGAGCGTAACCCATTGGAAAGTGTATGATTAGAGTTAAGAACGGCCAATACGAATCATTCTCCATTAGATGCCATAAAAGGGCCCCCAAACGTAGTTGCTATGCCCTACGCCATTTAGAAAACAAATTTCGACATCCTGATCCTGAATTTGTTTCTATCGCCATCCAGCTAGTCGATTTCCGTGAAGACGAGGGGGCGCTGATGCTATTCTATTCCTCGTGCGGTACAGCCCCACATTATGGCCATTCGTCACGCAAACATTAGCCTCTAGTTCTTCCTCTGAATGAACTCCACCAAGCACTTGCGGCGGCGCTCTTCTGGGCTCCTAGAGTCCGCCGAGATGCGACTTTACAGGGACCCTGATGGAGAAGAAGGTCCTGATGCCCGCCCTACTCTTCTTGCCTGTCGCCGCCGCTGCTGCCGCCGCCGCCATCATTATAATACATTTCAAAGCGTATATTTACTGACTTTTCAGTTCTCCTACGAATGCGTTCCCAATGATGATGATGATGATGATGATGACCCGAAAGCCCAAATATTTCTCCCTCTCTTTTTTTTGTGTTACCTCTTCAACTCTCGCAACTACCTTAACTACACATTTTGTCCTATTCATCGGGTCGGGCAATTACAATAATCAGCTTATGGTAGTCAGCAGTTTAACATTTTTTTCTTGCAAGTTGAAGGGAATAGGATCTACATATACGGGGACGTAGTAGGTACCTATATGGCGCATAACTCTCGACTTGGGGACGGGCCAAAGGAGCCATCATCATCAAGTGCATGACCTTTCTCTCTCTCTCATGGTGCTGGCTCCATCCTCACGCACACGTGTTGCTTTTTTGGCCTTCTACTTGGCATCATGCAAGCTCTCTTCGTCTTCTTCCTCTTCATTTCTAGACAAGAAAAAGATTATCTCTACATCTCTCCTTCTTCCAAGTGATTGTCTCACTTTCCTCTTCTTCTTGCTCTTCGTCTTCGTCTTCTTCACCACCACCATCATCATTATCAACACGCCGGGCATAACATAAAAAGTCCAATTAAGCACACACACACACGCAGACAAATCTGGTTGCCATTAACAACAAGCGGTATACTATATAGTGTATATATACATTCTATATGTGTGTGTGCAGCACCGAGTGCAGCAGGGCCACATGTGTTTTACTGCTAGCTGGTCTTTAATGAACACTTGGAAGATATTAGACCGTTTAAAAACGAGGGAAAAGCTTTTCTCTTTGGCAGTTATTTCCTTTTTCTCCCCTTGTTTAGGGTCCTACAACCCTTCTCGTGATGATGATGATGGCTTGCGGTCGTTTTGTGGCGGCAGCTGCTTTATATATGTGTGCCTTCCTTTTTTATATATATCACGATTCTTGTCTCTATTGATTCCGTTCATCTTTCATCATTTTTTTTTTTGTTGTTGTTGCTGTTGTCTATTCCTCCTCCTCTTCCTCTGTAGAACCATCATCCATCAGATCGGGAGTTGATCCATCGACAATTAGTGCCGCACGCACAACACAATTCGTTTCTAGTTTTCGGGGAGGAGTTGTCTCCGTGTATTCTGAATATAAATACATACATAAAAATGGGAGGAGACCTGAACAAAAAAAAAAAGGTCCTTTGAGGCTCATATGGCTCCAACTTGATGGGAAACGCCCAGCAGAGAAAAGATCCTGCGAAATCCTATATTGCTTCCTATTTAGACAAGTTTGTGAAAGAAGAAGAAGAAGAAAAAAAAAGGAGCTCGAATGTTTTTCATACACAGCCCACCTGTTGACTTGATGCAGTGTGTGTTTGTGCATACACACGCGTGGAGGTATCCATGAAGCGCATTAAATCATCATCCATACAAATTCAAAAATAGAAAAAAAAGAAAAATCTCTCGGCTGCTGCTGAAAAACACGACCGCCGAGCAACAGCGCAAATCATAAGACAAACAACAATTTATTCGTCATGTAGTTGCGCTGGAGCGAGCAAACGATCAATCGCCCCGTCCTGTCCGGGATTCCGTGGCACCGTACTGTGTAAGAAGCTTTGTAACCTTTCTTGGGACTATTGAATAGCCCTCCCCATACCGCTCAATTACAAATCGTTTTTTTTCTTCCTGGGTGATGAAAAAGAGAAAAGAGTGCCATTTTGAGAGAGAGGGAATCTGAAGGCAAAGCCCCCTCCTGTGCAACTTGGATTTTTTTACGTCATCGGTCCTGAAAAAGAAAAAAAAGGAAGACAGAGGGGGAAAAAAAAGAATGAAGTGAGCCTTTTTTTAAGCGAGTTGTTTAGATATATGTAGACATACATTGGTAATATATGTTATAGGCCTAAAGAGCGACAGCCAGCTGAAAATGCAAAACAGGACACGCGGGAGAGGTGCTGGGTCTCCACTTTTTTTTTTGTTCTCTCTCTCTTTCCTTCCTCTTCTCATTTCCATATTGAAAATTCATAGCTCTGCACGACGAGGAGGACGACGAAACAGGGGGAAACCTTGGTCCCTCGAATAGGAGAGAAGAAGAGAGCCCTAGCACTATACTATAAAAACCTCAAAAAAGGGAATGAGCAATAAAAAAAGAAGTATATAGGAAAGAGACGAAAGAGTTTTTCATACTTAAGTGATACGAGGCCGGCAACCTCTCTTTTTTTTTCTTCTTCATTTTCTTCCGCCCTTTTGAATGAAAACTTGTCTTGGCTGGTGCTAAATCGAAATTTCTTTTCTTTTGAGTGGAATAAGAAATCGGGATTCAAATCGAGTGGGAACGGCAACGACTCACACAGCAGGGCGTTCCGGATCCGAATTTTATTTTTTCCTCTTGTGCCAGAAAAGCTCTCCAAATCCGACAGACAACTGTGAAAATGAAGCAAGACAGAAAGCCGAGTCGGATTTGGGATCAGAATAGTTTTGACGTGACCCGTGACATGGTAGGATCAACACCAAAATACATACAAGTATAAATAAAACATTTATAATTATCTATTCCAGTTGGTATAGCTCATATTCCAAAGCTTTAAAGGAACAGAGTAGCTGAATTCAGCACTGGCTTATACAAGATATTGACCTTCCAAATCGTGTTTTAAAAAAAGGAAAAACACTATGGAATAACTTAGAAGCCACGTCGACTTTCTTGTGAGCAGAAAAATCACGAATCAGTGCGACGTGATCCTGTTCTAAACAAAACTTTCGTCCCTCCCGAAAATGGAAAAGAACAAGTGGGCGGAATCACTCAAGGATCTTGGTTCTTTCCTTCAAAAGGACTGACGATATGCTGCCAAAAAGAAAAAAAAGAAAGAAACAACAACAGCGTCTTATATGAATTATGACGCAAAACATGAACAACAAGTATCGTTTCGTATTTCTCGATGAGCCATGGTAATTTTCTTCCCACTCAATTTCCATATATCCTTGTCGATGGGAATATATAAAGTCATTTCATTCAGCTGATTGTATTCCGTGATGGAAACAGACGGAGGGGGGAAAAAGAAAAAAGAGAGAGAGAGAGAGATGCCTTGTCCGGCTTCGGTCGTCTGATTGATGTGCGTACACCGCACTATACTATCAGAGCGTGGTGCTCCATCCATACTGTACGTTCCCTTTTTGTCCTTGTTACCGAGTCGGACATCTAATTGGTATCGTTAAGAGTGTTTTGCACCCTCCCTGCTGCGTGTCTCTCGGTTCTTATATGCTCCCTCTCAGCTCCTGAGCTGCATCTCGACGGGGGTCGCGCTCTACTTTTTTTTCCTTTTCCTTCTGACGAGGACGACGACAACGTCTGTTCTGTATGTACAACAACGCGAGTGGTGTATACTCTGAACTTTTATGGGTAGTGCTGCTGTTGCTGCTCCTGCCATGGGGCTTTCAATTCGATTGACGTCGCGAGCTGCCGCTTTCTTGTATAAAAAGAGAAGCTCCAGGGGTGATCCTGAAGAAGACTTTCGGTGCTTCTGCTCTCTATCTCCCCTCAACAAGAGTGTTTCTTTCTCTCGCTCTTTTACGGAACGCCCACTTTGTCAAATGCTCTGACGTAGTGTGTCATATCGTTTTAAGCTTCGGGGCTATAAGAACATACCATCGTCACGATCGAATCCACGTGATCAAAATTAGAAAGAAAAAAAGAGGAGGGGAGGAGGGTCATTTCCATAAGAAGAGCTTTAAATAAGCGAGTAGACTGATTGGCGCTTTCAAGGCACACACACTACACGAGGTCCATCGTCGAGCGCGCGAGGCTGTGTGATCGGTACTGTTGGCCTGCAGGAGGTCCGTTTTATTTCCTAGCGTCAGAGATGGAACAAGAACCAGATGTTCCTTCTCTTATTTTCTTATAATCTTTTACGTCAAATTCTCTCTCTTTCCTTTTTTTCCTCTCTCTCTCTCTCTCTCTCTCTCTCTCTCTCTCTCGCTATCCTATCCTTACAAGTCGTCGTAATAAACAGTCGACCAGCATGGGACGTCCATCAGGGAGAGACCTTCGAGTCCGGGATCCTTTTTTTCTCTCTCGCACTCTCTATCCTTCTTTTTTTTCTAGCCACTTGAGAAACACTTGGACCAATCGGTCGTTGCTCGAAGCCGTACATCACTTCCGCGAAGGAGCAAGTTGATGTGCAGCACACGCTCTTGATTGAATAAATACGCTTCGTATATCAAAGATTCAAGAAAATAAGTCAAGTCAATCTCATCTCTTTTGAAATCTTGCAAGGAATCGTTCAATCGAGAAAATAAAAATAGAAAAAAAATTCTTTCAATATGACTAGGTCACACTCTGAATCGTGAATCAGCACGCAATCCTTCTTCACATACGCGCACGCAGAGCACAAAGAGGCCCACGTGAAGATGAAGGAATAAAACCTGTTCTACCTGGGATTCAACGATACATCAACCCCCTCCTAAAAGAGACCCAGCTATAACGCTTATCATCGGGGAACCTATCAAGCTGCGCTTCCATTTTTTCCTATTCTTTCTGTATGTGTCTTTCTATATCTTTTCTTGTATACTTCGTGCTGCGTACTCGTTTCGGTTCTTCCTCTCTCAAGGGATGACTCAGTCCGTTTTCTACTCCAACATTCTTGATAAGACCTTTACACGTTTTTTTCTTCTTCCCCTTCTAAAAGAAGAAAGAAAAACAACAAGCTGCAATATAATAACGGCAGCAGCCAACATTGCTAGGGGAAGCATCACAAAAAAAAAAGCTTATCGCGCTCCGGTCGTGGTCTCTCCGTCGTTATTTCTAACGCGCTGCTGCCTACCTCTTGATGCAGCTGCAGCCTCTCTGTATTCTCTCTATCGCTCTTCAAATAACAAGGATATAAGAAGGAGCAAGGCTCCTAGAAGTAGTAGCAGAGTTGTCAAGGGTAACAAAAAGTGGGCGGCTGGCATATTGAAATGCAACTGTATATAGCTGTCACCGGAGATGGACACTTCCCTGCTCGCGCAGTGCTGCGGGTCGCTCTGACCAGTCTAGCTCTTTTCTTTCTTTTTTTTTCATTCTCTTTCCCCTTTTCTTTTTTTTTTCTTGCTTCTGTAATGGGTGAAATCCGATTCTAGAGTCCTGTTAGCAGCTGAAAATGAAGCTTAGCATATATAGGAACCGAGGAAAGGATTTTGTGTTTCTCTTTTTTTCCCTTCTGGAAACAATATTATTCCAAAGTGTTTCCTCATTAATACAGCTGGGCAAGAAATACGAGAAGAGAGAAGAAAAAAGATTATGCCGCCGACTAATACATCATGTAATTCTTTTGTTTGTGTGTGTTCCCTACTCTCTAGGTTGACCCCGGAGCAGGAGCAGCAGATGAGGAGCTCTTGACGCGTATGTGTGTGTGTGTGTGCTGGTATCTATAAACAAGGCGCTTGCAATCGGGTTTTGCTGCCACATTTGACGGCAGCTCTTAAGTTGCTTTACGAGCTCAATCTTAATGGCGGCCGGGCGTTCTGCTCTCTATTTTTCCCCCTCCCTTATAGTACTCGAACCCTTTTGTATGTGTAAGAGCTCGTCATCGCTTTAGTTAGTTCTTTTTTCTATCAGAAAAAAGCACACGCGTTCTGATTTTTAATATTCTTTAAAAAAAAAAACAATGGAGAATAACTCAAGTAGTCGTCACGCTTCGAGAAATTAAACCTAATATATCGTTGATACATCTATTTTTTTTTCTCCTCCTTCTTCTCTCTAATGAGGTTATATACTTGAACAAGAGTGGGGGGCTATAAGGATTGGGATGTCCTGAATGTCAATTGCACGTCGTCTTACAATTACAACTGGATCGGTCCAGTGCTCGCTCGATGTACCTCTATCCTTCTTATATACTCGAGCACTAGCTCCATTAACAACATCAAGATGGAAGATCTGCCGATTCCGTCTACGCGACCTCCAACCCTCGTCCTTCTCCTTCTTTATGCGTCTAATGATCGTTCATGAATATACATTATGCGCCGGCCAAGGCCGGTATAGGGAGGCAGTACCACATAAATTACGAAGCAACCAGAGTAAGTGAGTGTTGTTTCTAGTCCACAGAGAGAAAGAGAGAGAGACACACATACATACAGTACAACAATTTCATGGACTGCTCGGTTCCATGGTTCTCTCTCTTTGAGCACCAAGCAATATGGCCGCTCCGTGAAAATTAAACGTTCGCCCGTCCGTGACAATGGCCAAGGGGGGTCGCAGAGAGTCAATTGACTCGCGCAACCGAGGTGCTGCTGGTGGTGGTGCTGCTTCTGGTTGCTCGTGGCGTCACAAATGGCTTCTTCCTCACAGAGAGTTATGTCGTCCGAGCCGTCTATACACATTTTTCTCTTTACAGAGTTGGAAAAGCCTTCTCAATAAGCGTGAATCAAGTTGGTGTGACACATAAATTCAAAAAGAGTCCAGCCAGAAAGACTCTTATACACCGTTCTGGCTCGTTCCCCGCAAATAAAATACACCGTTACGGTGCAGAGAAGGAAATAACAAAAAGTGGGAGAGAAAAAAAAAATAAATTAACGTATATATCCTCTGCTACAGTTGTTTGTTGTTCGGAATAAGGTGCGTGATCGCCGAAGCGGATACATATGTATGTATACATCTTGGTCTCGTCCCCCCACTAGACTGTAAATATACGCTCCTAATAGGTATATATACATTGTGGACAGTCCTTATTAATGGAAAATAAAATTCCGTCCTGGACGTGTTGGACGGAACGATGAGCAACACCCTCGTTGTCTTTTTTTCCCTCTTGGAAATATAGCTCTTGGGGGAAGAGACTCCTGCTGAGCAAAAAAAAAAGGAGAAGAAGAAAACCATAGAATGGCTGTCAGAAAATAACGATCACACTAAACAACGAGGAAAGGTAAGAAAGAGAAAAGCGGCCATTCCCGTAAAAATTAATTTATTATTCTCCCCTTCTTCTCTTCCAACTGTATATAAATGTGTTGGGTCAAAGAAGTAGGATATGGCGTGGCCAATTGGGAGAAGTTCATTCCCTTGGCATTTTTTTTTCTCTCTCCTTCTTTTGACGAAAACAGGTTGTGTGTGAAGAAGTGCTCTTTTTTAGCCGTGAGGGAGGGCTCAATCAAGAGCTGCAGATTCAACATGGCGTGAAAAGAGACGGTTATATTCAGATTTCCTTTTGCTAGTTGTTGTTGTTGTTGGTCGGGAAGGGTAGGAAAATAATAGAGTCGGGATAGAATAAGAAGAAAAAGATGTGTACGAGAATAATCACCTTGAAGAAAAACGGTTTGGGGCGTTGCAGCCACACCTTTGCGATGCGCTACGGCCCGCTCTTGGCGTGAATATACAGTCCCGCTGCCGCCGCCTCATATTCTCGAGCACCACACAACGCCGAAAATGACAACAGTTTTCTTCTTCTTTAGATGGCCAGTTATGTACTTCATGAGCCTAGCGGCTAAAGAGAGAGAGAGAGCTAGAAGAAAAAAAAATCGTCGTGGAAAACATTTCAAAACAACCACTTCGTGCTTGTACATCATTCAAACGCTTAACGTAATATCCGTTAACTAATGGTGATGAGGTCTGAAGAGAAATATTCAGGCAAAAAAATATAAAAATAACAGAATCCTTTGAGGTTATACGAGACGAAAGGGCGTGCATCGGGATCAACCGAAGAGGAACGAAAGGAACAGAAAACCCACTTTGCATTTGAAAATATATACGTATATACATATACAGTACACAAATACATCAGGCGCTCTCTCATTATGATGATCTCTCTTGGAAAAGAAAAAAAACGAGTCCACGAGGTCATTCTTATAAGCTCATCATAGAAACTTCCAAGGCTCCTCTAATTTTATTTATTCCGTGGTTATTATTCGGATTTCTTAGTTTCCCTTTTTGTATAAATGACGACGATGAATGAAAGCAGCGCGCTCGCGCTCGTCCTTCACGCACTTGGCTAAAAGAAAACAATTCAGAGAGTCATAAGGCTCACGCGCACATTAAGCCTTAATCTATGTTAACCTTTTTGGGGGTAGTTAAATGATGACCTGACAGTGCGAGGTCAAAGAGATCATCATCGCAGTACTTAGGTGCTTCCCTATATAAGCACGAATGGGCTAATGAGCGCAGTGCTCCAACAAAATGCCTTAATTCGAATTACACGGGATCTCAGAAAAACAAGATTTTTTCATTTTATTTTAGAAAGCTCAATTATTTATCCACCAGAACTTTCCACTGAATGATTTCTGCTCTCATTTTCCAGTCTATCAAACAGCGATTTCACACTCTTGGCCGGGAAAATTAAGCTTTCCATCTTATTCGACTAATTGATATGCTAATGAAGCGATCAACCTTCCAGGGAAATGTTTCAGATTTGCTCGCCGCTCTATTCTATAAAGCATTCATTTAAATAAAGAAAGAAAAAATAAATTCTTCGGTCGGCCCCAGCGGTATAATGACGGTGTATCTCAAAGAGATACCCTGCTTGTATATTCATGAGAAAAAAGGGCCAAGAAAAAAAAAAAAAGATTTGATGGGGAAATCAATTAGCAACCCACCCCACACAATTTGCTCTTAACAATAACAATATCCAGCACGAAAGGGAAAAAATATATTTATAAATACAAAATAATAACCGTGATTTCCATTGAATGTCCTAGGAATGTTTAGTGATTGTATCACGACAAAAAAAAAACGAAGCAAGAATGTGTATATACATTCAAACTGCTTTTGTTATGCTGGGCTGTGTATAGCTAAACGACCGTGAGGGAAAGAAAACGTTCGGCTGCGAGTGAGTGCCTCGGCTGCAGCTAGCGCAACACTTATTCAAGCTCATTATCGTATTGTCGGGAGTAGGGAGTTGATTGTATCTCTCTCTCTTTTTGTAGAGATGGAGAGACCTGGATTGAGGTCGGATTATTTACGTTCCTAATCGGTAACTTTCTCGCCCCTGCTACCTTACGAACCTTGAAATGAATGAGAAAATCTCTTTTGAAAAATGACTTCACAAGGATTAATCACTATTTGAATAATATCAAGTTCTATTTTCCCGAGAATCGGATGAAAGGATCGGTTGATTACATTCTATTTATGCCGGACGGTTCGAAAGAAGAAAATGTGCAGCTCACATCTAAACCATTAAGGGAACATTCAAAACTTCTTCTACTGCTGCTGCGCCTCTTTGGGAGACTCTTGACGTTTTGAAGGGGGACTCAATCTTATTCCTCCTAAATCAGAGCCTACTATCTTCATTGAGGCGACACAACGAGCCACACGCTCTTCTTATTTATTTTACTCGCCGCTTTTTGAATAAAAAAGGAGAGACGACGAGAAAGGGATGTATATATGAGTAGAGGAGCCAGGAGAGACAAACATCTCCCGGACGAAGGGAACCCAACGCCAAAACAAATATCGGTCCTCCTCCTTCTACGAGGCGTGCCAAAGTTATATCCATACGCTTCGCTATCAACAGAGCAACATCTTGAAATCCTACTACACATATAGGCTGGCAAGAGAAGAAGGAATAACAACCAAGACGGCATGAATTATTTTATTTATTCTCTTCTTCGGCAGCGTTATGTGTATACATGTCGAATCAAGAATCGGATAAAAAGAAAAAGAGCAACCCGCATAATCAATCCAAGTAATATAAAAAAAAAAGCATCATTTGAATGATATGTCAGATAAAAATAAGTTTTGTTCAACAAAAATAAAATCTCCCTCATCGTGTAAATATCGATTTAAATGCGAATGACCCGCTCAAGTCCATTAAGACGCGGACGCCCAGATATGAAAGTGACGTGCTGCATGTGGCGCGTTTACGACACTGACGGGTTTTTATTCGTCCGAAATATTTACGCAGACTGATGACGACGGGTGATGAGGGTGTTTGTAATGCGACAACCTTATTGAACAAGTTAGATTTTTTTTTTTCTTTTCACGAGGATTTAGTGTACAACATAGAACGAGTCGACCCCCTGCCAGCAGGACGGGTCGCTACCTATTTCATATATTGCATCCTCTATACGTCAGAAATGTACCTGTATTTGTTGTTTGGTGCGCTCGCACTCTTATCGTCATATATTTATATATAGAGGTTGTAAATATTGTGACGGGCGATGCCGCTGTATGTACGCGTACCTAGGGGGTGCGCTGGTGTCTTTTTTTACACGGTAACACACTAACAAAAAAAGGAACATTTCATGCAAATCGATGGACGTCTGCCAGCCTCATCAACATGTGCGCGATTCGATTACATCTGGTCTGAGCTCAGGGGCGATGCTAATCGGACGGAATGACCGAAACGATGCTGCCGGAATTCTAGCAGCACTCGCCATGTAATCGATTTCGGTGCACGTCCACGGCCATTAATGAGCTCGACGAACGCGTAGAAAAAAAAGAAGGGCCTAAATTTTTTTTTTTTCTGTATAAAATCTCTCTCTCTCTCTTTCTGGCTTCTCATTATTCCTCCGTCCTGTATAAGCTGACTTTGAAATAGAATGATGAAAAAGCGAGAGAGGCCCCCAATTTGAACTCTTTGCGTGTGCGATGGCGTCATCATCAGTCGACCCGGAGAGAGGATTAAGGACGAGACAGGGGCGCGGGACACGCCAGTCACGACTAAGGGATGAACGAAAAAAAAGAATGAGGAAAAGGGGAGAAAAAGAAAAAAAAAGATTGAAAAGGAGTTCTTTCTACTTAAATTTTAGAGGTATATATATGATGTGTATGCACTTAACAAAATAGCACCTCCGTTGATACGATGACTCCGGACGTGAACGACTATTATAATCATCATCAGGATGCAAATGACTGTCGCCAGGGTAATCCAAAGACATCAAGCTCGTTTTTTTTCTCTAAGATTGTGTCGCCGAAAGTTGGCGGTGTCATTAGAGAAACCGTCGTCGGCGGCCTTGTGAGTGTCGGCGGGATCAACGATGCGAGCACGACGACGACGACTAACAAACAACCTACATATGCATACAAAACCCTCCTCCTTCGGAAAATAAAATAAAAAAAATGTCCGTCTTATTATATAGCTTTGCAAATGTTCTTTTTTTTCTTCTCTTGACGACCGGTACGATGGACGAGAAGGACATTTTTATATATTTTGGCTCGCTAGCCAAAATGAAATAAGCCTTAAGAAGAGATATCTTCAATATATTGATGCAGCCAACTTTGTATAATATTTTAAAACACGCTGACTGGTTTCTTCTCTCTTGTGAAACACGGATATGATGGCAATAGAGCTGAACGTGACGAGGGATCTTTATTTTTTTAATTTAGGATAAAAGGAAAAAAAAGAAAAACTAAATAGTTTTTAAAAATCTCCGGTAGCCAAAACAAGAGAAGCTGAGCTCGACAGAAGCGAGGTCTATTTTTTTTTTATGTTATTGTTGCTGTTGTATTAATTTGGCTCTCTGCTCGGTCGATCACTGTGCTGAAGGACAGAAAAACAACAGCAGCCGTGCAAGCCGTTCAGTCGCCTCTGTTATGTATTTTCCTAGGTCGATTGTGTTGGAGAGACCGGTCCGCCCCTGTTTTTCTTTTTTCTTCTCTTGCCTTTCTTTTCCAGGTGCGTTATGGGCTCGGTTCTTGTTTATTTTTACAAAGGAAAAAGGGGAATTTCTCTTTTATCAATGTCAAAAAACGCAGATTCACGCTTCACGAGATGAATAAAAAAAATCGTTTAACTGTCAGCCCAATCAGAGGCGCCGATGATGGGTGGCAGAGATTTTTCAAAAAAAGATGCTCGAAAGAAATCAAATTATGCCCTTCATTATTAAAAAAAAAAATTCAGTGTAACACATTATGTTTCCATTGAAGAATTCTTCTCTTCGTGTGGTGCATGTAACCTATGAACAGAAATCACGCCATCTGTTAGATTTAGCTGGAACCTTTCATTACTAACGATTACGGGAATGAGAGAAATCCTGTTTTAGGTGATGAGAGAAAAGAAAAATCAAGACATTGAAAGGGGGAAAAAATCTTAGGCCTTTGACTTTATACGTCTTCCGGATGACATGAGCTTTCCATCTCCTATCAAGCATAAACAAGGAGGTAAAAAACGAGGACACGACAAATCCTCGAATGAGGGCTCATTCCTCTTGAAATCCGGCCGAAATCTTTGAATAGACTTTTGATTTTAAAGCTCCTAAAGAGTGTGGGCTACAATAGAGAGCAAAAAGAGAGAGAGAGAGAGGTGCTGCTGCTTTAATATGGAAAAGAGGGTAGTGCTGAGAGACGCACTTTTGAATCTATTGTGTACACCCCTGCTGATCCTGGCGTATAATAAATAGCGAAGCCTACTCCGAGTGAATGAAAAGGAGACGCAAAGGATCTTTCTTAGAAATGAGTATAGATGAAGCAGATGGCGGAGTGCACCTGCGGCCCGAAAAACCACACGTTCCTTGCTTGCTCCTTTCCGCTTCTATGGGCTCCTTGTACACTTTTATTCTTCCTCTTTTTTTTTTCTCCCAGTCCAGCAGAGAATAAGCAAGAAGTCGAGAATATACATATAGTGGGGGAGCGAAGACTGTGTATATATGGAACATCCCCGCCTGCTGACAGCAGCCCTTCTCCTAGCTCGTCCCGCTCCTCATCCACTGCGAGGCTGTTTGCATAATGATACACAACGCACCCACGTCGACGTCGACCGAAACCGGGTTTTTGCTGTTTGCATTGCATCACCGCCTTCTTCTCTTTCCACCAAAGTGAGTAGTAGTGTACAGCGGAGCGACGTTTCCTCCGGGTTTGAAAGCGATGAGCTTTCCCAGGCGGGATCTTTTTTTTTTAAATATAAATATAAAAAAATATATAAAAAGTGAAGATTCAGCTGACCTCACGCTCGGATGCTGTGTATGTATATAATATATATGCGGTCCCTTCCCCCTAGTTATGTTTATATATACGTGACTCGATCCATTTCGGAGGATTTCTGCTGATTCCGCTCCTATTCAAGAAAAAGTAGTAGAGGGTCGGCCTTGGGCCGGCTAGAGAATTGCCCAGTAGTCGACAGAAAAAAAGAAGAGAAAGAAAAAACCTTTCATCTGAAAAAAGTGTCCGACGTTATCCGGTCGTTCCACTTTTTATAGCTTGATACGCTCTCGCATATATAAAAAAAAGAGTGGAGGCCTTACGCCATCTTTGCGATGCTGCTGCCCTTTCTTGGTCGCTGGGCTGTACAACGTTCTATAGTACTTCTTTTTCCACGATGATGAGAGTAGATGTGTCTGTATAAAACGCATCTAAGAAGCCCCTCTCTTTCTTTTTCAGAGCGCCCTCTTCCGGGATATGCGTCCCTTTCTACGATTATTCTCTGTTATGGATATACATCCCTTGTTTTACGTCTCTCGTAATGTGATGGTATACACATTTTGTCTGAGAGACATGCTTCGATACAATCTAGTAGGATAATAGAAAACAAAATGGTGCTAGAGCTCCCGTCTATTCTTTTTTTTTATTATTTTGCAAAAAAACGGAAGTTGCAAGCGCTGGAATGAAATGAAAGTGGTGGAGCGGAGAGGAGAGGAAACAGCTTGGGCTCCTTCATTCATCTTACTCTTCTCTCTCTCAGACTCTACCGAGTTTGCGATGAATAATCTATGTTATTAATCTTTTGACGTCGTCCATTCCAGCGTGCCGCTTCTACCTACCACCCAAAGTTTTCCTCTTTCTCATCCAGGAGGATCGAAGAATGCAATATCTATTTAATGGTTCACCTTCCCTCTCTCTCGAGCTATATATAATATCAAGTTGCTGGAAGAGACGCGTGCGCATCCAGCTCTGCCGTAATTAATGGAAAAGTAAGGGGTTGAATATGTATATTGATTTAAATATATAAAAAAAGGAAAAAAAAACTCTTTCCCCTTCTTTTTTTCCCAAAATAAAATGATGACTTACAGTGTGTAATGCCGCTGCTCCTGATTTCCTTTTAAAATTTCGTTTTACGGTTTTAGTTGTTGTGCATAATATACATAAAGGAGCACACGTCCTATAGGAAGTAAAAGAGGGGAACGGCCTCTTTATATATATATTTGTTAAAAGATAGAGGAGCCGTATGATGGATACGGCGCTGGAGCAAGTTATGCGCTCGTGGAGGGGGCTACATATGCAGCCCAATCCAACTAGCTATTTAACCAACGATTATGATGATTTTCTCCTAGGTTAGTACGTGCAGCCCTGCTTCATATTTTCCTTGCCTCCCGCTGTTCTCTGATCGATTCGACCATTTCAAAGAGGAAAAAAATGTGAAGGGAGATAGCGCGAGCGCACACGAAAAGGTCGTTTCGTAAAGGGGGGTTCCTCCCACCTTTGGAAAAGAGGGGCAAAGATAGAAAGGAAAAAAATAAATACGGTAACTTGTTAGCGTAAATGCTTTAATTATGCAACGATGGTAATGGACTTGGCGCCAGGTAATGGACTTGGCGGCGAAGGCAGCCGCAGCAATGCCTCTTCGCTTCAAACATTCATTGAATTTCCAAGAAGAAGAGAAAAATCAAAACTTTTTTATTAAGATGGATAAAAAGCCATCACGTAGTCCAAGATTTATCGACGTCATAGCAGAATGACGAGACGAGGAAAGAAATAGAAGGGAAAAAAAACTGATATTGACATAGTGGCTCCGTCGACGGGCGGCTGTCGCTCGGGCCTACTTAAAAAACAATATTGTCGCCGCCCTCGTAGCAATATGGGCTGATCCCACTGAGGCTCCATCGTATAATAACGCTGACGACTGTCTACTGATGCCTTCCGTCCAACGCGTAGATATATACGTCAGAAGAGAAAAGAGAGGCATTGCATCAATATGATTAGAGGTAATTGCGTTCCCAATCCGCCCGCGGTTTATGTTTTCTCTTCTCTCTCTCCCTCCTTCTTCTTCGTATAATAAACCAGAAGCAGAGCGTACATATATTTATTTATACAGGAACCTCAGATAAGCCGCTGATGCAGCAGAAAAAAAAAGAAGAAAAAGGAGGAGAGCAACCGTCGCTTACTCTCTGTACAGCATCGAACGCGCTACCTCGAGACATCTGGTTTATTTCAAACGATAATCGGCCCTTATAGAGGATTTCGCAGAGCTCCTTCCTATACTCCTTTCATAAGTTGCTTATTTGGCCTATTTGTCACGTCGGATTGCTACGACTTGAGCCTCAACGGACGCGCAGCACGCAACGACCGAATCAATAAAAAAGTAAAGAAACGACGACGCTGTTTTTATTTTATTTTATTTTTATTCCTTCCCTCTTTTTTTCTTCTTAGATTATAGAGATCCGTAATAATAATAATAATAATAAAAGAGTTACAAAGATGGACTCTATCGACACACAGACAACTTTTCTTCTTCTTTTTTTGTCACATGATTGAAATTCTGGACGCACAAGGGCTCCAGGAAACGAAGTCTTTTGTGCAATAAATATATTTTCAAGGTACAAGCTTCTTGACAATATCAAAGTCATTGCTGCCGAGTAATACTGAAGGAGCATCGAGTTTCATCTCGCCTCTTTTCATTCCTCATATTTAAATGTAAATATATATATATGTACGAATGGTAATAACGGAACTCTTGTTTCCGTCTCTTTCTCGTTTATGCAGTTGCGTGAGTCTCTGTTTTCTCGAGTGGAAATTGAAAACTTGACACAGCTATCAAACGAGGAGGAGAGACTGTAGTGGAGATCCATTTTGTCTTGCAATGTATGCAACATGAGAGAGAGTGGGAAAAAATGGATGCCGGGAAGATTGGATTACATCAACAAGCATCACTTTATTGTAAAATAAATTTTCTTAAAAGCGTTTACCAATTTCATCATAAAGAGTAAACATAATCATGTAAACAGCCAATCACATTACGCCTAACAAAATCCCTGATAAATATTAAAACCTATTGAAAGTTTTTTTCTTCTTCTTCTTCGCTTTTTAAAATAACATATAAAAACCTAGAAGGGTATTATTTATTTATACAACTTTTTTTTCAATTCCCCTTTCCCATCCATTGAGAAAAAAAAAAGTTTTTATGAGCCCAAGTCAAAGAGGGGGGCTTATATAGAAACTTTAAGCCCTCGGGAACTTGTACGTAACAAATCTCTTTTACATACCGGACAATTAGGCTGCGTATAATTGGATTGCTGTAGCTGCCGACTACTATCTAACAGCGTGAGGATCCTCACAAGAGGCTGTGTGTGATGAGATTTTAAATGCAAAGTTAATCTTATATACAACATTGTCAAGAGGAGCTTTCTCCCTATAGCTGCTATAGAAAAAGGATACACCCCATGGAAGAAAAATTGGTTTGTGCGTAGTTAGTTATAGCTAAGTGCCACTGGCTGCACGTACACACATAAACCGGAGAGGGAGAAAAAGAAGTGCTTATTTTCTTTCTTTTTTTTTTTTGTTGTTAGGGAAACGCCTTCATTTCATTTAATCACGCCAACTTCCAAGGATTTGGAATAAAAAGGTAGTTTGCTGGGTACGCTTCTAAGATATATTACTCCAAGTGGATGATGTACGAACGGTGTGTTCCACCTTCTCGCGCTTGCAGCTGCAGTTCCACCATCCATTTTGTATTATTCTATTCTTGCGCCTTGACGACTTTTCCACTCGAGCGATGCGAATCTACTCGAGAAAATAATAACAAGAGAGGACGAGAAGAAGAAGACGCGATTCCTTCCAGTAAGAGAGAGGAGGATCTGTTGACACGCGTTTCTCATCGGACGCGGGCGGGACCCTTGAACGCTTCACTGCGTCAGCATCACCTCTTCTTCCTCTTTTTTTTCTCTCTCTCCCCAATCTCTCTATCTCTATAGAGAGAGAGGCTAATTAAGAGCTGCTAGGGAACGTTAAAGGTGGAACACCGAAGCGAAAAATAAGAGGGACGTGCTCCCAAGGAATCAATACTCGCATGTGTACATCACTTGCTTTTCGTCTTCCGTGAGTAATCAAGAAGATGAATACTATAGGAGAGAAGAGGAAAAAAAAGGCGCCCAATCTACCACATTGTCATTCCCACGAGTCAAGAAGATCAATCATGGCAACAACGGTTTCAAGGAGCGGCCCCTATTGTCTATATATAACGGGTTTTTTAGAGTCCTTACGGACGTCAGATAGAATTTGATTCATTCAATAAGAAGAAAGAGAGAAGAAGAAGAAGGCCCTCATCAAAGGACATTGAAAATGCCGACTCGGCTTGATTTCTTCTTAATGAAGTTGGATGTTTGTCCAGCTGGAGTAAATAATAGAGTATCCGTTTATCCGTCCGTTTTTTAACAAAAGAGCGAGCGGCCCAATCAATTGCACACTTGGAAATTAAATTCCGAGCCGATGAATCCCTCAGGCTCCCTGAAACTTTTTTTTTTTTGGTAAATTGAAAAAAGACGAAGGGTAGAAGGAAGAAAGGGATGATGATGAACTTTACGCGCGCCATCAAACACCAGCAAAGCCCCAAAGCCTATCGCACTAATGAGCGCTTTCCAGCAGGAGCACAAAGTATCTGGGCCGTCATATCCAGGCCCAAAGATTAATCGTTCATCACGGACGATTCATCATCCTTCGTCTCTATTTCTCTAGAACGCGCGCCCACTGATGTGTACTGCCTGTGTATTCCTTTTCCTTCTCTCTCTCTCTCTTTTTAGCTTACTTTATACGCGTCCACGGACTTAGATCGTATAATATATATATATATATACATATAAGACTAGAAGAGATCAAGACCAGGGGCGGCATAAAAGCGACAAGGTTATGAGACGACATACAGCAGTGATGTCCCTATAAAAAGTGGAAGTAAAGGAAGCTGCCAGTTCCAAAGATCCTAAACGGTATCGCACCCTGCTTCTGTAGTACGGTCTCGCCAATTTTCTTACCAATATCGAGCAAGAGAGGGGAAAAAAACTAAACAAATTCCATTATCTCTCTTGATACAGGCATACTCTATACATCGAGCTGCAGCCTATACGTTTTAATATCAATCCCAAGTTTAGAGGGGAGCTGCCTTTTACGATGCTGCACTTATTATGTACTCTTGTGTATCAAATATTGGAGAGAAGAGAGAGCAAACGGCGGATCGTAAATCAACGGGGCAAAGCGCATCTACGCATTGATCTAATCCAGTGGTGGTGGTGGTGATAGAAGTAGTAGTGACATGTGTTCCATCCTTGCTAGCCTTTAAGTCGAAACGGCTGTCTCGTAAACATGAGGAAGGACAGCATTTGGGGAATGAGAGATGGTTCGTCAGCAGGCGACGGACTACTGAAGGTTTATTGTTGCTCGCTCGTAAAAACAGCTGTTGCATTATTCACCCATTTAAAAATAACGCGGGATTCAGATCGTGCCTCGAATCGATTCTACGTGTGTGTGTGTGTGTGTGTACGATAAACGAACGTATACAGAATGATGGGCAATCAACTCTCTCTCTCCCGATTGAATAATACGCTTTTGGCACAGGATTCCGTATGGCAATAGATCCTCTTTTTGGTTCGACGTCCTCCTTATTACGGTTACCTCAAAACTGCTGAATGAGCAGAAGCATCAACTTTTCTATAAAGATGGCCGCAGTCGGCGATTGTGCTGTCGTGGTCAGAAAAGAAAAAGAGTGCTCTCTAGGCTGTGCATCAACTAGATCAACTTTGATTCTTCATCGAGATAAAGATTTTATTGCCTGCACACACGTTTTCGCAGAGAGTGATGGCCATTGGAGATGCATCATTGACCGACACGGCCCGTTGAATCCGCACAACCGTGAGGAGTGCTGTGCTGCATAATTCGGCAATTCGATCGCTCCGAGAGTCCGTGAAATATTCCATTAGTAGCCTCAACGGAAGAAAACGACGTAGAGAGAGGGATCGCCTTCGTCGTCATGACGCACTCACTCCGGGAGCAAAGCGGTGCCCCCTGCGAGATCCCTGCCGCTCAAGAGATGAGTGCAGCACGAAGCACGCACACACGCTCCGGCGGAGGAGAAATGATTCCGAATGGACCGTGACGTTTTTGAACCGTTACGAATCGCTCAAGTCGACGAAGGACGAAACATCTTGTCAGTAACAATGCGCTGCTCCCATCCCCCCTCTCAAGCTCTCTCATCTCATTTTCTACTCAGAGAGATAAATGATTGCCAGTCATCATAAGAAGCCAGTCGGGAGCGATATATGGACTCGTCATAGTCGTCGTGTTGAAGGCGAAGTAGGAGGAATATAAGAGCCTCCATATCTATTTTTATTTTATTTTTTATAATGGTCGTCTCTCTCCTTCAAGTCTTTCCCCGCCTCCTCTCATCCTTTCGTTCAAACAGATTATTTTCAGTCGACGAAGACGATGTCAGCTCATTTTCTCTATTCATAAAAGATGGCAGGTTTTAGTAGCAACGAGAAGGCGGTTCGTTCAAATACAAAAACCCGTCTAAAATTTTCATATATTCGAGGCAATGACGAGGTACGCCTTCACTTCTTCTCTTTAAAGGAGGTCAAACGTCGATAGAGAAGGTTAGCGTTTCATTTCACGCTCCGGTTCACTCCCTCTCTTTTCATGTTCCATAAATGTTCCAGTAGTCGACGCTATAGTAGAGTTCTATCTATCCATCCTTTGCCGGGGGGATATAAGAAAAATAAAGGGAGCAGTAGCTATATTAGAGATATATATTTATACAGCGTCTACGTAAAAAAAAGAAGGAAGAAACATCCCCTCTTTTCTGTGAAAGTTGGGAAGCATGATTGGACTTCCAACTCCTTTCATCCAAGACGTCCTAGCTGACTCCAATTTCGTATTACACATATATTGCTTTTTCTTCTTCTTGAACCCTAACTTTGTATATTGATACGAACATGATGTGCATACCTTTTTATCGTTGGCTAATATAGGGCAGAAAATAGAAGTTATCCGCTTGATTTCCGTGTCCGAGGGGAGAATTTGAGATGCCATTCCGCGTCGTCACGGAACTCACGGGGCTTTTGTTGTCACCCAAGCTCCATTTTACTTTTTTTCACTCTTTTTTATGGATAACATATTGAATACCAGGAAAAAAAAGAGAGCCGTTATTTTAGGGTATTGCGCTACACCCCTTGGAGTCAGCGGACCGTTTCTTTTATATTGATTTTATAATATAATACTATTTGCTTCTGTCTCTGGGTCTTCAACAGAAATCAGGGTCCTGGATTATGTGTCGTCTTCCTCAGCTCTAAAAACCCAGTCTTTATTATTATACGGCTAGCAATCAGCTTACAACACAATGTCCCTCGACAGCCAAAAGAAAAAAAAGAAGAAGAAGAAGGAACAGTTGGTCATTTATCAGATCTCTTGATCCAGCCCGCCACTCTTCCTCAACTCCCGCATCCTCGTAAAGGGAATGAAAGAGGCGACGGGCCGGCAGTCATCCGTTATATCGTATATCCAGCCCAAGTGAAAGAGTTTTCTGGATGTGCGTGCCGGAACGCTCGCGCGCGTGTGTGTGTGCGAGTGTATATATGCGAGCTTTGTAATGTAGTGTGTCGTCACCCGTCGTGAGTGATGAATCATATTTCCTTCTTCTTCTTCTTCTTCCTGGCCCGGCAGGCGGGCGGGAGAGCGCGTGGCAAACGGCCCAACAGCTGCAACTCAGCCAGCAGCAGCAGCAGCACCCAGAATCTAAAGCGGAAATTTTCTGGGTAGTTGAATCCGACCCTGACGATGACGGGGACGACGACAACGACGGCGGCGACTTATAACGTGAAATTGGCTCTCCCGCCCGCGCTCCCTCCGGATAGCGTGGCGGCAAGCGGCGGCAACAACAACAAGAAGTGAGAGAGAGAGAGGGAAGCACCGCGCGCTCAACGGACTGTGGCCAAGTCGCGGGTGCCAAAATGGTGTGACCCCGGAAGAGGTCACGGAACACAAATCAAAGTCTTCAGACCCGCTGCTGCGCGAGTAGCCCAGAGTAGCGGTGGGGGCTTAATTGCGTCGGAACGGGCACAGCTATGAACGCGCCGCGGAGGCGCTGGGTTGCTCCCCCCTCCACCCTCGTTGTCGTCCCCGTCTTTACGGACCATGACGGGAAACAAAAGAGTAAATCGACCAAAGGGATTCCAATATCCCCTCCGCCTCTCTTTCTCTCTCTATTAGTTTTCTCGTCGTCCACCCTCTATTCTCATGCCCCCCACCCTCTATACGAATTTCCGCATTCGAATAAAAAAGAAAAGGGAGAAAATGCTGATGAAGAGTGCAGGATCACGCCACTGAGACGAGCAAACCCAAATTGGCCATCAAGCAGATGAGGTTCGTGTGCGAGCATTTCAACTACAGATGGACAAATCGAACTTTTGGGGCCATAAATCGTTTATTCATTTTACTCTGCTCCTATACTTCGTGCTTCGTCTCTTTTCTCTTCCGGGAGGGAGCATGCGAGACACTCACGCAAGCCCCCCGAAAACATCACAAAAGACGGATGGCGGTAAATCAGTAGCTCATCCATTGATGATGAGACGTTTAATCAATATGGACGTACATTATTCTTTTGCAGGCAGCAGGGCAAAGGCACCTATCAAGCAAGCCAGCAAAAACGTTAAATAAAGAAGAGGGGGAATGTCTGAACACGCTTTCATATGATTTATGGTGCCGGTTTTATATTTATATATATATAGAGAGAGAGAAGGACGCGCGATGTTATAGAAGGAGTATGGGAGCGGGATTGGGGCGACGGAGGGTGGGCTATCGCCCGAGTGAATCGATCAAGCTCTCTGATGCAGACATCATTTTCTTCAAAATCCTATTCGAGTGCATTAAAGAGGTATGTAATATATACACGGCGCGTGCGAAGCCTTCGTCCCAATCCGGGATGGCTCCCCAAGGCACGGGTATCTTCATTATCAACTGCTGACAGATGTGAGCTCGCGAAAAAAAGCCATTTATATAACAACGTGAAGTATAAAAAAGAGAAATCCCAACAATCAATCAAGACCATTTTTGTTGCTCGTCGCTTTTGCCTTTTTTTCTCTCCTTATTTATTTTAGAAAATGTATTCTACAGAATGAAATTTATATCCGATGTGTAATATGCTAGGAATGAAGGATGGGAGGATGGAATAAAGAAGAGGAACGTTCTATATCTAGATCTTGCTCGTAAATAGAAACGAAATCTGTCCAAGAGAAAGAACGAACGAACGAAAGAAAAGAAAAGAAAAAAAAACGTGAGCCTAAAGAATGGATTTTGTCTCTCATCTAGTTGGTGAATGCAAGGGCTACGCGACACGTCAATAACCGACTTGACTACTATCAGGTTGTTGAAGATATAAGCCTTCAAGTGTATCTTGCTCCTAAGGACTATATGTTCTATACAATAAGGGACCAAGTGCCGTTGTGGAGCTGGGCGAGAAGAATCGAAACTTGATTAAAAAGAAGCCCTCATCCTCGATCCATGTCTCGCAAAATAGGATCAGGGACGAGAAGACTAAAAGTTAAAAAAGAAGGGACCGAAGCACCAAAGTGGAGAGCTGCTTCCTGCTGGCGGAGAAAATAGCTGCTAAGCCCATTTAATAATACAAGAACCATTCCAAAGTTATAACCTAGCCTCCCTAGAGGACTGTTGGCAATGTACATCTGAAAGCTCTTTCAAATCGATATATCCCTCTCTCTCTACTTCATGTGACCGAAGGCGTAACAAAATAAAAGAAAAAGAAAAGTAGAGAATCTACTCTCTGCGGGACTCATCGTCAAGTCCCCGGCTGCTGTTGCTTACTGGCTGGAGGGCTATTTGCTTGATATTGTTATAGATATAGTTTCCCATTTGAATCTCATCGGGATGGAAGAGCATGAAACACGATATAAAAAATCGGAATATATTTATATATATTTTTTCTTCTTTTTTCTCTCCTATATTGTATAGGAGAGAAAAGCCGTCCCTCTTTTTTTTCCTGTTGTGAGTGCGTTATATTCTAATTTGTTTGCTCCGATCCGGGACATGATGCAGTCAAAATTGCAGCTTGACTCTTCTTCAATTCACCGGGGAAATCATGTAACCTATATATATGCACTGCCTCTTTGAGTATAAAAGACCCATTCTTGCTATATAGTCTTCAAAAAAAAAAAAAGAAGAAAAATATGAAAGGCGCACGAACTCTTCCGTCCCAAGACGACGCTGTTTCGCTCTCTCTCAACCATAATATCCATGTCAAATCATGAGAGAAATAAACGACTTGCATGCACACAGCAAAAGAAAGAAGAAAGGGGAAAAAAAGAAGCTGAATTCTCCATTCTTTCGTGATCCGGCCGAAGCTTTCATGTCGTTCGCATAATGCCGATCGAAAAGGAGGAATGATTTTTTAACGTCAGGACCAGCAGCATCCGCAGAGAGTATATCTTGGTGAAAAAGAAATATTTAATCACGCCATGTGAGAGAGAGAGAGAGACCAAAAAGCTTAAAGAAGGGGAGGTCATGGGGCGGAAGAGTTATTTATCATGCTGTACGGAAATGTGGGTGGGTGGGAAAAAAGGGATTTTTCTTCTGCTTTTTTGGCGCCTGATCTCGCTTGTGTTTTTTTTCTTCTATTTCCTCCCCTCTCTTCCCTATACTTGTTCAAGGGACATTGATTCACGGGCTTTGGAACTGGCGGGGTCGTGTCTGCTCTCAGACCATTAGCTCCGAAATGACAAGCACGTCGGGGACAATGTCATCGCTCGACGTGTCTCACGCGGACGACGTGCAGTAGACTCAATAGGCGTCTCCACCCCTTCTTTTCTCCCCTCTTCTGTATATATATGTATTTTTTGTGTGCGTGTTCTCAACTTGTCTATAAATCATGTGATCAACAGGGGAAAAAAAAGAGAAGAGGAGAGAAAGATGGTGAACGACTTTACCATCATGAGTGAGATGGGGAGGAACGACCGATAAACAAAATGAATCTTTTCGCATTGAGTAGACGAGAGATTCAATTTGACATGCCTGACTGAGCTTGCTGGGCTAAACATTTTTTTCTCTCTCTTTCAGTTTCTTTTTGCTCCCCTCTTTTGACTACTTTGGCCGCTCCCAGGGCAGTCAGCCTCCACATCTCCATTTAAATGGGTTTCGATCCATTCGCGCGATTTCTATGCAGCAGCTGGATGGACTCGTGTGGAGTGAGCCACTGCTCCTAGTGTAGTACCATACGTTCCGAACGTTCGTGTCCCTCCGATTCTTCTTAAATCCGTTTCTGGCTGATTTGCATCGTCCTCGAGGACGGAGAGCAACGCCCATGCATCATTTCCCATCATCAGCAAGTCACATCATCAGTAGACAAGCTCCCTGAGTCTCTTAAGAAGAGAACGCGGGATTGGAAAACAATTTCACGAAATCGTGATTGCCGAGCGCAGGGGTCGAACCATCCAAATTCAAAGAGGCGAAGACCGACGAACCGAGGTTCTTGATGTCCAATCAAGAAAACTTGGCAACGCTGCTCATACCATCGAATATTCGTCTGCAGCGCCGCCCACAAGCGTCAACAGCAATCTGCCACGTCCTAGTATCCCGCCGGTGAACTGACAGGTCAACAAGAACCGTTTTCTGTGAGTAAATTACTTTAAAAAGATTGACTTAAGTTGACGAACCTTAAAGTTCACGTATCATTTCTAATCAAAACTTATTCCAGGCAAACAAAATGATCACTGATATCCAGCTAGCCATTTTCTCCAACGTTCTGGGCGTATCGCTCTTTCTGATGGTCATCCTTTATCACTACATTTCGGCCAACAACCCCAAGACTTCAGCCTAAATCCCTGCTCCAACTAATTGGCAAGATTTTAAAATATATTATTAAGCTTATTATTTTATCTAATTTTTTCTTCTATTGCTGTTACAGGTTACTAACATCAGCCCGAAAAATGTTCCTTTAACATATATGAGTAAATGTACCATTCACCAATTTCCGGGACTATGTGAATAAATTTGATGGCTTGTTAATTGTTCAAGTCAAATTGGTAATATTCCATTCTTTTTTAATCTAGAAGTATTTCTTCAGATCTCACATTAGGCTGACACAAACAGTACAATTGATAGAAACCAATTAGCTCTCATTTTCACTTTTATCATTCAGCTACATTCTTTAACAAGTGACTGATATTTGAACATGTATATTTAAGTTTTTAATCACTCAAATTGCATCTAAAGCACTTAATGAATAGAACTGAACATTTCAAATAGTGAATCTTATCAATATTCAGGAACTACTAAAAACAGTTGTTCTTAAGAGAATTTTATAGAAGCACTAGTCTTCACATTAAGTAGGTAATGCTCTTGAAAGTAATTAGTCTATATTATTACTACTGAAAATTTACTTATGTTAATGAGTTACATAAAGAGAAGTTTTAAAACTTAATTATCCATCAACCTTTTCTTAAATTTTTAAAACACCCACAAATCTGGAGGTAGACTATTCAACAATTCCATTATTATTACCATCAATAACTAACCTTGCCTGTTACTCTTTGTGTTATACTTTAGTGTCTATATTTTTATTAACTTTTAATAATGAATCACAATCCAGGATCAGAGGGGAAAATGAAACGAAAGCCTCCTATTGCCTAGCTATTTGATTCCCTCATTTAAATAGGCTACATTTGATGGTACGCAACTACGCAAGATAAAACAAAGCTGTAAGATATTTCTTGTAGGTTATTTTTCAAAGCACTTAATAGGCGGTACTGTAGCGATCTAGCGTACTCATTTAGTATATTTGGTCCGTAAATAATTCTAAAGTTGTTTCATTTAAAAATGAATTCATCCAGCATCGTACGATTCCCAATCCGATTTTTTCTTAAATCGTACTGACACATTGCCATAATCACTTCTTATTACTTTTTTTTCAAAGAAAAAGAACAGGAATATTTCAAATTTCCGCAAGTAAGCGTAATTTAATGTTTCGTGAAATCCTTCTCTTTTAAAATTTAACCGTTTACTCCATGCGCGAATTTAATTACCTGAAGGGCTAGAAGTCTGGTATGGGGTCCTTGAACTGGCCTTTTTTATGGTCGAGGAGCAATCACACAGTAAGTTTATAAAAATTGAAAACAAACTTGTTTCTTTACAACAAGGAGTAAGGTCAATATAAAATTCCGCAAGTGCTGCGCACGTTGGTCTTCCACTTATCAAACTTGTTTGAACAAAAAATGAACATTTCAGCTACCGTATGTTGTTTTTACTTTTAAGTGACATACTGTATACCCTTCACGAGGAATTTGTCTTTGTTTTATTTGAAATCTGTTGTCAATTTATAAACTGGTTATGTTATCCTGTGTTCTAGGAATGTTTTGAATCTGCCGATCTGTATTGAAAACTTATCTTATTAGAGGCAGCGAGAGCTTTTACGTCCGATCGCCTGTCTCTACAGCTTACATTATGTACTCAGTTCACTACCATTTAATTGAAGCGTTGTTAGTTTTTTAAGATCACTGGCTGTCTACTAGTTGGCAGGTTCTTTTACTGTCTAAACACGTGTCTTGCACTATACGTCTTCGTAAATAAATGAGGTTCACGCTATCCTCACTAAAATAAATAAATAAGCACCAACGTTTCCTGAATCAGAACGAATCTATTTATTCTGAGACGAACCAAGTGGACTTAATGGATGACCAAATAAGTACCTAGCTGTTTCCAATATCACATTTGTCGAAGAAATTCTCTGATAATATCGAGTAGTGGGTAAAAAGTTAGTGAGGAATCGTATTGATTGGCCGATGACAAGAATCCGCGACTGTCTCAATACTTACTTTTCTTATTTTGGATTAGGTACTTATATGGATGGCTTTCTAGTCGACAACTCAATCTACGACTATGACCATCACGAAGGGATGAATGACGAAATTTAAGCTGTAGAAAGAAATTAACTATTATTTATCTGTTGATTGATTCAAGTGACACCACTTTTCTAAACAAATTACAAAACACAGCTGCCAGCTGAACAAATAAGCTTCTACTTTTTTTTATTTATTTTTGTTATCGTTCTTTGTAGAATGGTCGACAGGAAAAAAGTGGCCTGTAAATTCGGATCATCACTGCAGCGTGAAAATGTGGATGAGCTTATGACATGTTTACGACCTCCCGTTTTCTTTTTCCTGGCAATTATGAGTGTTACCATAGGCTAGACATTATACTGACGAAAGCAAAAAATTTCTTAGAAGGCGTAGTCTATTCTATTTTATTTGAATTTATTTAGCGCACACCCTGAAAAAACGAGAAAGATACAAAGGTAAATTTAATGTCTTATTGTTAGCGTGCGGCGAATGAAATTTACATCTGAATACAGAAGATGTTCCATTACGACAGCTTGAAAAATCAAATTTTACCGACCTTTCCCAATAAATTGACATATTCTACATAAGCTTCTACAGTTATACATGGTTTAAGTTCGCAATAAAAATTTTAAAACTAAAATATAGAGTAAATCAAGATCACAGAAATCAGAATAATTCGCGGCAATTTCCCAAATATAAACGTTTATTACACTTTCAAGTCCAACAAATAAACAAATCGTGGCAAGAAATGGAACGATATTTCAGCATAACTGCAAAAGTCGTTTTTATAGACACATTTGACTTTTCAACGCAAAAAAAATTGGATTAGATAATAGACGAAGCTGATGATAAGCAGATTTACGTTTTCCCGGGGAAGGGGCTTGCAGACAGTATACTATTGCAAAAAGCTATAAGTGAATAAGCGAAATACAAGAAATAATAAGAGTAATTGATTACATCATTTGGTTATTTTTGAATCAGTATATCTCATAATGATGACGGAAATCTATGGGCGTCTCTCCGTTAACGGTGCGGCAAGCAGAATCGACATTGCGAGAAAGTGTTCGTGGTCCACAGCTGAAGACCCCAATTTTCTCCACCTTCAATACCATGCATAATATTCAATCATCTTGACTTGTTTCTAAACAAAACCTCAGGTGAAACTTACGTTCTGATGAATGTTACCGACATTCCTCAAAATTGAGTAAAAATTGGGATGTCCAAAATGAGTAACAGCGCGTAATCCAGTAAAAAGAGAACGCCGCTCAATCTTTTGAAAATGCCTTTCACAGACGTACTTGAAAAGATAAAAGTTTAAAGTTTAAAAATGACAATATAATTTTTTTCTCTTTTTTAAATACCAGCATGACGGTACGGATGTCGAATTTAGAAAAGAACTGCGTAATGAAGATATGAGGACTGATGAGATTCTTGGTATCTTGAGCTTCAACTTGTCGCAGTAAATCAACCATCCATTCAAATTGTTTCTGGTCCCGAGTAACCCACACAAAGTAAACCTATTTGAAAATAAATAAATAAAATTGAAATAGTTATTTCCTTTTAAATCTGAATAAGAGAACGAAACCTTTTTGCAACGAAAAGGTTTGTGATGATTGGCAGCATTCGAGATGCGGGCAGCCATATCCTGAAGGATGGATGAAAATGGAGTGACTCCGATTCCCGCTCCGATGAGAACAACTACGGGATATTTATGCCACTCTTGGTGACCTTCGCCATACGGTCCATCCATAAAGAGCTGCATGTAAATGGCATTTATATATTTTTTTAAGTGCTAGTTTAAAGACAATTCATTTTACTTTCGGTAGCGGTAAGTGCCTGTTAATGGATTGCTGGATCGTTTCTCTCATTCGTTTAGTCCATGGACCGACCGCTCGAATGTGAACGCTGAGATTCTCTTTTTGAGGTGGCGAAGAAATTGTGAATGGATGGTAAACTTCATCACCAAGTGCCGGGCAACACAAGCGGACCCATTGACCCGAGCGGAATTTAAAATCTACAGGCCGCCTGATTGAGAGCTTCGTAACGTCTTTTTTAAAGTAGACGAATAGAGCCATTCATATTCATTAGTCTACATAGAAATATATTGTCCTTATATATATATTGAATAGTTGAGAGTTAACGAACCGGATGGAAGCAGTTGAGCGTCGACGACGGATACTTGAATTCTACGACGGCTTAACGACACCATTGAATTCAGAGTAAACACGAGTGCTGGAACCATCAGATAGTAGGGGAAATGTGGTTCCTGTTTGATTTTATTACATGTTTCAGCTCAATTAAATCTCATTGCTCTAGACTTCCTAACGAATATAGTACTTGAACGAGTCGGGATGCTCCATGAAGAAGGAGCAATGTGTAGAAAAGTGGGTAAGACTTGTGCGTCAGCCAGAAAGCTACGTAGAGACGGCGACGAACTACCGGTAACGAGAAGAAGAAGAGCACAACGGTTTGAATCCAAAGGAGGACACCAGTTACACCGGTCGCTGACTGCCACACCCAAGTGTGGTACTTGGGTAGCACATGGGATCTTATTATTAAAAAGAGTAAATCGAATGTAAACAAAAAATAAATTATTGACGTAATAATAGTAACTTACGGGAAGAAATGTTCTTGAAAGAGACAAGCCAAATTAGAAGTGGGCTGAGTCGTCAAGTGGTAAAAGTTGAATCCATGTCCGACAGTGTGCACAACTGAAAATGATTTAGGCTGATAAAGATTCAGCGATAATTCATTAATATGATAATCATACCTGCGAAAAAGATGCCCCACCAGGCAGCGTACTGATGAAGGCGGAAAATAGAATCGAATGGAACGTAATGGTGAACGGGAGTCTCTCGAAGCCAGGTAGTGACGTGCCGACACGTCGTGAGTAGCAAGACGGAAAAGCTAAGCATCATTGCGGATGCTGCTCCGCGAGTAATGGGTACTCCCCAGCCGGTAACTTGGCGGAATCCTACGTGCTCTTTTTCAATTCTGTAAGCTGTGAAAATGGGTTATCAAAGTCATTTTTAGACTCTAAATTTATATTGATTTATTTAGGTACTGTAAGCCCGTTCAGCAAAAACAGCGAGGACGGAAATGGTGAAGAAAGTCATCCAGAAGGCTTCTAATCTCCAATAGTCCAATTTGCGGGACCAAGTCTCCATCCATTCCCATAATTCAGAAGATTTTGAAGGTGGCTCAGCTAACAAATTATCGTTCAGTTCGTCGGTAGTGTTATTCTCTGACTGATTATTAGAGGTATCATCATGATTTTGGGCGGATGATTGTCCTTGATTTTCATTATCATTATCTCTATAAATTAAGAGCAGAAATAAGTAAAAACGAGATAGAAGAAATACAGGTAATAACTAACTTATAAATGTCCATGATGGTTTGTCGTGCAAACTGATAACGAGAATTAGTCGGTCTCTGTCTTCGGAGTTGAACAGGACCATCCAATCCGGCAAAGGCCAGCTGCATTCCATCCAGCGTATCGCGATGCTGGCTCATCATCCTTTGGAAATCGGCGAGGGTGACTATCGACTATTATCATTCCCAATAATTAAAATAAACATGATCTTTTGGTATTACTCTTTCATTCTTCTTTACCGAATTTTGAAAATTTATTGATTCAATCATTCCCTGAACAGTCGCAGAAATATGGTCCTCGTCAATCTTGGCATTTGAGAGGCTAACCAAAGATCTTTATCCAAGAATTAATCATTATAGAGGGGTCAATTTTAGAACTTTTTAAAAACTAATTACCTGATCATTGTTTTAAACTCGACCATAGTCATCTTTCCATCACGCTGAGTATCATAAATGTTGAAAATGAAGGCGAGCTTATCTTCTGGACTACCTTTTTGGAAGATGACGAGTAAATCAAGGAATTCAAGAAATGAGATACTTCCGTTGTTATCCTTATCCACAAGCTCGAACATCTTTTTTGTGTAAAAATAAAATTAAAAATTGAATAAATAGAAATTCAAATAAATAGAAACCTGATTTACGAAAGCCGCATCGGGCGTCATTCGAAATTCTCTAGCAAATTCTTCTTTAGTAAGTTCAGTGAACAGAATCTCGGAATTCGGAATCTTGGACTCCTTCTCGTGTGATAACGACAGTGCCTTAGTCGTGAAAAACTTTGTTACGCATCATTATAATTGGAAGCGTAATTTTTAAAATGGTATCTACTTGAGTCCAAACGGAGCGAAAGAACTTTTGAAGTCGCTTTCTGCGCATTTTAACCGTCACTGCGTTTCGCTAAAAGGTTTTTCTCATGGAGCTCTCTTCCAGGATTAAGGTCTAAGGGGCGCATTCCTGAATCTTGCACGAATTTCTGCCACGCTTGGACAAACTCGTCACGTTCTCTGGAACTGTCACATTTTAGAACCTTTGAAATCAAAATTAGACATGTATTATTGTGAATCCAAGCTCTCATAAGTGTTCATTTGATACCAAATCATATTCCTTGGGCAGCTTCAAGACGGCAACCGTTTTACTAGATGAGAGCCACAGATCAAAATGTCTACCTTTGGAGAGATCAATGGTCCTAACGAGTCCCAAGTTTTCGTCTCTCACTTGAATCGTTTTAGAGTTGGAGTCAAAAAGAATATTGACGAGTCGCAATCCTTCCTTGTGACCGACCCACTCGTATCCTGTAAAATATTAAAAAAATTGCTAACCAATAGTTATGATTAAACTTTTATTCGATTACCTGAAAATTCGGTCAATGATTGAGAACGCTTGGATCGCCTCGTGATCTGCTCTTTCCATACCTTTTTACTCCTATTTCGAGTCTCTTTTATCTTCTCATTGAATAGACTTAAAACTACCACAGCCACAACTGAATAAAAGTAAAACATTATGATTAAAATTAATTTTTAAACCTAAATATATAGTTTACCAATCACCATAAGACCCTCGATTATCACTGTTATCACAAAAGAAACTTCGCTCCCACTGAAATACGAAAAGGAAGAAGCAGAGGTGCAATCTTCAAGCTCTTGGTTAAGTGGTAATGTTAAACATTGGAACTTTCCATTCGGTTGGTGGTCGGCTCCAAGTGTAACACAATCAGTCGGAATCATCGATTCCATACAAACGGATGATAAGCTCTGACCATTAATATCTGGATAAAATAAGCGATTAGCATTAATAACTGCACCATTTTTATAGGCAAATAAAACCTTCTGTTGGCGAGAGAAACGGATTACGTTGGAGATCATCAACATCCATATCTGTTACGGCCATAATTACATCGTAAAACGTCAATTCTTCCAAACGCAGCACTTGATCCGAAGTGAATAACCTGCATACTAAATGTTAGTGAACCTGTGAATCGGTGTAAGACGATTTAAAACTTACTTGTTATCCAAATTGGCGTACCAGAAGCGATCAGCAGAGCGAATACGGCTAAATTGATCCTTGAGAACAGCTCGAAAGAGTTGACCGGGTCCGTAAGACGTTTCAAGCAAGCCACCAACCCAAAGATCAACGTTGTGGATCGAATTATTTTCATAGAGTTTCGCAAAGCGCTCAATCACCTTTGATAATAAATAATCGATTTCAATTGAAAATTTATTTTACCGATTCTATCTATAATTAATAAAACTAGTACCGTAGGATCGTAGAGATGGGCGGTGGTATTCGTTTGATTTATAAAAGAATCAAAATTCTTTATGGGCTCTAGTCCGAGAGATTTTCGTGCCGAGTTGTAATCTGGCACCCCGTGGTCCCTTCCTCTCTGAATATTTATTGCCATCAGATCTCTCCGAGGAAATTCAAGCGGGCCGTAAACATAACCTTAAATGAGTATTAATTTTTATCACAGCCAATAACACCAAATATAACAAGCTCGTGTGCAATAATATATAAGCTCTCACCCCGCAAATCCTCTACAACCATGTGATCCTCACGTTCCGCCAACTGAGAAGCCATTCCCATCAACAGCCGGTCGATATCCATTTTGTTCGATGAGATGGTATCATTTGGTTTCAATGATAAGGCGTCCTTGGCATGTTATAAAAACAAGATAGATAAATCATGACAAAAATCGCGAATGTGAAAGTCATCCGACCTGCGGGTTCCAATAAGAATTGCAAGTGCGTATAGCCTTGATAGAATCCGTCTTTTTGTTTGTGGTAACTGCTGGAATCTGTTTACAACCGTTGCGAGCATAGTCCCGCATTTGTACTCCTGAGAAGATTTTGTAATGAAAGTGAAACATATACAACTGTTGGGCACTTATACCTGAAGGTACTAAAGTATGTCCAAATCTCATTGCCGCAACTTGGAAGAGCTGGTCTACCTGAGGATTAACTGAAGCGTCGTAACCTGTATTATTACCATCAATCAAAATAAGAAGAATTATTGCCACACACTTTTAAATTACTGTAATCAGCAGACCTTTGTATGATGGCAAGTCTTCCCCAATCCATTGAGGAACCCAGTGGTTTATTACTATGTGCTGGTGGGTTGCGATAACCCATTTCTTAGCCTTAATCAAGATAGCACTTAGTTTTTTAACGGCAACTAGGTAATAAATTCAACAAAATTATTATGTAACACCTCATTGAAGACGCGGTCGTCCGTCCATTCTTTCCCATAAATTTGAGACAAATGTTTTGCTATCTGAAAAGCATAAAAGAAACAAATTCATATAATTTATGGAACGATCAATCAAATTGTAATGAGAGTGCGTATACAATGTTGTGCCAGCGGAACCAAACGATTCCGAGTGCTACAAGCATCGGGTTCTCGTTTCCTCGGGGATTCCCCATCACTGCAAATGGAGCGACACCATTTAGTATTCAAACAAGGTAAATTTAAATAATTTTAAAATTACTAAAATGTCTCGACGAAGGAAGAAGTTTCAATTCCTTTTTGAATTTATGGTGCTGACTTGGTGGTGGTGAATTATCCATTGGCAAATTCACAGAATTTAGCTCTGGAAAGCGTCCTTCAGGATCAGACCAAGCTAACTGCCCGTGTGGAGCCAGGGATCCGTTAGCGAAATGACGCAGTAAATCCGTCCAAGTGTTACTCGTCCCATAAAGTAAGTTTCCATCGATGAAAGGAGTCACGCCATTCAGCTGAAAACTCGTTAAAAATATATCAACAATCAGATGGCCTTCTCTTGTACCAATAAATCACATGAGAAGAAGAATTTTGTACTTGTTGCCGAGGATTATTGTGTCCGTGACCCGTCCGAACGTCGTAATGCGAGCGGAGTAGAGGAATGTGGTCCTTGTCGGTTGCATTGCGATAAGCGTGGTTTGCCGGAATGGCAATATTCAAATACTCTGAAGGGCAGGCTGCCTTTCGGGTATTGACCAACTCGTCTACTAAATGTTGACCTGATACAATCAATCGACATTTTTCTTGTTAGCAAAATACTAATAAAGATTTGGCACGACATGCAACATGCATTCTTTTTTGTTTACCAAAGAAAACCATTAAAACAGTCTTCCCTGTTTTCGAGGTGGCGCCGCCAGCTCCGCCTTTGGTATCTTTCATGAGTGTCTCGCTAATGCTGATTGCATCAGGTCGGATTTGCCCGTTCGGTTTCGAAACGCCATCCGAATACTGAGCGACAGATCGTCGGAGTAAACTCGTTTCTATATGCACACATTATCACATCTATTAATCATACATACATGGATTCCGGTATTGGAAATACAAGAAAGTATTTAGAATATATATAATACCAACTGCACCAAGCTCTGGTCTGAACGGGTTGTTGTAGAATCCATCTACACCGTTGGGCTCCACGTAGCTGTAATGATGATTGATACTGTCTCGTTCACCGATGAGCCAACTTAGTAATTCTTTTGGATCCTTCTTTTTGTGTGAATCGATCCAGTTCTCGCTTCCACTCGATTCCGAAATATCTGTCAACACAATATTAGTAAAAACGTAATTGTCTTAACTATATTTGAAAAGTAAACAAAGGTAAATTACTTGGAGACACGAGGGAAAACAAGGTAGAGAAAATCCAATAAAAGCAGACGACTTTCTTTTTCATGGTGCATGGATCCTTGGGGAGACTTGTTAGTCACAACAAAGTTGCCGATCGAGTGGGATCTACCATTAAAGACAGCTCGTATTTTTTTTTGTCTTAATGGAATGATAAACGAGTTATTGCAAAAATTTTAGTGTTTGATACTAATCGGCAACTTCCTTCTCTGAGCAAGTGTGGCACGCAACTCGTCTGGATTCGAGTGAGGTTGAAGTTTGTAGAAAGTCGCAGAGGTCTAGAAAAAAGAAAAACAAAAAAATATCACTATACTCTCCCAGTGAGATGTTCAAGGTTCCTCGTAAAGAAACACACGCTACAACTTCTAACAGATATCCCTAGGCAGTTTCGTGTTCATCCCGCATTGTCCAATAGAGCTAGACTGGGAGGGGTCCATCTATGGAACAAGAGAAGCAGATTGAATATATAATTTTAAATTGAAAAAATCTACGCTTCTCTCTTTTTCTAGTGGCCTTCAAACCCACGAGACTCCCTTTAGTTGTCTCCTTCTATTTCGGTCTAGAGGAGGTATGTTTTCACATTCTTATGTGATAACAAGTTTAAGCTCATAGTAATAAACTTTAATTATTGGGATTTGTTGTGAATGGATCTCAAGTAATTACAATGGCGTATGACGTAGCGCATTTTGGTGACAATGTGAGTTCCGTTACCATAGATTTTTATCAGTTTTCTCTATTCTTCGTGATTGGAACATTGATACTCTGCCTCTGTTTAGCTGTTCCCGGATCTCTATTTTTACAGGTATGTCGAATAAATATTTATAAGTGCGAGAATCGTAAAATTTATCTGATTTCCAAACATTTTCAGAGATTAAAGGCTTTACTCATCTTGCTTGCCAGCTTGTTTTTTGGGGCCAGTATTTTAGGTATGCGACTTCTATGTTATACGTTGTTAGAAAATGAGCTAACTTTTCCTTAAACAGTACTGCAGTTCAGCCCTCAATGGGAAACAGGTAGAGTCGTGACTGAGCTCACGTTGCCAATTTATAATTCCGACGGGAATAGGATAAGCAGCTCATTAGGAGGAGATTTAAATCAGTCAATCGTGAGTCTACACCTCGGTCTTCGAGGCATCAACGTCACTTTTGAAAGTAGTTTTTTTATAAAATGCCAATGTCAACCATAGAATTCTTAAAATCCTTTCTTTACTATTCAGACAAGGTCAACGATGGAGAAGGAAGTTTCCATTTCAACGAAAGATTTCAATGGGCCTGGGATCAAGGACGAAATGATTTCGGTCCTTTAGGTAATTACATGTTCAAAATATTATTACAAAAAAATGATTGATAACATCATCCTTGTACGGTCTATTAATTAAAAAAGCTGGATCCTTTCAACGTCAATACCGAGAAGGGCAACGCTCCGGTCTTCCTACAGCTATCCTGCGGGTAGCCAACGTCTTTACCATCGATGGAGAAGGAATTCGCTATGGGCGGATGTACCGTACGGCCGGATATCACGCACATTCCTTGATCTGGTATATTCATTATTATTTTCTTATAAATATGACACGCAACTGATTGACACGTTTATTTGCGCGATAGGTCTGCTTTCCTCTTTTGGATAGTGTCCATGATTTGCTTTCAGTTCTCACTCATTCCCGGCGCCTACTTTCTAGCGTTATCTGGGGCCATGCTCCTTTTAGCCAACACTGTCTGGGCCTCTTTATCGCCGGCTCTACAGTCTCGCCCTCCCGTCGTGCTACTGGGATCGGCTGCCCTTCGACTTCAACTAGGACCCGCCTTTTATCTTTGTCTCTTGACCGGTAAATTGAACTGATTTATTATCCTATTTCAAGTGTTTTAATCGCGATTGAAGATTATGTAATAAAATCCTTTTGATACCTTTGTAGGATTACTGGCAGTGGGATTGGCCGTAGCTTTGCTTCTTTTTGAAAAGAGGAATCCAATGAAAGCGGCAACTTTTTTGGGATTAGATCCTCGAAATGCTTATGATGAATACTATTGTAGTAAGTACTTCATATTCATTTAAAAAAATACATAAATTTTTAAAAATATTTTCTTATTTTTGATTAGGTGTTGAAGAATTGACGGAGCGTATTCCTGGCTCACCAAGGAGCCCGAAAAAGAGCGCTGAGACCAAACAGTTGAAGAAAGGTTTCTCTCTGGATGCTGCTTCCTCACAAGAACGGGATTCATTAGTCCGAGGAGCGACAGTGAGTGGATCGACCGGTATTGAGCAACAAAGAGAACAGGTGCCATAATAGGTTTGGCATAATATGTTGTAATTTTTTAAGTTTTTTAATCCTGATTTTTTGGGGTTAAACTAGATACTTGTTTTCCGACGGCGAAACACTCCGCTTTCTTCTAGTTTCTTTGATCGTGTTCTTGGATCAAGTATTACGGGAGCCGTTTTAACTCGACAGGACTGGAATTGATGATGATACGGCTGTATGAATGGATTACTTTCGTTTATATTGCGCATTTTTGTTTATTTCAAAAAAACACTGTTCATTGAATTAAATAAATATATTTCGCCACAAAAGTCATATTTTTTTATCGTTCTTGCACATAAACTTTCAAGGTGAATAGCTTGGTTCATTTATTTTTTCTCATAATAATTTTTATATGCAAAACTGTTTTGTCGCAATTTGAATCCAACTTGCTTTCGTGCCAAATATCGTTACGACAATCTGCGCCCTCTATTGGTCGCTTCACTTTCTGTTTTGGTATACCAGTACCAGCTCCAAACTGGAGGTGCCGCTGCGAACGCGGCCAAGTCCGGTAAATCCCGACCTTTCTAACTAAAAAAAAAAGTCTTTCTTGTTCTTCTTTTATGACCCTTACTCTTGGAAAAGTTACAAGACAAAATTTGAATATAAAAACACTAGTCAACATAGAATAAAAGTGTCTAAATAAATTAGATCTCCATTTGTTCTACATCCAATTTTCTAGAAAAAAAAAATCCAACTTTCTCCAAATGAAAATCAGCGTGATTATTACGTTGGTATAATTCCGCAACCATGTAAAATAGTAGAATTCCAAATGACGCAGCATTATGCGAGCTTAATCAAAGCTCATTAAATTCAAGAGAGAGAGCTTCCTCTTTGAAATCCTTATTCGGAAAAATTCGCCAATCACCTCAACCTATTTTTTCTTTTTCTTCTTCATCCCCATAGAATATCTGCAGCAGAGGTTATGGTATAGCACACATTTTATTCTCTTGTCCTTTTCTTCGTCTTCGTCTTCTTCTATTTAATTCGCGTGTCCTACTTATGACCCAAACTTTGTAAAGAGTGTGACGCAGAAGGAGGAGCATCCTTCGACAATGAAGGCGATCCAAGCCAAAGCGATTCCAACAGCCCAAACGAGGAAGGCTCCTTGAAGTGATTTGAGACTGAGGGAACTATGCTCGATTATTCTTGGCTGCTCAGCATCTCTGCACTTTCTAATACTTGACGACGGCCAGTACATTCGTTTCCAACGTTCTCCTAATCCGGCCTCCATCATTTGTAGAATCCTATTTCACACACAATTGAAAAGAGAAGAAGAAAAGACACACGGTCGTGAGCAGGTAATAAAATACAACCAAGGAGGGCGCCCTTTATGAACGATAAATAATCAGAGCGCCAAGGTGTGTTGCGTTGAAAATGGGTGGCCCACCCTGATCAGTTTAGCTGAGTACCGGCGTGAAAACGTCTCCCGCCCAAGATTCTATATGGCTCCTCTCCATTCCACTGGGCCGAGCTGAGCGATCTACGTGTTCAGAATGTAACACGCGCGCGCCCAAACGAAACCAAGAGAGAGGGAGTGCTAGCTATCGCTCTCTTCGTCCCGTTTTGTTGCTGTTGTCGAATACAAACTTACTTTCTATCCATTAGAGGTTTCAGTGGACTTCCTTTGGCTAAGGCAAATGCGAAATTGACTTTGAAAAACTCTTGCTTGGCCAAGCTCAAACGACATTGTCGATCTTCTCCCATCTTGAACTCCAAATAGGACTTTTCCTGAATTCCGAAATGAATACTAAGAACCGTATAAAGAAAAATAGATTACTTTTATAAAGGCGTAGTCGCCTGCAGCCGTTCTTTCGATCCCTTCTTGATCCTTGTCCACATTCCAATGTGGCTTCTTAACAAGACTTTCTGCGGTACTCGAATAACAATTCAGACTTTTCATTATATAAAAAGTTGTTAATATCATCTATTATACCTCCTATAATTTTGTAGACGCCTCCAGTAGCTTCCTGTAATCATGATCAGCAAGTAGAGTTTCATAATAACCACAATAAAGAGCGCTCGTTAATGAAAGAGGGGGGTCGCCTTTTGCTTCAGCTGATTACCGTAAAGAGGGATTCAAGTGCCGTCCCTCGTCGCACTCCCCAGGCCATTTGCGAACGAGGTAGGTCATCCAAAGTGTTGATGACGGGTCTCAGCTCGTGTAGAGAGAGCAAGGACGTGAGGACGCCACCGTAGGCGCTCACGAGGACGACGGCGCTCAAACTCCACACGGCGGCCAAAAGCCGAGGCGACACTCCTAGCGAAGGGACGGATCTCTGCCCAGCTATATAATAACAATGATTCACATTCACAAGTAATTCGAACGCACGACAAGAATACTAAATAGCAAAAACACAAATTTCCTAGAATTATTATTGCGCATTGAATTACGTTGCGCAATGAGGACGCTCAGCACGAAGAAATACTGATGAGCCAAGCCCAGACTATTGATGTCACTTCTCCTTGTCCGCCCTTGTTGTTGCTGGGTCGGCAGCGGCCGTTGCGACGTCGTCGATTCATCGTAATGACACCACAGGTATTCCAGGTGTTTCCACAAGATGAGAGGTAATACTGTCGCGAGGAGGACCAAACAGAGCCACACCTTGAAAAAAAGAATAATAACAACAACAACAACAAGGAGAAGAGGTCAACATGAGATGTGTGTATATTGATTGCGCCATGGGCCGTGAATTTTTAAGCAGCTACTCGCTTCGACGTTCACGCGCGCGAGCGTGTACATGAAAAACCGGATTTGACTCTTCTCTCCCTCACCTGCGCGATTTAGATTTATGTTCATGCATATAATGATTCTTTTCCTTTCTCTCTTCTCGAAGAAGCGCGCATACAATGATGTATATTCTCATCTACACGTTTAATATTCAACTCGTGTCTTATCGTATGCTGTTCTTTACTTGGAGTTGAAAGGGCCTAGTGCAGGCCAAAAGTGCCGTGTCCTCGGTTGGCGGAGGCACCAATATGGCCGTCGGTTCTTCATAAAATGATACCGTGAAATCTACGACTTTAGCTCGAGAATATGTCACTGAGAAAGGTCCTGCTCCGACATCCACTCTGTTATCCTGCTTGTTTCGAAATTCACTTTTAATCAAAATGAAAAAAAATGATATTCTGTGTTTATATACCATAAGCATGCCAATCATGCCGTTCCAGCTACCGTTAATCAATTCCTTTCCGTATGTCTCGTCTTCCGGGAACTCCACTTCATAGCTGAAAAGAATTATTTCACTAATTCTATACATTATAGCTATCATCAAATCTAATATTTACGTGAAATCCAAGCTTTCTTGTAAGGTATGAATGATTTCGTAACAGTAGCCCTTGTATCCTGTGACAGTTCCATCCGGCTGACGTTCAAATATTACGAATGGCGGTCTCTGTTTCGAGCGTATATAGTGAAATGTCGCAATTTTGATAACAATGATCGGTATCGGGCATTTATCCAGAACGATACCTCGAGCCAAGTCAAGCGGATCAGTGCTGACGATGGTTGGCGCCGACGTTGAATTGCATTTGCGTCCGAGTCATCGATGACATCCGGAATATCAAAGATACATCGACTTGTGGCGCATTCCTCAAACGCTTTGTCAATTCTGTATTTTTGATTTTATAGGAATTCAGATTGATCTATGAGATTGATCAACTCCAAACCCACCGAAACATTGAACTGCCCAGCTGACGGTAAGATGGAGGAGGACAAATGCTGAATTGGATCCATCGATCCAGTGCGTATCGGGTGCAACGACCGCCTTCTTCTTCCTGTATAAAGTAATCATGTTGTTGGTTTTTGTTGTTGAAAATGACATGTCTGAGATAATCAAAATGGATTTCTATTTACATTGGAGAAATCGAGTCGATCCTGTTGCGCCGCTGCTGCGGATGAATCAGTTTCTTGGAGAAGGAGAAGACGCGGGGGGCAATGCTGGATGAAATCTAGGCGGAGGATTGAGGGCGGGACAATCATTTTGATGGATGACAACGTCTCGACGAGTAAGCTCATCATCCGATCGGTTGTCCGACAATCCCGTGACGTCACCACTAATCCGCCGTACTCTGACCAAGAAGCTGATGAAACCCAAAAAATCCCAAATCATCAGTCATGTTCAATCGATCTCTCTCGTTTTGATTATAAACACTAGTCGGCATTTAATACACAGCAGATCCTGCAAAACGTAATAGGAAAGAAGGGACGATCAGATGATGAAGAGAGACGTATCTGACGTACCGCCCGTTCCAGAGAGATGAACAGTCCCTCTAATCAAGTCCTCTGTTGGCATTCTAAAAGTTTCGACCCTAATGGATGACGTGGAACAGACGATCCGGGCGGCATCCTCCAGCAGGGCGGTCACCATCCATAATTCGAGTTGCGGGCGGAGCGATCCATCGTGTACAATCACTGCATATAAGTAGTTGGATAATAGTACATAACAAAAAAAAAAAAGAAGAAAAAAACTGTGTAGCGCTCAAAACGATTTAAGAATAGAGGGGAATAACAGCACACCCAATCTCTTGTTGTCGGATGGATCCATCACTTCTCTCTGGCAGGACGGAGATGAGAGAGCTAAACAGCAGGACAGCAGCAGGAGCCAGTAAGATGATGAGGCTCTTGGTGATGCCATAGTACAACAATAAATGTGAACCATACCGGACAAACCGGCTCTTATAATTATAATATTGCCTACGATGGGACCCCATTTCGCTCGATATATATGCTCATTAATGCGTCGTACATTATAGATGTGGGTAAAAAAAAAAAAGATATAGAATGTGATAACTGATGTGTATATACAGCAACGTCATTAAGCGGACGGGGAGTCGTAATATAAAAAGTTAGAGAGCGAAGAAGAAGGAGGAAAAATCGCCCATCACCTTTTTCTTTTTTATATATATATTTCACTTTTTTTGACGGGGGAAAACTTGTTTATCTTGCCGTGATTGAGGGGATGAACGAGACAGCTAGCTCACGATTTTTCACGCCGGAGAGGAGCGTGACGGTGCTCTTGCTTGCTGCTCCTGCTGTTGCGGACCCCATTTTGTAGATATACCGTTGAGTCGAGAAGCGTGCAATAAAAATAACTCTAAGGTAATTTGCGTCATCGCACGTCCTCTACTCTCTCTCTCTCTTCCATATGAATGATTTATCCGTCAGCAATATATAATGCATTCACAACAAGTTACTTCCAACAAAGTAAAATGGATCGCCTTCTTCTTTTTTCGATGGAAAGATGACGTTGCTACTTTTGCTAATACTACCTGATCATGGGCGTAGTCAGTACTACGTTCAAATAATAAGGATGATTCAATCGATTCCTTGTCTAAATCTAGAAATTGTTTTTCTTAATTTTAATTTATAATCGTTTTTTAAGGATCGATTTTGTTTCCAAGTGAACTGTCGAATGACAGCGATGTAACGCAAGAGATAAGTTCGTATAGCTTTAAAAATAAAATTCTTCCCGACCGGGTGCCAGGTTAAGTAGTTTCCACTTGAGAGAAAGATGAGAGTGGCCTGATAAACGAACGAGAAAAAAAGAGAAGGTGCAACAGCAGCAGAGAAATAAGAATCCATCATCTTCAAAGTAGGCTCCTATAGCGGGATTTAGCTCAACGTACTCTTCTTCTTCATATAATGCGGCAAAATACAGTATGTCTCGTATATCATCAAAGCAAATGTCCCTTTAAAATGTTTCGTAATCCGAAGGATGAAGAGAAACAGCTGTCGTCTGTTGCTGATCCCCAAAACAAGCAGCGTATGGCCAAAAACTAAAAAAAAATCCAGCTGGGCTCTTTGATATCGATCTTGAGCTGATGGATGTTTTTGTTTTCAATCGCTCCTTTCTTCCAAATAAGCATAGACCATAGAGAGAATTCGCGGTCCCTGCTGGAGACCATATAGCTTGACGACGACCCGCTGATGTCACTAATTCAGCATTCACCGTCTTCGGATTATATCAACTGGGCGCGTTGACAAATGGGTGAAAAGCTTTTTTCGTGATCTTGAGCTACTTTTTACGAGTTTTCTCCTCTATTTAAAAAAAAAATGAAGCGTATGCTGAAAAAAATGTTATAAATAAAGAGCACGTGCTTTCAATCGATAAAATATCTAGCAGCAACTGTTATTTTACGTACAGAAAATAGCCCTCATTCAAGGTCTGGTAATAATGGGATTAAATCTGATGTATCTTCAAGGATCCTGTTATAGTGAGCTTTATCAGCGGGGTCGTCCACTGTCCATTATAAGTATCACAATTTTTATGTATTAAGAAAACCGATCACGTTTTAGTTTAAATCCTCATTATTTTTATTACTTCATGAGAAATGGATCGCACTACTGTACTTGACATTACCTGATTGGTATTTTTATTATTGGTTACCTGGTCGTGGTTGATCGATATAGACATCACGTCGTCAGATCTCGATTTCAAGGTAAACCAAATATATCTATCGAACACGTTGAAATAGAACGAGTTTTTATTTTCATCTAATTCCACGGATTATTATATAACTAGGTAAAAAACCACTATAAGCGATAGTAATCTCGTTATTATTCCCTTTTTGTGTTTTCCAAAAACCAGTAAGTAAATCATGTGTTTGGTTTTCTGTAGAGGTTGGCCCAGATTTCTTAATGTGTTGAACAAGAATCGTGATGTTGTTTCGGTTTTAGGAGGACGCACATTACGTCATCGTTAATATATTATAGAAATAACAGAAGAGCACACAGGGGTTGACTTCTCACGGTCATTAAAGCGCCCCCGAAAACCTGAACGAGAGAGAGAGCTATATTGACCCATTAAGGGCAACATTCCTTTTGTTTATGTCGTTGTTCCTCTCTCATCCATAATAAAAACATAGTTCTTCTGGCTTCAGGGTGTTGTTGTTGTTGCTGCTGCTGCAACTTGATTGCCGTTTCGTGAGACGGAGTTGGCAAAAAAAACAACAACTGGAATTCAATTGTTCTTTTAGCTGTTCCAGCTGTATGATGAGATTCCATACCGTGATAATAATTGTATTTTTTTCGAGTCTCTTCTTTCTCCTTCGAAGCAGCTTATTACGAAAGAGAAGGGGGTCATAATAATAAGCCACATAAGCGTTCCTTTCACTTTACAGATGGAAAATCTGGAAGAGTCATCTCTATTCTTTTCTTTTTAAAATTGATTGACAAGAAAAATAGTGCATCCCATTATAACTTTTCGTTTCTCTCAGGAAAGAAACGAATGGGAACTACCCAAAGAGGGCACAGAGTATAGCCACACCCGAGTCTCAAATCGAATTACTCTACTGGCGCCCAGCATTGATGGAGACTAATCGATCTGTGACGATAACAGTTCTTTTCTTTTTATTCTACAATTTGCCCTTCAGATTTTTTTTTCCTTTTCTAAATCTCGGTCGATTAAGACGTAAATTTACAACCGCGTTAGAAGTTAATCACGCCATTATCGCTAAGTAGGAGTGGCGGGCTGAGAAGGAGTTAAATAATAAAATCTGCGAGTGAAAGGATTCTTGTATCCACTTGAAAGTGTAATAAATCCTCTCCAAAATACACACACATACAAAACATAGTCTCGACAGAGAGAAAAGGAAGAAAAAGAGACGCAGCATTTGGTAGAAAAACCGTTTTGTACAAAAAAAGAGAAAAGAGACGTGTACACTTTGATATAATAGTCGAGGCCCGTCGTGTTGAATAAATAGGTGTTTTCTCTGTCGAGCGTGAAAAAGAAAGAAACACACACACATGATTAACGGCAGTTCCCTTATTCTCAGTTTCTGTGGGTGTACTCAAAGGAGCTACGCACACGAGCCAAACAAAACAAACAAACACATACACAAATTTCTTTCGCACCTAAATGGAATGTGATGAGGTATAAAGAAGAGCCCTATGGCTTCCGGAGGGCTTCAGAGTCACACAACAATACCGTCTTTCACCTCGGGAAAAAAAATTTCAAACGAGGTTATATATATATTTATCAAAAGTTGTATGAAAGAGAGAGCTGGAAGAAGTAAAAAAAGAGAAGAAAATGGCACGGAATACCAACAAAACAATATTTAAAGAGAAAGAACAAGAAAGAAATCGGGTGGTCCATCTTCTGAACGATGATCTCATTGAAAATTATTTTGTTTTTAATATCAATCGCAGTAGGGCGTGTGTGTTTTTAACGGAAGAAGACACGGTATAGAGACACGCCCTGGAGAGCAGTGGGCGGCAGGAGGAATATCACAATAACTCACACATGAGCGCGATATATAAATGCCTCTTCTTTTTCATCGGAGGGAGGGGACGGATTGGTTTTACATTATTATATTGCATCATATTCCTTCTATCTATTTTTTTCTGTATATAATAATAATAAATGTACAGTAACATTTTTTCTTCTGCGTGCGGAGATCGCGACACCTGGGCGCCATCGGAGCGCGCAGATCCTCTCACAAGTATTTTATTTTTTTTCTCTTTTGACTTTGCTCGATTCTTCTTTTTTTCCTCCTCAGTGACGCTTCATATGCAGCGACAGGTGGTCGGATCGTGAGAAGGAGCGCTGGCACAGGTGGCAGCGGAACGGCTTCTGTCCAGTGTGCTTCCGGAAGTGCCGGGTCAGTTCGTCCGATCGGGCAAACTTCCACGTGCATCCATCCCAGGTGCACTGGTACGGCTTCTCACCTTCAATTTAACATGTTCGATTTGTAAAACTTGATTTCTAAAAGAAGAGTAGAACTAAGAAGGATTACCTGTGTGAGTCCTCTTGTGAGCTTTGAGGTGGGAGCTTTTAGTGTAGACTTTCTCGCATCCCACAAAGTCACATTTGTGAACCTTTTCGCCGACGAAGACTGTCCGTAAAGTCGCCTAAGGAGGGAGCGGCACCCGAGGAAGAGCCGGGCGATGTGAGCAACAGGTGGTGGTGATGGTGGTGGTGAGCTCCACCAACTGGCGGAGGAGGTGATCGGTCCTCCTCTTCCTCTTCTTCCTCTTCGTCGCCGGGAGAGGAGGAGCCGTGTCCTCCGTGGGGGCTGTTGAGACCGTTGGCGTTACCGCCACAGGTGGACGACGATGTACCACCGTGCAGGGATGGGCTGGCGGAGGAAGAGGACAGTGGCCTCTGGCTCAGAGTCCTATAAAGAGAATAAGCACTATATGTAAAACAAGAGGCCAGTGTATCTATCAATGTGGCATCTTCTTAGGACTTAGAGAGGGAAACCCTAGAGAAACGATGATGGACGAGATGGTCGCTCCCAGTGAAGCAACAAACAACGCGCGACCCGAAAAAATGTTTTGTAATCATTCATCCGGCTCTTCTTTTTTTTATTTCCACTATCCATAGTATGCATCCCAAACCTGGGTGGAGGCTATTTTCTTTTTCTTTTTTCTCCTTATACATCTCAAAAGAATGTACGCCCTGTGCTCTATCCACGCCAACCAATTATCCTATACGAAAAAAATCTTTTTCTTCTTCTTCTTTTTTATTTTGGCAATTTTCAGGAGCGGCACGTTAATAGCATCAAATTGCAGAGTGAAAGAAAGGGCGTAGTTTTTAAGGAGAAATTTTCTACGTCTGTCAATGGTGTCGCTTCGTCGCTAATTTCCTTCTACTTGGGCATATTTTCCCGTCATCAATTTCCCGAAAGACGATGCGGCTCGTCTGGAAAGAAAGGGGGGAGTGGTGTTGTAGCGTTTATAATCGTCCTTGCGTGCGTGCGTGCGAGCGCTCCCGAAAGAGCAGCAGCAGAAAAAAATGCAATCACGCAAAAGGTAATCAACATCTCGACCAACGGTAGTGTATAACACTAAGCATTCACTGCGCTCCCCAAAAAAGGAAAGATCCCGTTCACTCCCGAAAACAAAAATCAGCAAACAATCTATTTGAAACTCAAAGAGTCATTTTCTCGTGATCCAGGATGCGGAACCCAACCCATAGACTATTGAAATGTCTTCTATCGGCAAAAGTTTTTCTACGTTTCCGTTCGTGCGTGACGTAATACAATAATAGAAAAAGACACAACAGGGGGGGAAATCCCATCGCGGTGGTCGTCGTCAACTATGTGAATGACTCAATGTAAGAGCTTAATTTACAGAGATGCCGCAACTTGGGTCGAACCGCAGAAAGAGTGAGGTACACTTACATGTCGTATCCAGGTAAAAATCCATCTTCCTCGTCTTCGTCAGTCATCCTCGAACATTGCATCTGCATGATGACTGAAAAAAAAAGATAAAAATTATTAATTTAATCACCTGGTCTGCAGTCACTACTGAGCTCCGTTTAAAAAAGGGAATAAATTAGGTATCTTTTGCATCAAATAAATGCCTTGCATACAAAACATGACAAGCACATTATAAAAGGTTCTTTAAAAATCCCTTTTAGTAACGACTCGTTTGATCCAACCCAAAAATGGAATTCTCGTCATAAGAAACATGAAACGATATCTATCTTTGTCGACGACAGTGATATTTTGAGTGGGGCGTTTAGAAAAGAAGAAAAAAAGGGAACCCGATTGCTACCTTGCGCCATTTAAGACACTTCATCATTTCACAGTCGAAAATTTTTTCATTTAATACGCCAGGCACGCCTCTTCATTTTTTCGTGAAGAGCACACGGCAGAAGCCGGCGCTCACGGGGCGTGTGAGAGAGCGCATCCGTGCAGCACATCATGAACTCGGAAGATTCTCTTTTTTTAAATGAAGAAGAAGAAGAAAAGCGCCAACTCATCATGACCCAGTGCTGTCGGCATTCATTTACGTAAAAGAAAACGAGATTTTCTAAAACGGCAGAGAGCCCAAAAATAGATAGAGAGAGAGAAAACAAACTCTTTCGTGGCCGCTGATTAATTGGATTTGTGTGTTTGTTTTCCATGATAAATGCATTAGAGCGGCGCTGCTAAAGGACTCAAATGAGCCCCTCAAGGGATGACTGTATAACCTCATCACGCAGTTATTAAGACGGGGCCAGGATTCGATATCATTTATTATTTCTTTTTCTTAAAAATAGAAAAAGAAAGGTTTCTAATTTCAAGGATTATAGTTTGTTGTTTTAAATTTGAAGAACACAGCAGGGGGAAGAAGAGCTGCTCCTTTTGCAGCGCTACATTTCACACGATATCATGCGGGAGCAACTCACGCTCCAAACTCATTGGATGAAAACTAAAAAAGAGAGCAATATCTTGGCGAAGCAATCATCATCATCATCATAATCATCACGGTACATTCGGCACCCGCTGGTTTCAGGCCCCCACGCGAGTTCTTTATTGAAAATTTAAAGGGTGGCTGATGTGAACAAAATATAAAAAGGCCCGACTCATGTGTGTGTGATATCTCGTTGCATTATTCATCTTCTTGACTCTGTGTGATGATACAGACGCCTTCAAGACCACCCCTAGCTTAAATAAACAAATACTGGAAAGTAAATAAAATACTTACAATATAGAGGACGATTCTTCTTTGATCGAAAGTCGATTGTTATTATTGTTGTTGTTGGTTCGTAAGGTACACTGAATACTGTTCGGGATCAGCTCAACGCGGACAGCTTCTAGGGTAATAAAAAAAGAAATTAATTCTTGAAAATAGCCACATTTCTCTTGCATCTCTTAAATATTTTATTACGTTCTAAAACTGAAGCCAAAATAACTATTGTCGCGTTACTAAAATAGCATTCCCTTCATTTTTTACACAAAAAAGCCAAATTTTCGCGTCTAAATTTTTATGATCGAACGGCCGAAGGTCTTCTCGCCCGTAATATGGACTGCAGAAAACGAGCGGCCCCGAGGCCTATGCCCGGATGTAATTAGGTCATTATGTGAACTCAATAATAAATGGTGTGGTTGGCGCGTTTCCATGTCGTAAAGGAGAGGCGCGCGCCGTATGGGCACCACCTCAATACGACCGATTCGATGAGGCATCTGCGAGACTTTTCTCTCTCTCTCTCCCCTCTCTTTTTTTTTAAAAAAAAAAAAAAAAAAAAAGGAACGGGCGTCCCACTTTTCTTTCTTTAAAATAAGCGACTGATTATACGGTTTGGCAGGGAACGCGAAACATTGAGCTGCCCGACTATAAAAATGAAATAAACCAAAAAAAGTAACTAAAGGAAAAACTACAACAAAAGAAGCTATAGCATCTTCTTGAGTGATGAACACATTCGGCCGACAAGGATCGGGACACGGCCCTCTGTTGCACAAGCCCAAAAGATTCGGGCGTGAATGCGCTCTCTTCACTGCAAATTACCCACGCCCAGTCAAAAAATAAGAAAAAGAGAAGAGACCATATGGTACAGCTCTACTCAATATATATATTTTCTCTTCTTCTTATCCAATTTTTCAATTCCTCCTCCTTGATTACGCAACTCGAGTGGGTGGGTGTGCGGACAACTCCACCTTTTATAGTTTTTCTATTCTATACCCTCCTTCTCGATCCGGATGCGGACAGATGACTTTTGAGGGTGGACAGATAGGATGGCTAACGAAACGTTATTCACGTCCGAGTGGAGCGTGACTCCTCGGGAATGGAAATCATGCAGTCACGCTTTTTTGGGTTGAGCATACGGTGCAGTGGATCTACACGAAACCTGATCATTTTGCCTTCTCTCTTCAGTTCCGTCAGGCTTATTGGTTCCGCCCAATTCTTCGGGCTCAACTAGTGTTACGCTAAAGCTGGACCCAGTGCCCTTTAGCGCACTTGTGACACATTCGGTGACTTGAATGCAGCTCTATGTAACAACCCGATCGGCACGAACAAGAGAAAAGCGTGATGAGGTACGAATGCGAGCCACGTTTTTTCGATATATATATAAAAGAAGAGGAGATGGGAAAGAAAGCTGTCCTACAAGACGTGCTGGATTAAATACATATAAAAAAAACTATCAAGAGAGGATCCTCTGAAGCGTATCTTCAATAAACTGGATGCTTAGCCAAGCGTAAGAGTCCAGCGCAAACTCATAAACAACACAAGGAGAAAGAGAAATAAAGGCCGTCACGATGTGTGTGTGTGAATGTGCTGTATTGGTGTTTGTAAACAACACGCCAAGCATGTCGCCCTATAGGCCTCCCTCAAATGCCATTTTTCTTTCAATGATTTTTTCTCGATTCTTTTTTTTTTCGGCTGCGCTTCGGCGGCAGCGTGGAAACTTTGGGTAGCCGCAGAAAACCCACGGACGAGAATTTAGCGCGAGGGCGATCCCTTTTTTTTTCTCCCGAGCGGGACAACACGACTGTAGAGAGGTGTTTACACGGGCGACATTGAAAGAGAAAATTTCCGTCGAGGTCCAATGAGTAATCTCCCCTGCTGTTTCTCAAAACGTCTTGATTAAATATAAATTCGAGACCTTAATTGCTAAAAGTGAGGCGGTCGTGGCTTTTGAAAAAAAAGGGATCCCGCAGAGTGTCCGCCAAACCAACCGCTCACGAAGTACACTAATCGTATTGTTATATTATTATGCTTTAATACAAATGATGAATAGGTTTACAGCACCGGAGCGAACTATATTGTGCCAGAAACATAAACGAATCGTTATGTAGGCTGAAAAATTCTCCAACCAGTAATATATATAAATAAAAAAAAGCCATGTTGATGGGAAATTTAGGAAATAGCGCAACTTTATCGACTGGAGGGTGGAGGAGGAAGATTAACAGTTCGGAACCGGACAGTACCCCCGTTATTACGTTCCTACCTCCTCTTTATGTTATGTGATTATACCTACTCGAAAAAGAAATATGAACAAACATCGTAGAGAGAGACCGTGAGAGCTGAAGAATATTAACTGGCACGCGCTTTCTTCCCAAGAAGTCATAAAGTGCGGGAAAGAAGAGAAAAAAAGGTGTCGGATCGTAAATCACGCGGGAAATATCTTCCCCTTTTTCTTTCGTTTCAATCGAGGAAATCAAGAATGCAAGAGTTCACACACTCACACAGGGAAGAGGTCACCATGTTGGACCCTCCCGTGTGATCCTTGTGAACAATACGACAATTTTTCTTCAACTTTAAAGAGGAGGAATCACGAAGGGGGCCAATTTAAGAACCCACACACACAGACACCAACAGCTGTCGAGCAGAATAATCGTTTTGAATTTGTTCAAATATGACCCGCTTATTAAGCATCATTTAAATAATGAAAAATACAAGGCGAGCGAGCATACGGGGCGAGCAAAACGATCATTACGGAGGCGGGAAATCAGCCAACGGGGATTTTCCTCTTCAAAAGAGAAAGAATAGAAAAAAATACAGCATCATTTGAAAATCTTCAGTAGAGGTCGACCTCCTGAAAATTCGCTCCCTGAGTCGTTCAACCTCTATAATCAAGAGAGGATACGGAATGATTAACAATTAAGAGCGAAAGAAGAGGTAGGTAGGTGTTTCACGCTAGTTAGCCGTTCTCATTCTTAGTTTAACGAGGTTTTTGTTAAGTGATATGCTTTTCTCCCCTTTGTAAAGTAAACTAGTTTGCTCTTTATTGTTATACCGGGTCAAAAAGCTTCGGAATGCGCAACGTCGTAACAATGCAGTTTGGGTCTTTTCTTTTTTCAATGGACTTGGGAGATTCTCTCAACAGATTCTGCAGAGTCAAAGGATCACGTCATCTTTTTTTGCAAGATTTAACCTCCTTAAAGAAATTATTTTTCTACATTGTTTGATATTCATCTTTGAGAGAGAAACGTGAGTGCGTGCATCTTCATTATAATATGTTAATGAGCAATTCCGGTTCTGTGGATGAAGTGTAGAGGAATTTCAAGCCGTAGAAATCTGGTATCGGCCACACTTTCTCGTATTTTATGCGACTGAAATAATTGATTCTCTATTTTTCTTTACTTTTGCGAGGGCGGGGATCGTGGCGCAAGGATCTTAAGGAGGGCGCGAACGTGAAAAGCATCTCACCTCTATTCTCCTTCGTGACTGTGCTCTTTCTAAAATAACATCCTCTCTCTGTATCCACCCCCGCCTCCTCTTCTTCAGCTTGATGGGAATCACGAAATACACGCGCCATATCGCTCACGAAGTACACGAAAAGAACAACAACAACAAGAGATCTCTACACGCACGCACGCATCGGTCTCTCCTCTCATGTTTTGCATAAATGGATCATTAACTCCAAAGAGTTTGAGAGGGGAATTCCATTCTCTTTTTCTCTTGGACTGATCCCTTTTATCAATCCTCTCTCTCTTTAAGTATATACATAAAAAAAGAATCTTTATAAAAATGTGAGTCTCTTTTAGACGTAATCAAGATGTCCCAAATCTTTTTAAAACATGGAAGCGTTCATGAAATTCCGAAAGGGTCTTAAATAGGCGGATGCCCTGACGTCGGAATCGTGATCAGATTGAAGCGGCCTGCGGGCGCCACGACGGCACGCCGAAACAGTAGCAGCAGCACTCAAAAAGAGAGGAGGCGGAGCTCTTACCGGATTTGTTGACTCGGAGATCGACGATGCCGTTCGGAGAGGATCGACGCTGCTGCTTTCCGTTGGGTGAACAAGAGGACCTTCGTCCTCGATGGTGGTGACCATCTTTCGTTGAGCGCCTTCCGTTATTCACGGATAGATCCACCGGCTCCATCTGGATTGGAGGACATTCGGCTTGCTTCTATATTTTTTGAAAAGAGAGAAAGGATTGGTTTACTCGATTATCATCTCCAAGGTGCGACCCAAATTGGGAAGACGAAGGAATATTAAATTTCTATTTTTATATATATATTTTTTTTTCGAGCGTGGGAACGGTGGTGACTAAAAATGCGGCTTCGGGGATGGTGTTTACAACGCTCACGGTGGACCGCCAACACTGCCACCGTGAGACTTAAATTGGTCCAATATATCGATCACCGTTCATAAAATAGATGAGAGAAGAAAAAAGGGGAGCAGGAGATGCGGGATCATATAATCATAAATGATGTCATAAGCCCTGAAGGTGAAAGAAGAGGAAAAATCCAGTAGCTGCCCGTCCCTCTTCTTCTTTTCTTTCCTAAGCTGCTTAATTATTTTCCCTTTTCTCGAGCAATAAATCACCAGTTGCGGGCCTTAAGGGAGCGAACCTCTTTGTAATTTAGAGTTGGATGCATGCGGATATGCTCAGGCGCTGTCGTCGTCGCGGTCGTCGTAATGGGCCGGTTAAAAAGGGATCCACCGGTGCTATTATTGGCGATTGCTCTAATGCTGATGCTGTTGTTGTTACGTAAGAAGCGCTCCACTCCACCGCTGGTCGCCACCGTGGCCGTCGCCGCCGCTGCCGTTCCTTCTCCCTGCGTACCAAATGATCCATAGACGGTTAAATATGAACGTCAACCAATGAGTTATTTATTTATTTATATATATATTTTGAATCGTAAAAATTTGAGAGGAGGAAAATGACCCCACTCACGAAGACCGAAACACGCACGATTCTGATCTCCCAGAAAAAAGAAAGAAAACATAAAAAAGACATGACTTTGTCCTTTAACTCTCGGGAAATTTTTCGAAAGTGACACTTTAAACAGTTTTCACGACCACTTGACAGGTTCTCAAAGGGGTTAATTCCGTTTCACGAACTCACGGTTTATTTTTTCGGGAGTGGTTGACTCTATATTGACAAGGTTTTTTATCCCTACCGACGCCGTGAAGCGCTTGAGTAAGTTACTCTCCTCAACGTCCGGGTTCCCTGACCCTCTTCTTTCCCTATACTGTCCTGTCATAAAATAAAAAATACGGTGGGGAGAAAGAAGACGAAGAAAAAAAAAATTGCTATAGGATGCTTCGGTGCAGAACGGCGTACACCGACTCCTCCCCACGAGTCACCTGTCGGAGAAAAAGTGTGTGTGTGCCTTATAGTGTGGGAATATAACAAATGATTACCGTGCCGCAACAACAAAAAAAGAAGTTTTCGTATGACTTGACAGTTTTTTTTTGGTCGAGGATGACTGCGGTTTAGAGAGAGAAAGAATCCCTCATCAGTCCCAATCAAGAAGAGGTCAACGATTCGAGGGAGATAATTGCATCGGCATCATCACCACCACCACGGGGGCGCGACCTGATTACACGCACCGGCTTGGAAACTTCCAAAAAAAGGTACCCCTCTCTAAACTCATTACGGAGCGTTGCCCAACCCAAGTGGCGGCGGCGACAGGTGGGGTATGGACGACCGACGAGCCCACAAGCTGGGAGTGGTTTTTATTTTATTTTATTTTTTGGGTGTGGAGGGGAGAAGAAGACGAGAGAACAAGAAAGGCCCAAGTTCATTTACCCGGGGTTATAGGATCTCTTCTCGCCTACCTGGGGGCAAACCAGCGCACAAAAGGGTATAAACAAGATGAGGAATTTGGGTGAGAGAGGGGAGACTAGAATATCATGAGGGTGGAAGAAGGAAACGAGTCCGAAAAAAATATTAAACTTGAGGGGAAGAAAACGCCCTTCTTCTTCTTCAACTGGTTCTTGAAGACGCTTTTGTTTAACGAGACAAGTGCACCATCACGCGTGAAAAAAAAGGTCATCGACAATCAGAGGGCGTCTCTCGGTCGCAAATAAATATCAAAGACGCCCCTCTTATATACATATAAAACTTCGCGGTTCCCGGCAAAAATCTCCACGTGAGCTCGTTTCAAGGACAAGACAACAAATTGACACACCGCACTCTGGCATTCCTCGCGTGCTATTCACTTCGTGAGCTCACTATATTAGGGCATTTGCCATTACAAAATAAGAAAATAAATAAAAAGCATTGTTTTAGTTACCAGGTAAACCATGAAGAAGCAGTGCAAGTGAGGATACGATAGAGAAAAAAAAAATTGTGGCTTCAAAGAGTCACAGTGACAACATCCGGTTTTGGGTGGCGAAAATCACGTGATCGATAGGCACAACACACCAACAACACACACTTGTTGACAAGTGAGTCATCCAAAGGGGTCATGACACGTGAACAAGAGAAAAAAAAATCACTATAAAGAGACAACAACAAAACAAAAATAAAAAAAAAAGGCACGCCTCGGTAACAGACACGTCCGTCCGAGTGGAAGGCACGAAGGCGACTGAGAGAGCGCCCCCTCCTTCTTTATTCTTTAAGACACACGAGGAAAAGAAGATTTGAGTTTTTTTTTTTTCTTTTTTCTCATCCCCCCACCCTAGATATTACTCGGCCCCTTTTTTTTTTCTCTCTCTCTTGTCTGACAGTGTGTGTGTGTACTACATTCTATCACTACCCCCTGAGTAGTTACGATGGATCCCGAACATGTCCGCCAGGTAAAGGAGAAAAAATCCTCTCCCCCCTTCGTATTTTGTCTGGTTGGGCCACACCTTTCTTTCAACGCATCGTCTTCGATATTACACTTTTTAAAAAATTGTATATGCAAGTCATGTGTCGCCAAGAATTCACGCTAGACGTCTTCATCATAAGCTTCTTAACAAAAAAATTCCCAATTGACCGCAAGAATTTTTTTTTTTTAGAAAGCGAGATATACGAAAGAAAAAAAGGGCTTGGCCTCGCCCGTGGGGCGAAGAAGACTCACACGCCTTTTTCTTTCACGCATTTTTTTTTTTTTTTTTTTAGCTACCCGTCCTCGACCAACATTTGACCGGCGGGAGCGTCCGTTCCTTTATCAACGAGCGCACAAGGTCGTGATGCTGGCTCACACAAAATAATGGGCAACTGCATCTTTTATTTATATACTTGGCCCGACTACAAGACGCGCGTACGTCTGCTAGCTGTTGTCCGGCGAGAGTGGGGTGGGGCGGGCCAGCAGCCCAAAAACGAAGTGAAGGGGAGCTTTATGGCCGCGCACGGGGCCCATCCCCTTTCGTCTTGTTTACATCCTTTTCTTCTCTTTTTCATTTAAATATACGACTCATCCTTTTATTTATTTAAGTAGCTGGCCCATCAGTGGCCATCGTTGGAATGTTGAACATGTATCTATTTATGCGATCCATCAAAATAAAAAAGAAAAGAAAAGAAACTTGTACACTTCGCTAATGAGCTAGACATTCTTTAAGATGGCATCATCGATTACAAGTGCACGAAATATCAATCAAAACATTTCACCCAAGTCACATACCGAATCCGCCTTTTTTTTGGCACGTCCGTCAAATAAAAACAAAAGAATATAATGGTTTGAAATGCAAGTTTCGTGTTACACTCTGGAATGATGATCAATGAGTGGACGACTGCGACAAGAAACCTGTTGATAAAAACTCTGGTCAAACATGTTTTCTTACTATACTTGCGTGCTTGATTCATGTATAAATGAACTGATTATTTTGGGCGAGGTCAGTATTAAATAATAAAGAGGACGTTATTATTATAAATTAAAAGGAAGTCCTTCGAGCAAAAAACATAAAGATTTCTCTTAAAATGTTGACTATTCATTGCACGTGCGGGAATGCTTTTAAAAAGATGATCAATGTCCTCAAGGAATAGAGAGAAAGGCGCTTAATTCAACATGAGAGACTCATCTATTCGTGTGAGACGGACATCCATCAAAAACAGCGGCGGTGTGCGGCCAGCAGTGTAAAAATGCGTATCAAAGGAGTAGGAACACGCGCGATGAATCGCTCATCGGGGACGTACACGCAAAATCCCGTTGCGCTAGACCTGTAAGGAACCCTACAAGGTCGATTGAATCTTTCCGATTGATCAAAATCAGTCGTTTTGTATAACGACGTTATGCAAACGAGTAGACAGCAGGTCATTTAGTCCTTAAGAAACTGGATGTTATATAACGTGAAATACAGCCCATCATCCATCACTATGGCAGCCAAGTAATCACCATAAACAAAACGTAAAAAAGAGTTTATAGGTATTTTTATTTAAGACCTGTGACACTTTACTCCAAAATCGACCTTCACGCCGAACTCCTGAAGGCTATTTGTTGTTACTTATTCTCGTGCCGTTAATTATTCTGGGTCTCCAACTTTTGCGGAACGAAATACTTTTCGTGAAAAGCAATTGACTTTGTAATATATTTTTTCCTAAAAAGTTGCACTTTTTTCAGAAACCACGAATATGGGTGTGCCGACCCGAGCTGCATATAAATAGTTGGGGCGGGACATTTGCATGTCAAGATAAGAAAAGAAAAAAACAAATCTAGCGGAGAAAAATAATCAAATCTTCTCTTTCTTTGAATAACTGTCTAACTTCATCCACCGTTTTATTATTTTTGCGGTCAGTCCGCTACTGTTTTAGACTACGCATTCATAAGGGGGAGTCCCTGAAAAATTGAATCTGAAGGATGACACATGACTTCCTTTTGACGTCATTACTCCTCCAAGTATATATGAGTTTTCGACAACAATTACAAGCATGCCAAGGACGCTCGTATATTTCTTGGATAGGCACATTATCGGCCTCATATTACTTCTGCGAAAAGGAAAAAACGAATTGTTTGGGCTTCGTCACGTTTGCAATCTGTGACGTCGACGGGAGGGCGGGAACGGGTCGTGTTCACCAAACACTACTGCTCGTATAATAGTAACTGCAGTGATCTATCCGCACGGATGAAAATTATGGTGGGAAGATAATTTCATTTCTTTCTAAACGGATGTCGAGGTCGGCCTCCAAAACAAGCAGCATCGACGTGTGTTTTTCTTTTTCTTCCCCCTCTCTCTCTCTGAGTATATGTAAATGAAGGAGAGGTTTAAATCACGCGCCCGAAAAAAAGAGGGACAAGAGCCTTGGCGGTATTTTGAAGAAAATAAATAAATAAATGTAGTAAAAAAAAAAGGCCAATCCCTTTTTTTCTACCTTTCAAAATTGGCAAGGTATATATACGTGCTGATCTCTACATCATATTTTTCGCGGTTCTATAACTCTTTTTACCTTTCCCATTTATATCTTTCTTGAATCTGTGTATATGGAGATAGACCCCCACCGTTTTCCTTGCTGCCCTTCTCTCTCTCTCTCTGATTTTTGTTGCTAATATTTACGTTACAGGTCCAACAGACCAAGGTTATGCTGAATTGAGCAAATATATATATCGGAATAATAATAATATAAGCTTTGGGCGTAGGATTTTGCCAATTACAGAAATCATGGAAACGAATTTAGAGATATTCCTTTTTTAGATTAATTAAATCGTCCATGTTAACAGGAGCATTTCGTTCTTAAAGTGACACGATAAAAATTGCTCTGAAATGCGTGAATACCCAATTGGGTGTGAGCTACTATCACCGCTCTTTTTTTTTATTCTATTCGCATGGGTGTACATGTCGTCGATGAAACCTTTGAGATAAATAAAAATCTTTTGCCGCTCCAAAAACCCGCCTGCCGCAATGTAATCATAACCGACACCGGTTTTCATAGCGTCATTGTGGCTCTTTGATTATTAGGTGAGGCTGCCTATACACTTTTTATTTTCGAGTAAAGAGCTGCCAAGGACGGCTTTTCTTTGAATAGAATCTAAACTGATGACAGGGTCCGGGCTTATCAGGGTCGTCATTCAGAAGATTCTTTTCTATACACACCGTCCTTCATATTCAATTTTCTTTTAAAAAAAGAATAATGAAAAGATGACAGGAGGATATAATCTGTTGGACGATATTCATCATCAGGTAGACGCTACGTGAGACCACCCATGTACGGTCATTCAAGGAATCAAAGAGTACAACATGATGAATGGTCATCACTGAAAGTGAGAAATGACTGAAATCTGCTGGTCGTAGATATGCTTAGCATATAAAGTCTGGACTGGGCGACACCTTGTTCCAGTTGCGGCGGCAGGTGCGTGACGAAGCGTTTTGATCCCGGGAAATAAATAAGAAGACGTTTATAAAATGAAAAAAAAAACCTTGTACGATTAAGAATGACATGGTTTTTGGTTGGAATCCTAAATTTGGTCAACATTTTTTATTTTATTTTAAATTTAAGACGTAAGCAGTGATCCATAGAAATATTTAACTCTGCAAATGGAACGCGCAGCCTAAGAATGTATAACGCTTGACCGAACTAAAGAGTTTTTGTGTATAGAATGCTGAGTTATTTCAACATGTATGATCGTTCCATCCTGATTAATATGGTCGGGACACATTTATTTATACATTTCAGTTCTTTATTTATTGCATTCAATCGACCCATTTCGTCGATACAGCGTCAAATAATTTCGATAAAAAAAAATGGGCGAGGCAGGACAAACTCGTGAAAATAATACAAAGAGCCTGCCCAACCCCAAAATCAAACACTGTTGTACTAGACAAAAAATATATATATATGTCCTGCGATGGTCGTCACACCCTTTCGACGATTCCTCAACCGGATGGGAACGATTCGTCCGCTCCGCTGAAGTTTAAAAATAAAAGAAAAACAAAAATCAAGGCAACAACGCCCTTGAAAGAGAGATGATGATGACCGCGGCCGGACAGTTAAGAGAGGCATCCATCAAAAAGTGATTGGCCTCAAACCGGGAATCCCTACGTATTCTCTTCCGAGCATAACATACCTTCGGATACGTGTGCATACGTAGCATTGGAACAGGGTGTGGCATGTGGCCCAACAGCTATTGCGTTCGTTGACTTTCCCGGTGGCACCGACCGTTGTTGCACCATAGCAGGTGCCCTGACCAAAGGAGCATTTGTTTACATAAGACGACATTCACCTTGGATCTGTCACGAATTAAAAGGTAACCCTCACGTGATATTATATATACCTTTAAAAGGAGAGACTGTATGATAACAGCTCTAGAATTGAGAGCTAATGTAAACATTGTTTTACTTTTTAAAGTAAAGTAATTCTCTTTTTTTCGTTTTTAAATTAGGACATTAAAGAGCAAATGAAATGAGCGATTGTGCAGCTAGCGCACGCAGCTCGTAAAAAGGGCGTGCGTGTGGCCTTTTGGTGCGCACAGCCACAACCTGGGGCAGGTATATCGCGACATATAAGTCATCTTAACAGCTCTCGGCTGAAGGCCTCTAACTATTTAGAGCGTTCAGATTCATGTTGCAATTAAGAATCACGAAAAAAGAGAAACGGAATTATAAAGAGGCACATTTTTTTTCTCCAATAAAAAGAAATAAGACATGTCACATTATTAGAGGTGAAGGTTTTTGATTTATGTGTATACAAACCTTGTGAATTTAATGTTTTTATTTTACCCAAACAGTAATAGTAAGTGGCAGTTAGTCTTAGTAGATATATATGTTTCGGTAAATCATTGCATGGAGAGAAAGAGAGAACAAACTCAATCAAGGCGTGTGCTATAAGCTGCTCCGGGACCTTTAATTTATTTATTTTTTATATATGTGTCCCGCCGTTTGATTGTTGTTGAATGGAGCCAAGGGCGTCTTTATTATTGCTGTTGCGAATTGTAGTAGAAGAAGAAATTACGACACGATCGCGCGCGTTCTCCTTTTGAGTTTTAGATCTCTATCAGCAATTTAAATGAGCGCTACAATGATGGTCAAACAAACGTTGACAGCGCCTTCTAAGAATCAATACCTCAAGGCATTATTTAAATGTTGAATAATTATTGATAGGATACTTCATGATCGTCGCAGGGCGTTTCACTATGATTTAGAACAAAATTTGGGCCGTCCAGTAGGTTAAATGCGGGTAGGGCTCAACAGCAGCCGACCTCAAAGGGGATTTTCCAGGAATGACCGCTCGCCACTTTTCTTGTTTCTTTTTGTTTCGAGCTAATTTCTTTTCACCTATAGGTTCGAGAACTCGATTAATCGTTTTTCGGCATCCTAATAAACTTGTTTCCTATAGTTCATTCTTGTTCCCCTTTTTTGTTTAGGAATAAAGAGTGGCGTAGAAAACCACAACACACAAGTCGTCGTCCTTGAGCGTCGTTTATCAATCACAATTTTTGAGTTTACCATTGGCAGTTTCTCGGTTATTCTCGGAAGAAACTTGAGAGAGCATCAATATCTTGTTGACGACCTGCCTAGTTTGACAGTTTACCATCCAGAGACAGTAAAAAAGAAAAAAAAGGGAAGAGTGATGGGATGCTGCGTATATTTGGTTCATTTTTTCGCTGCTACTGGGTGTTCCCTCATTGTCATTGTCATTGTTTTCTAATCATCTGAATTAGGATACCATAATATATCTTCTTTCCGTAACACACACAACAACAAAACTTGTTAATTACGAGGAAATCTTTCAAGAGATCTGTGGACTTGTTTTGCATCCCGAGTGACATTGAATCTAAAATTAGGAAGGAGAATCTAGTTCTTGTCAGAGGAAATATACTACCGTACGCTACCAGTCTCATTGTATTCATTTGTATATCGCCCATCAGTAAGCTCACGGTCAATTGGCTACGTCCAGTTTATTTATTTATTTTTTTTTACGATCTAGCATAGAGAATACAATGTATATGCCAAATTTCGTCATAAAAATCGGGATAGACGCACCTGCTCCACCCAGTCACCTTCACGCTGATTCTGCGACGATACTTCGAGAAATCTAGCAACCAAACCAGATGAAAAACTTAAATTATATTATTAGGATTTGAAGAAAAAAACTATTTTAGCGCTTTATCTCTAACATAAAACCGGAGTGGATATTCGTCGTATATAGAAGCTAATTCAGCAATAATAGTTCGCGACCATGAATTGGTTACGTATCGTTCAGATTTACTCCGTGACGGTCCAGGATGCTTTTAAATCTGCTCGGGATTGTGATTCGAATCGCTCCGCTCCCAATAATCCAAGGGCGAATGAAACAACCCTCAGAGATAATCCTGTACTCCATTACAAAAGATTAATATCCTTGTTGCGTTCTGAAAATTACTATAATATAGAAAAAAGAATCAATATAATGTGCGTAATAATTAATTGCAGCATGTCGTCATCTAAGATCTAGACACTAGTGTTGCTTTAAAAACCTGTTTGATTGATGGCCACCTTCTTATTATATAAAAAAAAGAAAACTGCTGAAAGCAATAACAAATTCTAAATAGATGGAGCCCAGCCCTCATTATACCGACTGAGTATCATTTGTATTAACAGCTTTTGAATGATTATATATGTAAAAAAAAAAGAGCCGGTTCCAGTCGATCAAAAAGAGAGAAGAGTCAAGCCCGGAAGGTTATTAACTGAACTCACGCCGTCTTTTGTTGATTGGTAGACACGGACCTCCGTGAAAGAGAGCCGTGTCATGGTGAAATAACGATCCTTTAGAGTGTTATTCCTCCTTCTCATCCTATTCAAAATAGAGTTTCGTGCTGAGAGTTGACGCTACCGAATTACTCTCGCTGGAATTGAGCCTATAGCTCTCGCATCAATCCCGCTCATTCTCTCCTTATTTTACATGCAACTATTATGCAAGCACCTTCTAAGAAGCGATCGCATCTGTTTAAGACCTCGCACAGATTGCATTTAGACACGAATCAAGTATAAAAAGGGGGGATTGTATAATAAAACAATGGAACACGAACAGAGACCTTGGATGACACAATCAAGTACACACATCTCAATATTTCTTATGGTGAGGAAGAAATCATGAATACAATAAGAAGGGGGGATTCTTTTATCCTTTGGAGCGCTACTACCGTCGCAATCGAATAATAGAGGACGGCTCCACCCAAAAACCGACCGAATGAATAAATATGGAAGTGAGGGCCACGCCTGTCAGACTTGGACTCTGGACAACATCAATTTCTTGCAATTCAATGTAACAACAAAACCTCGCGCACCGCTAGATTCAAGTAAAGAGATAAGCAACTCGCTTGTTCTATTTCCATCTATTTATACGCATAATATCATTACTTAAATTTTTTATTTAAATTCAAACAACTTCAGAAAACAAGAAAAAAAAATAGAAACTTGCTAATGTGATTTACAATTTTACAATTGTTTTATTCGTTTATCGACATTCTAGATCTTTTAAAGATTATACATTCTCCCTGTCCTTTATTTACGAGCCTTTTCTGCAATGAAACAAGATCAACAAGATCGCACAGACTGTGAAAAAGAAGGGGGGGTCGTAAATCGTCGTGATTTTTATTATGCAACAGAAAAACGGATTGAGGTTTGTCCGCCCCGTGGAAGAAAAAAGAGAAGGGAGCAAAAGGTGTAATAATATAGCACAAAAACAAAAACAAAAACAAAAAAGCAAACAGGTTTGTCTACCTGTTGGCGACTCCGAGAAGAGGTAGCTCAACGATCCATCATCCAGAAAATCACACCAATAAATTTAAAAAATGAGGAAATTATCCGACTTCAAAGGTCTCAAAAAATAAGTCGTAAGTACTATTTTGAGTTATAACCAATGACCATGAGTGTACATGACCGATCGTGGTGCACACGTAAATTAGAGAATTGATCACTAGGCTGCTACTTAATATTCTACCGGAAAAAAAGAAAGCAAATAGAAGAATCTCAGCTTGTAATCGCTGGAAGCCGCAACCATATTATGGAGATGATGCCGCCCTTTTGCTCTCTAATATTTCCATTTTACTTGGGGCATATCGGATAAAATCAGAAGGGCTGATTAATTCTTGACCAATTATGGGGATTTGGCGTTAATGTTTGGTTGAGGCTTTAGAGGTTTCAAATTCAGTTCCAAGTTACGGTTGAGTAAATGTATGCCGCATATTTTGTATCGCATGTTAAAATAAGCATTCTTTCCATTTTTAAGTAATTTTAAGAGTGGCAGAAAATTGAGTCGATTAAAATCGGCCCCACAAGTTGTATATTTTTCAAAAGTTGATGGAAAGCTATTTGTTTCAATAAAACTCATTAACAAAAAGAAATACTTTTCAAAATGGGACAAATCTTAATAATCTCGTCAGACTCGATGAATTGGCAAATTCGTATGATCCAGTCCGCATAGCAAGTTTGCGATTTTATCGATGTGTGTCGTTACAGCTGTTTCGCTTTTCTGTTAGGTATTCCGCCTCGAACAGACATCATGCAGACATATAGTCTACACCTTGAAAGTCCGGTTCATATAGCCAATAGCTCTAAAAAGAATTTATTCCTCATTCTTATGAAATTTTGTTGTTCCGTACATAACTAGACAAACAGCATTGTTTCATAATTAATGTGCATTCTTAAAATCTCAAATAGAGATAAAACCAATTGTTTATTATGATACGCTGTTTCTTAATTAATCATTGCCTATTAAGTATAAATCTAGTACGCTTTTGCGAAGCTTTTTTCCAAATGTAATCATGAAATGTTTAAAAGATACAATTTCGGAATGATTTTTTCTTTAATTCACATGTTGAACCAATATTACGAAATATGATACACAATGTGTGTGCGGTAGAAAAACCAAAATTCCATAGATCCATTCAAAAATCCAACACAATAATTATACTGATCATACATTTTCTTTTCTTTCAAATCACGTTTGTCAATGGCGAAGGATTACTGCCCGCCGGCTGACGAGTGACCATTGAAGTCAACTGTAATATGGGGAAAAAATACTAGTAATGAAAATTCTTCCACGCAATGTGTAATCTTCAAATAATGAGACTTACATTCTCCATCATTTTCTGCCGGAAGAAACCGTTTGCGTAGCTGGAAACCGCTCCGGTGAGGTTCGAGCCTTTCCCTAGCTTACACCGCAAGTAGCCGTAGAGATTTGCTCCATTCAGGGAGAGAGCAATGCAGTCGAGGACAAGCCACCGAAAACTGAATCTGAATAAAGCAAGGATGAAGAGGATGACCCAGGCGACGGGGAATGAAATCAGTCCAACCCAGAATACACGCGACTCTGCGGCATGCACTTTCCGTACATCACCTTCCTGAAATTATTAAAAAGAAGAATAACATTTTTTTTAAAGAGAAAAGGTTTAGTGAAAATATCAACCTTTCTAGCCTCATATATCCAGTGGCTTTTTCCTTCACTATCTACATGATTCCACCAGCGAAGGCCAACAAGAATTCTGCCTGTAAATACAATACATTGGATTAATTTCAGCCCATTAAACATGTTAAATGAAAAGAAGTGAAAACCTGTGATATTTTTGACTGTCCAAAAGTCCAATGAGAGTAAGATGGTTGTAAGGACAAAGCTGGCGATGAAACCATCGGAAAACCAACCACAGAAGATGTAAACTATCAGGGCAGCTGTCCGGAAACCAAGATGGAAAAGGACTACATAAGGATGCCTATAGTTAGAGATGAAAAAAGATATTATGAATGTGCTATTTTATAACATGCATAGCTTTTCGACGTGTTCAAAGAAAAGGAGAGGAACTGTATAGTGTGTAGGTTGGGTCAAAATTAAACCATTATTTACTTGAATTTGTTCACGTTCTCTTCTTCTCCGAATCCGACGGTGTCATCATCAACTATGTTTGCCTGATTAGAAAGAAAAACATGTTATAAATTTTTACAAATTTGTGAATTATCGAGTTCTAAACAACCGAAAGAAAACCCACAGAAGCAGACGACGCCATTGTTGTTATGACTGATGACGTTGACAGCTGGAGCTTACCCCTTCAGCCGCTTGAGGAACACACTACGGATCACGGTCGTCCTGTTTAATTTGAAACCGGAGTCTGCCACGATGTCTACACGAACAAGTTCAACATCGACATCAAGGACGATTGACGAAGAGATGTGAAAGTGTACACTACAAAAAATAGAACCCCCAGTGAAATGTAATTCTCCGACGCGAGAAACAAATTAACGCAACAAAATGACGTAAGGTCAGTATACTTTATATTTACAAAAGTCTTGAAAGAATGGTTTACATTACATCATCAATTGTTATATATTTTCGGATTGAATCATTCTATAAGCTCCTTCTTTCGCTCAATTGTGGACCATAATTCAGGAACAATTAAATCAACGATTGCGAGCCGGAGTTGAGGATGGATACATAAGGGGACGCCAAGTCCCATTTTTTTTTAAAGGAAAAGGAAGTTTCAAAAAAATCCTACGCAATATTATCCCAGAGGCAACAACAAAAGAAAGGAAAAAAAAAGAAACAAAAGAGAAAAAAGTTACCATGTATGAATTTAACACCACAAATGAATGATTGGTAGCAATGGCAAAATAATTCAAAAAGAGGAAATAAGGGGAAAAAATTACAACATTTTAAAGGGGAAGTGAGACACAAATTTTAAGTGCAGGAGGACTACCGAAACCGACGATACGGCTGATGTCCTCTCGACTGCGATCGGTGCTGGTGGCCGCCGTATTGGTGATTAGAGCCTCGGCCTCCACGACCACCGCGGCCACCACCCCGATGACCCTGATAACCGTTTCGGTTGTGATTTCGCGAATAATCGTTCTTAAAGTGATCTGGCTTCTGGCTCTGCTCACGATTCCGGTCTTGGAAAGCCTGGAACGGATTGTAACCAGTTGGGGCTGGATTGGAATCGCGGTTCTCTTCCTTAGACACAGATTTTAATTTCTTAACCTGAAAGGTAAAAATATGTTTTCGGTTAATCCCTCGAACTGTCTGAAATTTTTCAGAATGTCTAGCTATCTTACCTTTCCCTTATCAAGCTCTTCATCGAGTAGTTCGTCTGCCGTACGCTTGCGCTGCATGCGCTTATCGTCTTCCACCTGTTTCGTCAAATGACTTTTACCGCCGTCCCAAGTTCTCACTGTGAAAAAAAAAACATATAAAAGGGATAACAGTTAGAGCTCAATTCCAACCAAGTCAGATAAAAGTGTCCATAAGATTAATGGTTTACCTTGGTCTCCGAATCCACTGTGAGACATGCGTAAGAGCTCCTTAACAGTGTCGCCACCACGGCTACCATCCCATTTGCCGCTAGTAGAGCTCTTGCCAGGCTTGTCGGGCTTATCCACAGGCGTGGACAAAGTGTCGGAAGGAGCTGGAACTGTGTTCTCGGCGGTGGTTTCTTTCGGAGGGTCGACCTTCTCATTGGATGCAAGTCGATATTTCTGTTTTCGGAGATGCTTTTGCAAAATCAGGTTCGCAAGGTTTTGAGCTGGCATCGGTGAGGGCAGTTTCTTTCGTCGACTGATGACTTAACGGCTCCTTCTCACAGCTTCCACTTGCGGAAGGACGATCCGTCTCTGTATCACTGTGGTACAGCTTCCTGCATTCAGACTGGGTGGGGTTAGCAGTCGCCCGGTCCGCTTCGGTATCACTTACGGAACGAACGTTCCATTTACTCTGACTGCTATTACTGCCACCTCCTCCGCTGTTACTGCTCGTATTGTCTTGTTGATTGTTGTCTGAAACCCGCCACTTTGCGGCGATCGTGTTGGTAGGGATTGCACTACTTGTTCCACCATTGGTTCCGGTTTCAGACGGTGTCGGCGAAGGGCTGACTTGCCACTTAGCCTCCGTAGCTTTAACAGGTGTAAGAAGAGTCTCCTGGGTGGAGCAGGTTCCATTGGTACTGATGGCAGTGGAGCCATTTGACTTGACCGGAATTTCCTCTTCTTCTTCGGACGATTCCCCATCGTAAGGCACCAAGGCGGTCGGGAGTTTAGGGACCGTCGACTGTCGGAGGAGCAGTAGCCTTAATGGGTTCCTGTTTAGGTTGGTCTCCATTGACGATCAATTTAGAATTAATGGGACCGATTGTAGCAGCAGATTTGAAGAGGGAAGTGGCCCCATTTCTGATGACCAATCGAGGCTTGTCCTGCAAAACCGGTTCCACTTTCTTATTGAACGTGATGCTGACTTTAGGCCTCGAAGGTTCCTGTTATGAGGGCCGGTCGGGGGATAACTTTTGGAGGCGGCGGTGCTGTTGTCGAATTATTGGTATGTTGGACACCGTTCATCTTAGAACCTTGAAGACCATTACTATGTGGAGCTGTCGAAGTCTGAGCAGACTGGACCCTCTCGTAAATGAGGACGTAGGCACCAGTGCTGAGCGCCGTGTTAACCGATATTAAGCGGACGGAGCAATCGTCAAAGAGGTATAGATTCCCATTACTAGCCTCAGCGATGGCAGTGTAGTGTCCGCAGTGTTGTGATGGTCCCATGTGGTTAATGAGCGAAACAAATTTATAGGTGGACGAGCCCATTGATTGGCCCGCGTTATTGAAGAGGAAGCGATCCAGATTAAGGGAGCGGGAGTACTGGATGTGCTTCGACATTTTCCCACCCATCAATCCAAAACGCTTGAGCTGAATGCAGAGGACGTTGGGAGCTCTTTCGAGCGAAAACTTCTTCATTGCGGGGACCTTTGTTTTACATTTATCGCACTTGTATGCGTTATCACCTTCCAAACGTTCTCGTCGAAAGTAGTGGCTCAATCCGTCTTCCAGGGTTGAAGCGTGCTGAATATCCAGAGGGATATCCTTTAGGAATGAATATAATAAAAATAAGGGTTAATAACAAAAACATTGGGGGAGATTAAAGATTTAAATAGAAATTCACCTGAAAGTGTTGAAAGGTCGTTGAAATGTGTTTACATTTCAAGCAAGTGACTTCGGTTCGAATATAGCCACCAAAAATCTGACCCAAAGGATTCGTTTCCTTACTTCGAGAGTCAAGCTTGGAACCACCGACACCCTGCAGATACGTTTTCTCCATCGCTTCGATAAAGTATCGCATAAATTCGTGAGCATCCTCCTGTCGGCCATGGACCATATGTTTGCAGATGTGCTTGAGCCGGTTGTAGATGGTAAATGGTTTGATATAAGTGCCATGCTTTTCGCGTGTTGATTGTAGAACCTTTGCCACCGCACACACCAGGCAAGGCTGGCTTGAGTTGTGGCAAGCCTGGCAGGGCTGGTTTCCAGTCAGCAACCAATTGCAAAAAGAAGGGACATGGAATAAAGCCTGTAATTTAAAAAAATATAGAAATTAAGTTTCAAAAAATTATGATTCTGCTTAAATAGATTTGTTACCTGTAATGTGGAATTCATGTAACAGGTGTTACCCATGTTTAGCATCCCCGTTCCAACTGGAACCTGGCCTTTCCAGCCAACCTTCACATCTTCACTCCGGAAAAGAGTGACCTTGGGGGGTGGCAGTGATTCTTGTGTTGTGATGGGGCCAGAACCTGAAACCGAGAATCAAGTATTATCAGTATGTATAAGAAGTAAATGTCAGGCTATTTACCATTGATAGCAGCAAGCTTGGAGATAGTACTGTTACTGGTAAGCACCTGTGTACTTGCTCTTGAGCGTGTCTGTTGAAAAGATCTGCTGCTTTGGGGCTGGTTCGTACTCAACAGTGGACTAGTAGAACCCTCTTGGCAGAAGCTGCCAACCGATCTTCGAGTAGTTCGGCATTCTCCTCCGTCTCGTCATTTCCCGACGACATGGAGAAGGGTCCTTTTTTCCCGCTCAGAGCAGTGCGCAGGACACAGGCTACCGGGTCGGCCACCGAAGCGGGCATGATGGAGGCCCACAACGTCAACAACAGAAAGAAAAGGAATCGCGAAACGCGAGTAGCGAGGAATTCACCGATTTTGAGCACCCGAACGAGCCGAGTAGTCACCCATCAAATCCTCTAACTGAGATTTACAACGAGAATAATTCGACAACACGTGAAGCAATAAGGCCGACACGTTCACAGTCCCCTAGTGCACGGCCATCTTGAGGTACCAACGAAGAAATCAATGGAAATAATTCCCTAAACACACTCTCGTGAAGGCCACCGGCTAGTCGACTGCTTGCTAGCAGCTCCTTGCTCACACACCCGTCCTCACTAATCGGAATTCGGAGATTTGTGTTATATTCTAGTTGGTATATTTTGAACTGAAATATTTATAATTAAAATCAAATAAATGAAAGTGAGATACATTTTGTGGTAAGAAAACATTGTGTAGTCTGAAAAAGAAAGTCTTCGTTTGAAGGTTATCTTATGCACGGTACGATTCGTGTTAGAGCGTCCCTAAACACAGCTCGAATCCGTCGTCAAGGTTACGTGAAAACAACAAACTTTTTTAGGTCGAATTACGGAGAGAGGTAGGAAGAGCTTTTTAGAGTGGGCAATTTATCAATCGCTTTAGCACAAACATGTCTTACCGAGAAGTATCAGGTAGTACAATTTTTAAAATGTGTGCAAATCTATGGCTATTAACAAATTTTGAAAAATTCCAGATTTCATAGATAAAATGTGCCTGTTAGGATATCCGCGTCTCATATCGCGCGAAAATTTCAGATCCACAAATTTTCCGCTTGTCGCCGAAATCTTGCACTGGTTTTGCCATCAACTGGACCATAATAATGGCATTGGTCTCCTGACCGACACCGAGCAGGACCGCGTAATTTTCATGACGTCCGGCCGTCCAGTATCTTGTAAAAATAGTCTTCAGAATGATATTTCACATTTAAAAAAATATTTATCTCTTTAATTGAATAAATTTTCAGAATTCAAAGTTGCACATTAATCTCAACTCTAAAAGACTTTATCAAGGTACAGTACATATTTTTTAAATAGCACTTTTGAAATTTTACTTATTCTGAGATTTAAAATTACAGCGGATAACATGGCTGTTAGAGAGCTGCTCGTCGTTGCTACCTTATTCCACTGACGCTCTAAATCTTGCCAGAAAAGGGTGATGATTTTTCCAACGAATCTTCTCTCTCATATGGATTTCACGGACAAGCAGAAGAAGTACGAGAGATGCGAGCATTAGCCTCGGAAATCACCTCGAAAGGAGCTACGATTCACGATATCCTGGGCGCAGAAGCTCCGCATGAAAGCTCAGCGTCAGCAAGTACTCCAACGGAGCTACGAGCTGGGCCAAGTAGAATCGGCTCTCCAAAACAAGATGAAACGAATGGAACAACAGATTGTGCAGAAAGAAGAAGCCATCGATGGAGTGGCTTCTACAGAAGCTTCATTGGACCAGAAAATTGAGAAAAAGAATCAGGAGCTTCAACGCCTTCGGAAGCGATTGGAAACCATGAAAAACATCCGGTATGGAATAAATAATAACCTTTCCATCATCGGCTTTCCTGTTAACATTTTCGTTTCTTAATAATAGGCCCCCATTTATGGACGAATTTGAAAAGCTGGAAGCTGAATTGAGACACTGCTACGAGGAATACGTTAGCAAGTTCCGATGTCTCTCTTATTTAGATGCCCAATGGCAGGAGCTGGAAGAGGACGGAGCAGCAAGAATTAGAAGAAAGACAGGTATTACGTTTACGTCTCACTTTATTTGTAAGCTTCTGATTTTTTATTGAAAAAATATTAAAGGCTGCTGCTCGTAAAATGGCTGAACGTCTTAGACAAGAAGAAACTCTCCAGGTAATGCATTTAATAGTTATTTCATTTATTTGAATCAAAATTGCGATTCCAACTTTATTTCAGGCTCTAGAGGCAGCAGTCGGAGGAACTTGGGAAGGTGGGCAAGAGTTCGATCTATCCAGTGAAGGATCTTTGGATGAAGATGACCTCAGTCCGGTTCACTCGTCTAAGAACCCAAATAAATCCGGCACTCGACCGAGTACGTTACGTAACAATACACATTTTATAGGGTCTGCTAAAATTAAAATTTTTTATCTTCCACAAAAAAGGGATCGGAAGTCGTCGATTAAATCAGCCAAAGAGCAGGGATGGTGAAATGCTTGATTCCGATTCAGAAGGATCTGATCTAGAAGCCGCGGAGGATAGACGGATGGATGGTTCAGAGTCGGATGTAACAATCGACGACTGGCAGACTGAATTAAAAGGCTTGGGACGTTGGGCCTGGAAGTAACAACAACAACAATAATAATCGACCATCCGCTCCAAAGAGAGAACAACAGCAGTTGATCAAGCCTAAGACCCCTCATATTCACTCCGAGGATGATTTTTAAATTTTATAATACAAGTCAATCAATAATTCAATGATCACCACAGTTCTTCATTAATACACTTTAGACGTAAAAATAGTTCTTTAATGGGAAACCAATTTTATAGATCACATAAATTTGATATACTTTTAGTCCAGCTGCACGAAGAGCGAACGTGCGGGAGTGAGTTGTTCGGGAAAGTTTTCACCTAGAGCCATCTATCCAACGCAATTAAAATGAAAACAATTCTGTCGTCTGCTAGTTGACTGTGGATGTGGTTGTTTTCAAAAGCACATGTTAGTTGTTACGCGTTTTTCGGGACTTCGTGAACCGGTGTGTACGCTTTGTGACTAAAAGTTGAGGAGTAGAGTAATACCCGTAATAGAGGCGCTAGTTAAAAATCTTAGTTTTTACCTAAAGGTTATTTGAAAAAGAATCTCAATGAACATCTTATCACTACCACCTGAATGTACAGTACTATCATTTCTTTACTACACTTACGTAAGTTTTATGTTATGTAATTAATTCTTATTTTTAACTTTTCATCTGTCAGTGCTAGAAGAAGTTTGCTCATGGCTTACACCTAAAGACATAATTTCGATTTCGTCGACATGCCATATTTTTAACAAAGCATCAAAGAGTGATCAACTGTGGGCAGAGGTTTGCTTCAAGACATTTGGGGTCAAGATTCCATCATTGAATGGATTTGCAAGAAGGTTCTATAAGAATGGTAAATATAAATTTATAAAAATTTAGAAATGAAAGATAATTAACTGTAAAACTACCTAATTTCTTTTTATAGTGATTCACAAGTTTGAGCATCTTCTTGGTTTTTGGAAAATTCATGCAGACTGCTATGGAGGTCTGATGCAAATTTTAGTGAGTTATATAAATGGCAATCTTCATCAATTCCTTCATTAGGAAATATAAATCTCTCTAAAAAATGTATTTATAAAAATTATGTTTTTTCAGTTTCATGATGGCAAGCTTTGTGGAATGGAACTCAGAGTTCCCAAGGAACCCCACTTGACACAGCCCCTCCGTCCAAAGACTCTCTTCACAATCTCAATGGATGAATCAAATGATGATATGGCTGTTATTAAGTGCTGTATCAATCCACTCAAGGAACACGAATGCACCTTGCACTACGGCGTCAAGGTATCTTTGATTAATTTAGCTCTCTTAAAATCAACAATTACAAAAAGGTTTTTTAGGCCATACGTCCAAACAGTGCATCATCATTGTACCTTACGAGACGGTGCGCCGATGGTGTCGATGGTTCCGAGCATCAGCAGATTGCCGATCTTGCCGTAGAGCTGGAGAATTGGTTGGCTGATCAGGTGGACATTACAAAACCAGAAGCAGTCTTTAGGACTAGAGGAGCGCTTATCTACAAGTACATGGTCTTTCGTCAAATTGATCTGAAAACCCACTATTCAAGACTGGTATTACCTTCTGCTTGCAACTTTCCTGTTCCAATCCAACCGGGAATCTTCAAGGGGACTTATTCTGCTCATGGTATTGAACTCATCATGCTCTCCTACGATGACCACAACAAAGTTACAGGATTGAAAATTACGGTACGGTATTTATTATTTACTATTTTTTTTAAGTTTCCTGAATTTGATTTTTGAACATTTCCTTTAAGGGTGATCCAAATATTCCTGCCGGGCAAGTCACCTTCCGAGCGGATCTCCCTTTCTGCATGCATTTAACCGAAGAGGCACAATCAACTTTAGAAAGAATCGAGCAGATTGAAGCTGCCTCTTCTGACGTGGATTGGAGCGAGTTGCCGACGCCTCAGCCATTCGTCCTTCCTGTGGGTTGCGACGGGCGGCACCCCGACATACCAAGCGAATGCAAAGCGAGATTCCACGGTTTTGGTCAGATCGCACGGGATGGATATCAGGATGCGTCATTTATCGAGGGTCACTGGATCGTTTTCAATGAAAACTTTTTTGGATTTCTTTGGATAAGTTTGGAGTCACTTAGTCTATATCATCGCGTTCAAGATTCTTCTTTACAGATGTTGGGACCGTCCTAATTTTCTCTATGTCCATACGTCGAATTCCAAATGCGCCTTTATTCAATATCTCTGATAAATAAAATGAACTCGAGTCAACCAGGAACTGTTATTATTTATAGTAATTTTTTTATAACTAAATTAGTTGGGAATTTATTTTAAAAATCTCAACTCTAGAAACCTCGTCAAGTGCGGTTATGACTATAATAAGGAACAAGCTCGATAGTCTACATTTTACCTTCTATTTCTGGTGATTTGGTAAAATAATCCAGAGCATTTATGATTTCATTTACCGTTTTCCAATTAGAAGAACTTTTTTCATTCGAATGCGGAACTGCCTTTTTACTCTCCTATCAAGTTATAAAAGGCGGGGATTTTGTTTTGTTCGAAATATTTCGTGAAAAATTTTTGAAAAGTATCCCACACATGCTTAATTATGCTTCATTTGTATTTTTGCGGTCATACTGTTTAAAAGGATTCTAGAATACGATGAAGTATGCCACGGAACAGCAAATTGTTTCTCTTTTTCCATTTTCTTTTTAATACTGGTTTTAAAAGCTTGAGGGTCGATGAGAAATGAGACGTTTTTTTTTTATATAGATAAGTACAATATGCATTTGCTCTTTTCTTATGACATTCTCAGCTGTTAAAATAGGTGAATAAACGAGAAATTGTATTCATACAGCTTCAAAGCTAAAAGATTCACCTTTCACTCAATGAAATATTACCAACCGAGTTTTGTATATTACACTGTGGGCCAACATTGTTGTATGCGGGCAACTCTGCAGTCTGTCGACACATGATTCCCGCTTGCAATCACTGCCATGCATTGTTAACTTGTAAGCCTCTGCTGTTGGTTCCATGGTTGGTCTCGTCTCTAAGCTTGAAGCAGCTTACGACTTATTTCCTACTCTTTCTTCCTTCCCTTTCTGGTGAGGATTCGAGATAAGGGTTCGTAAAACTTGAGCAGATGGATCCCTTTTCTTTAGATGACAAGGCTATACTGTCAGACTGCTGCGGTATATAGCCCACACAAAATAATCGGATGTATACAGACGAATCCTCTCTATTACGAATTGCGGATAATAATACTGTGATTTCTATTTTCTCAAAGCTTACTTGATCTCTCTAAATTATAGATTACGTACGGTACAAGCTTTTGAATATTCCGTAATACATTACTTGCATTATCAATAAAATAGTAGGGCCTATGGCAACTCCCACGATATATTCAAGTACGCACAGTTAAGGTATCTATTTTTCAAAAAGTGCTCATTAGTAATCTTTGTGAATCGTTTAAAAAAAGGAAGCATACATTCTGCTCTGCTTCGTTTGCCTTTGTCGATTTCTAACGCCCTGTTTTACTTTGTGAAAATTTATTAAGTTCCGGTAAGAGCGAGACGAGGTGGCCAGCAACCATAACTAAAGCAAACGTAAAGTGACAGGTGATGAACGATAACGACTGTATTACACGTCAAGAAGGGAAATAAATTTGTTTTCTTTGTTCTCTATTACATGCACATTTTCTTTTCTTTCATAGATCACTCAAACATGGAATATTATCAGTGTCGAGAAAACCATTTCCTTTTTTTTTTAATGGGTAAGCTTACCAAATCATTCTGTACACAAAAGCTCGATTTAAAAAAGGGTTCTAGCTGGCCAAGAAGAAATAGAGTATAATAATAACTAAAAGGTCATTCCTCATCCAGCTTGTTAGACTCTTCCATGAGGATCTGGACAAAATCTTTCCAGGCTTGGTGAACTCGAGGTCGAGTCAATAGATCAGGCACTCCCTGGAGAGGCAGTAGTTGCTGCTGCAAAGGAGGAGTACTGCTTCTGATGCTGATGGTTTCATCAGTAGAAAGAAATCCATTCACATCCGTCGTCATCGGGAAGGACGGATCCAATCGCTGAGGCTGGTTATTATTAATGATGACGGCTTCTCTCCGCTCCCTGATGATTTCGGTTGGCTCCATTGGGATGACAGACGTCACGGTCAGCGTCTCCGTCACGAGCCGGGTCGTGCTCGAGTAGACGGTCGTCGGGATCCTCTCATTCCTGAACCAGATGGATACCACTTTGTAAAAGGTGTCCGTCACCGTGGAAACGGTACTGGAAGTCAAGACGATCGTCCGGCTTTTAACAACAGCAGAGGGATTATTAACTATTTCATTGTTCTGTAAATTCACGCTCTTGAACTGCTGCTGCTGGTTGGTTGTCTGTTGGAGTACGTGCGGCTGAAGGGCTACTAACATTTGAATAAGTAGAGCACTTAGAGCTGGATTATCACTTGCTGCCAGAGTGAGTGGGACAATCTGGATGAGACGACAGTTAATCTACTACCTATTTGTAATTGAAAACGAAATTAATTATATTTAATTTCACACCTGTTGATGTTGTTGTTGTGTTGACGCTATTGACAATCGGATCTGCGTTCACCATCACAAAATAAATGAAGATGAGAGTTAGTACTTTGCCCATCGCTAAACACGTCCGTGGTTGTTCGAATGCTAAGGACAGATGTCTAAAATAAAGAAAATGATCCCCCCTTTTTTTGGCAGACGGGGGAAGGATTTGTTTTTTTTTTGGTTGAATAATTCCTACTTTTCTTTTATCCCCCCTCTTCTGATGCTATTATCCCTTAGGATGTTTTCTCCAGAATGAAAGTGACCAATGAGGTCAGTTAAATTGCTCGTCCAGATCGAGGTCAGCAGCGCTTCAATAGCACTATATACAGCGACCGTTACGGTCCCCCCTTCTTCATGCTGGGCAATAATCCGATAACAGACTCTCTCTCTCCCTCTTTTCCTAATGAGAAGCAAGAGGTACAAGTACGCTACACGGTTTCAAGAGGTATATCTAATTCAAATAAAGAAGATGACACGGATCGAGTTGCAAGAGGAGAGCGCACTTTCACTCTGCCGCATTCTGCGTTGGTATGGCGTGCAAAATCGATCGATTTTTAACGGGAAGTTTCAATAAGAGAGTTTCACTGGCGCCGCAGTACAGGTGGAGTCATGATGATGGATGACGTTGTACATTACATCAAGTTCAAAGAGATCTGTTCTCTCCACAGCTCGTCGGAGTTCCTTGAAACCCACTCACTCGATTTCAATCAAGAAACTCTCAGCCCCATTCTTGTGTGTGTCTCTCTTTCTACACAGGAGCTTATTCAATAACGATATGCTTCTAGCGCTCCTTTTTTTAACATCTTTCTTCATCAATTGACGTAAAAGAAAGAACAAATAAGAAACCCCTTGACGTTAAAGTGGAGCTGCCGGGAAACCGCAAAACATAAACGGCGGGAAATTTATGGGATCCAGTCGTCGTCGTCCACCACATATTGATTTTTTCCTCGAAAAGGATGATTGATTGTTGATGTTTTTCTTTCCTAAAGAGAGAGCTTTTATATAGGGAGAATATTGACCAAAGTACTAAACGTCTTTGAGGAACTCGGTCGTTCAAAATTTAAACCGTTTACGTGTAGTGCTCTTTCTCTCTCTCTCTCTCTTATTTCCGTCACTTGTCTATCTCGAGCATGAAATACGCATCACGCAGAAATGAATATAGAACGTCATAATCCGATCTTTGATTCAAGGATATATGTAGATAGAAAGAAAGGAGAGAGAGCTCAAAACATCATTACATAGCTGAACGGAATGGAAGAGCATTTGGAACAGATGGAAACAAGCAGAGAGCGCGGATCTCCAACGTGTCAACCTGGATTGCTTACAAAGAGGATGCGCTCTAAGAATAAAGGATTTTCTTTTTGCCAGTGTCGTATGATGGGACTGCTGGGAGCGATCAATATCCATATTCTCGTAGTATGTAATCACCTGCAGTGCTCATGGGCAAATAGTCGAAAAGAATCCTCCAAAAGGGAGAAGGATCGAGAGCTCTCGATTGCACTCTGTAGCCGAGTAATTGCCACCGTCGTCTCACATTGGCTGCTATCAATATATATAAGTGTGACGACCCCTTTTCTCTTTCTGTCCCAGGGATCGGAACGTGACTCGATCAAAGTGGTTTAACCCACACAGGACCGATTTAAAGGAGTCGCAAGCTTCCCACATGCAAGTTCCTGTACAAATATAGAATACCATATACTCGACTAAATCCTTTTTTAAGAACGAAAAGGTCACAGTCTGAAAGACTATCTTTAAAATCCATTCGAAAAATATGGAATACCTTTAAGAAGTATTATAGCAAAGGGTATAGTTGAATACTGATATGCGTCGTCAAATGATTTCGGGGAACTAATCTCGATGCATTAGGTAAATATTTATTAAGATATATGATACAGCTGTTTCTGTCTTTGAAGTTGCCCAAAAAAGGCGGAAATTCATTATTCAGTTACCGAGAAACGCTACCCATGTTAAATAATAAAGTTATACACTCGCGGATGTCTCCTCAAACTTAATAAAGTAAGTCCCTTCTGGAAGTTTCCTCTTCCTCCATACAGTAGACTTCGTTATTCTAAGCGATGAGGATTATAGTGTCTATCATAGTTAGATGCAAAAAAGAGTTTTGCCTCTCTCGTCGCATGTCGAATTCAATTAATTTACTTCTGTGAAACTTAAAAGAAGATAGTGCCCTGGATCCATAAAAATATAAAAAATAAAAATCAATCGGATCCTCTCCCTTGTCTGAAGAGATCAAGGAGAGAAATTCTGTTTAAGAGCTCTCCAAAACTTTTTCATTTTTATAAAAAAAAAGGTAGAGAGGAAATGTGACAGTTACTCCATAGCAGGACAAGAAGTTTCGGGAGAAAAGACCCCTTAGGAAAAAGAAAAGGATCATGTAAGCCATCGACACAGGAAAGCGGGACGCCTGCGCTCCATTCGGTTCAAAGAAGAGCCCAGCGTCAAGGATCCTAGTGTAGTTGGGACCATTTCATTTTTCCGCCTCTTCCCAGTTAGTTTTGATCCTTCTCACTGCAGGATAGCACGTCTGTGGCGGCACGTTCCTCTTCTCCTTGGCCGATTAATTCCCTGTTCAGCGTCAAAGTTTAATGATAATATTTTTTTAAATGGCCAGCGAGTCATTATCAGTGCCGGAATCCGGGATTATTTCAAGTATCCCAGCAACGAATCCCGTGGAAGACCTGTTGCAAACAACACCTCATCAGAATTGCCAGCGGTTGGTCGTCCTTGGCTCTGCCCGCTCCGGTAAATCGTCCCTAGTTGCTCGGTCAGTAACTCTCTCCATTAGCGACATAATTATGTTGGCTATTCATTATTAATTTGTCATTGGGACGAGCAGGTTCCTAAATAACAAGTTTAGCGACTCGTACACTCCAACCATCGAAAACTTTTATCGCAAAGTGTATCGGATCCGTGGCGAAGTTTACCAGCTGGACATACTTGACACTTCAGGCAACCAGTTGAGTTTGATTCCCATATTGAAAAATATATTCATGTCGAGATATTGACTTTAACTCTTCTTTCTCCAGTCCTTTTCCGGCCATGCAACGACTCTCCTTTATAACAGGTAAACACATGCATTTTCTTCTTTCTCAGAAAAAGAAGACGTAGTCTTGATTGATTTAGCTATGTACTGCTGACAATATTGACTGGATCGATTTCTATTGTGCCGTACTTCCAATATATAGTTCCTCGACTTGTTCGATATATATGTATGCTCAGTCGACTGAATCCATCTCTCTCGATCTGTACGTTATAGTCTACTAAATTGGGAAAAGGAGAGGAGAAGGAGAACAAACAATAATGTTCTGTCATGCTTTTTATAATATGGTCACCAAGCGACGAGCTTATTAGGTTTTTTTCCTTGCGGGAGTTAGGAATAGATGAAAGAAAGTTACTCGACAAAAACAGACACGGGGGCAAAGAAAAAGGATCAATCTTTGTTCGCACACAACAATGGGTAAACAGGTGCATCCTTCGCACTCTTTTTAAAAAATGCAAGTTATCTAATTAGACTACAATTTATATCGCTCTATTCCAGCTGGTGTGACGTCGATCGATTGGGGGAAGAAAAGAAATAGACCATCTTCTGATTATTACATGTCCTCCACCTTTATATAATGCGCAGTCTTTGTGTGGGAGGGCACGTGGGAGAGGCAATTCGGTTACCGGCTCTCTTTCTCCAACTCACTCCAATCCGATCGAAAGCATCTGTGAAAAAAGGTCTATAGAAAACAGATTCAATCAAATGGCTCCTATCTACTGGAAAGAAATCTTTACTACTACTTCTAGACTAGAGATCGAAGAATCCTTCTTCAAAATTCGATCCCCGGGCGACTGATTCCATTTGGTTACGTCTTGGCGCTCTCATCCTCAAGAAAACGATACAAAAGGTTGCTGCTGGATCGATTGAGAATCTCATATTTCTATCATAGGATTGCGAATGTGATACGACAGTTTCGTGAAAAAGATAGAAGGGTTCCTTATTACGAGAAGCGGGTTCGGTCCAATTAGGCAAACAGAGGGGAAATGACGCCGTATTCCTATTTCAGGGCAGTCGTTATTATTATACAGCTCAAGCGAATGAAGCTCATATACAGTTGAGGAAGAAAAATGAAAAATGGGGAATGATCCTTGCTATTATTATCACGATTCCCCGAGGAGTTGGATCACGGTGCCAAGGCCCTCATTAGTGCCTCGATCCTTTTTTTAAAGAGCTTTCTTCTTAGTATTACAGTATAAAATTTTCTTTCGGGATTCCTTTTTTCGATTTAACAGGTGACCTATTTCTGCTCGTCTTCAGCGTTGACAGTCGGGAATCCTTTGAAGAAGTGGCTCGTCTCCGCACTCAGATCATCGAAACCAAGTGCCATATTGGTGGTGGGGGAACTGGCGCTGGTGGAGGAAGTAGCCGAGGAGGAACGAGTAAAAAGGGAGCTTCAGGATTGGTCCGTCCTCTATCCGGCTCTTCCTTCCGCACCAAGAAGTCCCACAGCCCAAATCCCATCCCAATGGTAATCGCCGGAAACAAATGCGACAGGGAAATGAGGTACGTGCCGCATTTGCAATGTCGAATTTCAATGTGCCAATCTGAATCAAAATTGAGCCCTTTTTATGTATAATAAAAAAAGGACGGTGACAGCGGATGAATCCGCAAGTCTCTGCTCGGGATTCCCGGGCTGCCGCTACGTCGAGACTTCGGCGAAGAAGAATTGGAATATTGACGAACTTTTCCGCCAAGTATTTATTATAAATCCATACGTAACAACATGAAATCCTCTTATACTGAAATATCTTCTTTGTTTCCAACAAAAAAAAAAGTTGTTCCAGCTAGCCGATTTGCCCCCTGAGATGGCCCCAAACTCGCACAAACGTCTTCTGCTCCCTAGTCAGGTACTGTGCATGAAATCCTGCTGTATACTAGTAACTGCTTATGATATAGTATGGAATTAGAAGTAAGATCGGAGACCACAACATGTGGACTATAAGTACTTTCGTGTGCCTGACCCCTTTGATCCTCACTTATCATCACGAAATGGGATTATGATGATGCAACTCCATGCTCACGTTCCTCCCATCCTCTCTGTGTGCTATTACATCAGATTTTAGCGGCGGGTGGAGGATCTTCAGTGAGCGGTGGGGGTGGTGGTGGGAGCAGTAGCAGCAACGGGTCTTCGCCATCTCATCAACCGCCATTAACGAGTAAAGGAAGCAAAAAGGGCTCCGCTTCCAAGCGCTTCCGAGGACTCTCGATACGGAGGCGGATGAGTGACGCTTACGGAGTTGTGGCTCTCAACGCTCGTCGTCCATCTTTGCGTAATTTAAAGAGACAAATGAGTGACTCGAGTTCAAGAGTAAAATATTAATGGAGATTCTTTTATTATTCACTTAGATACGGATCTGCTCATTATGAAGAGTAAAACTTCATCCGCCGTGGGCGGCCGGATGGGAGCGTCTTCCGCCTCGGCTTCGGCTGGCGTCACACCACCCGCACATTCGTCGAGGCGTTTCGCGATGAGATGCGTCATCCAATGAGAGAGGCGAGGAAACAGTCTCAAATCCTCCCAACTTTATTTCATTACTTTTCCGGCAAAAAGCATCTCATTTACTTGCGTCGCCCTCGCGAGAGTCATTAATCGACTGTCGCACAGCCCCCAAGTAAAAATGGAAAGACATTTTAATATTTATGATAGATAAGTACGTTTAACGGTTAAAATGCCTCATCTTTAAAAAACACGAGTGGGTCTTTCAACAAGTCAAAAACAGGGCTCATACCGTACCTCCTCTTTGTGTGTGGAATTAAGTCAATGAGCGCAAAATTTGTAAACTAATTGTTTCATTTTCCCTAGTTGTAACATGTTCTTAGTGAGAGCACAGAAAGGAGCAGGGACCTTCAGATCAACGTAACATGATCTAAAAAAGAAAGATCACTGAACTGTCGCTTTAATTACAAGTTGTTGGAGAGGCAAAGCAGCGTTACGAAACTTGCAATGAACTCCTTTGACGTAGATGAGTAACTAATGAGTGAGACAGAAGCTGTACCGGTACGGTAAGTGATCTGTAGAACATTATTAAAGTTTGCTCGTCAATTGATCGCCCAAAGGCCGAGACAGTTGCTGCTTCTACTATTCTTTGATGTCAATACTCGATGCACACACCTACAGACTATATCCTACTGGGCATCATATCTTTGATTCTCACTCATGTTATTGTTAATCAAACACGATCTCTTCAGAAAGATCGCGAGTCGTGATCTACCTTGTCACCTGAATGTATACAAACACTTTGTTGTTGTAATTAATTACAATTAAGGTAAATACAATAAAATCATGACGGACAAGGCCGCTCAAAGGTTTTGTTTTGTTTATTTATATCCAAAAAAAAAACACATTCGGATTTTCCAAACATGGCGATGCATCCAAGAATATAATCAATAGCGCACTTGTGTCTTCCCAATTGTTTTGTTGTTGACAGCAGGCGCAGCTTCTCCGGTTTTGTTTCCTTGTCTCTTTAATGGTATATATCGCTAGGGAAGTGCTCGCGCGTGAATGTAACAAATAGGACAGGTTATTATTATTATTTCTACGTTAATAGTTTCTGTCTCTCACAATGTGTGACACAAGTAGGGCTGAGGGAAGAGAAAGTAACAACAAAACAGAAAGCCTTATTTCTTACCAAAAAAAAAGTTGACCCTACACCCGCAGTGGTTATCAAAGAGAAACACAAATCAGAAGAAATTTCAAAAAATCGACTGTTGTTTGTTGTCACATTATTTCAAGTCTCAGGAGGAGCACATACATTCAACACTTGATGATATTATAAATCGAGAGAAGGAAATACAAATTGTCACAGAGCACTTGGCCATCGATTAGATGCTATTTTTTAAACCCCGAACAAATAAAAACATTGTGTGGACTCGAAATTAACGCAAGAGATACGAAGCGGCAGGTGTGAACAACATACTTTTTTTTTTACTTATCATTGCAATAATTGTGACGAATATCCCTTTTACACAGTAATGCATCACTAATATAAGGATCAGAAAACAATCTGGGCGACCTGCATGTTTTTCTTTTTGGAGACAGGGAAAAAATAAAATAAAATATCCTCGAAAATGATTTCTTTTTGGGAGCGCATTCGGGGATTCTATACTTGTTCCAACTTTTTTTCCCAGTTGATGACATCACTAAACATTTTCCATCATAAAAAAAGAAAAGTCTTTGGAAACATTTCTCCCTCTTCCTCTCTAGACACACGTACTAAAAATTTAAGACAATAATCTGGAGTGACGAAAAACTATGTATCGAGGTTCTTCCGTGAGCAATTCACGCACAACACAGTAATTGAAGGTGGCGGGATCGAGAAATCGGGTTTCTTCATTTCCTTTTCGTCTGGTAATCAACTGAACGAGGATCCTGACAAGGGACAAGAAGGCAGCCAAGGCAAACAGTGACGGGGGGAAGGGGGACACGATACAAGATGATGAAATTAATTTTTTTTTCAAAAAAACTTTGGTATTTAGACAACAATTTCTGAACCCAACAGACAGATAAAAATGACGGGAAGCAAGAGGAACGCAATGGTTTGAATTTTTCAATGGACGTGACGGGGTGGGGGCCTTCAGGATTGTTCTGTATCTATTCAAGCGTCGTCACCAATTTGGATTGTTTTTGATTCCTCATATAGTTATTGTAGGGGCAATAAGAAAGAGATATGTGAAAAAGAAGAGCTTGCTGCGCAACAACAACGATCCTGGCGCGCACGCATTCCCTATCCGGTTACAACCCTTTTAAAAACTAATTGGGCATTTTTTCTTTGCGAACAAAACAACGATTTGGCCATCATCATCATCCTCTTTTCGTCGCCGTCGTTGACTAGCGTATTTTTTTTTCTTCTTCAACATGTTAGAGTAGAAAAGGAGTAATCAGATCTTGGGCGCAAGGGAGGGACGGGCGGCGGATCGAGTTGGGATTTTTTTTTTTTTTTTTTTTTTGCGTTTTGGCATGCCTGGAAGAGTAAGACGGTTTTCTAATAAGAGAGAGAGAGTGCAATCGACAATGAGGAGAATCACAACCCCAAAACGTGGTCAAAAAGAGGTAATACAAGCCCAGTCGATTTTATTTTTTATTCAAAAAGGAGGTGCGAGACGTCTGATTTCATTCTTTTTTTTCAGCGAGTAAAATATATATATTTATTATTATTATATCTAGAAAAAGGTGACGAGTGTCGTTGCCTGCAGGAAATCGACAAGAGAAATAAAAATGGCAATCGAGATCCAATCCTTTCTTTCAATATTGGGAGACGGGTATGTTCAATTGCTAATTTTTGTTTCGAAGGAAAATTCAATAAAAAAAGGCACTGCGTACCTCACCCCAGATTTAAATATGTGTGTGTGTACTAAGCTGCCAGGACTCGTAACAAGAGATCTCTACGGGCCGGTTGGGTTGGAATCATGGAGAGAGAGAGAGATTGAAAAGCCCTTTTCATTGCTGAATGTTTTTTTTGTTTTTGTTGTCCGTAGATTTTCGTTTTAATTTTTGCAAGTGAGACCTTTAAGAGAAAAATGAGTTGATTGACAAAAGGCACTTTTTGGCTGCACCGTGTGCTCTTTTCTTTTTGATGCTTTAAAGGGAGCTAGAATGGCCTGGTGACGGACAACAACGAAAACAGATTGACTTTCTTTCCCTCTCTCCGTTTCATCGCGTTTCTTTCCTGCTTTTTCACTGGACGAATTATCACCTCTAACTGTTAAGACAAAACAGTAGTCCAAAGAGGAAGGAAGAAATAGGGTTTCTTGTGTATCATGGGCAAGCGATCTTTTTCTAAATCTCTATTTCCTAGATGGTATCAACCGGTGGTGAGCAATTAAGGGGCCCTACCCTGACGTTTCTTCGCAATTTTCCTTCTTCTTCTTCTCCCATTACAAAATAAGTCAATGACTGTACGCCGAAACTAAAGGAATCAAAACATGGGGGAGGAGTACACGAGAGACACGGAATTCCACTTAATATTTGTATAGAATCAATAGCCCTGGATAAGCCACTCTTTCTTTCTTTTCAAACAAATTGCAACGCTTGATGACCCTATCCTCTCTGGTTGGGGATTTGGGCAACTTTACTACACGATACTACGACAACGCAATGTGTGTGCATTCTGATGTAAGCGCAAGACGAGGAGGAGAAACAACAACAAATATTATTTAAAGATAGAAATAAAATCACACTTTTTGTCATTACAGAGCTGGAGCGGGATCGATAGTTATCTACTACTAGTAATGCAGCAGCAGCAGGGAAAGAAACATAACACGATTTGTTTTCAAGGAAACAATATTTGTATAAGGAAAAAAAAAGTAAATCCGACTAACAATATTTTCCCGAAGATAAGTGTGGCACTTGAATGAATGAATGAAAAAACACAATCCCACACAAATACTGACCGAGCGCAAAATAATAAACCGTCAACTACTTTCCATCTTCTTTAATAATAGCAAAGGGGAGAGAGAGAAAAAAAAACAGAAAAAAATATGATTTTCAAATATAAGGCGCCACTGGTGCTGAGGTCGTGGCGAATGATAATCTTGACAAGACTCGAAAAAATAACGACTGCTTGTGTTCACTAAATTTTTGTAAAGGGCCTGTGATGTCGGTTTGAAAACGTAAAAGAGGGTGGCGGGAGGGAAACACGCATGAAGACAAAAATAAACGACTTCCGCTGCCAGCGAATCAGGTCATCGAATGTGGTATCATCAATCAACTTTTTAATGTAGGCGAGTTTGGGGCTAGAGAAGAGAGAGACGAGCACCTTTCAAAAAGGAGGAGGACATGGTGCAAAAATACGGTCCGATTTTCAACTCCCGTCTTCCCGCAAAGTGTTAAGATGTTGTCCCAGCATAGTTTAAGAGGAAGGAGAAATTCTTTTTTTGCTTTCTTCGTTATGGATATTTGAGGGGGAGAGCAGAAAGAGCCTCGAGTGTGGTCACGACTTTCCCCCCCTTCTTTGAGATCACAGTCTAACACAGAAAAAAGCAAGAAAAAAAAATATAATGAAATATAAAATAAAACTTGGGTAGGGGTCTGCGGGAGGAGGGAGGCTTTTCATCGTCCTGACTTGGTATATGGATCGTCTTTCCCGTCGACGGACTGAGGAAGGAGACACGGCGGGAAGAGGCATAAATGAGAGACCGGGAGAAAAAAAAGAGTATGCTGACGGGGCTTCAAGTGGAGAGGAAAAAAAATTAAAGGAGGAAACTTGTCACAAACAACATTCGAATAAAGAACAACAGTGCATGGATCAAAACAATGGCTCGACAACTTGAATATTTTCTTTCCTGACGCACAAATAATCACTAATTATTTAAGCCTTGATAGGAAGTGATTGAATGATATTGTATAAAATACAACGAGAAACTGTTATTCTCGACCCACAGAAAAAAATCTTTGAATGGATTGCGGAGAGGGGAGGCCGAGAGCATTGGAGCAAGACGATTCAAGACCACACGTATAGCTTAACTTTTGTTTTCCCACTGTGCCTTCGTACAGAGGATATAAATGCCAGGATCCGCCTAGTAATAAAATTCACTTTTTTGTTGAGAGGACGGGGGGGAGGGATTCACACTATGCGGATCGTTCCATCCCAAACACAGAGAAACACAAGTAGAATAGTCTTATCCCGATGAACGTTTAACAGCTCCATTGTCTTTTATCTTCGTTTGTTTCTTTTTAAAGAGAGAAAAAAAATGTCAACCTCACAGAAACCGGGCGCGAAAATACCGAGGAGGAGAGTTCGGGCGGGCCGAGAGGAGGGCAGAGTATAATTAACACACACTATATTATGTCCAACATACATTGTGAATGCGATTGATTGCTCTGGTGACACACACAGGGAGGAGAGGGAGAAAAAGAGGAGAGAAAATAAACAAACAGAAAAAAAATATATTGTGAAGGTCTTTTCTTTTGAACAGTTTACCTTGGTATTTCTATCTTTCTCATGTTTTGTAAGCAGAAAGTGACACAATTAGTTTTTTCTCTCCCTTTTTCAAAAGTAATTCCCAGCAGTGTGAAAGTGATCTTGTCGAGAAAGAAAATTGAGGACGGCCTCTTTCACTGGACCCGTCTTTTTCACGTCTTCTTCCAACATGTTTACATAGACTCATTCCCCAAGAGGTCGCCTGGCAAGAACGAGTTGAGCGAAGCGTTGAGCGACGAAGGCGTGGTTCGCATCTCGCGATCCAGCGAAGGGGTGGACCAGACGGAGCTCGGCCCCGTCGACCATGGACTGGACGACGTTGGACCTCCGCCACCACCACCTCCTCCTCCGCTTCCACCACCAGCACCCGAAGCTCCCCAATTGTTGTCACCGGCAGAGTTGGCACTTGCTTTACCCGTGTTACCTCCACTGCCTCCTCCGTTACCGTTGCCCCCGGAAGTGCCGTTCCCTCCTGCGCCGGGAGTGGAACCCCTTACGCCCCAATTGCCACCGCTAGAGGAGCCGGGTTGCTGCTGCTGTTGCTGCTGCTGAGTGGGCATCCCCAATTGCTGCAACCATCCTTGGACATCAGATTCGTTGGCCAGATCCGCGTAGATGGTCGTGTTGCCCAGCACGCAATTATTTAAAGCACTTTGAGCCTGTGATAGCAAAGAAAAAGAAAAAAGATTTATTAGAATAAAAACTATAAAACCAACAAGATGAGGGAAAAAAGATTAAATTACCTTGGCGGCTTCTTCACCAGTGGAATAGCGGACCAGAGCCACACCGTGACTTAGGTAGAGATGAAAGTTGTGGAGCGGACCGTGCTGGACGCAGAGCGTCTTGAGTGTTGAGCCATCAATCTGAGGCGTCAAGTTGCGGAGCACGAGCCAGGATGAGGAGCCGTTGAGAGAGCCGGCCCAGGAACCAGCTGAGCTACCGGCAGAAGGGCCGGATCCGGGCCACGGTGATCTGCTACCTCCGCTTGAGCCCTGAGATCCTGACGATGCTGTCGTGATGCCAGGTGGCGGTCCACGGGGCTTGTTCGGTGCACTCCACGGGTCAGCTAAAGGTGGTGGAGCATCAGACCAGGTCGTTTTAGGTGGTCCAGATTTAGCAACACTTCCGTAGGGAGCTCCTCCTGACGACGAAGTGGCTGCACTCGAAG